>QXEO01000697.1:0-600000 GCA_007115705.1 Dactylis glomerata
TACTCAAGACCGGGAGTGAGATTGATTCTGACGAGGAGATCCTGCTGTACTATGACCCGATGCCACTTGCGTACGCCTTTCCAGAAACCCTTATTGCTCACGAGTTTGCAATGCCGTCCTCAGCTATCCCGGACGATGTGGTTATCGACGCCGCCCCTCTGAACCAGGGACCTCCTTCCACCGGCGGACGTGCCGGCCGGAAGCGAGGTGTGAAGCCCCCGTCCGACATACCTCAGAGGTCGAAAAGGCAGAAGGTCGGCGTGCCCAAACAGAAGAAACAGAGGCCTGTTGCCTCGGGGTAAATTTCCTTTTCTTTGCATTTCCTCCGACATATCTCTTGTTTGTATTACTGACTTGGTGTTTTCTCTCTTTCAGTGCTCCTCTTGAGCCGGAACAAGCTTCTGGCTTGAGCGGCGACCCGAAGGTTACCAAGCCCGCTGCCCCTGCTACCTCCGACATACCCTCTGCCAGCCACACGACCTCCCCGGCGCCGGCATCTTCGCCTGCGCCTGAGAAGACCACCTCCCCGGCGAAGGACGTTCCTCCGCCGGAACAAGACACCTCTGCCCCCGACGTCCACATGGACTCGGGGGCTCAACAGGAACCTCCGGCTCCTGATGTCCACATGGACACAGGAGCCCACCAAGAAGCACCAGACTCCGGCGCGCCCACCGGCGACGCCGGCACAACTGAAAACGCCGGAGCAGACATCAAGGGTAAAGGCCCTTTAGTGCCGGAAGTCCGGACTATTCCGGATCCTGCCTCTGCTGGCCAAGATGCACCGGCCGCGCCAGAACAGCCCGCACCCGAGACTCCTTCAGCTGACAAGACCCCAGCACCGGCCAAGACCACTGCACCGGCCAAGACCACTGCACCGGCCAAGTCCACTGCCCCGGCCAAGACCACTGCACCGGCCCAGACCGGCATGTTGAAGATTCAGCCGGCCAAGTCCGGCACACCATCTGCCGCAACTGCTCCTCCTAAGGCAGCGTTCCGGACCAGCTCTGCTCTGGCCCTGCATCTTGGCAGGGCAGCAGCCCGGCCGGGGTACCGGACCAGCTTCTTCGACACCCCAGAACTCGAGGGCCTCGTCCCTCTTGCGACGAAAAGTGATCAGAGCCTCGGCTCTCTTAAGGAGCAGTGCATCAAATGGAACGACGCCAGCAACATGGACACTGCGGACTCAAGGAGCAAGAAGCTGGCCGAAGCCAAGACCAGTGGCGACCCAAGCGACTTCCTGGCAGCGAAGCCCATACCGATCGCCAGCGAGCTCCTCAGCATACAGCAAAGACTTCACAAGTTGGCCTCTGCCACCAACGTAAGTCCTCTCTATTCACACACATATCCCCAGTCCCCGAAAATGTCGGCTGTCCGGGATATGGACATCCGGGATTTTCTCATAGTCCTTTAGCTAGCTTCTTTTGAATTAACTGCCGACATATGAGCTCGATCCGAGCTTCAAATCCTAGTCACCGAGGGCCGGGATAGGTGCGCAGCACCTGTGCCGGGTCTTTAACAATTTCACATCTCTATTATCTTTCAAATCCTCTTGACCGGGATATAAGCTCGATTCGAGCTTCAAATCCTAGTCACCGAGAGCCGGGATAGGTGCGCAGCACCTGTGCCGGGTCTTTAAAAGAATGATCACTTGATAAAATCTTCACTTTAATTATCATGTCAAATTTCTCTGCTGACATTTCAAATCCCGGCATTTTTGCAGCGCATGAACAACACCCGGGCCGACATGTTCCATGACCTGATGTGCGAGCACCGGAAGCTATCTGACGCACATAGCAAGCTTCAGCAGGAGCTGTCCCAGAAAGGTAATCTTTGCCGACATACTGCTGTATGCCGGATATCTTTCCTCTCTTTACTTTGCAATGCTTACTCTTGCCGACACGTAACCTTGTGCCGACATTCTTCAGCTGGTGCCGAAGCGCAAGTCACCGAGCTTCTCAAGAGGGTGAAAGAGCTTACTGGTATGCCGGATCCTGCTGTTACCCGGATAGCTACTTTATACTTCAAATCCTTTACTCTTTGTCACTGTTTTCTTTCTTCAAATCCTTTTAACTTGAAATCTTTGCAGATGAGAAGGCTGCACTGGAGGCACGCCACCAGGATTGTGTGTCCTCGGTGGATGTGGCCAAGCAACTGGACGACCGGGATGCCGGTCACAAGGCCGAGGTTGAGCAGTTGAAGGGCCGGATCACCGAGCTGCTGGACGAAAAGGAACAGAGGGAGGGCCTACTGAAGAAAACCCAGACCCTGCTTGTTACCTCCGAGACTGATGCCTCCAACGCCCACGCTGAACTGGATAGCCTGAAGGAGCAGGCCACCAAATGGGAGGTTACAGTTGCACAGCTGAATGCCGACCTTGCCCGTAAGCTTCAAATCCTTTCCCCTTTTATCCTTTCCGACATAGTGTAATCTTTTTCGGCATAGCATCTATGCCGACATATTTTCCTTTTGCTAACATTGTTTCTATTCTGCAGGCATGTTTCCCGCTTCCGTCGCTGACGTTGAGAGGGCTTTGCAGTTGGACCGAGAAAACCGGGGTGTTCCGGTTGACTCGCCCAACTGGGACATGTCGGAGCAGCTGCTGGCCCTGCAGTCCCGGAAGGAGGCCATGACCCTTTACACTGAAGAGCTCTTCTACGGCGCCCAGGAGGCATTCTCTGCCCTCTGGCCGGGACAAAGGACTCCCACTGACCCGGTTGACCTCGGCAACGACCTGCAGCTTGCCAAGGTTCGCCTCCGGGAGTGGCGAGATTCCGGCGCGAGGGTTGGGGCTGACGAAGCCCTCAGCTACTTCTTGTCTTGGTATGAAAAGGCAGACTTGGAGACTTTGCGCACCGTGCGCGAAGGATCCATCTGGACCACGGATCCGGATCATATCCGTCGCCGCAAGGAGTTGGCCCATAGTTATGTGGACTATGCCGACACCGACAAATTCGTCCGGGACATCCGCGAGCCGGAGAAGAATGACGATGCCGGGACATCTGCTGCTGCTGAGGGTTCCGCCTCCAGCCAAGATGAAGATGAAGCTGAGGAAGCCGACACTGAAGCTCCGGAACAGGCATCTGCCCCGGGCGGAGGTGATGGCTCCATTCCATCTGCTGGGTCCGGCACACCTGAAGCCGACATCTCGACTGCTACTGCTCCACCTGCTGGCGGCCCCGCGTCTGCCCCTTGAATCTTTGCACCAAAAACACTTTAAGCTTTATCAGATCCCCGGTATGCCGGGTGCAGATGTAATATATACGTTTTAATTTCCTTTGGTTTGCTACCTGAACAAGTTTTATCTTGGTTTACTTGTTACTAATGCCGGATCATCTTTTGGCTAAGTCACCGAGTTGTTTTCCTGTTTCCTCAATTTCACAACCTTGGCTACTTGTCTATCTCAATTGGCTTTCGACGTATGAGTCTCAAGGTTGCTTCCTCGAACATACAGTACTTTAACTTTGAGACTTAGACTTCAAATCATCTGACACTTTAAATTTTAACTTTAGCTTTAACGAAAATGTCGGTTCACTTGCTTTGTATTTCCTTAGCCGTTTTCCATGTGTAGACAATCTCCGGCATCTACTCTTGCTAGCCATGAAGCCGGGTTTCGGACAGCAGCTGAGTCGAAGAGTGGCCTTTGGTGCCGACACATTACTAGGCCGACATAGGAAACATTCAAATAAAGCCAGCCGGCATATAACAAAAAACTGTAAATAAACAACAAATATACCTTGGAGCTAGTTACCCGGTTCTTTGGGATGCCGGTATTTCATTCATTAGTCTTGTGCCAGCACAACACGCCGGCATACAAAGGAAAATATGGAAATACATACATTGTGTTGCTCAGGAGTAAAAGGGGCGCAGTAGAGCTATGTTCCATGGCCTCTTGGTTTCTTCTCCGGACCTGTCCGCCTTATTCTTCTTGGGGTCCTGCGCATCTATAAGATAATAGGCATCATTGTGCAGAGCTCTGCTCACAATGAATGGCCCCTCCCATGGAGGAGTTAACTTATGCCGGCCTTCTGTTCCTTGCTTTAGCCGGAGTACTAGATCTCCCTCTTGAAATCTCCTTGGATTTACCTTCTGCGCATGATAGCATCTGAGGTTCTGCTGATATACTGCTGTTCTTGACAGAGTTATTTCCCTTGCTTCCTCTAGCAGATCAACATCATTTTCTCTGGCTTCTTTAGCCTCGTCCTCAGTATATAGCACTATTCTTGGTGCATCATGTATTACATCTGTTGGAAGCACAGCTTCTGCTCCATACACCAGAAAAAAATGGTGTGTAGCCTGTTGATCTATTCAGAGTTGTTCTTAAACTCCACAGCACTGCTGGCAGCTCATCTAGCCAACATCCCGGAGTTTTCTCCAGGGGCTCTATCAGCCGGGGTTTTATGGCGGATAATACTAGCCCATTCGATCTCTCTACTTGGCCATTGGCACAAGGGTGGGCAACCGACGCAACGTCCAGCCGGATTCCCACCTCCTCACAAAATCTGGCAAATGGCCCTTGGGCAAAGTTTGACCCATTGTCAGTGATGATGCTATGAGGAACACCATATCTCAAGATTATATCCTTTAAGAATTTCACTGCTGTGTGACCATCACACTTGCTTATGGGCTTCACTTCAATCCACTTGGTGAACTTGTCCACCATGACCAGGATATGGGTCATTTTCCCTCTGGCCGGCTTAAAAGCCCCGACCATATCCAGGCCCCAAACAGCAAAGGGCCAGGTTATTGGGATAGTTTTCAGGGCAGATGCCGGCTGATGAATCTGGTGGGCATATCTTTGACACCCATTACATTTCCGGACCAAGTTTTCTGCCTCTTGCAGTGCCGTTGGCCAATAGAAGCCATGCCGGAATACCTTTGCCACCAATGCCCTGGACGAAGCATGGTGACCACACTCCCCCTGGTGAATTTCCCGGAGCATCTCCAGACCCTCCGCAGATTCGACACATCTCTGCAATACTCCGGTGGTACTTCTCTTGTATATTTCTTTGTTGATGATGGTATACGCTTTGGATCTCCTTATAACCCGGCGGGCCTCAGTTTCATCCGCCGGCACTTGACCATCCACCATGAAGTTCATGATAGGACGTGCCCATGAGGGCACTTCCCTGACAGTGAACACTGCCTGATCTATTTCCATCATTTCGACCGACACATAATCGATCTCCATGGGCTGCGAAGTCCCCGGGACTGAAGAATCAGTCCCCGGGTATGCCGGAGCAGTCCCCGGGTATACCGGCACAACCTCTTGGCACATTTTACCCTTGCCTTTAGTTTTGCTCCGGAATACTGTACTAACAGCATATGCCGGCCCAGTCCCCGGGACTGAGGAAACAGTCCCCGGGTTATCCGTCCTGGCTCCGGCATCTATCTCCATTGGAACTGCTTCGTCTGGACCTGGCGGGACATAAATGGAGGATGACTCCGGCGAGGGTTTGATCGATGGCTTCCTCAGATGCTCCAGCGAAATGCCGGGTGGGATTGAATCTCGGGAAGACCCCAGCTTGGATAATGCATCGGCAGCATCGTTCTGAGCCCGGAGAACGTGCCGGAACTCACAACCTTCAAAGTAACCACTTAACTGCTGCACTAGGAAACGGTATGATGCCATGTTAGCATCATGCGCGTCCCATATGCCGGAACACTGCTGAATCACTAAGTCAGAATCCCCGAAGCACATAATCCGGCGAATTCCTATGTCCTTAGACACCTTCAGGCCATGCACAAGTGCCTCATATTCCGCCACATTATTTGATGCTGCAAAGTGAATCTGCAGGACGTATCTCAGCTGGTCATTCTTTGGTGAACTGAGAACTATGCCGGCACCCAAGCCATGGATTGTCTTGGACCCATCGAAATGCATCCTCCAATAATTGGCATCTGGCAATGGTGGCTCATACTGTATCTCGGCCCAGTCAATAAAGAAATCCGCCAAGACCTGGGACTTGATTGTATCCCTCTTATCGTACTGTGGTGTATATGGTGAAAGCTCTATTGCCCACTTTGCTATCCGGCCGCTGGCATCTTTGTTGCCTATGATTTCCGAGATAGGGGCCTCGGCCACTACCCGGATTGGATGCTCTTGGAAGTAATGCTTGAGCTTCTTGGCCGCCATATAGACACCATAGGTCATCTTCTGATAGTGGGGGTAGTTTTGCTTTGAGGTGGAGTGGACTTCACTCAGATAATATACCGGCCGCTGCACGGTTTTGCCTCCTTCCTCTCGCTCTACTACCACCACAGCACTGACAACTCGGTTGGTTGCCGCTATATAGAGCAACATTGGCTCCCGGGGCATCGGAGACGCTAATACCGGCGCTGTTGACAACAACTGTTTCAATTCCTTGAAAGCTGCATCTGCTTGCGTTGTCCAGACAAATGTGTCGGACTTTTTCATCAACTGATATAACGGCAGAGCTTCCTCTCCCAGCCGGCTTATGAAGCGGCTCAGGGATGCGAGGCACCCAGTGAACTTCTGTACTTCCCTCAAATCTGTCGGCGGCTTCATCCTTTCTATGGCACGAATCTTGCCGGGATTCACCTCAATACCCCGGCTGGAAACAAGGAAACCGAGCAACTTGCCCGCCGGCACACCAAAGGTGCACTTAGCCGGATTCAACTTCATCCGGAATCTCCTCAGGTTCCCAAAGGTTTCCCGGAGATCATCTATGAGAGTCTTGCTCTCCTTGGTTTTTATGACGATATCATCGACATATACCTGCACATTTTTATCTATCTGATCGTGCAAACACTTTTGCATACACCTTTGGTAAGTTGCGCCGGCATTTCTTAAACCGAACGGCATAGTGAGATAGCAATAAGCCCCGTACGGGGTAATAAAGGATGTCTTTATTTGATCTGGCTCAAACAAGGGGATCTGGTGGAAACCAGAATAGGCATCTACGAAAGATAACAGTTCACATCCGGCTGTGGAATCAATCACTTGATCGATCCGAGGCAGCGGGAATGGATCTTTAGGACATGCCTTGTTCAAGTTGGTGTAATCAACACACATCCGCCATACTTTCACTATGACGGGCTCATCTTTCTTCTTTTCCACCAAAACCGGATTAGACACCCAATCCGGATGAAGTACTTCCTTGATAAAGCCAGAGGCTAAGAGCCTGGCCACTTCCTCCCATATGGCTTTCCTTCTATCGCCGGCATTCCGCCGGAGCGGCTGCTTTACTGGCTTAGCATCGGGTCTCACGTGCAATGCGTGCTCAGCCAGCTCCCTCGGCACACCTTGCAGGTCCGAAGTAGACCATGCAAAGATATCCCGATTCTCACGGAGGAAGCTGATGAGCTCGCTTTCCTATTTGGGATCCAAACTTGCCCCAACTAGGGCATGGCGCTCCGGGAAAGCTTCATCCAGCGGCACCTTTTTGACTTCCTTGCCTACTTGAAAAGAAGCACTGCCGCCGGGATTTGTCATGCCCGGCATATATTTGCTGGCCACGACCGTTTCAGCAATCTCCACTGCTCGCTTGAGCCTCTTCCTCTCCTCTGCAATGATCAGAGTCTCGGCCAGATTGGATCCGGCGGTGGCACATGCCATCGAACGCTTGTAATCACCAATGATGGTGATCACTCCTTTGGGTCCCGGCATCTTCATCTTCAGATACGCCACATGCGTAGAGGCCATGAATTTTGCCAGTGCCGGTCTACCCAGCAAAGCATGGTAGGGGCTCTCCAGATCAACCACCTCGAACATGAGGTTTTCCACCCTGCAGTTATCCCGGCTGCCAAACATGACATCCATCCGGATCTTGCCCATCGGCGCACACGAAAGTCCCGGCACAATGCCGTGGAACGTGGTCTTGCTTGGTTCCAGCATATTTTCCTTGATTCCCAGCTTCTCCATCGTATCCCGATACATGATGTTGATGCTGCTTCCATTATCAATGAGGACCTTGCTGAATCTTACGTTATTAGCCGGCCCGACGAATGTCGGATCCATCACCAGAGCATATCCGCCGGGATTTGGCATGATCCGGGGATGATCTGCCCTGTCCCAACCAACAGCCTGGTCAGACCAGTACATCAGCTTTGGCACAGCCGACATAACGGCATTCACCTCCAGACTCCGCCGGTACAAGCTCTGCTTGTCTGTTCTCTCGGTCTCAAAGACCATATAGCTCTGATCATACTCCTTGAACTCATTCCGGCCCGCTCCTGGGCCTCCGGCGTTATATTCCGGATTATAGCTCTGGTCAACTTGATTTACGCCGGCATTTCCGGCGTTGCTCTGATTCCCAGGATTAACCGGCCTAGGTGGGACTGCAATTGTATTAGCACCTGTCAACGGCGATGGAGCTGCCGGGACAGAGGGTCTAGCCGGTCCCCAGGGACCTGCACGACCTGCTAATATGTCATCCAGCCATGAACAGTTCCTTGTCAAATGGTTTGCCGGCTTTCCCGGCTGGAATGTGTGAAACACACAAGGCTTGTCCATGGCAAGACCCACAGTATAGTTCGGCCACTGCTTCTTCTGGCCGGCGGCTCCGCCGGCATTCTTGTTGGTCCAGACATTCTTCTTCTGGAACGTCTGTGCTTGCTGCTGCGGCTGCTGCTGAGGCTGCTGATAGTTCTCATATCTCGGACGCTGGCTACTGCCGGCGCCCCCTTGCTCTTCCTCCACAGCTGCAAATTGTGCTGCTCCGTACCGATAATCCGGCCGCTCATCTCTCCTCTTATTCCGGTTATCCGGGCGATAGTATTGCCCTGGTCTCCCGGCATTGCTGGTGTTCCCCTGGGTTTGCCCCTGTCCTTGTGAATCGAGACTGGGCTGCTTGGGATCTCCCAGAGCATAACTATCAGCGATCTTGATTGTTTCGGCCAGCGTGGCCGGCATTTGCCTCTGAAGCTTTTGCCACAGCATGGTGCCATGCTGGCACCCATGAGCGAACCACATGATGGCCTGCTGCTCATTGATTCCTTCGCAGGAATTGCGCAACGTGCACCACCTGGTCAGATAGTCACGGTCAGTCTCATTCACTCCTTGCCGGCAGTTAGCCAGCTGCTGCGGACGGTTGGGCCTCTTGTATGTACTGGTAAAGTTCGACACAAACTGCTCTTCGAAATCAATCCAACCGTTGATACTCCCGGCCGGCAAATTATTCAGCCATATCCTGGCTGGACCTTCCAACATCTGCGGCACATATCGTACCGCCCATCTGAGGTTTCCTCCAGCGATGTTCACCGCTGTGGAGTAATCCTCCAACCAATCTTCTGGCTTCGTACTGCCATTATATGTCCTCGCGCCACGCGCGAGCTGGAAGAAGTAAGGCACCGGCTCCCCCATAATCCGGGGTCCGAAACACATAGGGCCCGGAGCTCCTTGTCTCTCCACCAACTCTGATTGGTGGAGCTTGTCCAGCTTGAAACGTGCATCATTGGCTTCCAAGGACCGAGGTCCAAGCCAGGATGCTATTGGGCCTGCGATCATCTGCTGCTGCTGCTCCGGCTGATGCTGCTCACTATGCCGGCCTTGCTGATGCTGCTGCTGATATCCCGCCCTGGCAAGGGCGGAATTGTCGTCATCCTCTCGATGTCCCGGATGTCCTGCACCCTGCTGCTACGCTGCCCCTCCGGCGCCCTGTTGCTGACGCCGGGCTGCACTGTTACTCCGGCCACCAACGGCCGCTGCTGCTTCATGCCCGGCCGGCACACTCTGGCCGGGCTTCTTGCTGCCGACATACTTGTCAGCTTGGCCGACATTCTTCTGCACCATCGCCTGCTTTCCGGCGGCAGCCGGATCGTACACCTGGATCTGCTTGTCCTGGCGGCCAGAGGTCACACTTCCGGCACGCCGGGCGCTAGGATGCGGGGACGAGGCTTGGCCCCTCGACCTCGCACCGGCACCTCCCGCCGACACAATGTACTGGGATGCCCCGGCACGTGGGTTTGCCTTCTTAAAGGCCTCCTGCTGCTTTGTAGCTTCAGACAAAAGTTGGTTAAGCCGGGCTTGCTGCTCACGCAGTGCTTCGCCGGATAAACAAGATAAATCCTTAGCTACCTCGGCCGCCGCTCTAAGGTTCTTTACTGGCGAACTATAGACTACCTTAGGCATAGTACTAGTTGCAGTATGACTCTTATCTCTAGCATCTTTTCCTATCTCAGCATTAAGATTTCTGCCTCTAGTTCTAACCTCTTCTATCCGGCTAGGCCGGATTACTACAGGAGTAAAACCATGGGCTGCCTCATACTCACGGAGTTGCCGGTTAAACCGTTCGCGCTCCTGGTTCATGGCCAGGGCCTCGTCGACGAGGGCCTGACGAGATCCCTCCAGGACCTCCCTTGTCTGCTCCGGATCAACGCCGGATCGCACCGGCTCGAGAAGCCGGTCGATGATGGGAAGAAGAACCTCGCCCCTAGCCGGCACACCGGAAGTGCCGGCCAGGTTCTCCGCACGCTCCAACGGAGGACGCGCCGACCTCTTGACCTTCGGCGGCTCCGGAGGAGAAGCTCCGGCCGCTGCTGCTTTGCCGGCATCTTCGCCGGCGGCACGGATGTGCCGGCCATCATCACCTTAGCCGACTCTACTGAGCGAGCGCTACGCCCAGCGTGAGCCAGCCGATGTGACGGAGGATCCGACGCCACCAGCACCTCCTTCCTGCAAATTCTCTCAGTTCCCACGTACACCTCGTGGGAACCGAAAGACATAATCCGGCCATCCCTGGGGAACGGCCGGCCACCGAGACAACCGGCGTTGTCACTGACGAAACTGAGCGAGCCTAGCCTCTGGACGAGGCCAGAGACCACGCGCACTCCCGAAGCTGCTATCACAGACCCCGTCCGAATGAACACTCCGCCCAGCATATCGATCCTCAGCCCCACGGTGGGCGCCAAATGTCGTCGTGGTGAAACAACATATGCCATAGGATGGCTTAAATGGGGGCCGAACTAGATGCTGGAGGATTCGGGAGAGGGGAACGAGCTAAAAAGCACGACAGAAAGAGACACTGATCTACCCAGGTTCGGGGCTCTCGTAAGGAGATAACACCCCTACTCCTGCTCTACTGATTGTATATATGGGTCGATGTAGTACACCACAATGGTGCTTCCAAGCTCTCTGCTAGAGAAGGAAGATGAACTGCTAAGTGTAGGAGTACAGAGTGATCAATCTACCTTCAACCTTCCAACCTTCTTCCAGCGACCAACCCTCCAACCTTCCAACCTCTCAACCTCTCAACCTCTCAACCCTTTGCTAGGACTCCCTGTGCCACCTTATATAGTGGTGGCCAGGGTTACAACGGTCATACAAGACCACAAGACAAGGGCTACACTCCAAACAGGAGCTGGTGGCGATGGCAGAGACCCTTGACTTCGCCCCTGATTGCTCTCGATGGGACGCCATATCCCTGTACCTTGTACCTCTTGAACTGTGGCCTTACCTCTGTGCGGTAAGCTCGTACTTGTGCACAGTGAGGGTAGGTAACCTCCACTGTGCACCCTGCCATCTTACTCTGCTACCATGCTTGGATGTTTTCTTCCTTGATTGTAGGGATGTGACACCTTGGTTGACTTAAGTATCCCGGATATGACCGTTGGCCATACCCAGGACTTTATATGCCGGACCAACGACCTACGAGGGTTGGGTAATCCGGCCTCCCCTGCTCCTGCACAACACACCAAATGGTTAGGCCGGCATATCTAAGTATATGCCGACACACTTTTATAAGTATTTCGGCTATGCCGGCATATCCAAGTATCAGCCGGGATACACATTATATGCCGGCCTGGCCGATGCACTTATATTCCGGCCAGGCCCTTCCTCGATAACCCGGCATAAAGTCAATCATAGACCTTGTGTCTTTCTACTCTCTTGACCCTACCGGGGGTCATCCCCCCGACATTTATTGCCTTTACTACTTGTATCTTGCTTAGCTTGCTCGTTGACATATAGGTAAATTCACCTTAGTTGCATATCTAGAGAATTTACCTTTTGTGTCAAGCCTAAATTGAAAAAGAATTAAACTTTGAGTAGCACCTATTCACCCCCCCCCCCTCTAGGTGCCCATACGATCTGTTCACCCTCTACCTCGCATTGACCAGATAATTGACTCAACAGTGAGGTGCGCAAGACTTTCCTTCCTGGACGCATATTCTGGATACAACCAAATCAAATTGAAGAAAGAAGATGAGGAAAAATAGCTTTCATAACACCTTACGGCGTGTTCTGCTACCAAGTCATGCCTTTCGGCTTAAAAAACGCAGGAGCAACCTACCAAAGGATGATGCAAAATTGCCTTGGAAGTCAAATAGGATGAAACATTCAAGTCTACATCAACGATGTGGTCATCACCACAAGAAAAGAGGAGTCACTAATCAGTGATCTGGCAGAAACCTTCGATAACTTAAACAGGTACAAGCTCAAGATTAACCCAACAAAATGCTCTTTTGGGGTATCTGCAGGGCAACTCCTGGGATTCCTGGTATCCGCAAGAGGAATAGAGGCAAACCCAGAGAAAATCCAAACAATATTAATGATGGGGAAGCCAACAAAATTGCACGATGTACAGAAGCTCGCAGGGCGCGTCGCGGCACTAAGTCGATTTGTTGCAAGGCTAGGAGAAAAAGCGCTCCCTTTCTATGCATTGATGAAAAAATCAGATGACAAATTCGAGTGGACAGAAGAAGCGGACACAACTTTCGCACAACTGAAAAAGTGCTTTCCACACCACCGGTGTTGGTCACACCAAAGGAAAAGGAGCGATTACTACTATACATCGCAGCAACACATCAAGTGGTGAGCACAGTATTAGTAGTCGAAAGAAGTGAAGAAGGAAAAGCTCATGGAGTCCAGCGACCAGTATATTTTGTCAGCGAGGTGCTATCTCCAACAAAGCAAAGGTACCCGCACTACCAGAAACTCGCATACAGCGTTTTCACAACAGCACAAAAACTACGACAATATTTTGCGGTACACCCAATCATAGTGGTCAACGAAGCACCACTATCCAATATATTGAACAACCCTTCAGCAACAGGACATGTCTCCTTATGGAGAATTGATTTATCAACCCTGGACATCACGTACAAAAAGCGGAAGGTGATCAAGTCCCAAGTTTTACCAGATTTCACAGCAGAGTGGCTGGAGTTACAAAGCACAGGGCCGCCAGATTTATCGAGTGTGTGGACAATGTACTTCGACGGATCAAAAAGAATCCAAGGTGCAGGAGCAGGAGTAGTCCTGATATCACCACAAGGTGACAAGTTGAAGTACGTGCTAAGGATGAGTTTTCCTCAAGCTTCTAATAATGAAGCCGAATACGAGGCGCTGCTCCATAGGATGAAAATAGCCAAAGCATGCAGAGCAACTCGACTGAAAATATTTGGAGACTCGAATCTCGTCGTCCAACAAGTGATGAACAAGTGCGATGCCATCAGCGACAATATGATAGCATACATAAATTTATATTACTATCTTGAGGGAACATTTGACGGATGTGAAGTTTCACATGTCAGTAGAGCTAGCAACAAGGAAGCCGACAATTTAGCAAATATCGGGTCCCAGTGCTTACCCGTACCACTAGGAGTTTTTTGGGAAGAAATCGTAGAAAGATCAATAAAAAGCAACAAAGTCTCAACTACAGGAGAGCAAGTCCAGCACCAAGCAACAGGCTCGGGGGCTGGTAATAGCGGGACAGCTGAACCCGAAGAAGTCATGATGATCGAGGAAACTTGGATGCAACCGTACTTGGCTTATATGATAAACAAAACACTACCCGAAGACACAGTACAAGCGAAAAGGATAATACGATAATCCAAGGCTTTCGTCATGTTGCAAGGAAAACTATACAAGAGAAGTATAACAGGCGTTTTGCAACGGTGCATTACTCCTCAAGAAGGGCAAGAAATTTTAAAGGACATTCACGCGGGGGTATGTGGACATCACGCTAGCAGCAGAGCCATTGCAGCCAAAGCCTTTCATACAGGATTTTATTGGCTCACAGCCATTGAAGACGCGAAAGATATAGTGAGGAAGTGCGAGGCCTGTCAATGTTTTGCATCTCGACCACACGCACTACCAGCGGAGTTGCAACCAATACCATTATCTTGGCCCTTCGCACAATGGGGTCTTGACATGGTGGGAAAACTGCACAAATCTTGGCCAGGAGGGCATGTTTATATGCTGGTAGCAGTCGACAAATTCACCAACTGGGTAGAGGCAGCCCCCGTGACAACCCAAGATTCTACAGTGGCAAGCAACTTCATCAAGTCAATAGTTTTTCGCTTCGGAGTACTGCACAGTATCATCACAGACAATGGGACAAACTTCACATCGAAGGAGTTCAAGAATTAATGTGAAAGTTTAGGAATCAAGTTGAAATTTGCATCTGTGGCACATCCAAAGACAAATGGGCAAGTCGAAAAAGCCAATGGCTTGATATGCAATGGGATAAAGAAAAGGCTGTTAGCACCCCTCGAAAAAGCCAAGCACGATTGGGTAGATGAGCTACCCTCCGTACTCTAGAGTCTCCGAACTACACCTAATGTAGCTACTCAAGAAACGCCTTTTTTCCTGGTCCATGGCGCAGAAGCCGTTCTTCTAGTCGAGATCGCCCATGAAGCTCCAAGAATCGCAGCATATGATGAGGCAACTTCCACAGAAGCACTTCAGGATGATGTCGATGCACTCGACGAAGCAAGACACGTAGCACTAGCCAGAGCTACTCAATATCAGCAAAATCTACGAAACTACCACAGTAGTCGAGTTCGTCCACGATCTTTCATGGTGGGAGATCTAGTTCTACGACTCAAGCAAGATGATCATGGAAAACTCGAGTCCCCATGGGTGGGACCTTACATCGTGACAGAAGTAATACCAGGAGGAGCTTATCGACTACAAGACAAGAAAACGGGGAAAGACTAGAGTAACCCATGGAATGCAAAGCAACTACGATGGTTATACGCATAGGCGATATAAGGCGACAAATAGTTTTTTGAGTTATGACCCTCTGAACCGAGAACATGAGGCCATAGGTCGGGTTCCTTGGGTCAAATCGACAATATGTGTAAATATTTTACTTTCCACTCGGGGGCTCAGACCCTCAAGTTGTACGAAATAATATTAACAAGTTACCGAGATTTGTGATTATCTAAAGCATACTACAAGGTTGATTGCAACCCGATATTCGGCAGCAAAACAAACGGTTCAAAGGAACCCGATAATATATTACAGTGCATACCTCGGAACCATGATCCGTTCCCATGGTCTATTAATAAAGTAAGGACAACACATAATCCAAATGTGACTACTTATTACAGATAGTACGAGGAAGAACAACTAGTACAAAGAAACTGCATAAAGAGAGTCTAGTGAAAATGCACTTCGGCTTCATACTCTTTCTGACACTAGGTGTCGTCATAGATCCTCACGTCAAACTTCGACGTGCCAACGTGAAAGTCGAAAGTCATAAAAAACCCTTGGTGGAGGTCATGGTGCTCTGAAAACTGCGACCAGCCGCCCTTGAAATACTGCTCACCGGCGCCGCCGTACAAAACCTCCACTTCATAGGGAGTTCCTCCCCCAGAGTTTTCACGAAGAACCGCTTCCCGCAGTTCTCGTCCATCCATAAACTTGGTGAATTTCAGCGGTAAGCGCTGAATCTCACGGCACTGCGCGCCGGCGATGCAAAAGAAGGAATAGATTCTGGGCGGAGGAGGAGAAGCATTAGCAGAAGGAGCACTTGGACTTGGTGTAGCAGATGGCACCTTGGGCTTATTTTTACTCCCGGTCGGACGGCCGGGGCATCGCTTCACCAGAGCGGACGATGAAGCGACCACAACCTCGATTGCAGCTTTGTTCTTACTGCCGCGAGGGCGGCCGCGATCCCTTTTTTCCACCGGGGCACCGATGTTCAGACGTGATCCACCCGCATCGGCCATGGAGACAACTGTTGGAAAGAAGAAAATCCTAGATGAGATGAAGAGGAGGAAGACGTTGCGATGGAAGAAGGAGCTAATGACTGGATTAGGGTTTTCTACCCTCGCTAGATGTGCTTTATTTATAAGTACGCACTAATGGGCCTTTACAAAAGGTAAGGTCCAAAATATATTTACGGGCTCTTCTATTCTGCCCAGTGCAGATGATAAAAGAAGGCTCAACATATCAAGGGAGAAGGTACGAACAAAAAAGAGGGAAAAAAAGGGACGAAAAAAGAAGTTATCTATCAAGAAGCACAGCATACCTAGTTTTGGACTAGGGGGCTTACGTCATAAGAAAAGAAGAGCAGAATTACCAGAAGGGCGGAATATGTCGAAAAATATCAACAGACACAGTATATGAGATAGGTATGTCTATAGTCTTTGAGCCTATACCCAAAAAAATTCGGCTATAGCCTCGGGGGCTACTCCCATCGGGAGCGCTGTCGCACATTCGATAGAAAGAAGTCGACAGAAAGAAGGAGAGAAGTCGAAGTTGATAATAAAGAGCCAGTTGATGGACGCGTGGTTTAGACGTAATCGGTTCCATTTCGTCAGCAAGGAACTTCGGCCACATTGTCGACAAAATGAACATCGATTACTCCCATCGGGAGCTATTCATGAAGACTAAAAAGGATAACTAAATTTTTTTTGTATACTGAATCAGTCAAACAAGGTTACGAAATATAATTCTCAAGTTGCGTCATCGCGACAAAACTTGAATGCCGTCGTTGAAATATATCATGAAGGGAAGACCCCAGGATCCATCCTGTGTGGCCCGGTACACGCACATGGATGCGCTCTGCTGGTACTTATCCGTGTCTACGACGCGAAGAAAATCCTGGTGGATGCACTGGGTACCCTAAGAACCACTGGGATTCATTCTTTGTAAGACCTAAATGCGGCAAAAGAATGGGTTTGACCGGTTTCCCGAATTCAAGTCCAAGGGGATTGAATTTGAAGTAGGTGACAAGTATCTGTTCCGGCAGTTAACTGGCCTCTTGATCCATCAGAGTTGTCAGGCTTGTTCATCAAAACCCCTTGCAAAATATTATAATAAAGAGATAAGTCGAAAGATCAAGTCGAAGATTTAAAGATATGAAGAAAAAGTATTGATCAAGTCGAAGATTTGAAGATTTGAGATTCAACCCGAATCTGCAATTCTGGTAGAATCTCGGGGGCTACTGACAAGGGTATAGATAATAGAGCCCGACAGTTGAGTACCCTTGAGGCCCGTTAAGCTAGGCCCAATTGTAATACTAGTCGAAATACGAGTTCATATCGTATGTCGATATTGTAATCTGTATCGGATCCCTCCCGATCCCTGAGACCTGGCCACCTATATATAGGGGCCAGGAGGGGACGGTAAGGGACAGATTGAAAGCAAGCCAGGTTCTATACCCACGTTTACTTTCGATATACACCTTATTTGACTGATTTCACCTTCGAGTTCATCCAACGCCCTGTCTCCCCTATCCTAAGTCCTTCATCTAGGACGTTTGTCGAGTTAACCCTCGTCAGCGGCCCTCATAAATGCGAGGGCATCATTTCTAATGTGTTGGAAGTATTATACAACAAATTTATAGTTTTTGGATGTTTATACTTTCGGCATGAAATTGTGTAGTTTATCTATCACCGTAGATGTAAAGCAACATATAGCATCACTTGTGCGGCAATAATATTTAATGAGCTTTAATTTTTGGATGAAATGTGATTATACAATTCCAAAAATAGCATATCAGTGACAATGAAATATCCATCTGTTTTCTCTAAGGAATATCATCTCAATACATAGAACTATTCTTTTTATGTCATGTTTGATCCGCATGTAAGGTTAATTAAGTTTGATGCATATTCTTGATGAACTGAATGAAAAGGGACCATGCTCCTTAATTGGTAGGCCAAATTAAGCATATAGAATTGCTACCACGTTCTATGTTTCTTCCTCACACATAGTTAAACATTCTCAAAATGTATGACTCTAGATAAGAAGAACGTCTCCATGGTTAAACTTGGACAGTGTTTTCTATTATCATGCTGCAAAAATAGTGGCAAATACAAAATAAAACATTTTTAATGAAACTATTTTCTTTCCAAAAATTCATCAACATGTTTATACCACTTTAAA
Organism: Dactylis glomerata; assembly: GCA_007115705.1. Classification (NCBI taxonomy): domain Eukaryota; kingdom Viridiplantae; phylum Streptophyta; class Magnoliopsida; order Poales; family Poaceae; genus Dactylis; species Dactylis glomerata. Next base: position 18,077 of record QXEO01000697.1, read on the forward strand.
GTTATCTAGAATGTCTACTATTTTGATTCATTATTTTACCTATTTATTTAAATATATTCATGTTATCTCAATCTTCAACCCATTGTTGTTACACACTCGGTCATATTTATCTGATGTGTAACAGGATGCGGCTATGATGGCATAGTCTTAACCACTAAATCGAGCATCATTAAAAAAATTATTTTAATAATATGTGCGCTCTTAAGTTGACTTCATTACATCACAAAAAAAACGTATATTTGTCTAATCATACAAACTAAACAATATTTATTATAAAAATTACACATTTTTAGATCATCTAAATGAACAATTAATACTGCAACCTGTGATGTGGATATGAAAGAAGTATATTAGTGAATTTACGAAATAACACTGACGTGTAAGACATCGAGAACAGTTCAGCATACCTCGTTCTATAATCCTTTTGTAATTTAGGGTTGTATAATTTTTCTTGCATGCATGTCAACTTGAAACATCTTTCCCTGAAAAGGAAAATATACGTAAATAGTCTCTCGGAATTAAATTTCAGCAAGCATCGAAACTAATGTATTGTACTTAAGAAATTATTGACTTGATCATGCATATGGACAAGATGCTATGATATATTATCATATGGATCAAATGCTTAAACTAAATCATCTCCTTTCAGCTCTTTTCATTGGAGGCAATTGCCCTTGCAATTTGGCAATTAAATCTGATCATATGGACATGTGTAAACTAAATCATCTCAAATCCGCCATTATTTTAACTGTAACGTATATCATAGATCAAGTCATAATTCTAGACTATAATACATTCACATGGCAGCATCTCAATTTCAAAGGAATTACTTTTTTCGATCAGATCTGAACATATGGACCATCTGCTTAAAATACCTCGAGCCTTCCGTCTAAAAGTATGCTTAAACTAATATATAAAATATAATCAAAGTATTTGTGTTTATTTCTAATTATTATTCAAAATTTTAGATATTTATATATATCTCATGTAAGTGAACTTTTAGTTTACAGAATATTTGTATCTATATTAAAAATGTAGCCATAAATTATGTAAATTGTATCGTGCATTAGACTATGACTTTTGCCCATCGTTTAGGTGTAGGTGCTTACTTTTATTACTACTCCTTCCATTCTAAATTAATTGTCTCACTTTTTCTAGATTCCTACACACTAAATTTATATAGAATTTAGTCAATTAATTTGAAACAAAGGTGGTACTTTTCATAACAGATTGCAAGGACAGTTGTCTCAAATTGTATACTCATAATGGTATTTTCAGTAAATGAATTTTGTTGGTTAAAAAATATCATATATATGTACTCCCTCGTTTTAAAATATATAGATGTTTTAGCTTTGTGAAGTAAATGTATCTAGACATCTTTTAGTGTGTATGTTCACTTGAATATACACACTAAAATATGTCTATATACCTTTGATTCACAAACCTAAAATATCTTATATTTTAAAACGGAGGGAGTATAGATCAGCATAGGAAACTATGTCTGAAAAGCACCACGTACATTCTAGCTTGCTAGGGTGCAGCCGCAATTTTTTTCGAATGTATCCAACGGAGTCTTATCAGGACTGTGTAAACTAAAAAATCTAGAGGTGGCTAGGGTGCACACATATTTATTTTTTAATGGACTCTATCACAATTGTTTTTCAAATCTGCTCAATTAAGGGATCGTGTATAAAAAAAAGGACTAGGACCGATCGGTCTCATGTCGTTCTTTCTTTTTTTCGAGGCCCATAGTGGACACGACACAATACAAGCATATGTACATAAATTAAATTACGTGATTACATTTATTTTTGTCTGGCATGGCTAGAGTCCTAGATAGACAAGTCAATCAATTCTTTTTCTGGACTCATTGAACGTTAAAACGTATGGACTCATTGAACGTGTCAACATAGTAACGTAATTATTAGTCTCTTGTAAAATCTTAGCCATCTATTTTAGATCTAATAATTAAAATAATTTGGATGATGTGGATTAACGTGGTGACTTTATTTTAGACCTCCGTATTATGCTTTTAGTATATAATAGTAGATACCCAACGTGTTTCTTTTGGAGAAGACACACTCCGTTTTTCATTGCCAAGAACACTCTAGTTTTCACTCTTTTATTTAACGAGTGTTATCTTTTTCTAATACTGCGTTTAGCTTTCGTTTTTCGCCTTGATTTTGTTCAGAACTTGCTAGTTCTTTGTAGCTAGGTGTGTTTAGACCTCTGGTCTATGTTGGTTTTCATCTTTAAGATTTGTTTCAAAAAGGTTGATTGGTGTTGGAAAAGAGAAAAAGTTTATGCCTATAGTGGTACAAATGGGAGCTTGTTTAGACTGTGGCTTAGACTTTTGCATGTCATGCTTGATGTCATTCTGATTATATGCTTTGTAGTTTTTGTTGTAGCATGATTTATCTCAAATGACTGAGATTACTTAATGTGCATTTGAATGAATCATGCGTTGTTTTTATTATATGGGAGCATATTTTTGTGGTATTCTCCTTTGATGCTTTATTTGGGTTGATTTGGCGCATGCTTACACCATGTTTGACTTTAAAAAGTCACCATAAGCCTCTATGATCATTTGGTTTTTGACTTGTGATACCACTTTATGCTTTGGTTAATAATGTTTTGTCGCTATGCATGATTATGGCCGTTATTGCTCTCTTAGTTGGTCGCTCCCAGTCTTTTGCTAGCCTTTATTTGTACTGAGAGGGAATACTTCTCGTGCATCCAACACCCAAAAGCTAAAGTTTTCCATTGTGTCCACCATATCTACCTATTAGCAATTTGCTATTCCAAGTACATTCGTCTTGCTTTTATCTATCTTCCAAATTAAATTTTTTGTTATGTGAAAATTAGTTAGTAAAGCTCTCATGAACCTGACGGCACATTTACTTTCATGCACTTAAAACTTGACCATTGTGGCTCTCTTATGTTGATTATATGCTTGCAAGTTGTAAGTTGAGAGTTAGCTCAACCATGCTGTCATGGGGCACGCTTTCAACATTGCACTTATTTCTATTTAAGTTGATATTATGATCTTTTGTTTATGTATGCTTATCTCTGTGAAAGGAATTGGAAACTTGTGAAGTTCATGGAGTTTGTATATGTGTTAGAGAAACGCATGGGCCGCTAATCAAAGCCATGTATCATTCATGGTGGAAATTTACAGTACGCCCACAGTGGACATTCGACGACGCATCTCAAAATAAAAAGCTATACCCAATGGTAAATAAAAGAGATGCCGAGGTGTTCATTGTCTGTTTGTCTTATCATTTTAGTGTGGGCTAGTCTCCATGTCATCGGGCAAGAGGTACCCCGTTGGCATTCTCAATGATACACGTATGCTTACAATGACAAGAACTTGCTTGGGACCTAAGTCAATTAGCATTATTTAAGTACTCGTATTGACGGGACATGAGATTTTCAACTTATGATTTGTCAAGCATATGCCTCATCTTTGTACTCGCATTAACCTTAACCATTCAAGATGCCTATAATGGGGGCAATGAGAGCTCAAAGCTAGTAAGTACCATAATTTTTTGGAAGGTTTATAAAATCTTGCAATCACTACTTCCCTCTGCGAAGGGCCTTTTTTTACTTTTATGTTGAGTCTTCACCTTCTACCTTTATGCACCGTCTAAGAGAGCATAGTTGTCATTCTGAGTATAATGTGCATAGTCCCAAAATTTATTATTGATTGATTCATGATTATGGTTTCGCTTGTTCTTAAATTATTTGTATCTAGTCGCCCTCTTAAACTTGAAGGTGTCCTATGCATTTATATTTTTCTACCCCATGAGTGACAAGCTGAATAACACTTTGCTATGTTTTTCTATATGGTTGAAACACACACTTTACTTTCAATGCATTATTACTCATGATCTTTCGTTTGTGTTACTTTTCATGTTATAACATGGTTGCTAAGTTTTATTGTCAAGATTATGTCTTTTATGCCAATGTTAGAGTACTTTGATCTCAGCACTGAATGCTTTACATCGTTTGATCAAGATTGTGTTGGTGCATGTCACCTCAAAAATTATTGTTTTATTATCACTTACCTACTCGAGGACGAGCAGGAGTTAAGCTTGGGGATGCTTGATACGTCTCAAACGTATCTATAATTTTTGATGCTCCATGCTTGTTTATGCACCATTTGCTTTGTGTTTTGTTACACTTCGTGGCATTTTTATGCATTTTCCGGAACTAACCTATTAACGAGATGCCACAGTGCTAGTTCCCTGTTTTCTGCTATTTTTGTGTTTCAGAAAAGTTACACAAGAAATATTCTTGGAATTGGACAACACGAAAGCCGAAGTTCCTATTTTCCCCGACACAAGACGGAGTCCATAGCAGAGACGAAGGGAAGCCAGAGGGCAGCCACGCCATGCCATGGCGCGGTCCACCCCCAGGCCGCGCCGGGCTATGGTGTGGGCCCCTAGTCCACCCCCTGACATCGCCCTTCTGCCTGTATATTCTCCTCGACGAGAAAACCCTAAGGGCCCGAATTCTTTTCCAGAAATCATACTACAAGCCGCCGCCATCGTCGACGTGAGATTGGGAGGGTCCAGAAGCTCTTCCCGCCACCCTGCCGGAGAGGGGAATCACCACCGGAGGCCTTCTTCATCACCATGCTTGCCTCCGAAGTAATGTGTGAGTAGTCTACCTTGGACTACGGGTCCATAGCAGTAGCTAGATGGATGTCTTCTCCTCCATGTGCTTCATGTTTAGATCTTGTGAGCTGCCTATCATGATCAAGATCATTGTTATGTAATTCTACATGTTGTGTTTGTTGGGATCCGATGAATATTGAGTACTATGTCAAGTTGATTTGTGATTTATCATCTCTATGTTGTTTATGATCTTGCATGCTCTCCGTTGCTAGTAGATATCTTGGCCGAGTAGATGCTAGTGACTCCAAGAGGGGGTATTTATGCTCGATAGTGGGTTCATGCCTCTGGTAATCTAGGGGAGTGACAACAACCTCTAATATTGTAGATGTGCTATTGCTACTAGGGAGAAAACAACAATCTTGTGTTCAAGGACATTTGTATTATTTAGATTACACACTTTGCTTAAGGCGATAATCTGTTGCTTGCAACTTAATACCCAACGGTTGTTCGGATGATATCCGGCGGGTGGATTATTAGTCATAGATGCAGTTGGATTACGGTCTATGTATTATGTTGTAACGCCCAAGTGAATCTCATAGTGATCCTCATGACATGTACATGCATTTGTTTGCATTCTTTATTCTGTCAATTGCCCAACTATAATTTGTTTACCCGGCATGTTATTTATCTTTATGGAGAGACACCTCTAGTGAACTGTGGACCCAGGTCCATTCTTTTACATTTATATTATCGTTTACTTTACAAGCATTATTTACTTTCTCGTAAACAACTATCTTTTACCATGCGATACGTTTAATCCTTTGTTTACAGCAAATCGATGAGATTGACAACCTCACTGTTAGTTGGGGCAAAGTACTTTGGTTGTGTTATGTGCAGGTTCCATGTTGCTGCTGGTGCAAAGCTACGCCCCAGATAAGGCGCCATATATAAATTGTCTGGAGCTCTCACCAAGCCAGTTAGCATCAACCTTCGGAAGTTGGTTTTTTCTCCTACTGGTTCGATAAACCTTGGTTTCATAACTGAGGGAAACTTGCTAATATGCTCATCATATCTTCCTCTTGGGGTTCCCAACTGGGCGGCGAACACCGCACCATCAAGTATATAAGTTGAATGATCTTTTGAATTGCAATGAGAAGAACAAGGATGATGGAGAAGATCATGCAAATTTGTGAAGATAAATTTTTATGCCTCAAAACCTAGCATCTTTAAAACTTATTATTATAAAATAATCACTACTTTAATTTATCACTATGTATTTGGGCTTTATCTATTTTATGTTTCAAATTTGCCAAGTTATTTCGTAAAAAACAATTTGGGATGGCCATTCAAGGGCGGGGGGGTGCGGTAAGATCATCCCACAAGAGAGCATGCATCTGTCGGTGCCCCCAAAATGCTCTGTCCGGCACTGTTGCAGACAAAGTTTTGGAGTGCCCGGTGGAGATGCTCTAAGCTTGGGGTGTGATGGGAACATATTTGACTCCTCCTTGTTTTTTTCCAGGAAGGTTTCATCCTTGCCTTGCAAGAATCGTTAACTGGCCAAGGCCGACCAGTAATTAGAAACTGAAACCAAAATCATCTCATGATGAATGCCATGGAGGATGTTACTAATCTCCATCACTCAGCTAGGATCATAAAGAAATATGTGGAATTTAGAATTAGACACGGAAGCAGCGTCCACCTAAGCACTAAGGATAGTGCGCTCCCGGCAGCTACGCACCATCACCATATGGCACGCTTCATTTGCCCGAGCTTGTTTTCTTTTCACACATTATTTTTCCGATCTTCCGCATGTAAGAAATAGTCGAGGTTGCCCTAAACCCTAAATCCTACGCACATGTAATTTCTGAGTGGGCATGGCCAATTTTTCTACTTACTTTACTTGTTAATTAAATGTTGCAAATCAAAGATGATATCGTTAATGTCTAGAAGCTAGGTGGAGTTGGAAGGAACTAAGTACACAACACTAACATCGATAACCAACAAAAGGTGCTAAACTCTCATTTGATGCTTGTATCAAGTGAAACGCTACTTCATCGAGGTCAAATGTTTTGTTTGATGGCATGTGAGTTACCTTATTTTTCTTGATTTCTCTTGCTCCCTCATTCAATACCTCCATGCCATTCCTTTTATCTATCTCTCACTTCCAGTGAGATGGTTTCACTGATTTATGTGCATATGTTCCATTTTATACTAAAAAACAGTAAAATGCACCATTCATTTTATTGTTTTAAGTCGTAAACCATTTATTTGCATGAACTTGTTTAAGTGGTACACTAGAATCTTAAATTGTCCCCAACAACCTAAAACCGCCACCCGACTTGTGTCCTATGAGATATTTTTGTTAAATAATATCTAACTAAACACACTATCCCTTTAGTTCATGGTTGTGCATATACACACTCAAGACCATATCTAGAACATCACTTTTGATGAGAACATAACATGAATGTGGTCTAGATAACTAAAGATCAATTTGCAAGCAATATTTGTCTTAAAATGTTAGCTGAATATGATTTGGAATCTAGTAAACAAGTAATTAGAAGCAATATATGTCCTAAAAACTACCAACTGTGCTCTCAACATTAACAAGAAACTAGTGATTGATCATGAACAACAAAAATAACAAGAACATCCTGTCGTCGTGGTGAAACAACATATGCCATAGGATGGCTTAAATGGGGGCCGAACTAGCTGCTGGAGGATTCGGGAGAGGGGAACGAGCTAAAAAGCACGACAGAAAGAGACACTGATCTACCCAGGTTCGGGGCTCTCGTAAGGAGATAACACCCCTACTCCTGCTCTACTGATTGTATATTTGGGTCGATGTAGTACACAACAATGGTGCTTCCAAACTCTCTGCTAGAGAAGGAAGATGAACTGCTAAGTGTAGGAACACAGAGTGACCAACCCTTTACCAGGGCTCCCTATGCCACCTTATATAGTGGTGGCCAGGGTTACAACGGTCATACAAGACCACAAGACACGGGCTACACTCCAAACAGGAGCTGGTGACGATGGCAGAGACCCTTGACTTCGCCCCTGATTGCTCTCGATGGGACGCCATATCCCTGTACCTTGTACCTCTTGAACTGTGGCCTTACCTCTGTGCGGTGAGCTCGTACTTGTGCACAGTGAGGGTAGGTAACCTCCACTGTGCACCCTGCCATCTTACTCTGCTACCATGCTTGGATGTTTTCTTCCTTGATTGTAGGGATGTGACACCTTGGTTGACTTAAGTATCCCGGATATGACCGTTGGCCATACCCAGGACATATATGCCGGACCAACGACCTACGAGGGTCGGGTAATCCGGCCTCCCCTGCTCCTGCACAACACACCAAATGGTTAGGCCGGCATATCTAAGTATATGCCGGCACACATATACCAGTATTCCGGCTATACCGGCATATCCAAGTATTAGCCGGGATACACACATATGCCGGCCTGGCCGATGCTCTCATATTCCGGCCAGGCCCTTTCTTGATAACTCGGCATAAGTCAACCATAGACTTTGTGTCTTTCTAGTCTCTTGACCCTACCGGGGGTTATCCCCCCGACACTAGTCCCCGAAGCTGCCGAGGTTCCCCAGTCATAGCTGTGGAGCCTCGACAGGTTCAACATACCTTTCTTCATTATGTCCCGGTGATCAGATTATATCCCGGCCTCTGTTCCTGTTCCAAAACTTATTCTGGCCGGTCCCGAGGGTATTCCGGACGGAACATATACATCGGGCAGTTAATCCGACATATAGACGAGTCTTCCTCGCGAAGCCATGCCTGACAGCTTTGCATCGAAACTTGTAACTGTCCTGCCACCTCGAACGGTCACCCACGATGTGACGGTTCACAGTGCAGTTACTCCTTGCCATCATTGCGTCATGGCACGGTTACCGGAACCGCCGCCCCACTCTGTGCCGCCACGTGGCGACTCTCTGCAGGAACGGTCGGGGGAGTGGAACACTACCCACGATCCCCACGACCCTGCCTCTTCGGTATAAATATGGGGTGGGGGTAAACTTGCTCTTTTTACCCCCGCCACAGTGCCTTCTTCCTCTTCTGCTCTCCTGCCCCTTGCGCTTCGCCGCCGGACCGAGGGACAGAGAAGGAGCGCCGCCGACGACCCGCTCTACTCCGGCGCCGACGCCCGACGACGCACGGCATCACCATTGACGACGCCGCCGCCGCCGCCTCTTCTCTCTGCAGCATTGCAGGGAGATTGGATCTTCTTCTGTACGCTCGCCGTCGTCGTTCTTTCGCCGTCGGCCGAACTCCGGTGAGTTCCTCTCTCCCTCTGTTCTTCCTCTTTGATGCTTCTTCGTAGCTTCTCATTGGTAGCCATATCCGCATAGATCTAGTGCAGTTCCTCTCTGGATTCGACTAGCATTGCTAACAGCGCTCACAGGTGTTCTTCCTTAGAATTTTTACCCTTATTTGTTTCCTGTTTTAACTGGCTCGGTAGATCTTTGATTTCTGCTAACCTTGGGGAGAGTGGTATGCCGGAGAGACTAACCTCCCTCTTTTCTCCGGCCTTGATAGGAATATCATCACGGGACTCCGGCTCTCACGCCTTGTCCCGGCCACTAAGATGGCATCTTCAAGCATGACGGGCACCTCGGCCTCTGAGGAAGATACCTCGGCCCGAGCCAAAGGACGCTCCGGCTGGGAGGGGTCGGAGGTTACTCCGGCCGACATATCCTGGGTCACCTCCACCAGGAGAGTCCCGGAGGGCGTAGCATGCCGGCTACCAGCAGGAGAAACTGTGCCGGCACCTGAACCTGGCGAACGCGTCGTCTTCATCGCCCACTTCGAGCGTGGCTTCGGCCTGCCGGCATCGGACTTCTTCCGGGACTTCCTCAACACCTACGACCTACAACCTCATCATATCCCGGCCAATGCCGTGATGATCCTCTCTGCCTTCGCTGCTTTTTGCGAGGGCTATGCCGGCATAGAGCCCCTTACTCAAGGCTGGGCGAAGTACTTCCAACTGCGGAAGCAAGTCGTCCAAGAGCCGCCCCGGAGCAAGGACGACCCGCCGGAGACGGCCCAGGAAAAGAAGGACCGCCCCATGACCCTCTGCGGCGCGGCCACCATCATGTCCCGAAAGGGCTCGGACTTCCCCAAGGTGGAGCTCCTGGAATCTTGCAAGAAGTGGCAGAAAAGCTTCTTCTACGTCAAGAACACCACCGACGAGGATCTGCTCAACCTGCCGCCATTTGTGGATGAGCCACCCTTGGCTATGACGAACTGGACCTACAACCCAAAGAACTCGGTGATGCCGGTGAATGCGCTTCACCGGTTAAGGGCGAGCTCCGGGATGCCGGTCTTACTCCTCAAGACCTGGTGGCCTGTTATATAAGCCGGCGCGTCTCCCCTCTGCAGCGCCGGTCGCACAAGATCTGCCAGATGAGCGGGCCAATGGACCCCACCCGGCACTCCACACACGAGCTGACTCCGGCCGACATTCTGCGCCGGATTAAGGATGTCTGCAAGTCCTCTCAGGCCACTTTTGCCTGGGGGCTAGAACCATACAGCCGGGATAGGCCCGCCCCAACGGTAAACCATCTTATCCGATACATAAAGTCCATGTCCGGCACATAGATACTTAAGCCGACACATGTCTGTTTGCCGACACATATCATATTGATCCGACATACCTCTTCCACCGGCATATTTCCTTGTCTGAATACTTGACTTTGCTGTTTATACAGAAATTCAGCTTCCAAGCCATGGAGAACTCCCGGATCAAGATCGCGGCGGACCGCACTGTTGCGGATGTTGAAGATCCGGATCATTGGGATAAGCTTCCCAGAAGCACCCGTGCTGCAGCTGCCATGGGTAAGGGCTCTTCATCCCGGCATTATACTCAAGACCGGAGTGAGATTGATTCTGACGAGGAGATCCTGCTGTACTATGACCCGATGCAACTTGCGTATGCCTTTCCAGAAACACCTATTGCTTACGAGTTTCCAATGCCGTCCTCAGCTATCCCGGACGATATGGTTATCGACGCCGCCCCTCTGAACCAGGGACATCCTTCCACCGGCGGACGTGCCGGCCGGAAGCGAGGGGTGAAGCCCCAGCCCGACACACCTCAGAAGTCGAAGAGGCAGAAGGTCGGCGTGCCCATACTGAAGAAACCGAGACCTGTCGCCGCGGGGTAAGTTCCTTCTGCTTGTTTCATTTCCGACATATCTCTTGCTTGCATTATTGACTTGGCGTTTTTTCTCTTTCAGAGCTCCTCTTGCGCCGGAACAAGCTTCTGGCTCGAGTGGCGACCCGAAAGTTACCAAGCCCGCGGCCACTGCTACCTCCGACATACCCTCTGCCAGCCACACGACCTCCCCGGCGCCGGCATCCTCGCCTACGCCCGACAAGACCTCCTCCCCGGCGAAGGACGTTCCTCCGCCGGAACAAGACACCTCTGCCCCCGACGTCCACATGGACTCGGGGGCTCAACAGGAACCTCCGGCTCCTGATGTCCACATGGACACAGGAGCCCACCAAGAAGCACCAGACTCCGGCGCGCCCACCAGCGACGCCGGCACAACTGAAGACGCCGGAGCAGACATCAAGGGTAAAGGCCCTTTAGTGCCGGAAGTCCGGACTATTCCGGATCCTGCCTCTGCTGGCCAAGATGCACCGGCCGCGCCGGAACAGCCCGTGCCCAAAACTCCTTCTGCTGAAACGACTCCTGCACCGGCCAAGACCACGGCGCCGGCCAAGACCTCTGCCCCGGCCAAGTCCGGCACATTGAAGATCCAGCCGACCAAGTCCGGCACTCCATCCGCCGCCACTGCTCCTCCTAAGGCAACGCCTCGGACCAGCTCTGCTCTGGCCCTGCATCTTGGCAGGGCAGCAGCCCGGCTTGGCTACCGGCGCAACTTCTTCGACACGCCAGAACTTGAGGGCATCATCCCCCTGGTGACAAAGAGTGACCAAAGCCTCGGGTCTCTCAAGGAGCGCTGCGAGAAATGGAATGACGCCGACTCCCTGGACACAGCTGAATCCAAGAAGAAGAAACAGGCCGAAGCTTCGGCCACCGGCAACCCAGCTGATATCCTGGCCGCGAAGCCCATTCCTATTGCCTGCGAACTTCTCAGTCTTCAGCAACGACTTCATCGCCTGGCCGATGCCACCAACGTAAGTCCTTTACATATAGATATCCCCAGTCCCCGAAAATGTCGGCTGTCCGGGATACGGACATCCGGGATTTTCCAAGACCTTTTGCACTTAGCTGCTTTTGCAATTAACTTTCCGACATATGAGCTCGATTCGAGCTTCAAATCCTAGTCACCGAGAGCCGGGATAGGTGCGCAGCACCTGTGCCGGATCTCCTATAGAATAAATAGTTCATATAATCTTCAACTGTACTGGCATGCTTTAGTTATCTCATATCCCTTCAAATCCTAATACTTTTGCAGCGCATGAATAACGCCCGTGCCGACATGTTCCATGACTTGGTGTGCGAGCATCGGAAGCTTTCCGACGCACACAGCAAGCTCCAGCTGGAACTGTCCCAGAAAGGTAATTTCAGCCGACATACCTTGCCCTTCTCAATAGTCCTCCGGCCGGCACATCTTAATATGCCGACACCTAATCTTTGTCTGACATTTGGCAGCTGGTGCCGAAGCACAAGTCACCGAGCTTACCAAGAGAGTGAAGGAACTTACTGGTATGCCGGATCCTCTTAACCTTGAACTAATCCTTCTGTACTTCAAATCCTTTAATCTTTTCACTGTTTTCTTTCTTCAAATCCTTGTTTTGACTTCAAATCTTTTCAGACGAGAAAGCTGCACTAGAGGCACGCCACCAGGACTGTGTGTCCTTAGTGGATGTAGCCAAGCAACTGGACGACCGGGATGCCGGTCACAAGGCCGAGGTTGAGCAGCTGAAGGGCCGGATCACCGAGCTTCTGGACGAAAAGGAACAGAGGGAGGGCCTACTGAAGAAAACCCAGTCCCTGCTTGTCACCTCCGAGACTGATGCCTCCAACACCCACGCTGAACTGGATAGCCTGAAGGAGCAGGCCACCAAATGGGAGGTTACAGTTGCACAGCTGAATGCCGACCTTGCCAGTAAGCTTCAAATCCTTTCCCTTTATCCTTCCCGACATAGTGTAATTCTCTCCGGCATATTCTCCTTTTGCTAACATTGTTTCTATTCCTCAGACATGTTTCCCGCTTCCGTCGAAGACGTTGAGAGGGCTTTGCAGTTGGATCGAGAAAGCCGGGGTGTTCCGGTTGACTCGCCCAACTGGGACATGTCGGAGCAGCTGCTGGCTCTGCAGTCCCGGAAAAACGCCATGACGCTCTACACCGAAGAACTCTTATATGGCGCCCAGGAGGCATTCTCTGCCCTCTGGCCGGGACAAAGGACTCCCACTGATCCCGTCGACCTCGGCAACGATCTGCAGCTGGCCAAGGTTTGCCTCCGGGAGTGGCGAGATTCCGGCGCGAGGGTTGGAGCTGACGAAGCTCTCAGCTACTTCTTGTCCTGGTATGAAAAGGCTGACTTGGAGACTTTGCGCACTATGCGCGAAGGATCCATCTGGACCACGGATCCGGAACACATCCGGCGCCGACGGGAGCTGGCCCACAGCTATGTGGACTATGCCGACACCGACGCCTTCGTTCGGGATATCCGTGAGCCGGAGAAGAAGGACGATGCCGGGACATCCGCCGCTGCTGAGGGCTCCGACTCCAGCCAGGATGAAGATGAAGCTGAAGAGGCCGACACTGATGTCCCGGAACAGGCATCTACCCCGGGCGGAGGTGATGGCTCCATTCCATCTGCTGGGTCCGGCACTCCTGAAGCCGACATCTCCACCGCCACTGCTCCACCAGCCGGCGCCTCTGCTTCTGCCCCTGGTCCTTGACTTTGCAGCATAAAAACTTTAAGTTTTATCAGATCCCCGGTATACCGGGTGCAGATGTAATATACACGCTTAGTTTCCTTTGGTTTGCTACCTGAACAAGTTTTATCTTGGTTTGCTTGTTACTAATGCCGGATCATCTTTTGGCTAAGTCACCGAGTTGTTTTCCTGTTTCCTCAATTTCACAACCTTGGCTGCTTGTCTACCTCAATTGGCTTTCGACGTATGAGTCTCAAGGTTGCTTCCTCGAACATACAGTACTTTAACTTTGAGACTTAGACTTCAAATCATCCGACACTTTAAATTTTAACTTTAGCTTTAACGAAAATGTCGGTTCGCTTGCTTTGTATTTCCTTAGCCGTTTTCCATGTGTAGACAATCTCCGGCATCTACTCTTGCTAGCCATGAAGCCGGGTTTCGGACAGTAGCTGAGTCGAAGAGTGGCCTTTGGTGCCGACACATTACTAGGCCGACATAGGAAACATTCAAATAAAGCCAGCCGACATATAACAAAAAACTGTAAATAAACAACAAATATACCTCGGAGCTAGTTACCCGGCTTCTTCGGGATGCCGGTATTTCATTCATTAGTCTTGTGCCGGCACAACACGCCGGCATACAAAGGAAAATATGGAAATACATACATTGTGTTGCTCAGGAGTAAAAGGGGCGCAGTAGAGCTATGTTCCATGGCCTCTTGGTTTCTTCTCCGGACCTGTCCGCCTTATTCTTCTTGGGGTCCTGCGCATCTATAAGATAATAGGCATCATTGTGCAGAGCTCTGCTCACAATGAATGGCCCCTCCCATGGAGGAGTTAACTTATGCCGGCCTTCTGTTCCTTGCTTTAGCCGGAGTACTAGATCTCCCTCTTGAAATCTCCTTGGATTTACCTTCTGCGCATGATAGCGTCTGAGGTTCTGCTGATATACTGCTGTTCTTGACAGAGTTATTTCCCTTGCTTCCTCTAGCAGATCAACATCATTTTCTCTGGCTTCTTTAGCCTCTTCCTCAGTATATAGCACTATTCTTGGTGCATCATGTATTACATCTGTTGGAAGCACAGCTTCTGCTCCATACACCAGGAAAAATGGTGTGTAGCCTGTTGATCTATTCGAAGTTGTTCTTAAACTCCACAGCACTGCTGGCAGCTCATCTAGCCAACATCCCGGAGTTTTCTCCAGGGGCTCTATCAGCCGGGGTTTTATGCCGGATAATACTAGCCCATTCGATCTCTCTACTTGGCCATTGGCACAAGGGTGGGCAACCGACGCAACGTCCAGCCGGATTCCCACTTCCTCACAAAATCTGGCAAATGGCCCTTGGGCAAAGTTTGACCCATTGTCAGTGATGATGCTATGAGGAACACCATATCTCAAGATTATATCCTTTAAGAATTTCACTGCTGTGTGACCATCACACTTGCTTATGGGCTTCACTTCAATCCACTTGGTGAACTTGTCCACCATGACCAGGATATGGGTCATTTTCCCTCTGGCCGGCTTAAAAGCCCCGACCATATCCAGGCCCCAAACAGCAAAGGGCCAGGTTATTGGGATAGTTTTCAGGGCAGATGCCGGCTGATGAATCTGGTGGGCATATCTTTGACACCCATTACATTTCCGGACCAAGTTTTCTGCCTCTTGCAGTGCCGTTGGCCAATAGAAGCCATGCCGGAATACCTTTGCCACCAATGCCCTGGACGAAGCATGGTGACCACACTCCCCCTGGTGAATTTCCCGGAGCATCTCCAGACCCTCCGCAGATTCGACACATCTCTGCAATACTCAGCACTGAATGCTTTACATCGTTTGATCAAGATTGTGTTGGTGCATGTCACCTCAAAAATTATTGTTTTATTATCACTTACCTACTCGAGGACGAGCAGGAGTTAAGCTTGGGGATGCTTGATACGTCTCAAACGTATCTATAATTTTTGATGCTCCATGCTTGTTTATGCACCATTTGCTTTGTGTTTTGTTACACTTCGTGGCATTTTTATGCATTTTCCGGAACTAACCTATTAACGAGATGCCACAGTGCTAGTTCCCTGTTTTCTGCTATTTTTGTGTTTCAGAAAAGTTACACAAGAAATATTCTTGGAATTGGACAACACGAAAGCCGAAGTTCCTATTTTCCCCGACACAAGACGGAGTCCATAGCAGAGACGAAGGGAAGCCAGAGGGCAGCCACGCCATGCCATGGCGTGGTCCACCCCCAGGCCGCGCCGGCCTATGGTGTGGGCCCCTAGTCCACCCCCTGACATCGCCCTTCTGCCTGTATATTCTCCTCGACGAGAAAACCCTAAGGGCCCGAATTCTTTTCCAGAAATCATACTACAAGCCGCCGCCATCGTCGACGTGAGATTGGGAGGGTCCAGAAGCTCTTCCCGCCACCCTGCCGGAGAGGGGAATCACCACCGGAGGCCTTCTTCATCACCATGCTTGCCTCCGAAGTAATGTGTGAGTAGTCTACCTTGGACTACGGGTCCATAGCAGTAGCTAGATGGATGTCTTCTCCTCCATGTGCTTCATGTTTAGATCTTGTGAGCTGCCTATCATGATCAAGATCATTGTTATGTAATTCTACATGTTGTGTTTGTTGGGATCCGATGAATATTGAGTACTATGTCAAGTTGCTTTGTGATTTATCATCTCTATGTTGTTTATGATCTTGCACGCTCTCCGTTGCTAGTAGATATCTTGGCCGAGTAGATGCTAGTGACTCCAAGAGGGGGTATTTATGCTCGATAGTGGGTTCATGCCTCTGGTAATCTAGGGGAGTGACAACAACCTCTAATATTGTAGATGTGCTATTGCTACTAGGGAGAAAACAACAATCGTGTGTTCAAGGACATTTGTATTATTTAGATTACACACTTTGCTTAAGGCGATAATCTGTTGCTTGCAACTTAATACCCAACGGTTGTTCGGATGATATCCGGCGGGTGGATTATTAGTCATAGATGCAGTTGGATTACGGTCTATGTATTATGTTGTAACGCCCAAGTGAATCTCATAGTGATCCTCATGACATGTACATGCATTTGTTTGCATTCTTTATTCTGTCAATTGCCCAACTATAATTTGTTTACCCGGCATGTTATTTATCTTTATGGAGAGACACCTCTAGTGAACTGTGGACCCAGGTCCATTCTTTTACATTTATATTATCGTTTACTTTACAAGCATTATTTACTTTCTCGTAAACAACTATCTTTTACCATGCAATACGTTTAATCCTTTGTTTACAGCAAATCGATGAGATTGACAACCTCACTGTTAGTTGGGGCAAAGTACTTTGGTTGTGTTATGTGCAGGTTCCATGTTGCTGCTGGTGCAAAGCTACGCCCCAGATAAGGCGCCATATATAAATTGTCTGGAGCTCTCACCAAGCCAGTTAGCATCAACCTTCGGAAGTTGGTTTTTTCTCCTACTGGTTCGATAAACCTTGGTTTCATAACTGAGGGAAACTTGCTAATATGCTCATCATATCTTCCTCTTGGGGTTCCCAACTGGGCGGCGAACACCGCACCATCAAGTATATAAGTTGAATGATCTTTTGAATTGCAATGAGAAGAACAAGGATGATGGAGAAGATCATGCAAATTTGTGAAGATAAATTTTTATGCCTCAAAACCTAGCATCTTTAAAACTTATTATTATAAAATAATCACTACTTTAATTTATCACTATGTATTCGGGCTTTATCTATTTTATGTTTCAAATTTGCCAAGTTATTTCGTAAAAAACAATTTGGGATGGCCATTCAAGGGCGGGGGGGGGGGTGCGGTAAGATCATCCCACAAGAGAGCATGCATCTGTCGGTGCCCCCAAAATGCTCTGTCCGGCACTGTTGCAGACAGAGTTTTGGAGTGCCCGGTGGAGATGCTCTAAGCTTGGGGTGTGATGGGAACATATTTGACTCCTCCTTGTTTTTTTCCAGGAAGGTTTCATCCTTGCCTTGCAAGAATCGTTAACTGGCCAAGGCCGACCAGTAATTAGAAACTGAAACCAAAATCATCTCATGATGAATGCCATGGAGGATGTTACTAATCTCCATCACTCAGCTAGGATCATAAAGAAATATGTGGAATTTAGAATTAGACACGGAAGCAGCGTCCACCTAAGCACTAAGGATAGTGCGCTCCCGGCAGCTACGCACCATCACCATATGGCACGCTTCATTTGCCCGAGCTTGTTTTCTTTTCACACATTATTTTTCCGATCTTCCGCATGTAAGAAATAGTCGAGGTTGCCCTAAACCCTAAATCCTACGCACATGTAATTTCTGAGTGGGCATGGCCAATTTTTCTACTTACTTTACTTGTTAATTAAATGTTGCAAATCAAAGATGATATCGTTAATGTCTAGAAGCTAGGTGGAGTTGGAAGGAACTAAGTACACAACACTAACATCGATAACCAACAAAAGGTGCTAAACTCTCATTTGATGCTTGTATCAAGTGAAACGCTACTTCATCGAGGTCAAATGTTTTGTTTGATGGCATGTGAGTTACCTTATTTTTCTTGATTTCTCTTGCTCCCTCATTCAATACCTCCATGCCATTCCTTTTATCTATCTCTCACTTCCAGTGAGATGGTTTCACTGATTTATGTGCATATGTTCCATTTTATACTAAAAAACAGTAAAATGCACCATTCATTTTATTGTTTTAAGTCGTAAACCATTTATTTGCATGAACTTGTTTAAGTGGTACACTAGAATCTTAAATTGTCCCCAACAACCTAAAACCGCCACCCGACTTGTGTCCTATGAGATATTTTTGTTAAATAATATCTAACTAAACACACTATCCCTTTAGTTCATGGTTGTGCATATACACACTCAAGACCATATCTAGAACATCACTTTTGATGAGAACATAACATGAATGTGGTCTAGATAACTAAAGATCAATTTGCAAGCAATATTTGTCTTAAAATGTTAGCTGAATATGATTTGGAATCTAGTAAACAAGTAATTAGAAGCAATATATGTCCTAAAAACTACCAACTGTGCTCTCAACATTAACAAGAAACTAGTGATTGATCATGAACAACAAAAATAACAAGAACATCCTGTCGTCGTGGTGAAACAACATATGCCATAGGATGGCTTAAATGGGGGCCGAACTAGCTGCTGGAGGATTCGGGAGAGGGGAACGAGCTAAAAAGCACGACAGAAAGAGACACTGATCTACCCAGGTTCGGGGCTCTCGTAAGGAGATAACACCCCTACTCCTGCTCTACTGATTGTATATTTGGGTCGATGTAGTACACAACAATGGTGCTTCCAAACTCTCTGCTAGAGAAGGAAGATGAACTGCTAAGTGTAGGAACACAGAGTGACCAACCCTTTACCAGGGCTCCCTATGCCACCTTATATAGTGGTGGCCAGGGTTACAACGGTCATACAAGACCACAAGACACGGGCTACACTCCAAACAGGAGCTGGTGACGATGGCAGAGACCCTTGACTTCGCCCCTGATTGCTCTCGATGGGACGCCATATCCCTGTACCTTGTACCTCTTGAACTGTGGCCTTACCTCTGTGCGGTGAGCTCGTACTTGTGCACAGTGAGGGTAGGTAACCTCCACTGTGCACCCTGTCATCTTACTCTGCTACCATGCTTGGATGTTTTCTTCCTTGATTGTAGGGATGTGACACCTTGGTTGACTTAAGTATCCCGGATATGACCGTTGGCCATACCCAGGACATATATGCCGGACCAACGACCTACGAGGGTCGGGTAATCCGGCCTCCCCTGCTCCTGCACAACACACCAAATGGTTAGGCCGGCATATCTAAGTATATGCCGGCACACATATACCAGTATTCCGGCTATACCGGCATATCCAAGTATTAGCCGGGATACACACATATGCCGGCCTGGCCGATGCTCTCATATTCCGGCCAGGCCCTTTCTTGATAACTCGGCATAAGTCAACCATAGACTTTGTGTCTTTCTAGTCTCTTGACCCTACCGGGGGTTATCCCCCCGACACATCCATCTAGACAACATCAAGTACATAAATTCAAAAATATATGAGCTCTTCTAATAATATCATTTACAAAGCCAAAATAGTCATATTCAGACATATGGTTTTAATTCAAAATAGAAGATGCTTTTGAAGCATATTTTAAATTGTAATTTTATACATTTAGTTAAATTCATTGCCCATGACTTTATTTTCACCGTTACATAAGTATATATATAAATGAATTGGTGTCCCCAATATACCATTGCATTCCGTTATTTACCATGTCCTACCAAATAATTGGAGCCAATTTTTATGATGGGCGGATGATGGATCTTTTAATCTTATGGTGGTGTGTGTAGAAGTCGCAACTCACTTATTTGTATATAAATTGGATAAGACATACCTAGTGACTTAAATTTATATATGCCGATATCCTAAATGATCATGGAGGCTCGCACAACACATGGCTTAGGATGATGAAGTCTGGATAGTAGACTAAAATTATAATTAAGTAGATCGTTGAGATAAAATATGAATCGAGATAATCTACGTGTTCTTCCGGAGCATCATCCTTTCCATCCATCCATGTTTGTTTGGCTCAATATCATGTTTGAGTTTGTTATGTGGCCCATAAAATTGTGTGTTTTCAAGCCTCTCTTTGGGACGGAGATGTTTAGGGTGTCATTCTTACTTCACACACTAGAACAGTCGCTTTTATCTAGGGTCTATGGCTTATTTAATGTAATAGACCACACCCATGTAATAAACGTTAATTAAAAATTATGGGCCCATTTGATTTGCATTAAGAGAGAGAGATAGAGACTAGAAGTTCACAAAAAATAAAGATATTAGTGTTTCGTCCTATTTGTTAGACACCTGCAGGTGGAAACAGATGCCCAGACCTGGTCAGTGGTGTTATCTACCGAGATATTCATGTCTTCAGTGGTTAATTTTTTTGTCTATTTCCTTTTTGTATTGTTCAAGAATTTATGATAAATTGGCACATGAGGTTATGGAGTTTGGTGTGCGTAGGCAGGAAACTCGGTCTCTATGGATGGAGTCGCTGCCTGTTGATGTACATGTCCCGCTGACCAGCATGTTTGGTGGGTAAGTTGATTAACGGAATAGCAGGTTCCATCTCAGAAAAATTAGATGGGGAAAAATCACAAACATATAAAGTGAGTGAGAGTGGATTCAGTGCTCACCTCACCCCCTTTCAAATTTTTATTCAAGACATATTAACCCATTTTTAGTTTGTTTTCCTAGCAGAGCACGGGATTCTGGTGTACAAAAGTGGTTTCAGAATTTTGATTTGAATTTTTTTCATCAAAGTCAACTCAAAAATAGACTTTTTGTTGATTTTTTGTTTTTCAGGTTGACTTTGACCAAAAAAAATTCATACAAAAAAATTAAAACCACTTTTACACAGCAGTATTTCGTGTTCTACTAGAAAACCAAGCTAAAATAGGTTAATACATTTTGAATCAAAAGTTGAAGGAGGAGTGTGTAGGTACCCACATGCACACCATTTTGTTTTTGTAAAGTGAGTTGTTACACTCTTCTAGCATGAGAAAGTGACAAAACAACATGCACACTCAATCTCTTGACTTGACACACCTCATTGCGCGTCACACATGCATAACCAGTGATATTATAGGAAGATGAGATATTTGGTTGGTGTCAATACCTATGTGAATCATTTTCTGGGACATTGTCGATTGACCAACATGATAATGACACATTCTCTATTTCCATATAATTCGTCCTCCACTTGACAATTGTGTTCTCTATCTACTCTCCAAGCTATACAGGGTGAACCTAAGCAATGATGAGGAATATGAACAATAACACATGTGGGTTACATGAGATTATTGAGTATAATATCTAATGGATTTGGTAGAAACAATTCTAACACCCAATCCCTATGATTTCACTGTGATCCACTTTCACCCCCAAATCCACTATTTAAATCTATAGTTTTGCATATAGCTAGGGACTATCCTAATACCAAAAGACCCCAAAACACGAGAAATTGGGGGGGGGATCGCAGTTGCCAACTATCAGAAACATGCCAAAACGTGAGATTAGGTTAGTGTTCAATTTCATCTTGTAGCCCTAATACGTTGCAAACGTATCTATAATTTTTGATGCTCTATGCTTGTTTTACACCAATTGCTATATGTTTTATCTACACTTTGTGACACTTTTATGATTTATTTGGACTAACCTACTAATAGTTGCAAAAGTGCACAATGTTCTTGTTTTACACTTTGATATGTAGAAATTACCAAGAATACTTGTGGAAACCTTGTTGGAGTCAAATTAATTGGGACTTTCCAGAAATCTGTGCCAGAACTCTTTTCAAAGATGGTCACGTTACGGGTCGAACACAGCGTCAAACGGAAAACTCTTCAACTACAAAGTTGTAGGGAATTTCACGGTAAACGTTGTAGACATAAAATTCACCTGATTCCGAGTCCAAACGGCCGAGTTAGGCCCAAATTGCTGCGGCCCAAGATGGGGAGACGGGAATCCAAGAGACTATATAAAGGGAGGAATCCTAGCTCGTGGGAGATACCTCCACCCACGAATTTGCAGCCACCAGAGCCACGTTTTCGCCTCCCCCATGGATCCCATCTCCATGGGGGAGGGCTCCCATGAAGCGATGAAGGAAGGGGGCTAAGGGGCAGCGCTCCCCCATGATGCCAGCGGCGGGGGAGTCCCCCACGCCGGCGCCGCCGTTGCCATCCGCGCCCCTCGCTGCTCATCTCCGCCATCTTCACCGCTATCTCCATCACCAACTTCTCCTATTATGTAGTGGTTCATCCTCCCACACACCGCTGTACCGTCCTATGTAAACATGGTGTTTGATGCTATAATATTTATCTTATGATCTATGTCATGTTTGCATAGTTTATTTGTTCTTAGATTAATTTGTTGAATGTCTTTGGTTTATTAGAGTTGTATGTTGATATGGTACTGTACTTTGGTATCCATTATATTTATGCGCGCATGGATTAAACATCTTAGGGTTAGTAGTATGTGCAAAATGAAGGGGGTAGTTCTGCCGGAGTGACAGAAACCTGAGGACGTGAACCGGAACGTTGCACGTATGGGAGTAAGAGGACCATTAACTTAAGGCTATGGTTGGGGAAAACTTAATGCATTGTTAGTATTTGCGGATGCTTTTTAACAATTTAATCATATAGTACTTGTATTTTCAAGTAGTGAAGTACTTGTATATTTAGCCTCTCCCACATAGAAAACTGCATCGAAGACAATAAACCCGATTTATTCGCTAATTGAACTTGGACAAAGGCGTCACTATTACCACCACTTTTCAATACTCATGTTACTGTTAGTTTATGGTTACTTAGCATATTTTATTGCTGCAGCACTAACAATTACTTTGTTGTATTTATTATCTTGCAAAGCTATCTCTCATACCCATATTATTGCTCTAGTTTTATTTCCTAGATAATACAAACGTTTAGTGTGCGTAGAGTTGTATCAGTGGTTGATAGAAGTTGAAAGAATATTTATCCTACCTTTAGCTGCTCGTTGGGTTCGACACTCTTACTTATCGAAAAGGCTACACATGATCCCCTATACTTGTGGGATATCAAGACCTTTTCTGGCGCCATTGCCGGGGAGCAATAGCGTGTGGGTGAATATTCTTGTGTGCACTTGTTTGCTTTATCTCTAAGTAGTTTTTGCTTTCAGTTTAAAGTTGTTCTCTATCTTAGTATGGATAGAGAATGCAAATTAAAAAAAATTAGTTGTACTTGTTACCTAAAAACGTTTTCAAAAAGGAAAGTGATTGGAAAGATGAGTAATGGTAAAGTGGGGGTCGACCTTAAACATTTGTGTTCATGCCTATGAAGCCAAAACAAATTTTCCCATGGAAGCTTTTCAGCTAAAAACTTGTATATATTGTAATTATTATACATATTCCTCTGTACCATAAATGTAAAGTGATAATTGTAGTTTCTAGTTACTTGGAAGTTGATAGTTTTGCTTTGCTGTCTAGAAATAGATTTTCTGTGCTTCACCGTATAAAATGTTTAAAATCACCAGAACGTGATATTGATCTGAAATTTCTTGAGTGCAATGTAATGCTTATTGTCTTTCTTTCATTAAACTAACTTTTTCTTATTTGAGTTACGTAGCTATCTCAAAAAATTCGATCTTCACCGACTGTTCAATTTAGACAGATTTCTGTGCTTCACTATAAAAAATCGTGATAAATCTCAGAATAATATTTTGATCTAAATTTTTTTGTGAATAAACCTGAGATTATGGTCTCTCTTTCATTAGTTTTGAGCTATATGATTTGAGCTACCTAACTATCTCATTGAGTGTCATCTTTACAGACTATTCAGTTTTGACAGATTTCTTAGTTTATTCAATATTGTACTTGGTGTTATTAGTTTCATTAGTTTTTCGACGGACAACGGAAATCATGAATACCTTAGTATATACAATAGCTAATGTTGCGTTAAGATTATAAAACTTGTGAATGCTTGAACATTAGTGGATTTTATTTAATGAGTACTAACCCTACTAATGAGTTTTGTAAAGTTTTATGTGGATGTAGCTTATAAGTTCTAATCAATATGGTGATATGAGATGAACAATAAGATGCAAGAGCTCAAGATTGGGGATGTTTAGGTGCATCCCAAGAATATATTCAAGAAGATATAATCATCTAAGCTTGGGGATGCCCGAGTCATCCCCCTATTCATCAACTAACATGAGGTTGTCTCCTTCATACTCTATATTACCCATCCACATGATATGTATTGTGTTAACTTTTATTATAGTTGCTTTTATATGTCTTGGTTTTATCTTCTTTTGTTTTACTCTTTATTTCGTTCTTATTGCTTCTTTACTTTCACTTATAATTTGAGAACAACAAAAATAGTTTCTTTGATTTTGCTTCTTTGTTTGGTTCTCTATTTTGTGCCTAGCTCAAAGGCGTTAAAGAAAAGCACTCTTGGGAGATAACTCATTATTTTATTTTCAGTACTTTTTCTTTATTTGAGTCTTGGAAGTTATTACTACTGTAATGACCTCTCCTTATCATTTTTATTTCGTTGTTGTGCCAAGAAGAACTGCTAATTTGAAGGAGGTAAGATTTGGGGAAGTTGCTGTCCTGAAACAGATTTCAGTGCTGCACCATAAAAATTCATGAAAATTCTCAGGATATCTTTTTGACCTGCGATTTTTTTTGCATATGCCCCAGGTTATATCCAAACTTTCATTAGTTTTGCACTTTTCGATTTGAGCAACAGAAGATCCCCGAAAAAATCGACATTTGTCAGCTGTTCTGTTTTGATAGATTTCTGCCACTATTTGTGTTTGCCTCTTGACTGCTTTCTTTTTTAGTTCTTTTGATCACGGAGCTTTTGAGGAAGTTGCTACAGTAGTATATGCTTAATATGTGGTGTTTTTGAGTTGAAACATGAACCAAAAAGGGTTGATCTACTATTATGCTTATGCTAACGTTGCTAATAGAATTGTGTTAAGTTTTGTATGAAGGAAGTTTTCAAGTGTAGGGATTGGAGAATGATGAGATGAGATGAAGAATGGACAAAAGCTCAAGCTTGGGAATGCTCATGTCACCCCAAGAAATATCCAAGAGGTACAAGCATCAAAGCTTGGGGATGCCCCCGAGGCACCCCTTCTTTATCGGCAAAAATCAGGTCACCTTTCAACACACTATATTTTTATTGCTTCATGCACTATGCGTTTTAGTTGGATCGTCTTTCCTTTTTGCTTTCAGTTTTGTTTTGTTTTTTTTGCTGCAATAAATGGTTGGACCCCAACAAATTTCTTTTGGAGGAGATATACTCGCTTTTCATTTGCCAAGAACACTCTAGTTTTCATTCTTATCGTTCAATGAGTGTTCTCTTTTTCTAGAACTGCGTTTAGCTTTTGTTTTTCACCTTGATTTTTGTTCAGATCTTGTTATATCTTTGCATGAAGGTGTATTTGGACCTCTGGTATATGTTGGTATTCATCAAAAGAGTTGTTTCAAAAAGGTTCGAATGGTGTTGGAAAAAAGAAAAAGTTTCATGCAAAAAAAAGTGGTACAAAAAGGAGCTTGTTTAGACTGCGGCTTAGACTTTTTCATGCCATGCTTGATGTCGTTTTGATAGTATGCTTAGTGATTTTTGCTGTAGAATGACTTGTCTCAAATGACTGAGATTGCTTAATGAGCCTTTGAAAAAATCATGCGTTGTTTTTATTATGTGGAAGCATTTATTTGGTTTTCTCCTTGATGCTTTATTTGGGTTGACTTGGCGCATGCTTACAACATGTTTGACTCTTACAAAGTCGACATAAGCCTCTGTGATCATTTAGTTTTTGACTTGTGATGCCATTTTATGCTTCTCTTAATGATGTTTTGTCGCTATGCATGATTATGGCCGTTATTGCTCTCTTAGTTGGTCGCTCACAGTCTTTTGTTAGCCTTCATTTTGTACTGAGTATGAGCTCTACTCGTGCATCCAACTCCCAAAAACCAAGTTATTCCAATGTGTCCACTATAAATTCCTATGCATGGTATTTGCAAGCTATTCCAAGTAAATTTTCATGTGCTACATTTCAAAAAAAAACCTTCAAAATACTTCTCATTTTGTGACACTGTTTTTAGCTCATGGGGACGTAGTGGTCGGATTTGCTATCTTCCATATTGTTTTATTCCAAAAAGAAAAAAAGAGAAAAAAAGGCACTCCTCCATGGTATGTGAATGTTGGTGGGCACCCAATGGAATCGGTTAGCCATAGTTTGTGAAAGGAAAAAGTTGGGGAGGAGTGCCAAGCTTTATAAAAGAGCACAAAAGTGTCAATCTCTCTCTAAAAAACTTGCTCATTTTTGTATGGAAGATAGTAAGAACCCCATTGCCAGTCGTTGACAAAGACAACCACCTCTTAAAACCAAATTTTTATCTCTCTGTTTTACAAATGAAAAGCTCTAGCACATGTTTAATCACTGCTTCCCTCTGCGAAGGGCCTTTCTTTTACTTTTATGTTGAGTCTCCACCTTCTACCTTTATGCACCATCTAAGAGAGCACAGTTGCCATTCTGAGTTTAATGTGCACAGTCCCAAAGTTTATCATTGATTGATTTATGATTATGGTTTCACTTGTTCTTAAATTATTTGTATCTAGTCGTCCTTTTAAACTTGAAGGTATCCTATGCATTTATGTTTTGCTATTCCATGATGGACAAGCTGAAAACCACTTGTTATGTTTTTCCATATGATTTGAACACACATTTGACTTTCATTGTTTCATTATTCATGATCTTTCGTTTGTGTTTCTTTTCATGTTATAACATGGTTGCTAAGTTTTTACTGTCAAGATTATGTCTCTTATGCCCATGTTTTAAGTTCTTTGATCCCAGCACTCAATGCTTTACTTAGATGATCAAGATTGTGATGGTGCATGTCACCTAAAAAATTATTATTTTGTTATCACTTACCTACTCGAGGACGAGCAGGAGTTAAGCTTGGGATGTTGATACGTTGCAAATGTACGTATCTATAATTTTTGATGCTCCATGCTTGTTTTACATCAATTGCTATATATTTTGTCTACACTTTGTGGCACTTTTATGATTTATTTGGACTAACCTACTAATAGTTGCAAAAGTGCACAATGTTCTTGTTTTACACTTTGATGTGTAGGAATTACCAAGAATACAAGTGGAAACCTTGTTGGAGTCAAACTAGGACTTTCCAGAAATCTGTGCCAGAACTTTTTTCGAAGATGGTCACGTTACGGGTCGTAGACGGCGTCAAACGGAAAACTCTTCAACTATAAAGTTGTAGGAAATTTCACGGCAAACGTTCTAGACATACAATTCACCTGATTCCGAGTCCGGATGGCCGAGTTAGGCCCGAATTGCTGCGGCCCAAGATGGGGAGACGGGAATCCGAGAGACTATATAAAGGGAGGAACCCTAGCTCGTGGGAGACACCTCCACCCACGAATTTGCAGCCACCAGAGCCACGTTTTCGCCTCCCCCATGGATCCCATCTCCATGGGGGAGGGCTCCCATGAAGCCATGAAGGAAGGGACTAAGGGGCGGTGCTCTCCCATGATGCCAGCGGCGGGGGAGTCCCCCACGCCGCCGCCGCCGCCGCCATCGCCGTCCGCGTCCCTCGCTGCTCATCTCCGCCATCTTCATCGCTATCTCCATCACTAACTCCTCCTATTATGCAGTGGTTCATCCTCCCACACACCTTTGTACCGTCCTATGTAAACATGGTGTTTGATGCTATAATATTTATCTTATGATCTATGTCATGTTTGCATAGTTTATTTGTTCTTAGATTGATTTGTTGAATGTCTTTGGTTCATTAGAGTTGTATGTTGATATGGTACTATCCTTTGGTATCCATTATATTTATGCACGTATGGATTAAATATCTTAGGGTTAGTAGTATGTGCAAAAGGAAGGGGGTAGTTCTACCGGAGTGACAGAAACCTGAGGACGCGAATCGGAACGTTGCACGTATGGGAGTAAGAGGACCATTAACTTAAGTTTATGGTTGGGGAAACCTTAATGCATTGTTAATATTTGCGGATGCTTGCTAACAATCCAATCATATAGTACTTGTATTTCCAAGTAGTGAAGTGTTTGTATATTTAGCCTCTCCCGCATAGAAAACTGCATCGAAGACAATGAACCCGATTTATTCGCTAATTGAACTTGGACAAAGGCGCCACTATTACCACCACTTTTCCACACTCATGTTACTGTTAGTTTATGGTTACTTAGTATATTTTATTGCTGCAGCACTAACAATTTCTTTGTTGTATTTATTATCTTGCAAAGCTATCTCTCATACTCGTATTGTTGCTCTAGTTTTATTTCCTAGATAATGCAAATGTTTAGTGTGCGTAGAGTTGTATCAGTGGTTGATAGAACTTGAAAGAACATTTATCCTACCTTTAGCTCCTTGTTGGGTTCAACACTCTTACTTATCAAAAAGGCTACACACGATCCCCTATACTTGTGGGATATCAAGCCCACACGAAACACATGAATCGCCGCCTGCAAGATGGTCCTCCCATTGTTTGTTGTGTTTTAAGGTTCGGTCAGGATGAAACGCAATAAACCCTGTCAAATCACTCATTCCCCGACTCGGGGTTGCATGGAGAGCACATGTGAGCTGATGGCGTGGTGATGATGGTGCCAGAAAACTTGTTGGCGTGTAGTTGATGAAGTAAATGACCGGCCAGTTGGAAACCCCAAGAGAAGGTTTGATGAATATAGCAGCAATTTTTCCCTCAGTTATGAAACCAAGGTAGTCAATCCAGTAGGAAAAAGACAATACGACTAAAGGTGATGCCCGCTAGCTTCGCGACAGCTCCGGACAATTTATAGGGCGCCTCGTCCAAGCCTTGCTTTAGAGCGGCAACGTGGAACCTGCACACAACACAACCAAATACTTTGTTCCCAACTTACGATGAGGTTGTCAATCTCACCGGTTTGCTTGAAACAAAGGGTATGAGCGTATCGAGTGGAAAGCAATAGTAATATGTGAGTAAAGTAAACAGTGCGAGTAAAGTAAACAGGTGATAGCAATATAGAGGAAATAGGACCGGGGTCCACAGTTCACTAGTGGTGTCTCTCCATAAGATAAAATAACACATGCTGGGTAAATAAATTACAGTTGGGCAATTGATAGAATAAAGACAACGTGCATATGTCGAGAGGATCACTATGAGATTTACTCTGGGCATTACAACAAGATACATAGACCGTCATCCAACTGCATCTATGACTAATAATCCACTTGTGGTGAATCAATCCGAGAACTCCACAAGTATTAAGTTGTGAACAACAGATAACTGCATTAAGCAAAGCGTGTAATGTAAACAAAGTATATGCCCTTGAGCATATGAATTTTGTTTTCCCCCTAGTACCAACAGCACATCTACAACCTTAGAGGTTTCTGTCACTCCCCCGGATTAAATAGAGGCATAAACCCACTATCGAGCATAAATACCCCCTCTTTGAGTCACTAGCAACTACTCGGCCAAGATAGCTACTAACAACGGAGAGCATGCAAGATCATAAACAACATAGAGATAACATAAGATAATATTCAGCACATCAACTCAATCATAACACCAATATTAATCGGATCCCAACAAACACAACATGTAGAATTACATAACGGTGATCTCGATCATGTAAGGCAGCTCACGAGATCTAAACATGAAGCACATGGTGGAGAAGACAACCAACTAGCTACTGCTATGGACCCATAGTCCAAGGTAGACTACTCACTCATTGCACCGGAGGCAAGCATGGCGATGAAGAAGACCTCTGGTGGCGATTCCCCTCTCCGGTAGGGTGTCGGGAAGAGCTTCTGGACCCTCCCAATCTCGGGTCGACGGCGGCGGCGGATCGCGATGTATTCTGGAAAAGTGATCGGGTATTTAGGTTTTTCCCGTCGGGGGGTCTTTATAGGCGAAGGGGCGGCGTCAGAAGTGGACCTGGTGGGGCTCACCACAGGGGGGCACAGGCCAGCCCTAGGCCACGCCCCCTGGTGGTGTGGCCCACCAGTGGCTCCTCTCTGTCTCCTCTTCGGTTCTCTAGAAGCTTCGGTAAATTTCTGGACGTCTGGCTTTTGTTTCGTCCAATTCCGAGAATATTTCCTGTGTAAGTTTTCTGAAACACAAAAACAACAGAAAACAGGAAACTGGCACTGTGGCATCTCGTTAATAGGTTAGTTCCGGAAAATGCATAAAAATGCCACGAAGTGTAATGAAACAGTAAGCAAATGGTGTAAAAACAAGCATGGAGCATCAAAAATTATGGATACGTTGGAGACGTATCAGCATCCCCAAGCTTAACTCCTGCTCGTCCTCGAGTAGGTAAGTGATAACAAAAGAAATAATTTTTGAGGTGACATGCACCTACACAATCTTGATCAACTATGTAAGCGTTGTGTGCTGGGATCAAAAGAACTTAAAACATGGGCATGAAAGATATAGTCTTGATAGAAGAAACTTAGCAACCATGTTATAACATGAAAAATAACATAAATAAAAGATCATGAAAATGAAACAATGAAAGTCAAACGTGTGTTCAAATCATATGGAAAAACATACAAATGGTTTTCAGCTTGTCCTTCATAAGAGAGCAAAACATAAATGCATAGGACACCTTCAAGTTTAAGAGGGCGACTAGATACAAGTAATTTAAGAACAAGTGAAACCAACAATATGAATCAATCAATAAAAACTTTGGGACAATGCACATTATACTCAGAATGACAACTATGCTCTCTTAGACGGTGCATAAAGGTAGAAGGTGGTGACTCAACAAAAAAGTAAAAGAAAGGCCCTTCGCGGAGGGAAGCAGTGATTACAAGTTTTATAAACCTTCAAAAATTATGGTACTTACCGGCAAGTACGAATGGTTAAAGTTAATGCGAATACACTTATGCTACATATGCTTGACAAATCATAAGTTGAAAACCTCGTGTCCCGTGAAGTACGAATACCCAAACCTCATGCTACTCGACTTAGAGTCCCAAGCAAGCTCTTGTCATTATAAATATATATGTATCATCGAGAACCGCCAATGGGGTACCTCTATGCCCGATGACATTGAACAAGCCCACATCAAAATGACAGGACAAACAGACAATGAACACCTCGGCATCTCTTTTATTTACCATTGGTATAGCTTTTTATTGTGAGATGTGTCGTCGAATGTTCACTATGGGCATGCTGTAAATTTCCACCATGAATTATGCATGGCTTAGATTAGCGGCTCAGGCGTTTCCCTAACATATATAAAAACTCTATGATCCCTCAAGATTCCCAACTTATTTCACATCGCGAGTATCCATAAACAAAAGATCACGATATCAACTCAAATGAAAGATAGTGCAATGTTGAAAGCTTGCCCCATGACAGCATGGCTGGGCTAATTTCCAACTTACAACTTGCAAGCATAACAACTCAACATAAGAGAGCCACAATGTCAAAATTTTAAAACGAGAAAAGTAAAGTGTGCCATCAGGTTCGTGAGAGCTTTACTGACCAATTTTCGAAAAACACCAAAAAGAGTTTAATTTGAAGGATAGATAAAAGCAAGTCAAATGTACTTTGGAATAGCAAATTGCTAATAGGTATGTATGGTGGACACTTTGGAACAACTTGGTTTTTAGGAGTTGGATGCACGAGTAGAGCTCATACTCAGTACAGAATGAGGGCTAGCAAAAGACTGGGAGTGACCAACTAAGAGAGCAATAACGGCCATAATCATGCAAAGCAACAAAGCGACATTAAAAGAAGCATAAGATGGCATCAAAAGTCAAAAACTAAATGATCATAGAGGCTTATGGCGACTTTGTATGAGTCTAACATGTGTGAGCATGCGCCAAGTCAACCCAAATAAAGCGTCAAACGAGAAAACCAAAATAATGCTTCCAAATAATTAAAACAACGCATGATTTTTTCAAAGGCTCATTAAGCAATCTCAGTCATTTGAGACAAGTCATGCTACAACAAAACCACTAAGCATACTATCAAAAATACATCAAGCACGACATGCAAAAGCCTAGGCCGCAGTCTACACAAGCTCCTTATTGTACCACTTTTTTGCATAAAGCTTTTTCTCTTTTTCAACACCATTCGAACTTTTTATAAACAACTCTTTTGATGAAAACCAACATGGACCAGAGGTCAAAATACACCTTGATAAAAAAGATATAACAAGATCTGAACAAAAATCAAGGCAAAAAATGAAAACTAAATGCAGTTGAAACGATAAGAGTGAAAAACGGAGTGTTCTTGGTAAATGAAAAGCAAGGCAACTTCTCCAAAGGAATTTGTTGGGGTCCAACCATTTATTGCAGCAAACAAAACTAAACAAAACTGAAAACTAAAAACAACTGATGCTCCAAGAAAAATGCATAATGTATGAAGCAATAAAAATATAGTGCGTTGCAAGGTGACTTGATTTTTGCCGATGAAGAAGGGGTGCCTCGGGGGCATCCCCAAGCTTTGACGCTTGTACCTCTTGGATATTTCTTGGGGTGCGTGGGCATCCCCAAGCTTGAGCTTTTGTCCATTCTTCAACTCATCTCATCATTCTCCAATCCCTACATTTGAAAACTTCCTTCATACAAAACTAAACACAAATCGATTAGCAACATTAGTGTAAGCATAACATTGAATCAACCCTTTTGGTTCAGGTTTCAACTCAAAAACACCATATATAAAGCATATAATACTGTAGCAACTTCCTCAAAAGTTCTGTGATCAAAAGAACTCAAAAAGAAAGAGATAAAACGGCAAACACAAATATTGGCAGAAATCTGTCAAAACAGAACAGCTGACAAAGGTCGAATTTTTAGAGGGTTTTCTGTTGCTCAAATCAAAAAGTGTTCAACTAATGAAAGTTTGGATATAACCTGGGGCATATGCACAAGAAATCTCAGGTACAAAAGATATACAGTGAATTTTCAACAATTTTTACGGTGCAGCACCGAAAACTGTTTCAGGATAGCAACATCCCCAAATCTTACCTCACTCAAATTAGAGGCTTCTCTTGGCACAAAAACGAAATAAAAAGGATAAGGAGCGGTTATTACAGTAGTAATAACTTCCAAGACTCAAATAAAATAAAAATAACTGAAAGTAAAAACATTGGATTATCTCCCAAGAGTGCTTTTCTTTAACGCCTTTGAGCTAGGCGCAAAAAATACGAATCAAGTAATATCAAGTGATGAAGCATAAAGCTCATAATTTGCTCAAAGAATAGAGTCAAAAAGCAATTTCTTTCTCTTTCTAGGGAAGTGTTCCATACCTTTCTTGAGTGGAAATTGATATTTCATGGTGCCTTCCTTCATATCAATGATGGCACCTACAGTTAAAAGAAAGGGTCTTCCCAAAATAATAGGACATGAAGCATTGCATTCAACATCCATGACAAGTGTAACAACCCAAGTTTTTGGAAAATAGAAATAAATGGATTTATTAAAATACCAAATTTTGGAGACAACAAAAACCTTTATTTTAAATACAAGATTAATTTCTTGTCTTTTAAAACTTGTGAATTTGAGCATTTGCTCCCATGCTTCAAATAAAAAGAGTATGAGAAGGTTTTTTTAAAACCAATCCTTTGAGCCCAAATTGTTAATCGTTTAGAAAGGAAATATTTGGAATAGAGGTAAAACCTTTATTTTCAAGAAACCTATCTTTGTTTTAAAAAGAGGAGAATAAAAATATCCCATTTCAAAAATTACTATTTCTCATCTCTCAAGTTGACATTTCCAAAAATGTTGGAATCAACCTTTCGAAAACTTATTTTCAAAACTCTGAAAAACTCCCAAATGTTTTCGTTAGCCATGTTTCGGAAAACAAATAATTATACCTGTAAAAAAGTTTTTGTTAAATTGAAATAGTGTTCTAACTATTAAATTTTGTGCATGGTTACATGCTAAACCCATTTGGGTCAATTGCCAAACCGAAATTAAGTCAAGCAAACACAAACAAATAGAAAAGAATCAAGAAAATAAACCGCAACACAAAAACCTAAGTAAGAAAAGAGGAAGTGGTGATCTTAAAAAAATTACTGATTCCACTACTTTGCCCTTATATATTAAGCAATATTTGAACCATACCATCCTGCATCTCTCCACCACAACTAAGAACAAGTTACAAAGAATCAAATACAATAAAGTTTGAAACAAAAATCAACTTGGAACCCTATTCAAATTTCTACCAAAGTTTGAATTCAAATAAGAGGTCATTCCCAACTCCATGTCATCTCCAAGAAAACCAACACCTTTGGACCAAGATAAAACTTTTGCACTCCATATTGCATGTATGCATAGATGTTTAATATAGGTCTTTTATGATTTCATGTGTGTTATAATTGGTTGTGCAATGATTAGTTAATTCAAACTTAACCAATAGAAGCATTAGAGAGTAACTATAAGAGCTAAAGAAGCCAGAAACAAAAGAAAGAAAGAAAAAGAGAAGAAAAGTTTGATCTAGGAAATATTATTGACTACCCTACTTTGGACACTTAGAATAAGAAATCTGTAACTCAAGTAAGAGTGTGGTCAGTTAGTTGAGCTTGACCAGATCACATACTAACTCAACCAAAGGATTTCCAACAAAAACTCATACCAGAAACCCACGCAAACATCTGACAAAGTTTGAATCTGAAACATATGACAACCCCAAATTCAAAATAGCCCTGAAGCAAAACACCACCTCTTGACCTAACAAAAATTGTTTTAGAATCCCTATCCAATATAGTGACCAACCCAATTTGAAAATTTCAAAAATTTGAAATTTTACTTCTTGCGGGCATTTCGTCGAACACCCTATGAGCGAATTTTCAGAAAAATTGAGTTGCTGTTGCTGACGCCACTGCCGCACGACCTAGCCGACCTAGCCGTACCCGAGGACACCTTCTCCCTCTCCTCTGTCGACCCCCTGTCTCCCCTGCCCAGACCCCGGGCCGTGAGGCATGGAAGAGCAGGGAAAACACACCCGGACCCCCACCTATGGCCACTGCTCTCCACTGCTCCCCTCGTCACCCTGCTGCGCCACTGGGCTTCCGACATCACCCCGACACCTGCAGACGCCGCCCACGCTCCCCCGACCCTCCCGGCCACTGCAGCTTCAACGGAGACTGCGCCCGCGCCCACCTCTGGCCACCCCCGTGCCCGGCCTCTCCGACCTATAAAAAGACCCCTGCGAGCACCCTCAGACTCACACCACTCCTCTCTACCTCCCAGACAATCTCTCCACCTCTCTCCTTCCCTGTTTCGAGCTCGCCGGAGCCGGCCGTGCTCCCAGTACACCGCCCGTTCCCGGCGTTCTAGCGCCTCCCTCGAGTTTCCGTCTGTACCAGGCGGAGGAGGAGGAGGCCTACGATCTTTTCTCCTACATCATCGCTGCCCTCTCCTTCCTCTACGCCGCTCCCCAGCGCCGCCCTCTTCCCAGCAGCCGCCGGTGAGTCCCGCCTCGAGGAGAAAGATGATCCTGTGCGTACCGTTTCGCTTTAGTTCTGACCGGTGGGGCCCCTTGGCAAGCCGGACCGACCCCCTTTTTTTTCCCTGCCACCCGCCAATTGCAGCCTAACGGGCCGGCCCAGCATGGTCTGTGTGTCCGGCCCGGATTCAAAAAAAAGGGGTTATTCGATTTTCGATTTTTGAAAAAACTCATTCAGATGCTTGCTTAGATTTAATTTTCCCGGAGTTCTACCGACTCAAATTTAACAAATGAAAATGTTCTGGAAACCTTAGAACATAAGCTATCCATTAAAGGTGGTTTCAACCCGTTTAGATTTACATAGTGGTTGTAGTAAAAATAACAAAACAGGAGCTTTTCCAACTTAGAAAATCCATATCAATTCAAATAAAATTCCTAAAAATATAAATCCAACTTTAGAAATTCACAATTAGTGATACCCATCTGCCTATACCATTAGATCTCATTTTTGAACCTTTTTAAGTAAATACTATTTACCTATATGGTTAAATGAGCATTTGCCATATAGGATTTTATTAAACTCAAACCTATAATCGAAATATTTATTGAACTCTTATTTAAACCGCATTCCAAATACCTATCTTTGGGTATTGATCTCAGTCCATGTAGACTTGTAGAAGATATTTGGAAATTTAATACTACATAGTAGTAATTAGAAACTCAAACTTGCGCTCCTACCTCAAAATATGAAAATGATATGAAACCAATTCGAATCAACCACATTTCTAAATATTAATCTATAACCCCTAATATAATTCAACTAGGATCTATATACCCTAGTTGTAGATTCAAACTTGATTACTAAATAGTTGCAAACTAGAAATGGCTTCAATAAAAAAAAATACTCCACATTCTATGAAGCCTCCTTGGTTGAACCATAATCTTAAATATCTACTTGTGGTCTATGACCATGGTCAATAAGGACTTGCAAGAGATATTTCACAATTCAAAGTAAATTAAATCCTCACTTAGGTCAACAAAGTGATAATTCCCTCAATATGAACTCAATTAAGTTTAAGCCACTCTCCATAGCATTCTTAGATAACTTTCCTTACCCTAATATCCTTGATTGTTGAATGTGTGTGGTTTGTGAAATGTTTGGTGATTGTATGTATTTATTTTTTTCAACGATTAGACGACAACGAGAGTAAGGAGAATGGATCCCGAAGTCAACCAAGAAATGGAGATGGAGATCAATCAACCGAAGATGAAGATGAAGACTATTTTGACATTGCCAAGCCAGGCAAGCCATCTTTTGAATCATGATCAAATACCTAGATTTCAACTTGCATATTTACTTGCTTTCAAAATTAAATTGCATGATTGAATTACTAGAGTAGAACAATAATTGTGTAGTGATGTCTTGCTTAACAAGAGCATCAAACTGAGTTTATCCAACATTCCCTTAGTGATAGCATCACTCATAGTAGTTGCTTAGTCGCTAATAAAATTGAGGCCATCTATAAGGGGAACCTTACTTGAAACTGGTGACTTGAACTTGAAGGTTTGAATTGGAGACTTCTCCCACATGATGGTTTTATGAAGGAAAATAATCTTCACTAAGGACTATGGAATGTACTTGCTAAATGATAATAAGTGATGTACTATGTGAGCCAACCATACCGTACGACCACATTACCCCTATATGGGAAGGGGCTTAGTCCGTAGTTTGTTTGCTTTAGTATGGGAGACCTCATTGAACTTATAGGGGATGGATCCTGTGGGACGCCCCCGAAGCCGGGACTTGCCATAGCTGTGATGGAGGATACCACAGACTATGGGAGTCCAAAATACAGCACCCTGTAGCCGGAAAAACTATGAGTTCCATTCTGTATCTGGACTCGTAGGGAGGATCCTATACTAAAGTAGGCAAGTGAAAGATTTTGTTTGATCATCTGAACCCCGGATACTTGTGTATGACGATCCGTGGATTGTTCCCGGCAGATGGATTGAATCTTGTGGGTAAAGTGTACCCCTCTGCAGAGGTTTTCAAACTATTCGAATAGCCGCGTCCGCGGTCGTGGACAGTTGGCAAGCTGTACTTGACTTTTGTCAAGAATGTTAACAACTGAAGTTGAACATGGTGAATGACTTGACTTGATATTTGATGGGGACCAACACTTGAAGTTCCTCTTTAGATTTAACTTAGAGAATTAAATCTTCTTCTCTACTAATGAAGATTCTTGGGAAACAAAACTAGCTTTTTGCAAACCAACTTAGTGCTTAGTCCACCATATCAACCATGCATATCTCTCTCATCACTTTGTTTATAAGATGGTTTGCGAGTGCATCCAATGTACTCATGGCTGTGTCCCTGGCTATTAACTTGGCTAGACTTGAAGGAGCAAGACCAAGAAGGAAGGACTCATTGTCGACTTTGCGAATTAGGCTCGTTTCCTACTGTCCGCTTTGCCTGTGCGGTTGAAGCTTGACAATATGGACCCAAAGTGTTATTCCGCTGCATGTTGATGTATTATAAGGTTTGGTCTGTGCGACCACCTATGTAATCCTCTTTATTTACTATTAATGTCTATGACTGTGATATCAACTACATTATGTAAATCACAACAATGATTCTGGGATTGTGATGGATTACATAACGGGCACTTCGAATTTGGGATAAATTCGGGGTCGTTACAACAAGAAAATCAACGGGAACAAGGTTACTGTTAACCATAATAAGAACATTATTAATCCTTCCCAAAGGATTCTTCTTAGCAACATTAGCAATAGGAACATCATAATAACACTTTCCAAGCGGTGGTAAATCAAGCATGTCATAAATCTTTCTACGCATAATAGAAATACTAGCACCTAGATCACATAAAGCATGGCAATCAAAACCATTAACATGCATATCAATGATGGGTTCCCAACCATCTTCTAACTTCTTGGGAATAGAAGCTTTTTGCTTCAACTTTTCATCCCTAATTTTCATAAGAGCATTGGTAATATGCTTAGTAAAAGCAACATTTGGAGAACTAGCATTGGGAGTCAAAGCAAGCTTTTGCAAGAAAAAATAACTTTAGATATATTGCAGCCATCAACATCAAAATCATTAAAGGAAATAGAGCTATCATCTCCTATACTCCGAAAAATTTCAGCACTCTTTTGAGAAAAAGTTTTAGCAGTTTTGGGCTTTTAAACACTAGGAGTAGGAGTTTTCTCTACACCAATCAAAGTAAGAGGATTGCTAGCATTTGGAATAACATCATTAGAGGTAGTAATGGTACATACCTTCATCTTCCTAGCCATCTCATCTTCTTTTTCCCACCTGGCATGCAATTCTGCTAGCATCCTAACATTTTCATCAATTCTAACTTGGATAGCATTAGCAGTAGCAAAAACATTGTTCTCTTTCACATCATTAGGCAACACTTTTAATTTCAGAAGTTCAACATCATGAGCAAGGCTATCAACTTTAGAAGCAAGAATATCAATTTTGCCTAACTTTTCCTCAACAGACTTGTTAAAAGCATTTTGCTTACCGATAAAGTCTTTGAGCATTACCTCAAGCTCGGAGGGCGCGGCTGATACGTCTCCAACGTATCTATAATTTTTGATGCTCCATGTTTGTTTTTACACCATTTGCCTACTGTTTCATTACACTTAGTGGCACTTTTATGCATTTTCCGAAACTAACCTATTAACAAGTTGCCACAGTGCCAGTTCCCTGTTTTCTGCTGTTTTTGTGTTTCAGAAGTGATACATAGGAAATATTCTTGGAATTGGACGAAACAAGTTCCTGAAGTCTTATTTTTCCTAGAAGCTTCTAGAGATCCGAAGAGGAGTAGGAGAGGGGCCACAGGCCAGTCTCACGCCTGGCTGGCGCGGCCCAGGCCCTGGCCGCGCCGCCATGGTGTGAGGAGGCCTGGGGCCACTCCTGACATCGCCCCTTCGCCTATAAAGACCCCCCGACGGGAAAAACCTAAGTACCCGATCAATTTTCCAGAACACATCGCGATCCGCCGCCGCCGTCGACCCGAAGATCGGGAGGGTCCAGAAGCTCTTCCCGGCACCCTGCTGGAGAGGGGAATCGCCACCGGAGGTCTTCTTCATCACCATGCTTGCCTCCGGAGCGATGAGTGAGTAGTCTACCTTGGACTATGGGTCCATAGCAGTAGCTAGATGGTTGTCTTCTCTACCATGTGCTTCATGTTTAGATCTCATGAGCTGCCCTACATGATTGAGATCACCGTTATGTAATTCTACATGTTTTGTTTGTTGGGATCCGATGAATATTGGTGTTATGATTGAGTTGCTATACTGAAATATATATTATGTTATCTCTATGTTGTTTATGATCTTGCATGCTCTCCGTTGTTAGTAGCTATCTTGGCCGAGTAGTTGCTAGTGACTCCAAGAGGGGGTATTTATGCTCGATAGTGGGTTCATGCCTCTATTTAACCTGGGGGAGTGATAGAAACCTCTAAGGTTGTAGATGTGTTGTTGCTACTAAGGAGAAAACAACATTCATATGCTCAAGGGCATATGCTTTGTTTACATTACACACTTTGCTTAATGCAATTATCT
The DNA here is from genome assembly GCA_007115705.1 of Dactylis glomerata. Classification (NCBI taxonomy): domain Eukaryota; kingdom Viridiplantae; phylum Streptophyta; class Magnoliopsida; order Poales; family Poaceae; genus Dactylis; species Dactylis glomerata. The sequence continues at coordinate 58,148 of QXEO01000697.1, forward strand.
GTTGTTCGCAACTTAATACTTGTGGAGTTCTCGGATTGATTCGCCACAAGTGGATTATTAGTCATAGATGCAGTTGGATGGCGGTTTATGCATTTTGTTGTAATGCCCAGAGTAAATCTCATAGTGATCTTCTTGACATATCACGTTTATCTTTATTCTATCAATTGCCCAACTGTAATTTGTTTACCCAGCATGTGTTATTTATCTTATGGAGAGACACCACTAGTGAACTGTGGACCCCGGTCCTATTTCCATCATATTGCTATCACCTGTTTACTTTACTCGCACTGTTTACTTTTCTCGCATACTCTACTATTTTCCACTCGATACGCTCATAACCTTTTTTTCAAGCAAACCGGTGAGATTGACAACCTCATCGCAAGTTGGGAGCAAAGTACTTGGTTGTGTTGTGTGCAGGTTCCGCGTTGCAGCTAGCAAGCAAAGCTTGGACGAGGCGCCATATATAAATTGTCTGAAGCTGTCGCAAACTAGCAAGCATCACCTTCAGTCATAATTGTCTGCTCTTCTCCTGAACGATTAAACCTTGGTTTCTTAACTGAGGGAAAACAAGCTGCTATACTCATCACACCTTCCTCTTGGGGTTCCCAACTGGCTGGTTATTTACTTCATCAAATTCGTAGCATCAAGCTTCTTTTCTGGCGCCGTTGCCGGGGAAGAGTGGAAGACCTCTGCAAGGGGAGTTTTTCGCACGCACATCCTTTACTTTGTTTTATTGTTTTGCTTTACTTTATTTATTTTACATGCATCATTTTATATCAAAAACCCAAAAAAAATAGAATCCTTGGTAGTTGTTTTTACTTGTTTACTTTAGTTTTGCTGAAATGGCCAATCCTGAAAACACCAAGTTGTGTGACTTTACTAGCACGAACAATAGTGATTTTATCTGCACTCCTATTGCACCACCTGCTCCTGCTGCAAACTTTTATGAGATTAAGCCTACTTTGTTGAACCTTGTTATGAAAGAGCAATTTTCTGGTGCTAGTACTGAAGATGTTGCAGCTCATCTCAACAATTTTATTGAGCTATGTGAGATGCAAAAGTATAAGGATGCAAAAGTATGAGAATGTTGATGTTGATATTATTAAGCTTAAGTTGTTTCCTTTTTCTTTGAGAGGAAAAGCTAAAGATTGGTTGATGTCTTTGGCTAAGAATAGTATTGATTCATGGGCTAAGTGTAAGGATGCTTTTATTGGTAGATACTATCCTCCTCCTAAGATTATATCTCTGCGTAGCAATATTATGAAGTTTACCCAATTTGATAATGAACATGTTGCTCAAGCTTGGGAAAGAATGAAATCTATGATAAAGAATTGCCCCACTCATGGACTGACTACTTGGATGATTGTCCAAATTTTTTATGCAGGACTGAATTTTTCTTCGAGGAACCTATTGGATTCAGCTGCTGGAGGCACTTTTATGTCCCTTACCTTGGGCGCCGCAACAAAACTACTTGTCAACATGATGGTAAATTATTCCGAATGGCACACCGAGAGAGCTCCACAAGGTAAGAAGGTAAATTCTGTTGAGGAAACCTCTTCCTTGAATGATAAGATTGATACCATTATGGCTATGCTTGCTAATGATAGGACTCATGTTGATCCTAATAATGTTCCTTTAGCCTCTCTGGTTGCTCAAGAAGAGCATGTTGATGTGAATTTCATTAGAAATAATAATTTTAACAACAATGCTTATAGGAACAATTTTGCTAGTAACAATTATAGGCCGTATCCTTCTATCAATGGTAATGGTTATGGTAATTCTTATGGTAATTCCTACAACAACACTAGGGTCGCGCCCTCCGAGCTTGAGGTAATGCTCAAGGACTTCATCGGTAAGCAAACTGCTTTTAACAAGTCTGTTGAGGAAAAGTTAGGCAAAATTGATATTCTTGCTTCTAAAGTTGATAGCCTTGCTCATGATGTTGAACTTCTGAAATTAAAAGTGTTGCCTAATGATGTGAAAGAGAACAATGTTTTTGCTACTGCTAATGCTATTCAAGTTGGAATTGATGAAAATATTAGATTGTTAGCGGAATTGCATGCCAGGTGGGAAAGAGAAGATGAGTTGGCTAGAGAGATGAAGGTATGTACCATTACTACCTCTAATGATGTTGATCCTAATGCTAGCAATCCTCTTACTTTGATTGGTGTAGAGAAAACTTCCACTCCTTGTGCTAAAAAACCTAAAACTGCCAAAACTTTTTCTCAAAAGAGTGCTAAAATTTTTCGGAGTGTAGGAGATGATAGCTCTACTTCTTTTAATGATTTTGATGTTGATGGCTGCAATATATCTGAAGTTATTTTGTTCTTGCAAAAGCTTGCTTTGACTCCCAATGCTAGTTCTCTAAATATTGCTTTTACTAAGCATATTACCAATGCTCTCATGAAAATTAGGGATGAAAAGTTGCAGCAAAAAGCTTTCGTTCCCAAGAAGTTAGAAGATGGTTGGGAACCCATCATTTATATGCATGTTAATGGTTTTGATTGCCATGCTTTATGTGATCTAGGTGCTAGTATTTCTATCATGCCTAGAAAGATTTATGACATGCTTGATTTACCACCGCTTGAAAAGTGTTATTATGATGTTCCTATTGCTGATGTTGCTAAGAAGAAACCTCTGGGAAGGATTAATGATGTTCTTATTGTGGTTAACAATAACCTTGTTCCCGTTGATTTTCTCATTATGGACATTGAATGCCATGCTTCATGTCCTATTATTTTGGGAAGACCCTTTCTTCGAACTGTAGGTGCCATCATTGATATGAGGGAAGGCACTATAAAATATCAATTCCCACTAAAGAAAGGTATGGAACACTTCCCTAGGAAAAGAAAGAAATTACTTTTTGACTCTATTCTTAGAGAAAATTATGAGCTTGATGCTTCATCACTTGAAGTTACTTGATTCGTAATTTTCTGCGCCTAGCTCAAAGGCGTTAAAGAAACGCACTCTTGGGAGATAACCCAATGTTTTATTTCCAGTAATTTTTCTTTTATTTGAGTCTTGGAAGTCATTACTACTGTAATGACTACTCCTTATCCTTTTATTTTATTGTTGTGCCAAGAGAAGCCTCTAATTTGAGTGAGGTAAAGATTTGGGGATGTTGCTGTCCTGAAACTGTTTTCAGTGCTGCACCGTAAACATTCGTACAAATTCTCTGTATATCTTTTGGACCTGCGATTTCTAGTGCATATGCCCCAGGTTATATCCAAACTTTTGTTAGTTGAACACTTTTTGATTTGAGCAAAAGAAAACCCCTCAAAAATTCGGCCTTTGTCAGCTGTTCTGTTTTGACAGATTTCTGCCAATATTTATGTTTGCCGCTTTATCGCTTTCTTTTGAGTTCTTTTGATCAAGGAACTTTTGGGGAAGTTGCTACAGTAGTATTTGCTATATATTTGGTGGTTTTGAGTTGAAACCTGAAGCAAAAAGAGGTTGATTATATGCTATGCTACACTAATGTTGCTAATAGAATTGTGTTTAGTTTTGTATGAAGGAAGTTTTCAAGTGTAGGGATTGGAGAATGATGAGATGAGTTGAAGAATGGACAAAAGCTCAAGCTTGGGGATGCCCATGCATCACCCCAAGAAATATCCAAGAAGTACAAGCGTCAAAGCTTGGGGATGTCCCCGAGGCACCCCTTCTTCATCGGCAAAAATCAGGTCACCTTTCAAGACACTATATTTTTATTGCTTCATGCACTATGTGTTTTTCTTGGAGCGTCAGTTGTTTTAGTTTTCTTAGTTAGTTTTGTTTTGTTTGCTGCAATAAATGGTTGGACCCCAACAAATTTCCTTTGGAGGAGATGTACTCGTTTTCATTTGCAAAGAACACTCCGTTTTCATTCTTACAATTTCACCGAGTGTTCTTCTTTTTCTGCTACTGCTTTTGGTTTTCGTTTTCGCCTTGATTTGCGTTCAGACCTTGTCATATCTTTTCATCAAGGTGTATTCTTGCCTCTGATATTTATTGGTTTTCATCAAAAGAGGTGTTTATAAAAATTTCAAATGGTGTTGGAAAAGAAAAAAAGCTTTATGCAAAATAGTGGTACAAGAAGGAGCTTGTGTAGACTGCGGCTTAGGCTTTTTCATGTCATGCTTGATGTCTTTTTGATAGTATTCTTAGTGGTTTTGCTGTAGCATGACTTGTCTCAAATAACTGAGATTTCTTAATGAGCCTTTGAAAAAATCATGCGTTGTTTTTAATTATTTGGAAGCATTATTTTGGTTTTCTCCTTGATGCTTTATTTGGGTTGACTTGGCGCATGCTCACACATGTTAGACTCTTACAAAGTTGCCAATAGCCTCTATGATCATTTAGTTTTTTACTTTTGATGCCATCTTATGCTTCTTTTAATGTCGCTTTGTCGCTTTTCATGATTATGGTCATTATTGCTCTCTTAGTTGGTCGCTCCCAGTCTTTTGCTAGCCCTCGCCTTGTACTGAGTATGAGCTCTACTCGTGCATCTAACTCCTAAAAGCCAAAGTTTTCCAAAGTGTCCACCATACATACCTACTAGCAATTTGCTATTCCAAGTAAATTTGACTTGCTTTTATTTTCTCTTCAAATTAAACTCTTACCAGTGTTATGCGAAATTCGGTCAGTAAAGCTCTCACGAACCGGAAGGCACACTTTACTTTTTCCTGTTCTTAAAAATTTGACATTGTGGTCTCTTATGTTGAGTTGTTATGCTTGCAAGTTGTAAGTTGGAGACTAGCCCAGCCATGCAGTCATGGGCAAGCTTTCAACATTGCACTTCTTATTTGAGTTGATATCGTGATCTTTTGTTTATGGATGCCCGCGGTGTGAAATGAATTGGGAATCTTGTGGGGATCATGGAGTTTGTATATGTGTTAGGGAAATGCCAGGCCGCTAATCTAAGCCATGCATAATTCATGGTGGAAATTTGCAGCATACCCATGGTGAACATTCGACGACGCATCTCACAATAAAAAGCTAAACAAATGGCAAATAAAAGAGATGTCGAGGTGTTCATTGTCTGCTTGTCCTGTCATTTTGATGTGGGCTTGTTCCATGTCATCGGGCACGGAGGTACCCCATTGGCCGTTCTCAATGATATGCATATATTTACAATGACAAGAGCCTTTCTTGGGACTCTAAGTAAAGTAGCATGAGGTTTGGGTACTCGTATTCACGGGACACGAGGTTTTCAACTTATGATTTGTCAAGCATATGCATCATAATTGTTCTCGCATTAACTTTAACCATTCAAGATGCTTATGATGGGGGCAATGAGAGCTCAAAGCCGGTAAGTACCATAATTTTTGAAGGTTATAAAACTTGCAATCACTGCTTCCCTCTGCGAAGGGCCTTTCTTTTACTTTTATGTTGAGTCACCACCTTCTATCTTTATGCACCATTAAGAGAGCATAGTTGTCATTCTTAGTATAATGTGCATTGTCCCAAAGTTTTCATTGATTGATTCATATTGTTGGTTTCACTTGTTCTCAAATTATTTGTATCTAATCGCCCTCTTAAACTTGAAGGTGTGCTCTGCATTTATGTTTTGCTCTCTTTGAAGGACAAGCTGAAAACCATTTGTATGTTTTTCCTTATGATTTGAACACACGTTTGACTTTCATTGTTTCATTTTCATGATCTTTTGTTTGTGTTCATTTTCATGTTTACAACATGGTTGCTAAGTTCTTATTGTCAAGATTATATCTTTCATGCCCATGTTTTAAGTTCTTATGATCCCAGCTCACAAATGCTTACATACATGATCAAGATTGTGTAGGTGCATGTCACCTCAAAAATTATTCTTTTGTTATCACTTACCTACTCGAGGACGAGCAGGAGTTAAGCTTGGGGATGCTTGATACGTCTCCAACGTATCTATAATTTTTGATGCTCCATGTTTATTTTTACACCATTTGCCTACTGTTTCGTTACACTTAGTGGCACTTTTATGCATTTTCTGAACTAACCTATTAACAAGTTGCCACAGTGCCAGTTCCCTGTTTTCTGTTGTTTTTGTGTTTCAGAAGTGATACACAGGAAATATTCTCGGAATTGGACGAAACAAGTTCCTGAAGTCTTATTTTTCCCGGAAGCTTCCAGTGATCCGAAGAGGAGTAGGAGAGGGGCCACAGGCCAGTCTCACGCCTGGCTGGCACGGCCCAGGCCCTGGCCGCGCCGCCATGGTGTGAGGAGGCCTGGGGCCACTCCTGACATCGCCCCTCCACCTATAAAGACCCCCCGATGGGAAAAACCTAAGTACCCGATCAATTTTCCAGAACACATCGCAATCCGCCGCCGCCGTCGACCCAAAGATCGGGAGGGTCCAGAAGCTCTTCTCGGCACCCTGCCGGAGAGGAGAATCGCCACCGGAGGTCTTCTTCATCGCCATGCTTGCCTCCGGAGCGATGAGTGAGTAGTCTACCTTGGACTATGGGTCCATAGCAGTAGCTAGATGGTTGTCTTCTCCACCATGTGCTTCATGTTTAGATCTCATGAGCTGACCTACATGATTGAGATCACCGTTATGTAATTCTACATGTTTGGTTTGTTGGGATCCGATGAATATTGGTGTTATGATTGAGTTGCTATACTGAAATATATCTTATGTTATCTCTATGTTGTCTATGATCTTGCATGCTCTCCGTTGTTAGTAGCTATTGAAGGGTTTCGCAGCATAGTAAATCAAAAATTTCTTACGGATGCGAACAAGAAAGCCAAGATCTAATCTAGGAGATGTAATCAATGAGAGAGGTAGATGAGATCTTCATACCCTTGAAGAAATCGCACAGCGGAAACGTTCAACAGAACGTGGATGATGTAGTCGTACTAGCCGTCTCCTCCCCGCGATCCGATCCGATCCTACGCCGCAAGTGGCGGCGCCTCCGAGAGCTGCACACGTACGGTGCAGCGATGTCTCCTCCTTCCTTGGTCTAGCAAGTATGGTGGAGAGATAGATTGGATCTGCAGCACGACGGCGTGGTGCTTATGGTGGAGAGTTTCTACGGCAGGGCTTCGCCTACGCACAGTCGCGAGAGAGAGAGGTGGAGGGGCAGCAGTTGGACGGTGGCTAGGGTTGGAGTGGGGGGGGAGGCTGCGCCCCTGCCCTCCTTATATAGGGGGCTGGCCGGCCCCTTGACCCCTCCTCCAAGCCCTAGGGCGGCGGCCCAAAGGGGAAGAGTGGGGGGCAAGTTTCCCCCCTTCCTTCTGGAAGGTTCCCTTAGGGTTTCCCCTAAGGGCTGGCCGGCTGGGCCTTAGGGGCCTTGTGCGCCTGGCCCAAAGTGGCCAGGACACTTCCCCTTAGGCCCATGCAGGCCTCCGACAAGTGGGCCCACGTTGGTCCCACTCCGGAACCTTCTAGAACCTTCCGGTACAATACCGATAAACTCCGAAACGATTCCGGTATCCAAAAACTGCTTTCCTTTATATGAATCTTATTCTCCGGACCATTCCGGAACCTCTCGTGACGTCCTGGATCTCATCCGAGACTCCGACCAAAAACTCATAAACCAATTATCCATTCTATCCTAGCGTCGATGCACGTTAAGTGTGTGACCCTACGGGTTCGAGAATATGCAGACATGATCTTCTATCAATAATCAACAGCGGGATCTGGAAACCCATATTGACTCCCACATATTCATCGATGATCATATCGGATGAACCACGATGCCAGGATTCAATTAATCCCATATATGTATTCCCTTCGTCACACGATATTTTACTCGCCCGAGATTCGATCGTCGGTATCGGCATACCTAGTTCAATCTTGTTCACAGCTAGTACTTTACTCATTCCGTAATCCAATATCACTTTGTGATTAACTCCTTAACCACGTGCTTGCAAGCGGTGTTGATATCGATTACCGAGTGGGCCCGAAGTATATCTCTCCGACTCGGGAGGGACAAATTCCATCTCGATACATACAACCCAACAAGTACTTTCCGATCACCTGAGAGACACCTTTATGATCACGCTATCATAGGATGACGTTTGATGACCTCAAAGCTTTCTTCCGATACTAGGGAGTTGTATTATCTCATGGTCTAAGGAATACAATACTTGACATAAGAAAAGCTTCGCAAAGATGAACACGATGACACGATCTAATTGCTTTGCTTTATTTGGGTCTGTCCATCACATCATTCTCCTAATGACATGATCTCATTATTAATTGACAACTCATGTCTATGGTTAGGAAACCTTAACCATCATTAATCAATGAGCTAGTCCAAAGAGGCGTACTAGGGACACGGTGTTGTTCATAAACCACACAAGTATTAAAGTTTCTGCTTAATACAATTCTAGCATGGAATATAAACATTATCATGAACAAGAATTATAATAATAACATCTTTATTATTGCCTCTAGGGCATAATTCCAACAGCTATCTTGACCGAGTAGTTGCTAGTGACTCCAAGAGGGGTATTTATGCTCGATAGTGGGTTCATGCCTCTATTTAACCTGGGGGAGTGATAGAAACCTCTAAGGTTGTAGATGTGCTGTTGCTAATAGGGAGAAAACAACATTCATATGCTCAAGGGCATATGCTTTGTTTACATTACACACTTTGCTTAATGCAATTATCTGTTATTCACAACTTAATACTTGTGGAGTTCTCGGATTGATTCGCCACAAGTGGATTATTAGTCATAGATGCAGTTGGATGGCGGTCTATGTATTTTGTTGTAATGCCCAGAGTAAATCTCATAGTGATCTTCTTGACATATCACGTTTATCTTTATTCTATCAATTGCCCAACTGTAATTTGTTTACCCAGCATGTGTTATTTATCTTATGGAGAGACACCACTAGTGAACTGTGGACCCTGGTCCTATTTCCATCATATTGCTATCACCTATTTACTTTACTCGCACTGTTTACTTTTCTCGCATACTCTACTGTTTTCCACTCGATACGCTCATAACCTTTGTTTCAAGCAAACCGGTGAGATTGACAACCTCATCGCAAGTTGGGAGCAAAGTACTTGGTTGTGTTGTGTGCAGGTTCCGCGTTGCAGCTAGCAAGCAAAGCTTGGACGAGGCGCCATATATAAATTGTCTGAAGCTGTCGCAAACTAGCAAGCATCACCTTCAGTCGTAATTGTCTACTCTTCTCCTGAACGATTAAACCTTGGTTTCTTAACTGAGGGAAAACAAGCTGCTATACTCATCACACCTTCCTCTTGGGGTTCCCAACTGGCCGGTTATTTACTTCATCAAATCAGTAGCATCAGCGGCCCTAGTGTTGTTGGAGGAATTACCATAAGAGTTACCATAACCATTACCATTGGTAGAAGGGTACGGCCTATAATTGTTACTAACAAAATTGTTCCTATAAGCATTGTTGTTGAAATTATTATTTCTAATGAAGTTTACATCAACATGCTCTTCTTGAGCAACCAAAGAGGCCAAAGGAACATTATTAGGATCAACATGAGTCCTATCATTAGAAAGCATAAGCATAATAGCATCAATCTTATCACTCAAGGAAGAGGTTTCCTCAACAGAATTTACCTTCTTACCTTGTGGAGCTCTCTCGGTGTGCCATTCAGAGTAATTTACCATCATATTATCGAGAAGCTTTGTTGCGGTGCCCAAGGTAAGGGACATAAAAGTGCCTCCAGCAGCTGAATCCAATAGGTTCCTTGAAGAAAAATTCAGTCCTGCATAAAAAGTTTGAATAATCATCCAAGTAGTCAGTCCATGAGGGGGACAATTCTTTATCATAGATTTCATTCTTTCCCAAGCTTGAGCAACATGTTCATTATCAAACTGACTAAACTTCATAATATTGCTACGCAAAGCTATAATCTTAGCAGGAGGATAGTATCTACCAATAAAAGCATCCTTACACTTAGCCCATGAATCAATACTATTTTTAGGCAAAGACAGCAACCAATCCTTAGCTTTTCCTCTCAAAGAAAAAGGAAACAACTTAAGCTTAATAATATCACCATCAACATTCTCATACTTCTGCATCTCACATAGCTCAACAAAATTGTTGAGATGAGCTGCAGTATCATCCGTATTAGCACCAGAAAATTACTCTTTCATAACAAGGTTCAACAAAGCAGGCTGATGTCTACGCACGTGTTTGTTCTTGTAGACAGTGTTGGGCCTCCAAGTGCAGAGGTTTGTAGAGCAGCAACAAGTTTCCCTTAAGTGGATCACCCAAGGTTTATCGAACTCAGGGAGGAAGAGGTCAAAGCTATCCCTCTCATGCAACCCTGCAATTACGATACAGGAAGTCTTTTGTGTCCCCAACACACCCAATACACTTGTCAGATGTATAGGTGCACTAGTTCGGCGAAGAGATAGTGAAATACAAGTAGTAGTGATGATTATAAGTAGCAAATGTGATTTAAATAAATATCACTGCGAGCAAACATGTAACAAAACAGTAAGTAAACGGTGTGCAATGCTTGGAAAAAAGGCCTAGGGATCATACTTTCACTAGTGGACACACTCTCAACAAATATAACATAGTTGAACCAATAGATACTATCATCCATATGCAACTCAAAACAATTCTCCAATGGAAAATGAACACTAATCATGCGTAGGGCTATGAAGCACTCCTCAAAGTCCATATGTACCCAAACTAGATTGTCCCACACTATCACCGTGAACGCACTAGATGGTTCCAACAAACACCAACAATTAATAGAGACATTAACCAAAAAGATACACATGATGCACACACTAGTCACCTTTACACCATGATACGAGGTATCTCCGGAGAGTACAATAATAAAGCATAGGAGTAGCATAATATCTGAATAATAACATCTACCAATTCAACTAGATACAAAGCTCACGATCACATAAAGATCACATCATGGGAGAGAGAGGTGAACCACATAGCTACCGGTAGAGCCCTCAGCCCCGGGGGAGAACTACTCCCTCCTCATCATAGGAGACAGCAACGGTGATAGAGATGGCGGGAAGGTCGATGGAGACGGCGGAGACGGCGATGGAGACTGATGGAGATGGCTCCGGGGGCACTTCCCCGTCCCGACAGGGTGCCGGAACAGAGACTTCTGTCCCCCGAAATTCGTCGTCGGCGGCGGCGGAGCTGCGGAACTCTTCTGGGAATTTCGCTGATTTTTTTAGGGTTTTCCGTCCCGAGGCTTTATATAGGCGAAGGGGCGTCGTCAGGGGGCTGTCAGGGCGCCCTCACACGTAGGGGGCACGGCCAGGGGCCAGGCCACGCCGCCCTATTGTGTGGGGCCCTCGTGGCCCCACTCCGTCTCCTTCGTTTCTTTGGAAACTTCGGTGAATTTCTGGACGTTCGGCTTTTGTTTCGTCCAATTCTGAGAATATTTCCTGTGTAGCTTTTCTGAAACACAAAAATAGCAGAAAACAGGGAACTGGCACTGTGGCATCTTGTCAATAGGTTAGTTCCGGAAATCGCATAAAAATGCCACGAAGTGTAATGAAACACTAAGCAAATGGTGTAAAAACAAGCATGGAGCATCAAAAATTATAGATACGTTTGAGACGTATCAGCATCCCCAAGCTTAACTCCTGCTCGTCCTCAAGTAGGTAAGTGATAACAAAAGAAATAATTTTTGAGGTGACATGCACCTACACAATCTTGATCATCTATGAAAGCATTGAGTGTTGGGATCATAAGAACTTAAAACATAGACATGAAAGACATAATCTTGATAGAAGAAACTTAGCAACCATGTTATAACATGAAATAGAACACAAGCAAAAGATCATGAACAATGAAACAATGAAAGTCACACGTGTGTTCAAATCATATGGAAAAATATAGTAAATGGTTTTCAGCTTGTCCCTCATGGAGTAGCAAAACATAAATGCATAGGAAACCTTCAAGTTTAAGAGGGTGACTAGATACAAGTAATTTAAGAACAAGTGAAACCATGATCATGAATCAATCAATGAAAACTTTGGGACAATGCACATTATACTCAGAATGACAACTATGCTCTCTTAGACGGTGCATAAAGATAGAAGGTGGAGACACAACATAAAAGTAAAAGAAAGGCCCTTCGCAGAGGGAAGCAGTGATTAAACATGTGCTAGAGCTTTTTATTTGTAAAACAGAGAGATAAAAATTGGTTTTGAGAGGTGGTTGTCTTTGTCAACGACTGGCAATGGGGTTCTTACTATCTTCCATACAAAAATGAAGCAAGTTTTTGAGAGAGAGAGATTGGCATTTTTGTGCTCTTTTATAAAGCTTGGCACTCCTCCCCACCTTTTTTCCCTTTCTCAAACCATGGCTAACCGATTCCATCGGGTGCCCACCAACATTCACAAACCATGGAGAGTGCCTTTGTTCTTTCTTTTTTCTCTTTTTTTTCTTTTTGGAATAGGACAATATGGAAGATAGCAAATCCGACCACTACGTCCCCATGAGCTGAAAACAGTGTCACAAAATGAGAAGTGTTTTGAAGGTTTTTTGAAAGGTAGCACATTAAAATTTACTTGGAATGGCTTGCAAATACCATGCATAGAAATTTATAGTGGACACAATGGCAAACTTGGTTTTTGGGAGTTGGATGCACGAGTAGAGCTCATACTCAGTACAAAATGAGGGCTAGCAAAAGACTGGGAGCGACCAACTAAGAGAGCAATAACGGCCATAATCATGCAAAGCGACAAAGCAACATTAAAAGAAGCATAAGGTGGTATCACAAGTCAAAAACCAAATGATCATAGAGGCTATAGGTGACTTATTTTGTAGTCAACATGGTGTAAGCATGTGCCAAGTCAACCCAAATAAAGCATCAAAGGAGAAAACCAAATTAATGCTTCCAAATAATAAAAACAACGCATGATTTTTTCAAAGGCTCATTAAGCAAGCTCAGTCATTTGAGACAACTCATGCCACAGCAAAAATCACTAAGCATACTATCAAAACGCAATCAAGCATGGCATGCAAAAGTCTAAGCCGCAGTCTAAACAAGCTCCTTTTTGTACCACTTTTTTGCATGAAACTTTTCTCTTTTCCAACACCTTTCAAACCTTTTTGAGACAACTCTTTTCATAAAAGCCAACATAGACCAGAGGTCCAAATACACCTTGATGCAAAGATAAAACAAGATCTAAACAAAAATCGAGGCGAAAAATGCAAGCTAAACGCAGTAGCAGAAAAAGAGAACACTCATTGAACGATAAGAGTGAAAACTAGAGTGTTCTTGGCAAATGAAAAGCGAGTTCATCTCCTCCAAAAGAAACATGATGTGATCTAACCATTTATTGCAACAAACAAAACAAAAGAAAAACTGAAAGCAAAAACAACTGACGCTCCAAGGAAAACGCATAATGCATGAAGCAATAAAAATATAGTGTCTTGAAAGGTGACCTGATTTTTGCCGATGAAGAAAGGGGGTGCCTCAGGGGCATCCCCAAGCTTTGACGCTTGTACTTCTTGGATATTTCTTGGGGGTTGCATGGGCATCCCCAAGCTTGAGCTTTTGTCCATTCTTCATCTCATCTTATCATTCTCCAATCCCTACACTTGAAAACTTCCTTCATACAAAACTAAACACAATTCTATTAGCAACATTAGTGTAAGCATAGCATTAAATCAACCCTTTTTGCTTCAGGTTTCAACTCAAAACCACCACATATAAAGTATAAACTACTGTAGTAACTTCCCCAAAAGTTCCGTGATCAAAAGAACTAAAAAAGAAAGCGATAAAGCGGCAAACACAAATATTGGCAGAAATCTATCAAAACAGAACAGCTGACAAAGGTCAAATTTTTAGAGGGTTTTCTGTTGCTCAAATCAAAAAGTGTTCAACTAATGAAAGTTTGGATATAACCTGGGGCATATGCACAAGAAATCGAAGGTCCAAAAAATAGATAGAGAAATTTCACGAATTTGTACGGTGCAGCACTGAAAACTGTTTCAGGACAGCAACATCCCCAAATCTTACCTCACTCAAATTAGAGGCTTCTCTTGGCACAGCAATGAAATAAAAAGGATAAGGAGTGGTTATTACAGTAGTAATAACTTCCAAGACTCAAATAAAAGAAAGGGATTTCTAGTTTCGTGCCCTCGGGTCCTTAGTTGTACTCAGTTTTCCCCAGCTCCTTAGTTTTTCCTCAGTTTTGTCCAAGCCCTTGTCTGAAACCGTCACAAGTGCTGGAACGGCCGGTTGCCCGATGGTTCAACACCTTTGACCGTTAACTGCTGACTAGTGGGGCCACGTAGAGCCCGCAAAGACACGTCAGAGCATCCATCTTTGTTTGACCGTAAGCATCGCCGTATCCCTGACCAAAACGCGGACGAGTGGGGTTTTGGTATATCGAATGACAAGTGGGGCCATGACGCTGATACAAGGGGCAATACACGGGTAGGATTAGATTTTTAAACGGAGCTCTACAGCGATGACACGGAGGAGGTGGCCTGCGGGGTGCCGAGATGAGATCGACGTCCACAAAGAACTGCATGAGGCAAGACCAGACGCATTAGATAGATATGAACTAGACGCGTTTAACCATGCAAAGAAGAGAAGAAATGGTCGAGGACATCGACGACGACCTCAACACTTTGACTGACGGTGTCGGACACGAACGTGAGCAATGTAGAGAAAACTAGTTTCTCTCATTTCTGGCATGTATAGATGGGTGCTAGGGGAGTGTGGTGGCGAAGGGAAAGACCTTGCGGTGGTCTGTGGCGTCCAGCATAGCGGGGCGGCATGGCCGTGCCCACAGCGGCGTGCATGTTCGGCATTGGCATCAGCATGTACGTTCGTCATTGGCCTCGGCGGTATCTCTAGTGTGTTAGTGATCGAATGAGGGGACGGGATTGAGGGTGCATCCCGACAGTGACCTAGCAGCGGCGGCGAGCATGCATAGCCGTTCTGACCATGCCGATATCGGCATTGGCATCATTTGGAGGCTGTGGTGCTCGAATCATGGTGGAAATTGCGATTCCCTATTATTTTTACATGCATAATATATAGAAAATAGCTAGATCTCTAAATCGATGCATATGAAGCTACATATATATTCTTGGTCATAATCTCCTTATCTAAAGGGGATGGATGCATGGCTTCACATCGTCATCGCTTTCATCGTCAGTATCTTTGTCGTCCGTGTAGTAGTACTTCCTGCACAATGTTACGTCGAACACCTTCACTGTGAGCACATCATCGCCTTCATATTTGAAGTGTAGGATGTAGCTGAAATCCACACCGTGCGCGATGGCGAAATTCTCCCAGCCCTTGTCGAGGTACATCCGGCCTTGTCCGTCAAATAGGACCTCCACGGTCCAGAGACGAGGACCGCAGTCAGCTGCTCGCAGATACACCTTTGCGGGCTCCTGGCCGTCAAGATAGTTCGCAAACTTTTGTGGGAGTGCCTGCAAAGACATCGAGCGCCGATCGTTTGAAATTAAAGGCTTTTTGGAACATGCACATAATTAATCACATGCATCATATATGTGGGAACGCGTACGTACCTTCTTGGCCAAAGGGTCTTCATAGATGATGATTAAGAACTCTTCTATGATCAATGGCAGTGTTGACAGTGGTGGTGGCAATGATGATGATCCACCACCCAGGCCGCCCCTTCCCCTTCCCCTTCCCCTTCCCCTTCCGGTCGGCGTCCGAGACGTGGAAGCCATGGCAATGGATCAAGTGTATGTGAACGAAGAAGAGAGAGGCAGAAACGAAGAAGAGAGAGGCAGAACCTATTGACATGAGGGATGGCCGTTGTGGGGGTTTATAAGGGAGAGATGACCGTTGTGGGGTTTACACAATAAATTAAGGAGGAGATGACCGTTGTGGGTGTTTATATCTCAACAAAAAAGTAATGCCTAAAAGAAATGGAAATTCGTGATAGTTTATTATTTTACCGTGAAAAGTAATGCCTAAAGGAAATTCGTGATAGTTTATCATTTCACCGTGAAAAGTAATGCCTAAAGGAAATTCGTGATAGTTTATCATTTCACTGTGAAAAATAATGCCTAAAAGAAATGGAAATGCGTGATAGTTTATCATTTTACCGTGAAAAGTAATGCCTACAAGAAATTCGTGATTACCAAACTTGTTGAATCCTGTGGCAAACTCGTTATTTAGCACACATAGAGGGGTAGTAGTTTGCCACCGACAGATAGAGAGAGGGTGGCACGATCCTGCCCATTAGATCATAGGATCGACGGTAGGTGGGCACGATCCGTGTGACAACAGCTCGACCAATCAGGCCAAGTTTGGGCTTCTGTGAGAAGGGAGAGGGTAAAACTGAGTAGTATCAAGGATACAAGGGTAAGTAAATAGTAAACAGGCTAAGGAATTCAAATAAGAGATTTAGAAAAAGAAAAACACATGTTTTGTACAATGAAACCCAGGTTGGCCTACCTCAAAGTATTAGCAATTCAAATATACATGAGTGTAAAAATTATGGCCTCATTCAGACAAACTATGTTTTGGGTATAGATGTTTTGAGAAGGGGTTTGAGTGGAAAGCCATGAACCTTCATAGCTACTACTGATTTCAGAAGTGGCCATTTGTGTTAAAACTTGATTTATATATGATTGTCTACGTGGCAGGTCGCGTAACAAGACTCCATGAGTAGGAGGCACTATAATTTTATTTTTTTGAATTTTTTTGCGCATGAAATGACTCAATTAGATAGCTTAATCCCATTCGTTGACTCTCTGTTGACCAGCCACTTGAGGGTAAAACTAAGTATATTGGACTAGCCAGTATTAGTACTCGAGGGGAAAACTGAGTACATATATTTTTCCAGTGTAAGACTCGAGGGTAGAATTGAGTACACGTAACAGTGCAGACGTGCAGTCCCGCGGATGTGTGTCGCGGTGAGCAGCGGTTAGCCGCACGGTGCGCGTGTTGAGACCAAACGTCAACTGCTGAGACGAACCGTCACTTTGCCAGTACAGAGCCCCTCTCTCCCTCCCTCTGCACACAGTCTCATTATAACTCACGCACACAACCACGCCTCTCACGTTCCATCACCTTTTCCAAATCCAAAAAACCCCAACCGCCCTACGCGCGCTCCCCTGCCGGCGATGGAGAAGAAGAATGCGCCGGCGGCCATCGCCCCCGAGCCCGTCGCCTCTGAGCCCGTCGCCTCCGAGCCCATCGCCTCCGAGCCCGTTGCATCTGAGCCCGTCACCGCCGAGCCCGTCGCATTCGAGGGCGGCGCATCCAAGCGCGGTGCCTCCGTGAACTGGGCCTCTCTTAAGGGTGACGGACTGCTTCACAAGATCGGCGACTGCTTACTGGCGAACGAGGAGTACGTGGACACCTACGCTGCTTTAAGGCAAATTTGTACAAATTGGCGCTCAGATCTACCTGAGCCCGACGTGCACCTGTACGAATGGATTGTGGTAGAACACGCCCTTCCACGCGCCGCTGAGTTCTCCTTCCTCAACCTCCGCACATCCCGCTACGTCACCATCGATCTAACGGAAGTTCGTGCAAGGTTCAAATTCCTCCATATCTATAGAGTTAATCTATTTTTATTTTCAATCGTAAACATCTTAGTGCTGAATGTTATCTTCATCAACTCCCTTTTAGATACTACTTCGTCGGCTTTTACCGTGGCATCATCGTGCTTGCCCAGAGGAACCAGCCGCACAAGATATGGCTTCTGAACCCACTCACAAAGACATTGAACGCTACATTTGAGGCATAGATGCCATCTATGATTGTGAAGTCAGTCGTTGTAATGAAGTCCCCGACTATGGTCTTCATTTGCACTGGTTACCCCAATGAAATTGTTTGGGTCGATAAGAGCTCTCCAACTAAGGATATAGATGTAGATGATTGGGGAGAAGGAAGATTTACGATCGAGGACCATTCTCTGCGTTGCATTACCCCGTTCAATGGTGAATTGTATGCAATAGCTGTGAATGAGTTTGGAAGAATAGTGTGCACCAACAATGTCCAGTTGGAGCAGCGCGCGAGCACTGTCAGCATGAAGACACTATTTTCATTTCCAGAACTTGGAAATCATTATGATTCCAAGTTCTACCTTGTGGAGTCGGATGGTGATCTGCTGCTTGTGTTGTTGGGCGGCAGCACTGACGACAACAGGCATTTGGAGGAAAGTCAACCATTGGTGTACCGTGTGGACACTGAGAGCCGCTCTCTCCATGCCGTCAGTAACATTGGCAGTCGTGCCCTCTTCATCAATTTTATCCGGTGTATCTCCGTCGATACCAGAGTGCACCCGACAGTTCGACCTGGCTGTATCTACTATGCGGATTTGGGTTATATCAGAGAGTATGATGATGATAGAAAGGCCTGGGATGAGTGGCCACGACGTGCGGATAGAATAGGATATGGTCTGAAAAATGAACAAAGGCCATACCGTTTGGAGGATGTATTGGCTGCACACTGCAGACGGAGGAAGTTCAGTGAATATTTCCTTCATCTCCTAAATTGTAGCGACGACGAAATATATGATGAAGAATGAAGAACATTGTTATTGGCTGCTTTTGGTTGCTTGATACGTCTCCAACGTATCTATAATTTTTGATGCTACATGCTTGTTATTACACCATTTGCCTACTGTTTCGTTATACTTCGTGGCACTTTTATGCATTTTTCGGAACTAACCTATTAACAAGTCGCCACAGTGCCAGTTCCCTGTTTTCTGCTGTTTTTGTGTTTCAGAAGTGATACATACGAAATATTCTTGGAATTGGACGAAACAAGTTCCTGAAGTCTTATTTTGCCCGGAAGCTTCCAGAGATCCGAAGAGGCGAAGGAGAGGGGCCACAGGCCAGCCTCACAGTAGGCCGGCGCGGCCCAGGCCCTGGCCATGCCGCCTAGGTGTGAGGAGGCCTGGGGCCACTCCTGACGACGCCCCTTCGCCTATATAAAGCCTCGGGAAGGAAAACCCTAGGGGAGTCGGCAAAATTTCCAGAACAGTTCCGCATCGCCACCGCCGTCAAAGACAAATTTCGGGCGACAGAAGTCTCCGTTCCGGCACCCTGCCTGGGACGGGGAAGTGCCCCCGGAGCCATCTCCATCGGTCTCCATCGCCGTCTTCGCCGTCTCCATCGACCTCACCGCCATCTCCATCAACCTTGCTGTCTCCTATGATGAGGAGGGAGTAGTTCATCCCCAGGGCTGAGGGCTCTACCGGTAGCTATGTGGTTCACCTCTCTCTCCCATGATGTGATCTTTATGTGATTGTGAGCTTTGTATCATGTTGAATAAGTAGATGTTACTCTTCTTCATTATGTGTACTCTAGTGTGTTATTAAAGTAATCTATTCCTCCTGCCATGGTGTAACGGTGACAGTGCGTGCATCATGGTGGTACTTGGTCTAGACTACGACTGTGATCTCTTATGGATTATGAGAATAATTATCACTATGATAGTATTGAAGTGATCTATTCCTCCTTTCATGGTGTAATGTTGACAGTGTGTGCACAGTGTTAGTACTTGGTCTAAGTTGCAATAATATCTATCTTGAGTTGTGATTTGATTTGGATATCTCTATGAGTGGTGTTTGTCAAGTACTTGATGAACTTTGAGGAGTGCTTCATAGCCCTACGCAATGATTAGTGTTATTCAATAGGAGAGTAATTCAGAGTACCATAGTGAAGAGAAGTTATTTATTTGTTCAATTATGTTATATTTGTTGGGAGTGTGTCCACTAGTGAAAGTATGATCCCTAGGCCTTGTTTCTAAGCTTTGCACACCGTTTACTCGCTGTTTTGCTACTTGTTTGCTTGCTGCCATTTTTATTCCAGATTGTATTTACTACTTATAATCATCCATACCACTTGTATTTTCACTATCTCTTCGTCGAACTAGTGCACCTATACATCTGACAAGTATATTGGGTGTGTTGGGGACACAAGAGACTTTCTGTATCGTAATTGCAGGGTTGCTTGAGAGGGATAGCTTTGACCTCTTCCTCCCTGAGTTCGATAAACCTTGGGTGATCCACTTAAGGGAAACTTGCTGCTGTTCTACAAACCTCTGCACTTGGAGGCCCAACACTGTCTACAAGAACAGACGCGTGCATAGACATCAAGCTCTTTTCTGGTGCCGTTGCCGGGGAGGTAAGGTAAAAGGTACTCGCATCCTCCCGTGTGAGTGCTCGAAGTTATTTCCTTTAGATTCTGCAATTACATCTTTTTGTTTCTTGTTTTTATTTTCACTAGTTAGGCTTAATGGAAAACAAAGAGTTCTGTAGTCTTTTTCCTGAGTTTAGATATGAAGTGTTTGAAGAGAAAATTGAAAAACCTTTGGAGCTTAATTTGCATGCTAATAGTGTTGTTAGTATGAATGCTTTGAACACCGTTGTTGCTAATGCTATAGAAAATTCTAAGCTTGGGGAAGCTGGTTTTATTAAGCATGATATTTTTAGTTCCCCAGCTGTAGTGGAGAAAGTTTGTTCTGATAATATTTTATCTCCCATATGTGATGTTCCTTCTTATGATGATATGTTTGAAGAATATGCTTTGTGAAATAGCTGTTCTTTAGCTTGCGATGATTCTAAACCTCTAGTTTATGATGGCTATGATGATGAGTATAATATTTTCAGTTCACCTACTTTTGAGGAGAAAATTAGTTATGATTACAATATGCCTCCTATTTATGATGATTATGGTGATGAGAATAATTATTCTGTTGAATCTGCTCCTATTACTATTGTTCCTGTGGTGAGTATTAATCCTTTTATGCATGTGGCTCATGATAGGGATGTTTTATGTGATAGTTTTATTGTTAGTTCTATTCATGATGCTACTGAAAGTTATTATGAGAGAGGGAAACATGGTTTTATGGATCTCAACAATATTAAGTTTCCCCTCTTTATGTTGCAAATCTTGAAGTGGCACTTGTTTTATCTATCCATGCTTGCTACTATGTGCCTCGTTGATTTATTTTCTTACAAGATTCCTATGCATAGGAAGTGGTTCAGATATAAATGTCTTTCACATTTGCTTTTTGATGCTCTCTATTGCTTTAAGTTCCTATATGGCGCCTTTGCTTCAAGCTCTTATATGGCGCCCACATGAGCATCTTTGCAAATTACTGCGCCTAGCTCAAAGGCGTTAAAGAAAAGCACTCTTGGGAGATAACCCATTGTTTATTTTCAGTACTTTTTCTTTTATTTGAGTCTTGGAAGTTATTACTACTGTAATAACCGCTCCTTATCTTTTTATTTTGTTTTTGTGCCAAGAGAAGCCTCTAATTTGAGTGAGGTAAGATTTGGGGATGTTGCTGTCCTGAAACTGTTTTCGGTGCTGCACCATAAAAATTCGTGAAAATTCTCTGTATATATTTTGGACCTGCGATTTCTTGTGCATATGCCCCAGGTTATATCCAAACTTTCATTAGTTGAACACTTTTTGATTTGAGCAACAGAAAACACCTCAAAAATTCGACCTTTGTCAGCTGTTCTGTTTTGACAGATTTCGGCCAATATTTGTGTTTGCCGCTTTATCGCTTTCTTTTTGAGTTCTTTTGATCACGGAACTTTTGGGGAAGTTGCTACAGTAGTATATGCTATATATGTGGTGGTTTTAGGTTGAAACCTGAAGCAAAAAGGGTTGATTCAATGTTATGCTTACACTAATGTTGCTAATAGAATTGTGTTTTGTTTTGTATGAAGGAAGTTTTCAAGTGTAGAGATTGGAGAATGATGAGATGAGATGAAGAATGGACAAAAGCTCAAGCTTGGGGATGCCCATGCATCACCCCAAGAAATATCCAAGAAGTACAAGCGTCAAAGCTTGGGGATGCCCCCTGAAGGGTTTCACAGCATAATAAATCAAAAATTTCCTACGGATGCGAACAAGAAAGCCAAGATCTAATCTAGGAGATGTAAACAACGAGAGAGGTAGATGAGATCTTCATACCATTGAAGAAATCACACAGCGGAGACGTTCAACAGAACGTGGATGATGTAGTCATACTAGCCGTCTCCTCCCCGCGATCCGATCCGATCCTACGCCGCAAGTGGCGGCGCCTCCGAGAGATGCACACCTACGGTGCAGCGACGTCTCATCCTTCCTTGGTCCAGCAAGTATGGTGGAGAGATAGATTGGATCTGCAGCACGACGGCGTGGTGCTTATGGTGGAGAGTTTCTGCGGCAGGGCTTCGCCTACGCACAGTCGCGAGAGAGAGAGATGGAGGGGCAGCAGTTGGCCGGCGGCTAGGGTTCGAGAGAGAGGAGGCTGCGCCCCAGCCCCTCCTTATATGGGGAGCTGGCCAGCTGCCTTGGACCCTCCTCCAATGTCACGACCCAAGATTTTATCAAATTTTGGGGGAAAATTTTCGTTTTTATTTTGCTTGTGTTGATTGAAAATTCACAGGGATTTAAAAACTTTTTGAGTTTATTTGAAAGCTTTGTTTGAAAACTATTTAAAATCCTCTATTTATTTCTTGAAGAACTGCTTTGAGAAAGATCAAGTATCAAAATACTATTTTCCTTTCTTTTATTCAAACCTATGCAAGCTTGCTTGCAAAAGAGTGCTTTACAAAATTTAATTTATTCAATATAGGTTGCTTTTTCAAACCAAATTTGAGTGTGTTTCTCAGACATTATTTTATAAACTATTCTTTTACTATTTTAGAAAGAATCGAGTTCAAACTCTATTTCTATCTATTTTGTTTTATGCAAGCAAAGCCATTAGGCTCAATTGAAATCTTTTAATAAAAATCTATTTTGGTTCTGAAAACATGTTTGTTGTTGGTTTAAAAACCTTGCCTTGAATTTTACAAAACTTCTGAAAGTGGTTTGAATTGATTTGAAGGAGTTTTGCAAAATCTACAAAAGAAATAAGAAAACAGAAAAGAATAAAAACCAGAACAAAAAAAAAGGGAGAAAGCCAGCAGCCCAACTTGGGCCATGCCCGAGACCCAATCCAGCCCAGCAAGGCAAGAGCCAGCCGCGGCCCATTAAGCAAACCGAATCGGTATCCTCCCCCTCTGTTTCTTTTTTTTCGCTGACAGAAGGGACCCACTGGTCAGACCCTCCCTCAACCCCCAGCAGTTTCCTCTCACTGGAAACGGTCGCCATTGATCTCGCTGCCCCCCCCCCTTTACTCCCGAGACCAAAACGGCCTCTGAGCCACGCCTATAAATTCCCTACCCCTCCTCTCCATTTTCCCCTTCCTTCCCCTACAGATTGTGCCGCCAGGCTGGCGGAATTTCTCGCCGAAGTCGCCTGTACCTGCGGACGTTCCCGGACGAAATCGACGCTTCCCAGTAAGTTCGTGCCTTCCTCCTCCTCCCAACCTTTCTCCCTGGTCACAGCGCTTCCCCTGAAGACCTCCATTTGCTCGTTTGCACTGCAGAACGATGCATCCATCCGTTGACAGAAGCACCTCGCCACCCGCGCCTGCTCCAGCCGCCCTCCTCCCCCTCTGCAGGAATCAATCGAGGTCGGAAACCTCACCCGCAAGATCACCGTTCCTCTGCGAACGTCATCGTCGACCTCTTCTCCTCGGGACACCACCGGAGCCTCGCCGGAGTCAACCCCTGAGCCGCAGACCTCGCCGCCGACGTCCTTTCTCCGGTGAGACTCCTCTCTCTTTTCTCAGTGACCGTTAGATCTAGATCCAGGGGCTGAATTCAACTCACTAACCGAACCGACACGAGAAGATCTAAACCATCCGATGCACTTAAGATCCAACGGCCACCAACGCAGATCCGCGCGAAACGGTATGGCCCTATCTGAAGAAGCCATGTGGCAGCCCCGGGTTTAAACAGAAATTCGATTTAGGTTTTGAAATCAGAATTAAGTCCAATCTTGTTAAAACCATATCTTTTGATCCATAGGTCCAAAAATAGCAAATGATATACCGTTGGAATCCTTAGAACATCTAGAATCTAGAAGTACCATAAAATCTTATATTTTATGGGTTCAATTTGAAACTATTTTCAAATTGGAATCAAACTCTCTGTTAGCATGATTAATTCGTATCTTTAGTTCTGTTAGTCCAAAAATTACAATTTTGTAGTCTTTGGAATCCTCTGATCAAATAGAACACCATAGGAGCAAGAAAATCCAAATTTGATACGTGCACACACTTTGTGCATTCCAATTTGTCCAAATCACTATTTCGGTGATAATTCAATTTCTATAACTTATTTTTGAGTGATTCCAATTGCAGTGACTTCGTATTACTGCAAGCTATCCAGTAGCATCACTCCCATAATTTCTTGAACCACTTCACAATTATTCAAATTCTAATATGAGAATTTGAGTAGTTCCTATATAGATTAATTCTATTTCTATTTCAATCCATGATCCCTTCTACTTTAGAAAACCCTACGATCATACCTAGCTATCAAATATCATCTTGAGATCACCTTGATCCAATGTCATATCTATCTAAACAACATCTAGATCAAGATCATATTCACTTAGACCTATCTTGCCTAGTACCCACTTATTCAAATTACAAATGTGTTATTTGAGTAAAGCGTGATGCTTTCAATCTTAGTTTCTACCTTGCTACTATGGTTTTGATCAAATCAACATCATAGTACTTAACCCAATCCCATTTTACTCATTAGGAATCTTAAGCCATGTTTTCGAACATCATCTATACATATCCATTACCTATAGCCATTTACTCATGTCTACACAATCTTAGCCTTGCATTGAACTATTCAATTTGCAATTGAGTTAGTTGAGTACTTCAATGTTATAAGAATCCTAGACTAAGCTTAAGTGTAATATATATATACTATTTAAGAATAATTGTTGTCACACTTATTCAATAGTATTGCTATTGCACTATTTTGTCTCTTATGTGATTTACCCACATGAGATATTCCAAGATTCAATATGCTTTGATAAAGCATAAAGATCTCACTCATTATATTTTGTCTAATTCATATATATATTCAAATTGCAATTGTGCTACTTGAGTAGAATATGAATTCATCTCAAACTTAGGTTCTATTAATGTGGAGTTATTATAACCCGTACCATAGTATGTGTTATACACCATGTTGATCAATGAACCACTTGAGCCATGTCTCCAAATATCAATCATTCATGCCTAATCCCAATGCCAACCTAGTTTTGTTCACATGTATTGAACTATTCAACTTGCAAATGTGCTAATTGAGTTGTTCAAACATTCTTAAACCTAGCCTAGTTCCTAAGTGCAATAGATACTATTCAAGAGTAATTGTTGTCACATTTACTCAATAGTGTTGTAGTTGCACAAATCGACTCTTGTGTAATTTAATACACATGAGCTATTCCTAAAACTCTTATGCTTTAATAAAGCATAAAAACTTCATCAATTATATTTTTGCCTAATCCAATTCTCTCTCAAATCATATTGATCTTCCCCAGCTGAGCTCTGAAATCCATATCTCACAATTCATATTTCCTTTACCATATATTTCTTGTCTTAACATCTCAATAAATCTAAATTGTTAAACAAACACTTTTCAATTGTTTGATTTGTTTAATTGTGTTTGTATGGATTGTTTATGGTATGCTATTTCTTGTGCTATAGTTTTTGCGAAGAACGACGTGCTTAGTTGAGAAAAGTGGAAAGATCATGTTCTTCAAAAAGGCAAGTGACACACATGTTCCCTACCCACTTTACTTATGCATTAGTATATTCACCTCTTGTAGTATGCATGATAGGTGCTTTACTCAACCGTTTTATCAATGCTTAGATCCTAGTAGTGTGTAGCTATCCCTCAAACCCCACCTGATAGGATGCTAAATACTCTGTTAATATTGATGCCATGCTAAGATCACTTGAAAAGTGTTTTGTGAAAAGTTAAGAACTTCAACTAAAATGAAACACCTGGGTGGAATGGTTTGATAAGATGAGGCGAGGTAGGTGGGTTCTGGGACGCAAGCCTCATAAAGAGGATGTGGGAACAGAATACCGCTCAGGATGGCCACCCAGGAACAAAGAGATGGCTATGTCTTCCATGCTTAGTGTACTTCCAGTGCAGCCTTATGACATTATGGGCTCTGTCTTGACTGATTAGAATGTGGGAGTGCAACTTGTTGGCAAGAAGTGGTGGTAGTCAAATTATAGGTTGGGAGCGGTGCTTGCCAAGTTAGTTGTCCTCTCCTTCTAAAAGGTCTCGTTTCATTTTATGTATGGGCATAAAATGAATCGTAAGGTGAAAGTGCACAACCCTTGCAAGGTGTTTTAAATCTAATCGATTAGCCGTGTCCTCGGTTATGGACAATTGAGTCTCTAGACATGGAATGTACGGAATAATCTCATCACCGATTCTGAATTATTAAAATCTTGTCTAGAAACCCCTAGGTAGGAACTAAGGACCATACACTCCGAAGGGGTGGTGGTGCCTGAGGTTCCAAACTTTGTTGAGTTGCGCCCAGAACTACATACCGGCCAGTATGTAGTGTATGGGGGTTGTCTTGACCCTTGAAAAATAAAATTTGTTGAAAGAAAGTATTAAGATGGATTATAGGATAAAATTGGCTTTATGCAAATCAGCCTTTGAGATCCACCAGCCAAATGTCATTGTAGTATAGTCTTTCCACAAAAATGCCACCAAATATGTGTCATTTGCCAGTACATCATTGTACTGACCCCTCTGGGGCTGCATATTCAAACGTGCAGGTTTTATTTCGAGTAAGGAACCAGGAGTAGGATCTCGAGCTTACATTCCAACACGTCTGCCTGTGGCACTTGATGAAGATGGAAGCTCACTGCAACTATGCTTTATGCTGTGTACTCATAAGGTAGAAGACCTATGTAACTAGATTTACGATGTAATATTGATGCTATTGCAATGATTACTATATTTTGTACTGTGGTGCTATCTACTGATCCAGGGAATGGCACAGATACACAGGAGATTTGCCTTTAGTAAAAGGGCGGGTCATTACAAATGGTATCAGAGCATAGTGTTGCCTGTAGGATCGAGACCCTAGGTTTGGAATTAGAAATAGGAAGACCCTAGGATAAAATTCTCTATCTCATCTTACTTCTATTTATTAAAGAAATATGTTTGCATTTTGAACTCCTTGTATTCTCTCCTACTTCCTCTCCAAATGTTTCCTAATACTATAGCTGACCCTACCCTGAAATTATCAACAAAGAATAGAAGATCACAATGTGCCAGAAATGTGAGACTGATACTCCACATATTTCCCTTGACTCACTATAAAGGAACTTGGAGAAAGACTCAAGTGGAGACTTCACAATACGCAGCAGGACCTCAAAGAAGAAAAGGAAGATACTACTGCATTGAAGGCAACCATAAGTCAACTTCAAGGTGACATGAAAAAGTTGGTATCTGAACTTAGTGTTCAAGGAGACCTCATCAAAACCAAGGACGAGCAAATTACCAATCTACTGAAGCAGCTGGACCAGAACAATGGATCTGCTTAGAAGAGAACCAAGAGCCTTAGTTAGACCTCCCTTTAGGAAATTTTAATAAGCAACGACGTATAGACGTTTATGATCATACCGACTTGTGGATGATTGTACCTTTTTGGTGTGCGTGCTTAGAACTAGTTTTCTTGATATGATGAATGTTTGTTAGATATTGCTTGTAGGATAAATTGTTTTGATCTACTATGTTTGGGTAGGAATCTTCTTTAGATCCCTTCTATCTATTTCTCATCTATGCTAAGACCTAAACTTGTCCCAAAACCCAAACCAAAGTATTCTCAACGATAGAACAACTACAATAACCCTCAGTTGGAGATAAGGATACAGAGTACAACAACAAGAGGTAGTATTTCGAGTACAAGAGACTGGAACATTACGCAAGAGGCTGCACAAAGGATGATACCCAAGACTCCAGTAAGCTAGAATAACTGAAGGATACCACGCAAATAATAAGAAGACACCCCAAGGTATAGCTAATGTGGAAGTAATACTATTCAACCACCTCATGCAAGAAAGGTGGAAAGAACAAACAGAGCAATGGAAAGAGCAAACAGAGCAATGGAAAGGATTTCAATTCCTCTTAAATGGCAAACCAAAGGATCTACAACTTAAGGATTATTGCCATGAGCTTTGTTGAAAACCTCTAGCTAGGAACGATAGATTTCGTTTTCAAAATAGAATTTGGGAACTTGGTTCCAATTTCAACAAAACTTTTTTTTAAAAGCTAGTGAGGTTGACCAAGAGTTAGAATGCGAGATGCACCAAACCAAATACAAGGTAATGATTGAGTGCGACATGGATTCGCGCCCATGATGACTACTCATATTGTTCGCTCTTGTATGAGGAATGGTAAATCTAGAGAGACATACCTACATGAGAGACGACGATGTTAAACCATAACCTTAGGAAGATAATATATTACACCCCTTATAGTGAGCCAGTGTGGCCAAAACGTTGGAATACGGTGAGAACTTGGATTTTTGAACGACTTCACGAATCAGAAACGTTTTGCTCAGTGGGTTTTTAAAGACGGAGACTGTTCAGTTTCGGCTACTGCCTGTTCGACTACCTCCCTGAGCCTATAAAAGAGAGATCACTCCTCTCCAGAGAGTCACAACAGAGACAACCACCACTACCTATGAGATTGCCCCTGATTCCAGAGCTTTACGCCACCGAAGTCTACCCCATTCCGACCTGAGATGTTACGAAGCAACTCTCCGAGTCCCTGAAACTACTTTCCTGCCCATGAGAGCTTCGTTAGATCCCTTTTTCCTGCAAAGAAATTCACCTTCGAGATATGATCAAGTTGTTCAGCGCTTTTCAACAACTATGAAGACGGTTGCTAAAGGAATTCTTAAGGACCATCTGGTACCTGTGGCAAGTAACACGACTTGCTCCGGTAACTTGAATGGGTTCAACAATGCTGGTTATAAGGCGACCTTCCGTCCCTTAAAGGTGCAAGTACCTCTTATAGAGTCTACCTTGTTTACCCCTATGAAATGCATGAGAAGACTGCAGAGAAATGCCATCCTAATTCATTGGGATGTATGGTCTCATCTTGTTCATGAGGCAAGCATGCAGTACTTAGCACTGAGTTATCTTTCGAGATTCTGCAATGAAAATCAGCTAAAAAGCAACAAGGAGTTTGACGATGATATACATGATTTCTTGACCTTGGTGAGGACCGACCAAGAAAAGGGCTAGATACACATTCTTGGAAGATGTGCTACAACCAGGAAGGTTACCAGAATAGAATGGTGTCGTAGAAAAATTGAAGATCAAAATGGTATAAGGAAGCAACCATAAGATGAAGAACCTCTAAGGATGATGATAAGGAAGTTGAGGAGATGAGAGGATACCCACTCAGCTTGGCCTTCTAAATGACCTAAGGAGGAGACAACTCAGCTTGGTCCTCTGATTGAACCAAAGAGTGACTCCTCAGTGCCCAAAGTAGTTCAACAACTACCCCGTTGGATAGAAAGCTCTACAATAGAGTAAGATTACCTCAAGCAACCCCATAAGGAAGGTTGGTGCCCGGATTTGTGAATAGACACCCACCTATTGTAAACGAAGATGTGGACTACCTTATTGGTGACAACGCAATGGATGATATCTGCTTATCACCAGAATTGGATGGAACCCTTGGTGTGCCCATTTTTGAACATAGTTATGAACGTCAAAACTTCTGAGAAGGGCAATTCAGAGAAAATCGCACAACAGTGATTGCAAATTGGGAACAAAATGCAAGTACCTGAGGAAGCATCAAGATACCACCAAGAGGAATTTTCTTTTAAGGGTGGTAGCCACCCAAATACCTAAACCCAGATAACCTAATACCTACTTTCTTTTTAGCCTTCTCCAATCTCGAGGACGAGATTTCTTTTAAGGGTGGTAGTCTGTCACGACCCAAGATTTTATCAAATTTTGGGGGAAAATTTTCGTTTTTATTTTGCTTGTGTTGATTGAAAATTCACAGGGATTTAAAAACTTTTTGAGTTTATTTGAAAGCTTTGTTTGAAAACTATTTAAAATCCTCTATTTATTTCTTGAAGAACTTCTTTGAGAAAGATCAAGTATCAAAATACTATTTTCCTTTCTTTTATTCAAACCTATGCAAGCTTGCTTGCAAAAGAGTGGTTTACAAAATTTACTTTATTCAATATAGGTTGCTTTTTCAAACCAAATTTGAGTGTGTTTCTCAGACATTATTTTATAAACTATTCTTTTACTATTTTAGAAAGAATCGAGTTCAAACTCTATTTCTATCTATTTTGTTTTATGCAAGCAAAGCCATTAGGCTCAATTGAAATCTTTTAATAAAAATCTATTTTGGTTCTGAAAACATGTTTGTTGTTGGTTTAAAAACCTTGCCTTGAATTTTACAAAACTTCTGAAAGTGGTTTGAATTGATTTGAAGGAGTTTTGCAAAATCTACAAAAGAAATAAGAAAACAGAAAAGAATAAAAACCAGAACAAAAAAAAAGGGAGAAAGCCAGCAGCCCAACTTGGGCCATGCCCGAGACCCAATCCAGCCCAGCAAGGCAAGAGCCAGCCGCGGCCCATTAAGCAAACCGAATCGGTATCCTCCCCCTCTGTTTCTTTTTTTTCGCTGACAGAAGGGACCCACTGGTCAGACCCTCCCTCAACCCCCAGCAGTTTCCTCTCACTGGAAACGGTCGCCATTGATCTCGCTGCCCCCCCCCTTTACTCCCGAGACCAAAACGGCCTCCGAGCCATGCCTATAAATTCCCTACCCCTCCTCTCCATTTTCCCCTTCCTTCCCCTACAGATTGTGCCGCCAGGCTGGCGGAATTTCTCGCCGAAGTCGCCTGTACCTGCGGACGTTCCCGGACGAAATCGACGCTTCCCAGTAAGTTCGTGCCTTCCTCCTCCTCCCAACCTTTCTCCCTGGTCACAGCGCTTCCCCTGAAGACCTCCATTTGCTCGTTTGCACTGCAGAACGATGCATCCATCCGTTGACAGAAGCACCTCGCCACCCGCGCCTGCTCCAGCCGCCCTCCTCCCCCTCTGCAGGAATCAATCGAGGTCGGAAACCTCACCCGCAAGATCACCGTTCCTCTGCGAACGTCGTCGTCGACCTCTTCTCCTCGGGACACCACCGGAGCCTCGCCGGAGTCAACCCCTGAGCCGCAGACCTCGCCGCCGACGTCCTTTCTCCGGTGAGACTCCTCTCTCTTTTCTCAGTGACCGTTAGATCTAGATCCAGGGGCTGAATTCAACTCACTAACCGAACCGACACGAGAAGATCTAAACCATCCGATGCACTTAAGATCCAACGGCCACCAACGCAGATCCGCGCGAAACGGTATGGCCCTATCAGAAGAAGCCACGTGGCAGCCCTGGGTTTAAACAGAAATTCGATTTAGGTTTTGAAATCAGAATTAAGTCCAATCTTGTTAAAACCATATCTTTTGATCCATAGGTCCAAAAATAGCAAATGATATACCGTTGGAATCCTTAGAACATCTAGAATCTAGAAGTACCATAAAATCTTATATTTTATGGGTTCAATTTGAAACTATTTTCAAATTGGAATCAAACTCTCTGTTAGCATGATTAATTCGTATCTTTAGTTCTGTTAGTCCAAAAATTACAATTTTGTAGTCTTTGGAATCCTCTGATCAAAT
Organism: Dactylis glomerata; assembly: GCA_007115705.1. Lineage (NCBI taxonomy): Eukaryota > Viridiplantae > Streptophyta > Magnoliopsida > Poales > Poaceae > Dactylis > Dactylis glomerata. The sequence continues at coordinate 89,622 of QXEO01000697.1, forward strand.
AGAACACCATAGGAGCAAGAAAATCCAAATTTGATACGTGCACACACTTTGTGCATTCCAATTTGTCCAAATCACTATTTCGGTGATAATTCAATTTCTATAACTTATTTTTGAGTGATTCCAATTGCAGTGACTTCGTATTACTGCAAGCTATCCAGTAGCATCACTCCCATAATTTCTTGAACCACTTCACAATTATTCAAATTCTAATATGAGAATTTGAGTAGTTCCTATATAGATTAATTCTATTTCTATTTCAATCCATGATCCCTTCTACTTTAGAAAACCCTACGATCATACCTAGCTATCAAATATCATCTTGAGATCACCTTGATCCAATGTCATATCTATCTAAACAACATCTAGATCAAGATCATATTCACTTAGACCTATCTTGCCTAGTACCCACTTATTCAAATTACAAATGTGTTATTTGAGTAAAGCGTGATGCTTTCAATCTTAGTTTCTACCTTGCTACTATGGTTTTGATCAAATCAACATCATAGTACTTAACCCAATCCCATTTTACTCATTAGGAATCTTAAGCCATGTTTTCGAACATCATCTATACATATCCATTACCTATAGCCATTTACTCATGTCTACACAATCTTAGCCTTGCATTGAACTATTCAATTTGCAATTGAGTTAGTTGAGTACTTCAATGTTATAAGAATCCTAGACTAAGCTTAAGTGTAATATATATATACTATTTAAGAATAATTGTTGTCACACTTATTCAATAGTATTGCTATTGCACTATTTTGTCTCTTATGTGATTTACCCACATGAGATATTCCAAGATTCAATATGCTTTGATAAAGCATAAAGATCTCACTCATTATATTTTGTCTAATTCATATATATATTCAAATTGCAATTGTGCTACTTGAGTAGAATATGAATTCATCTCAAACTTAGGTTCTATTAATGTGGAGTTATTATAACCCGTACCATAGTATGTGTTATACACCATGTTGATCAATGAACCACTTGAGCCATGTCTCCAAATATCAATCATTCATGCCTAATCCCAATGCCAACCTAGTTTTGTTCACATGTATTGAACTATTCAACTTGCAAATGTGCTAATTGAGTTGTTCAAACATTCTTAAACCTAGCCTAGTTCCTAAGTGCAATAGATACTATTCAAGAGTAATTGTTGTCACATTTACTCAATAGTGTTGTAGTTGCACAAATCGACTCTTGTGTAATTTAATACACATGAGCTATTCCTAAAACTCTTATGCTTTAATAAAGCATAAAAACTTCATCAATTATATTTTTGCCTAATCCAATTCTCTCTCAAATCATATTGATCTTCCCCAGCTGAGCTCTGAAATCCATATCTCACAATTCATATTTCCTTTACCATATATTTCTTGTCTTAACATCTCAATAAATCTAAATTGTTAAACAAACACTTTTCAATTGTTTGATTTGTTTAATTGTGTTTGTATGGATTGTTTATGGTATGCTATTTCTTGTGCTATAGTTTTTGCGAAGAACGACGTGCTTAGTTGAGAAAAGTGGAAAGATCATGTTCTTCAAAAAGGCAAGTGACACACATGTTCCCTACCCACTTTACTTATGCATTAGTATATTCACCTCTTGTAGTATGCATGATAGGTGCTTTACTCAACCGTTTTATCAATGCTTAGATCCTAGTAGTGTGTAGCTATCCCTCAAACCCCACCTGATAGGATGCTAAATACTCTGTTAATATTGATGCCATGCTAAGATCACTTGAAAAGTGTTTTGTGAAAAGTTAAGAACTTCAACTAAAATGAAACACCTGGGTGGAATGGTTTGATAAGATGAGGCGAGGTAGGTGGGTTCTGGGACGCAAGCCTCATAAAGAGGATGTGGGAACAGAATACCGCTCAGGATGGCCACCCAGGAACAAAGAGATGGCTATGTCTTCCATGCTTAGTGTACTTCCAGTGCAGCCTTATGACATTATGGGCTCTGTCTTGACTGATTAGAATGTGGGAGTGCAACTTGTTGGCAAGAAGTGGTGGTAGTCAAATTATAGGTTGGGAGCGGTGCTTGCCAAGTTAGTTGTCCTCTCCTTCTAAAAGGTCTCGTTTCATTTTATGTATGGGCATAAAATGAATCGTAAGGTGAAAGTGCACAACCCTTGCAAGGTGTTTTAAATCTAATCGATTAGCCGTGTCCTCGGTTATGGACAATTGAGTCTCTAGACATGGAATGTACGGAATAATCTCATCACCGATTCTGAATTATTAAAATCTTGTCTAGAAACCCCTAGGTAGGAACTAAGGACCATACACTCCGAAGGGGTGGTGGTGCCTGAGGTTCCAAACTTTGTTGAGTTGCGCCCAGAACTACATACCGGCCAGTATGTAGTGTATGGGGGTTGTCTTGACCCTTGAAAAATAAAATTTGTTGAAAGAAAGTATTAAGATGGATTATAGGATAAAATTGGCTTTATGCAAATCAGCCTTTGAGATCCACCAGCCAAATGTCATTGTAGTATAGTCTTTCCACAAAAATGCCACCAAATATGTGTCATTTGCCAGTACATCATTGTACTGACCCCTCTGGGGCTGCATATTCAAACGTGCAGGTTTTATTTCGAGTAAGGAACCAGGAGTAGGATCTCGAGCTTACATTCCAACACGTCTGCCTGTGGCACTTGATGAAGATGGAAGCTCACTGCAACTATGCTTTATGCTGTGTACTCATAAGGTAGAAGACCTATGTAACTAGATTTACGATGTAATATTGATGCTATTGCAATGATTACTATATTTTGTACTGTGGTGCTATCTACTGATCCAGGGAATGGCACAGATACACAGGAGATTTGCCTTTAGTAAAAGGGCGGGTCATTACAAATGGTATCAGAGCATAGTGTTGCCTGTAGGATCGAGACCCTAGGTTTGGAATTAGAAATAGGAAGACCCTAGGATAAAATTCTCTATCTCATCTTACTTCTATTTATTAAAGAAATATGTTTGCATTTTGAACTCCTTGTATTCTCTCCTACTTCCTCTCCAAATGTTTCCTAATACTATAGCTGACCCTACCCTGAAATTATCAACAAAGAATAGAAGATCACAATGTGCCAGAAATGTGAGACTGATACTCCACATATTTCCCTTGACTCACTATAAAGGAACTTGGAGAAAGACTCAAGTGGAGACTTCACAATACGCAGCAGGACCTCAAAGAAGAAAAGGAAGATACTACTGCATTGAAGGCAACCATAAGTCAACTTCAAGGTGACATGAAAAAGTTGGTATCTGAACTTAGTGTTCAAGGAGACCTCATCAAAACCAAGGACGAGCAAATTACCAATCTACTGAAGCAGCTGGACCAGAACAATGGATCTGCTTAGAAGAGAACCAAGAGCCTTAGTTAGACCTCCCTTTAGGAAATTTTAATAAGCAACGACGTATAGACGTTTATGATCATACCGACTTGTGGATGATTGTACCTTTTTGGTGTGCGTGCTTAGAACTAGTTTTCTTGATATGATGAATGTTTGTTAGATATTGCTTGTAGGATAAATTGTTTTGATCTACTATGTTTGGGTAGGAATCTTCTTTAGATCCCTTCTATCTATTTCTCATCTATGCTAAGACCTAAACTTGTCCCAAAACCCAAACCAAAGTATTCTCAACGATAGAACAACTACAATAACCCTCAGTTGGAGATAAGGATACAGAGTACAACAACAAGAGGTAGTATTTCGAGTACAAGAGACTGGAACATTACGCAAGAGGCTGCACAAAGGATGATACCCAAGACTCCAGTAAGCTAGAATAACTGAAGGATACCACGCAAATAATAAGAAGACACCCCAAGGTATAGCTAATGTGGAAGTAATACTATTCAACCACCTCATGCAAGAAAGGTGGAAAGAACAAACAGAGCAATGGAAAGAGCAAACAGAGCAATGGAAAGGATTTCAATTCCTCTTAAATGGCAAACCAAAGGATCTACAACTTAAGGATTATTGCCATGAGCTTTGTTGAAAACCTCTAGCTAGGAACGATAGATTTCGTTTTCAAAATAGAATTTGGGAACTTGGTTCCAATTTCAACAAAACTTTTTTTTAAAAGCTAGTGAGGTTGACCAAGAGTTAGAATGCGAGATGCACCAAACCAAATACAAGGTAATGATTGAGTGCGACATGGATTCGCGCCCATGACGACTACTCATATTGTTCGCTCTTGTATGAGGAATGGTAAATCTAGAGAGACATACCTACATGAGAGACGACGATGTTAAACCATAACCTTAGGAAGATAATATATTACACCCCTTATAGTGAGCCAGTGTGGCCAAAACGTTGGAATACGGTGAGAACTTGGATTTTTGAACGACTTCACGAATCAGAAACGTTTTGCTCAGTGGGTTTTTAAAGACGGAGACTGTTCAGTTTCGGCTACTGCCTGTTCGACTACCTCCCTGAGCCTATAAAAGAGAGATCACTCCTCTCCAGAGAGTCACAACAGAGACAACCACCACTACCTATGAGATTGCCCCTGATTCCAGAGCTTTACGCCACCGAAGTCTACCCCATTCCGACCTGAGATGTTACGAAGCAACTCTCCGAGTCCCTGAAACTACTTTCCTGCCCATGAGAGCTTCGTTAGATCCCTTTTTCCTGCAAAGAAATTCACCTTCGAGATATGATCAAGTTGTTCAGCGCTTTTCAACAACTATGAAGACGGTTGCTAAAGGAATTCTTAAGGACCATCTGGTACCTGTGGCAAGTAACACGACTTGCTCCGGTAACTTGAATGGGTTCAACAATGCTGGTTATAAGGCGACCTTCCGTCCCTTAAAGGTGCAAGTACCTCTTATAGAGTCTACCTTGTTTACCCCTATGAAATGCATGAGAAGACTGCAGAGAAATGCCATCCTAATTCATTGGGATGTATGGTCTCATCTTGTTCGTGAGGCAAGCATGCAGTACTTAGCACTGAGTTATCTTTCGAGATTCTGCAATGAAAATCAGCTAAAAAGCAACAAGGAGTTTGACGATGATATACATGATTTCTTGACCTTGGTGAGGACCGACCAAGAAAAGGGCTAGATACACATTCTTGGAAGATGTGCTACAACCAGGAAGGTTACCAGAATAGAATGGTGTCATAGAAAAATTGAAGATCAAAATGGTATAAGGAAGCAACCATAAGATGAAGAACCTCTAAGGATGATGATAAGGAAGTTGAGGAGATGAGAGGATACCCACTCAGCTTGGCCTTCTAAATGACCTAAGGAGGAGACAACTCAGCTTGGTCCTCTGATTGAACCAAAGAGTGACTCCTCAGTGCCCAAAGTAGTTCAACAACTACCCCGTTGGATAGAAAGCTCTACAATAGAGTAAGATTACCTCAAGCAACCCCATAAGGAAGGTTGGTGCCCGGATTTGTGAATAGACACCCACCTATTGTAAACGAAGATGTGGACTACCTTATTGGTGACAACGCAATGGATGATATCTGCTTATCACCAGAATTGGATGGAACCCTTGGTGTGCCCATTTTTGAACATAGTTATGAACGTCAAAACTTCTGAGAAGGGCAATTCAGAGAAAATCGCACAACAGTGATTGCAAATTGGGAACAAAATGCAAGTACCTGAGGAAGCATCAAGATACCACCAAGAGGAATTTTCTTTTAAGGGTGGTAGCCACCCAAATACCTAAACCCAGATAACCTAATACCTACTTTCTTTTTAGCCTTCTCCAATCTCGAGGACGAGATTTCTTTTAAGGGTGGTAGTCTGTCACGACCCAAGATTTTATCAAATTTTGGGGGAAAATTTTCGTTTTTATTTTGCTTGTGTTGATTGAAAATTCACAGGGATTTAAAAACTTTTTGAGTTTATTTGAAAGCTTTGTTTGAAAACTATTTAAAATCCTCTATTTATTTCTTGAAGAACTTCTTTGAGAAAGATCAAGTATCAAAATACTATTTTCCTTTCTTTTATTCAAACCTATGCAAGCTTGCTTGCAAAAGAGTGGTTTACAAAATTTACTTTATTCAATATAGGTTGCTTTTTCAAACCAAATTTGAGTGTGTTTCTCAGACATTATTTTATAAACTATTCTTTTACTATTTTAGAAAGAATCGAGTTCAAACTCTATTTCTATCTATTTTGTTTTATGCAAGCAAAGCCATTAGGCTCAATTGAAATCTTTTAATAAAAATCTATTTTGGTTCTGAAAACATGTTTGTTGTTGGTTTAAAAACCTTGCCTTGAATTTTACAAAACTTCTGAAAGTGGTTTGAATTGATTTGAAGGAGTTTTGCAAAATCTACAAAAGAAATAAGAAAACAGAAAAGAATAAAAACCAGAACAAAAAAAAAGGGAGAAAGCCAGCAGCCCAACTTGGGCCATGCCCGAGACCCAATCCAGCCCAGCAAGGCAAGAGCCAGCCGCGGCCCATTAAGCAAACCGAATCGGTATCCTCCCCCTCTGTTTCTTTTTTTTCGCTGACAGAAGGGACCCACTGGTCAGACCCTCCCTCAACCCCCAGCAGTTTCCTCTCACTGGAAACGGTCGCCATTGATCTCGCTGCCCCCCCCCCCCTTTACTCCCGAGACCAAAACGGCCTCCGAGCCATGCCTATAAATTCCCTACCCCTCCTCTCCATTTTCCCCTTCCTTCCCCTACAGATTGTGCCGCCAGGCTGGCGGAATTTCTCGCCGAAGTCGCCTGTACCTGCGGACGTTCCCGGACGAAATCGACGCTTCCCAGTAAGTTCGTGCCTTCCTCCTCCTCCCAACCTTTCTCCCTGGTCACAGCGCTTCCCCTGAAGACCTCCATTTGCTCGTTTGCACTGCAGAACGATGCATCCATCCGTTGACAGAAGCACCTCGCCACCCGCGCCTGCTCCAGCCGCCCTCCTCCCCCTCTGCAGGAATCAATCGAGGTCGGAAACCTCACCCGCAAGATCACCGTTCCTCTGCGAACGTCGTCGTCGACCTCTTCTCCTCGGGACACCACCGGAGCCTCGCCGGAGTCAACCCCTGAGCCGCAGACCTCGCCGCCGACGTCCTTTCTCCGGTGAGACTCCTCTCTCTTTTCTCAGTGACCGTTAGATCTAGATCCAGGGGCTGAATTCAACTCACTAACCGAACCGACACGAGAAGATCTAAACCATCCGATGCACTTAAGATCCAACGGCCACCAACGCAGATCCGCGCGAAACGGTATGGCCCTATCAGAAGAAGCCACGTGGCAGCCCCGGGTTTAAACAGAAATTCGATTTAGGTTTTGAAATCAGAATTAAGTCCAATCTTGTTAAAACCATATCTTTTGATCCATAGGTCCAAAAATAGCAAATGATATACCGTTGGAATCCTTAGAACATCTAGAATCTAGAAGTACCATAAAATCTTATATTTTATGGGTTCAATTTGAAACTATTTTCAAATTGGAATCAAACTCTCTGTTAGCATGATTAATTCGTATCTTTAGTTCTGTTAGTCCAAAAATTACAATTTTGTAGTCTTTGGAATCCTCTGATCAAATAGAACACCATAGGAGCAAGAAAATCCAAATTTGATACGTGCACACACTTTGTGCATTCCAATTTGTCCAAATCACTATTTCGGTGATAATTCAATTTCTATAACTTATTTTTGAGTGATTCCAATTGCAGTGACTTCGTATTACTGCAAGCTATCCAGTAGCATCACTCCCATAATTTCTTGAACCACTTCACAATTATTCAAATTCTAATATGAGAATTTGAGTAGTTCCTATATAGATTAATTCTATTTCTATTTCAATCCATGATCCCTTCTACTTTAGAAAACCCTACGATCATACCTAGCTATCAAATATCATCTTGAGATCACCTTGATCCAATGTCATATCTATCTAAACAACATCTAGATCAAGATCATATTCACTTAGACCTATCTTGCCTAGTACCCACTTATTCAAATTACAAATGTGTTATTTGAGTAAAGCGTGATGCTTTCAATCTTAGTTTCTACCTTGCTACTATGGTTTTGATCAAATCAACATCATAGTACTTAACCCAATCCCATTTTACTCATTAGGAATCTTAAGCCATGTTTTCGAACATCATCTATACATATCCATTACCTATAGCCATTTACTCATGTCTACACAATCTTAGCCTTGCATTGAACTATTCAATTTGCAATTGAGTTAGTTGAGTACTTCAATGTTATAAGAATCCTAGACTAAGCTTAAGTGTAATATATATATACTATTTAAGAATAATTGTTGTCACACTTATTCAATAGTATTGCTATTGCACTATTTTGTCTCTTATGTGATTTACCCACATGAGATATTCCAAGATTCAATATGCTTTGATAAAGCATAAAGATCTCACTCATTATATTTTGTCTAATTCATATATATATTCAAATTGCAATTGTGCTACTTGAGTAGAATATGAATTCATCTCAAACTTAGGTTCTATTAATGTGGAGTTATTATAACCCGTACCATAGTATGTGTTATACACCATGTTGATCAATGAACCACTTGAGCCATGTCTCCAAATATCAATCATTCATGCCTAATCCCAATGCCAACCTAGTTTTGTTCACATGTATTGAACTATTCAACTTGCAAATGTGCTAATTGAGTTGTTCAAACATTCTTAAACCTAGCCTAGTTCCTAAGTGCAATAGATACTATTCAAGAGTAATTGTTGTCACATTTACTCAATAGTGTTGTAGTTGCACAAATCGACTCTTGTGTAATTTAATACACATGAGCTATTCCTAAAACTCTTATGCTTTAATAAAGCATAAAAACTTCATCAATTATATTTTTGCCTAATCCAATTCTCTCTCAAATCATATTGATCTTCCCCAGCTGAGCTCTGAAATCCATATCTCACAATTCATATTTCCTTTACCATATATTTCTTGTCTTAACATCTCAATAAATCTAAATTGTTAAACAAACACTTTTCAATTGTTTGATTTGTTTAATTGTGTTTGTATGGATTGTTTATGGTATGCTATTTCTTGTGCTATAGTTTTTGCGAAGAACGACGTGCTTAGTTGAGAAAAGTGGAAAGATCGTGTTCTTCAAAAAGGCAAGTGACACACATGTTCCCTACCCACTTTACTTATGCATTAGTATATTCACCTCTTGTAGTATGCATGATAGGTGCTTTACTCAACCGTTTTATCAATGCTTAGATCCTAGTAGTGTGTAGCTATCCCTCAAACCCCACCTGATAGGATGCTAAATACTCTGTTAATATTGATGCCATGCTAAGATCACTTGAAAAGTGTTTTGTGAAAAGTTAAGAACTTCAACTAAAATGAAACACCTGGGTGGAATGGTTTGATAAGATGAGGCGAGGTAGGTGGGTTCTGGGACGCAAGCCTCATAAAGAGGATGTGGGAACAGAATACCGCTCGGGATGGCCACCCAGGAACAAAGAGATGGCTATGTCTTCCATGCTTAGTGTACTTCCAGTGCAGCCTTATGACATTATGGGCTCTGTCTTGACTGATTAGAATGTGGGAGTGCAACTTGTCGGCAAGAAGTGGTGGTAGTCAAATTATAGGTTGGGAGCGGTGCTTGCCAAGTTAGTTGTCCTCTCCTTCTAAAAGGTCTCGTTTCATTTTATGTATGGGCATAAAACGAATCGTAAGGTGAAAGTGCACAACCCTTGCAAGGTGTTTTAAATCTAATCGATTAGCCGTGTCCTCGGTTATGGACAATTGAGTCTCTAGACATGGAATGTACGGAATAATCTCATCACCGATTCTGAATTATTAAAATCTTGTCTAGAAACCCCTAGGTAGGAACTAAGGACCATACACTCCGAAGGGGTGGTGGTGCCTGAGGTTCCAAACTTTGTTGAGTTGCGCCCAGAACTACATACCGGCCAGTATGTAGTGTATGGGGGTTGTCTTGACCCTTGAAAAATAAAATTTGTTGAAAGAAAGTATTAAGATGGATTATAGGATAAAATTGGCTTTATGCAAATCAGCCTTTGAGATCCACCAGCCAAATGTCATTGTAGTATAGTCTTTCCACAAAAATGCCACCAAATATGTGTCATTTGCCAGTACATCATTGTACTGACCCCTCTGGGGCTGCATATTCAAACGTGCAGGTTTTATTTCGAGTAAGGAACCAGGAGTAGGATCTCGAGCTTACATTCCAACACGTCTGCCTGTGGCACTTGATGAAGATGGAAGCTCACTGCAACTATGCTTTATGCTGTGTACTCATAAGGTAGAAGACCTATGTAACTGGATTTACGATGTAATATTGATGCTATTGCAATGATTACTATATTTTGTACTGTGGTGCTATCTACTGATCCAGGGAATGGCACAGATACATAGGAGATTTGCCTTTAGTAAAAGGGCGGGTCGTTACATCCAAGCCCTAGGGCGGCAGCCCAAGGGGGAAGAGTGGGGGGCAAGTTTCCCCCCCCCCTCCTTCTGGAAGGTTCCCTTAGGGTTTCCCTAAGGGCTGGCCGGCTGGGCCTTAGGGGCCTTGTGCGCCTGGCCCAAAGTGGCCAGGACACTTCCCCTTAGGCCCACATAGGCCTCCGACAAGTGGGCCCACGTTGGTCCCACTCCGGAACCTTCTAGAACCTTCCGGTACAATACCGATAAACTCCGAAACGATTCCGGAATCCAAAAACTGCTTTCCTTTATATGAATCTTACTCTTCGGACCATTCCGGAACCTCTCGTGATGTCCTGGATCTCATCTGAGACTCCAACCAAAAAACTCATAAACCAATTATCCATTTTATCCTAGCGTCGATGCACGTTAAGTGTGTGACCCTACGGGTTCGAGAATATGCAGACATGATCTTCTATCAATAATCAACAGCGGGATCTGGAAACCCATATTGACTCCCACATATTCATCGATGATCATATCGGATGAACCACGATGCCAGGATTCAATTAATCCCGTATATGTATTCCCTTCGTCACGCGATATTTTACTTGCCCGAGATTCGATCGTCGGTATCGCCATACCTAGTTCAATCTCGTTCACAGCAAGTACTTTACTCGTTCCGTAATCCGATATCACTTTGTGATTAACTCCTTAACCACGTGCTTGCAAGCGGTGTTGATATCGATTACCGAGTGGGCCCGAAGTATATCTCTCCGACTCGGGAGGGACAAATTCCATCTTGATACATACAACCCAACAAGTACTTTCCGATCACCTGAGAGACACCTTTATGATCACCCTATCATAGGATGACGTTTGATGACCCCAAAGCTTTCTTCCGATACCAGGGAGTTGTATTATCTCATGGTCTAAGGAATACAATACTTGACATAGGAAAAAGCTTCGCAAAGATGAACACAATGACACGATCTAATTGCTCTGCTTTATTTGGGTCTGTCCATCACATCATTCTCCTAATGATATGATCTCATTATTAATTGACAACTCATGTCTATGGTTAGGAAACCTTAACCATCATTAATCAATGAGCTAGTCCATAGAGGCGTACTAGGGACACGGTGTTGTTCATAAACCACACAAGTATTAAAGTTTCCGTTTAATACAATTCTAGCATGGAATATAAACATTATCATGAACAAGAATTATAATAATAACATCTTTATTATTGCCTCTAGGGCATAATTCCAACAGTCTCCCACTTGCACTAGAGTCAATAATCTAGTTTACATCTGGTAACAATCTAACACCCATGGCATTAAGGTGCTGATCATGTTTTGCTCGTGGAAGAGGTTTAGTCAACGGATCTGTGACATTCAGATCCGTATGTACTTTGCTAATCTTCAGATCTCCATCTGATATATAATCTCGAATTATATGGAAACGGCAGTTGATGTGCTTGGTCTTTGGATGATATCTTGGTTCCTTAGCCAGTGCTATGGCGCCAGTGTTGTCGCAAAATATCTCCAGTGGGTCCAAGGCATTTGGAACCACACCAAGCTCAGTGATGAAGTTCCTGATCCAAACTCCTTCACTTGATGCTTCCGAAGCAGCCATGTATTCCACTTCTGTTGTAGATCCCGCGATCACTCTTTGCTTGCAGCTTCTCCAGCTCATAGCTCCACCATTCAAAATATAAACGTATCATGTCTAAGATTTAGAATCATCCGGGTCGGTGTCGAAGCTAGCGTCGACGTAACCTTTTACGACGAGCTCCTCATCACCTCCATAGACCAAGAACATTTTTTTAGTCCTATTTAAATACTTTAGGATGTTCTTTACGGTTGTCCAGTGTTCCACTCCTGGATCACTTTGGTATCTGCTCGTCAAACTAAGAGCATTGGACACATCCGGTCTAGTACACAGCATGGCATACATGATAGAACCTATGGCCGAGGCATATGGCACTTTGCTCATAGTATCTCTATCTTTTACCGTAGCTGGACACTGAGCCTTGCTCAATATCTTACCTGACAACATGGGCAATGAACCTTTCTTTGCTTTATCCATTCTGAACCTTTTCAGAACTTTGTCCAGGTATGTACTTTGGCTTAAAGCTATTAGGCGTCTTTCTCTATCTCCATAGATTTTGATGCCTAATATATAAGCAGCTTCTCCTAGGTCTTTCATTGAAAAACATTTATTCAAATAACTCTTCACATCGTTAAGCATACCGATGTCATTTCCAATAATCAATATGTCATCCACATATAGTACTAAAAATGTCACCGAGCTCCCACTCACTTTCTTGTATATACAAGCTTCGTAGCAATTTGGAACAAATCCAAAACTCTTGATCACTTGATCAAAACGAAGGTTCCAACTCCGAGATGCTTGCTTCAGTCCATAAATGGAACGCTGAAGTTTGCACACCTTATTAGCATCCTTAGGATCGACAAAACCTTCGGGCTGCATCATATACAACTCTTCATCAATGTTGCCATTGAGGAACGCAGTCTTGACATCCATCTGCCAAATTTCATAATCATGAAATGCAGCAATTGCTAATAAAATCCGAATGGACTTAAACATCGCTACGGGAGAGAAAGTCTCATCATAGTCAACACCTTGAACTTGCCGAAAACCTTTTGCGACAAGCCGAGCTTTATAGACAGTAACATTACCATCCGCGTCCATTTTCTTCTTGAAAATCTATTTGCACTCAACGGCCTTACGGTCGCTAGGAGGGTCCACCAAAGTCCATACTTGGTTTTCGCTCATGGATCCCAATTCGGATTTCATGGCCTCTAGCCATTTCTCAGAGTCTGGGCTCATCATTGCTTCCTCATAGTTCGCAGGTTCACTGTTGTCTAACAACAAGACGGTTAAGACAGGGTTGCCATACCCTTCAGGAGTGGCACGTGACCTTGTCGACCTGCGAAGTTCAGTAGTAGCATCGTTCGAAGTTTCATGATCCTCGTCATTAGCTTCCTCTCTTGTTGGTGCAGACGGCACCGGAACAACTTCAGGTGCTGCGCTACTCTCCAACTCGAGAGAAGGTTCAATAACCTCGTCTAGCTCTACCTTCCTCCCACTCACTTCTTTCGAGAGAAACTCCTTCTCAAGAAAGGATCCGTTCTTTGCAACAAACACTTTGCCTTCGGATCTGTGGTAGAAGGTATACCCAATCGTTTCCTTAGGGTATCCTATGAAGACGCATTTCTCCGCTTTGGGTTCGAGCTTGTCCGGCATCAACTTCTTGACGTAAGCTTCGCATCCCCAAACTTTAAGAAACGACCACTTAGGTTTAGCACCAAACCATAGTTCATACGGTGTCGTCTCAACGGATTTAGATGGTGCCCTATTTAAAGTGAATGCAGCGGTTTCTAATGCATAACCCCAAAATGATAACGGCAAATCTGTAAGAGACATCATCGATCGCACCATATCTAATAGAGTTCGATTCCGGCGTTCAGACACACCATTGCGCTGTGGTGTTCCGGGTGGTGTGAGTTGCGAAACGATTCCGCTTGCTTTAAGATGCGTGAGAAAATCATAACTCAAATACTCACCTCCACGATCGGATCGCAGAAATTTAATTTTCTTGTTACGATGATTTTCCACTTCGTTCTGAAATTCTTTGAACTTTTCAAACGTTTCAGATTTATGTTTCATTAAATAGATATACCCATATCTACTTAAGTCATCAGTAAAAATGAGAAAATAGCGATATCCACCGCGCGTCGAAACACTCATTGGTCCGCACACATCGGTATGTATGATTTCCAATAAGTCCGTTGCTCGCTCCATTATTCCGGAGAACGGGGTTTTGATCATCTTGCCCATGAGGCACGGCTCGCACGTGTCAAATGATTCAAAATCAAGAGACTCCAAAAGTCCATCAGAATGGAGTTTCTTCATGCGTTTTACACCAATATGACCTAGACGGCAGTGCCACAAATAAGTTGGATTATCACTATCTACTTTGCATCTTTTAGCCTCAATGTTATGGATGTGTGTTTCATTGCTTTCGAGATTCAGAAGAAATAAACCATTCACAACAGGTGCATGACCATAAAAGATGTTATTCATATAAATAGAACAACCATTATTCTCAGATTTAAATGAATAACCGTCTTGCAATAAACATGATCCAGATATAATGTTCATGCTCAACGCAGGCACATAATAACATTTATTAAGGTTTAAAACTAATCCCGAAGGTAAAACTAAGGAGAGCGTGCCGATGGCCATCACATCAACTTTTGATCCATTGCCAACGCGCATCGTCACCTCATCCCTTGCTAGCCGCCGTCTATTCTGTAGCTCCTGTTTCGAGTTACAAATATTAGCAACTGAACCAGTATCATATACCCAGGCACTACAACGAGCGCTAGTAAGGTAAACATCAATAACATGTATATCAAATATACCTTTAATGGTGCCAGCCTTCTTGTCCGCTAAGTACTTCGGACAGTTGCGCTTCCAGTGACCCTTGTCCTTGCAATAGAAGCACTCAGTGTCCGGCTTAGGTCCAGACTTGATCTTCTTCTCAACAGGGGCAACGCGCTTGCCGCTGCCTTTCTTGAAGGATCCCTTTGCACCCTTAGATTCTTAAAGCTAGTGGTCTTGTTGACCATCAACACATGATTGTCTTTCTTGATATCCACCTCCGCAGCTTTAAGCTTTGCGAATAGCTCAGTGATCGTATCAGTGGAACCAATTTGATTATGAGTAACTACAAAACCTTTGTAGCTAGGAGGGAGTGATTGTAGAACTCTGTCAATCTTGAGCTCTTCTGGAATCTTGCAGTCCAGTTGCTCAAGGCGTTGAGTGTAGCCCGACATCTTAATGGCGTGCTCACTAACGGAACTCCCTTCCTCCATCTTGCAGTTAAAGAACTTCTCAGAGATCTCATATCTCTCAGAACGGGCTTGAGTCTGAAACATGGTTTTCAGTTCCTCAAGAATCTCATAAGGCCCACGGTACTTCTCAAAATGATTTTGAAGTTCCGGTTCCATAGAAAACAGCATGGTACTCATAATCGCATCACAATCATCTCTGCGAGCATTGAAGTCAGCAAGTTCTTCAGTTTTCGCTGTTGCAGCAGGGGTGTCACCTAACGCTTCCTCAAGTACATAGGCTTTTTGTCCGCCAGCGAGAATGATTCTCAGATTGCGGAACCAGTTGGTGAAGTTAGACCCATTGTTCTTAAGCTTTTCTTTCTCAGCAAACACGTTGAAGTTGAAGTTGGATTTAGCCATTTGATCTACACAATTTGCAAGTACAATTTAGACTATGTTCAAGATAATTAGTTCAACTTAATCAAATTACTAGATGAACTCCCACTAAATTCAACATCCCTCAAGTTGTTTAGTGAACACGATCCAAATTCACCACACCTAATCTGATCTTCACGAGAAGAGATGTGGTTTCAATGGTGGACAACAAAGTGTCGATCATATCATTCATATGACTCATGTTTAACCTTTCGGTTCGTGTGTTCCGAGGCCATGTCTGTACATGCTAGGCTCGTCAAGTCAAACCCAAGTATCTCCGCATGTGCAAAACTGGCTTGCACCCGTTGTATGTGAACGTAGAGTTTATAGCACCCGATCATCACGAGGTGCTTGAAAACGACGAACTTTCGCAACGGCGCATACGAGGGGAGAACACAATTTTATCTTGATCTTTAAGTGAGGAATCATCTTATAATGCTACCGTCGCGATCTAAGCATAATAAGATACATAAAAGGATAAACATCACATGCATATAATTTTATGTGACATGGTATAGCCAATCTCCGCGCAATGATCTCCATCTTGTGCGCGCCGGCATGATCTCCATCACTCCACCATGATTTCCTCCACCACGAATAGCAACTACAACTATTGCTAACTACTTAGCGATAAAGTAAAGCTATTACATGGCGTATAAGAAGTTGACACGCAGGTCATACACAATTATAAAGACAACCATATGGCTCCTGCCGGTTGTGAACTCATCGACATGCAAGTCGTGAAAGATTACAAAACATGATCATCGCATACATCTCAATTCATACACATCATGTCTTGGGCCATACCATATCACAAAACACTCCCTGCAAAAACAAGTTAGATGCCTCTACTTTGTTGTTGCATGTTTTACGTGGCTTAAGGGAGTAACAAGTTAAGAACGATTCTTACCTACGAAAAGCCACAACGGTGATATTATGGTTGCTAACATCCGATGTAAATCTCATGGCTACTATAGTGAGAGAAACTGGCATCCACCAGCCGCATGTGTGGAACAAGCCACACGTCAAGTGCAGAGCCGGTCTCGCGAACGAGGTCGCGTAAAGTTCGCCTGGACCGCTTCGATCTCACTATGCCGCACCATAAGAAATACACAACAAGAGGTTTGCAACAGAAAACATCAACGCCTGCAACAAGCATGTTGCGTTCTACTCGTGAAACACATCTACGCATAGATCTGGCTCTGATACCACTGAAGGGTTTCGCAGCATAGTAAATCAAAAAAATTCTACGGATGCGAACAAGAAAGCCAAGATCTAATCTAGGAGATGTAAACAACGAGAGAGGTAGATGAGATCTTCATACCCTTGAAGAAATCGCACAGCGGAAACGTTCAACAGAACGTGGATGATGTAGTCGTACTAGCCGTCTCCTCCCCGCGATCCGATCCGATCCTACGCCGCAAGTGGCGGCGCCTCCGAGAGATGCACACATATGGTGCAGCAACGTCTCCTCCTTCCTTGGTCCAGCAAGTATGGTGGAGAGATAGATTGGATCTGCAGCACGACGGCGTGGTGCTTATGGTGGAGAGTTTCTGCGGCAGGGCTTCGCCTACGCACAGTCGCGAGAGAGAGAGATGGAGGGGCAGCAGTTGGCCGGCGGCTAGGGTTGGAGAGAGAGGAGGCTGCGCCCCAGCCCCTCCTTATATGGGGGGCTGGCCGGCTGCCTTGGCCCCTCCTCCAAGCCCTAGGGCGGCGGCCCAAGGGGGAAGAGTGGGGGGCAAGTTTCCCCCCCTCCTTCTGGAAGGTTCCCTTAGGGTTTCCCTAAGGGCTGGCCGGCTGGGCCTTAGGGGCCTTGTGCGCCTGGCCCAAAGTGGCCAGGACACTTCCCCTTAGGCCCACATAGGCCTCCGACAAGTGGGCCCACGTTGGTCCCACTCCTGAACCTTCTAGAACCTTCCGGTACAATACCGATAAACTCTGAAACGATTCCGGAATCCAAAACTGCTTTCCTTTATATGAATCTTACTCTCCGGACCATTCCGGAACCTCTCGTGATGTCCTGGATCTCATCCGAGACTCCGACCAAAAAACTCATAAACCAATTATCCATTCTATCCTAGCGTCGATGCACATTAAGTGTGTGACCCTACGGGTTCGAGAATATGCAGACATGATCTTCTATCAATAATCAACAGCGGGATCTGGAAACCCATATGGACTCCCACATATTCATCGATGATCATATCGGATGAACCACGATGCCAGGATTCAATTAATCTCGTATATGTATTCCCTTCGTCACGCGATATTTTACTTGCCCGAGATTCAATCGTCGGTATCGCCATACCTAGTTCAATCTCGTTCACAGCAAGTACTTTACTCGTTCCGTAATCCGATATCACTTTGTGATTAACTCCTTAACCACTTGCTTGCAAGCGGTGTTGATATCGATTACCGAGTGGGCCCGAAGTATATCTCTCCGACTCGGGAGGGACAAATTCCATCTTGATACATACAACCCAACAAGTACTTTCCGATCACCTGAGAGACACCTTTATGATCACCCTATCATAGGATGACGTTTGATGACCTCAAAGCTTTCTTCCGATACCAGGGAGTTGTATTATATCATGGTCTAAGGAATACAATACTTGATATAGGAAAAAGCTTCGCAAAGATGAACACAATGACACAATCTAATTGCTCTGCTTTATTTGGGTCTGTCCATCACATCATTCTCCCAATGATATGATCTCATTATTAATTGACAACTCATGTCTATGGTTAGGAAACCTTAACCATCATTAATCAATGAGCTAGTCCATAGAGGCGTACTAGGAACACGGTGTTGTTCATAAACCACACAAGTATTAAAGTTTCCGTTCAATACAATTCTAGCATGGAATATAAACATTATCATGAACAAGAATTATAATAATAACATCTTTATTATTGCCTCTAGGGCATAATTCCAACACCCCCGAGGCACCCCTTCTTCATCGGCAAAAATCAGGTCACCTTTCAAGACACTATATTTTTATTGCTTCATGCACTATGCATTTTTCTCGGAGCGTCAGTTTTTTTAGTTTTCAGTTTTATTTAGTTTTGTTTGCTGCAATAAATGGTTAGATCACATCATGTTTCTTTTGGAGGAGATGAACTCGTTTTTCATTTGCCAAGAACACTCTAGTTTTCACTCTTATCGTTCAATGAGTGTTCTCTTTTTCTGCTACTGCGTTTAGCTTGCATTTTTCGCCTTGATTTTTGTTCAGATCTTGTTTTATCTTTGCATCAAGGTGTATTTGGACCTCTGGTATATGTTGGTTTTCCTCAAAAAGGTTTGAATGGTATTGGAAAAGAGAAAAAGCTTTATGCAAAAAAAAAGTGGTACAAGAAGGAGCTTGTGTAGACTGCGGCTTAGACTTTTGCATGTCGTGCTTGATGTCTTTTTGATAGTATGCTTAGTGGTTTTGCTGTAGCATGACTTGTCTCAAATAAATGAGATTGCTTAATGAGCCTTTGAAAAAATTATGCCTGTCGATGGATTTCGTGTCGCAAGAACACGGGGTACCACGCGACGGACCCAAGGATTCGAACGCAGGGGGCTGAACGTGTGAGATCTTGGATCGCAACGAAACACGGCGACGGAAGCCTCGAGTGTCGAACGCGCAACGCACTGCAGAGAGAGAGAGAGACCGAGCTTTACCTAGGTTCAGGGCCCTCGTGGTGAGGTAACACCCCTACTTCCTGCCTTCTTGTATTTCAACGCGACACCTCGCGAGGAGTACAAGGTCTCGATTACAAAGCTCTAGCTGGCCAGAGGTTGAAGAACCTGCGTGCCCAGCTAGCAGCTTGAAGAAGATGAAGATCCGATCCCCTCTAAGGGGTGGCCTCCCCCTCCTTTTATAGCGCCAAGGTCCTCCTTCCCCTTATCTTCTTGGGGAAGGGGTTGCCACACACGGCCAAGGAGGGAGGACAGCTGTAGATTCTGTTCTTCCGTGGACGTAGTCTTCGTAGGGTAGTGGCGCCGGTCCACAGGAGTGGGTGGAGGAAGCTGACGTCCTCCTCTGGCGCCCTGCACCGTCCACGCTATTTTTAGGGGGGTGGCCAACTGCCACTGTGCCGCTTTGGGCATGCACAGAGAAAGCTGGTCTCCTCCTTGTCGGGGGTAGCGTGGGCGGTACGCGGTCTTCTGCCCGTTATCTTCTTGCTCTGCACGCAAACGTGCTGAGCTGACGTGGGCGTGCTTCCTCTCCTCACCAGCGGGGGCTCGTGAGGAGGTCTTCTGGTCCTTAGCCGTTTATGTCGTCGTTCTCCTCACGAGGCGCCTCCTCGTGAGGGTCTTCTCCGCAGCTTGGGTCGTTGATGCTGAAGATGGGCCGATGACATGGCCCAGGAGCAGGTGGACCGGGATACCCTGGTATCCATAACACCGACAGTAACCCCCGGGAGCCCGGCCCGCGAACGCGCCCTCTCGAGGGAGCGAAGGGCCGGGGGCCCCAGAAGCTACTGGGCCCTCCAATGGCACGCGTTGACCATGCGGTCAGATGACCATGTGAAGAGGCAGACCCTGTGGACGCGTGGCGCGGCCGCAACTGGCGAGACGAAACGGCGGGTGACGTTACAGTCTCCGAGGCGTCCAACCGTCACAATGATGCGCAGCTTGACTGCGGAGCACTGCGCCAACGCTTCGATTCCCGCGCAGGGATTTGACGCATCGACGCCGGACACCCCCCTTAAATAGATCCTCCTCGAGACCTCCAGCACTTCACCTCCTTCCTCCAGTGCCACTTCTGCTTCTGCGCCCCGGAGCTCATGGATCCTTCCAACTCCTCCGTCGCCGCCGGATCAAGCTCTGGGGCGAAACGCCGCGGACGCCCCCCGGGCAGCGGGAAGAAGGCGAAGGTCCCAGCCCGGTGGACGCCCGGCGCCGGCGGCCCCCTCCGCATTGGTGCGCCGAGGCAGGGCGAGGTGAACCGCGCTGCCTCGGGGGCCTCCGGTGCCCTGGCCCTCAGGGGTCCCGTGCGAGGGGGCGCCCTGAACTTGCCGTCGCCGCTGGCGGCGGCGCCTGCTCCCCGTGCCTCGGGGAGCGTCGATCGGGCCCTCCAGGAGGTGCTGGCCGCCCTGGGCCCGCCTCCCCCTGGTGTAGATCCTCCGGCCCCGCCGGCGAACGGAGTGGTTGCCACTCCGCGGCCCCTGGCGGCGGCGATGCTGGGACCCCTCATCGGCCCGGGGTCCCGCTTCCTGGAGCTTCTCGTCGTCGTCGACGCCCCGGGCTTCAACTCCCTCTGGCTGCCCGACGCCGTCCGGAGGGTGATTTACGCCCCCGGCGCGGCCGCCGGGGAGATTGCCCTGGGGGAACAGAGCAGGCCAGACCTCTTCTGGCCTGTGGACATCCTCCTTGGGGACGGCGGCAATGCCGTCCTCTCCGGCCACTGGAGGGCATTCGCCCTCGGCCATCGCCTCCGCGTCGGCGACCACCTCGTCTTCCGCTTTAAGCTGGGGGCGCGAGAGGCTACGGTGCGGATCTTCACCGCCGGCGGCGTCCGCCGCAACTACCCCCAGCCCGCGGCGCAGTGAAGAGGAGGCCCTGGCGTGGTAGTCTTCTGGGGAGGGGAGCTAGTCTCCTTCCCTCTCTTGTCATGTAGATCTCGCCGGCGGGGTATGCCCCGCCGTGCTTTTGCTCCTTCCCCCACTGGGGGCATTTTAATGAAATCCGCTTGTTAATCACCTTGCTGTTCTTCATTGTCCTGGTCGTTTGCCCGCTCGAGAGCCCTAGTGAGCTGTCGGCATTGACGGGAAGCCTCCCTTCGCCTCAGAGCTCAAGACAGGGTCGGCGTCGACGACATATTGGACGATTCCTGAGACAAGAAGTTGAAGAAAGAGTTGGAAAACAAAAAACCCCAAATCCCCGAAAACGTAAAAACAAATCGACAAAACAAACGAAAAAAGAAGGCGAATAAGATGCCCCTGTGACCGGCACAGGGACCTTCTCCATCGTGGAGGAGCGCGGCACTATCTGTGCCAGCAGCTAAGAGCAAATTGCCGCGCGTGGCGATTCACGGGGCCTTCCTCGTCGTTGAGGGAAGCTGGACCCTCACGGACGTGAAAACGTCGACGCTTAAGAGAGCCCAGAGACCGTCGACACCTCACAAGGATTGCTCATGAGGTGAAGGGCCTGGCGTGGACCTCCGGATCTGCGTCTCCTTCGCAAGATGATCGGAGCGGCCTTGGTATTCAATAATCCTGCCACGTTAGGCCTTCCTCAGCAGAGGGAATCTTCCTGCGGATGCTGGTGCATCGACGCGTCCTTGCTCCCTCGTGAGGGTTGCTCACGAGGGGTAGGTCCTTAGCGGGTGCCTTGGGGCACACCTTGGACTTTCCCTCGAAGATTTTTTATTTTCCGATGTACTTCGCGAGGAACTAAGCACCATGGGTATTTAGAGGTGATCGATAACAGGGCCGTCGCCCCCGACCAGAGCTCATTCCCTTCGGGTTTTTCGGGCTCGCTGTTTTCCGGGCGAAGGCCCCAGCATAGACACCGTGCCTAGCCCCCTTCCGCGTGGAGTACAACAGAAAATAAATGGACTTCATGCCATTTTGATGTCATGCCAAAGCAGAGGCGCTACATTGCGCTTTAACTTAATATCAGTGCCTAAGAGCAGGTTGAGCTGATACAAGTGCCGTGGAAACGGTCTTTTTCTCCTCGTGAGGAACCTAAGGGTAGAACTTTCGCAGATGAGCTATGTTCCACGGGTTCCCCACCGGCACGCCTTCTGCGGTTTCCAGCCGCGCCGAGCCTGGCCTGGCGATGTGCGTCACCTTGAAGGGCCCTTCCCACATTGGAGACAGCTTGTGCAGGCCCTCGCGAGAGAGTATTCTCCTCAGCACCAGGTCGCCGACCTCTAGAGTCCTTGCTCAAACATGGCGGCTATGATAGCGGCGTAGTCCTTGCTGGTACCTCGCGGCGCGGAGCGCGGCTTGGCACCGAGCTTCTTCGAGCAGGAGGAGGCGATCCTTGATGAGGTCCTCTTGGCGAATTTCGTCGAAGGCGAGCACTCTTGGCGATCCGAACTTGACGTCGGTGGGAAGAACAGCCTCTGCCCCATAGACCAGGAAGAAAGAGGTTTCTCCAGTGGGTTTGGTGGCGGTAGTCCTGATGGACCACAAGATGGATTGGAGGTTGTCTAACCATTTTTTGCCGCAGGCTTCGAGCTTGGCGTTGAAGCTTTTCGTCTTGAGTCCTTTGAGGACCTCGGTGTTAGCACGCTCGGCTTGGCCGTTGCTCCAGGGGTAGGCGACGGAGGCGAAGCAGATCTTGATGCCGACCGATGCACAGTACTCCCGGAACAGTCCGCTGGTGAACTGGCTGCCATTGTCGGTGATTATGCGGTTAGGCACACCAAAGCGACAGACCAGCCCACGGATGAACTTGACTGCGGACCTCGCCGGGATTGTGCACACCGGTTCCACCTCCACACATTTGGTGAACTTGTCGATGGCGACGTAGAGGTAGCGATAGCCCCCTTGCGCTCTGGGAAATGGACCGAGGATGTCCAGCCCCCAAACTGCAAAGGGCCAAGTGAGTGGGATGGTTTGCAGCTCTTGCGTCGGCTGATGTATCTGCTTGGCGTGGAATTGGCACGCCTCGCACCTCTTGACCATCTCCACCGCATCTCCGAGCACCGAAGGCCAGTAGAACCCGCTTCGGTATGCCTTCGCGGCTAGAGTCGCCGCAGAAGCGTGATGCCCGCATTCGCCGGCGTGGATGTCCCTTAGAAGCTCTTGGCCCTGGTGAGTAGATATGCACTTCAGAGCGATGCCGTTTGGGCGACGCCGGTACAAGTCACCGTCCTTGATGCAGTAGCCCGAAGCTTGCCGCACAATCCTCTCGGCTTCCTCTTCACCCTCGGGAAGCCTGCTGCTGGTGAGGTAGGCCTTGAGCTCGATGATCCAATCCACTCCCTCCTGCCGTGCCAATGCCAGAAGGACGCGGTCACCCGAAGGAGGCCCGCAATCCGGAGCCCCCTGCTCTGGCGGTGGCGGCAAAGCAGAAGGAGGAGGTGATTCGGATGTCGACAGAGAAGCGGAAGGCTTGAAGAGACGCTCCTCGAAGACGCCGGCCGGCTGCGCCAGGCGATGAGAGGCGCGCTTGGCGATCTCGTCGGCTTCCACATTTTCTCCTCTCGGGATGTGCTTCAGCTCCAAGCCTTGAAAGCGTTTTTCCATCTTTCGATGCTCCTCGAGATAAGCCGCCATGTGCTCATCCTTTGGAGTGTAGCTCTTGTTCGAGAAGTTCACAACCAGCTGTGAATCTCCCTCGACGATGAGGCGCTTGACGCCCAATGCGCTTGCCGCCCTTAAGCCGGCGAGTAGTCCTTCGTATTCCGCGATGTTGTTGGAGACCTTGCTCTCAGGCTTGAAGCAGAGCTGCACAGCATAGAAGAGCTTGTCTCCAGAGGGAGAGGTTAGGACAGCACCAGCTCCCGCGCCGGGGAGGTTGAAGGCGCCGTCGAAGTGCATGACCCAGAGGCCTGGGGCCTCCTCTCCTGGGAGAGTTGACTCCACCTCCGGAGGCTCGTCGGCGAACGGATCGGTCCACTCCGCAGTGAACTCGGCCAAAGCCTTGATCTTGATTACCTTTGTAGTTTCGAAGGAGATCTCGAAGGGTTGAAGCTCTACGGCCCATTCTGCCACCCGCCCGGTGACGTTGGGATTGCGTAGGATGGTCTCCAGAGGACGATCAGTTACCACCTTGATCGGGTGACCCTGGAAGTAGTGGCGCAGCTTCCGCGAAGCGATGAGCAGCGTGTAGAGCAGCTTTTGCTGCATGGTGTAGCGTTCCCGCGCGTCGCGCAGCACCGTGCTGACGAAGTACACAGGCTTTTGCACCTTGACGACACTCTCGGGAGGCTCCTCCTCGGGAGGCTTTTGAGCGTTGCTCTGAGAGAGCGGCTCAGTCGGCGAAGATGCCGCGGGCAGCTCCTCTCGAGGGACGGGAGACGAAGCGGCCTCTTCCTCGCGAAGAGCCCCCTGGCCGGGAGGATTGATCCTCTCCTTGGCGATCACCTTGGCGGCCCTTTCCGCGACGAGAACGGCACTTGCAGTCCTTGGAGTTGCCGCGATGTAGAGTAGCAAGGGCTCACGGGTGGTTGGGGCAACCATGATCGGTGGGCTCGTGAGGTACCTTTTCAACTCAGCGAAGGCCTTGTCAGCTTCCGGAGTCCACTCGAACTTCCCGGTGCGTTTCATGAGCTTGAAGAAGGGCAGAGCTTTCTCCCCACTCCTCGCGATGAAGCGTCCCAGGGCTGCCATGCACCCCGCGAGGTGTTGCATTTCCTTGAGATTGCGCGGAGGACGCATTTCTTCGATGGCCTTGACCTTGTCAGGGTTCGCCTCTATCCCGCGATTAGACACGAGGAACCCCAACAGTTTTCCTGATGGTACGCCAAAGGCGCACTTGGCGGGGTTGAGCTTGATGTTTACCTTTCTCAGGTTGACGAATGTCTCCTCCAGATCTTCGATGAAGGTGTGACCCTCGCGAGTCTTGACGACGATGTCGTCGACGTAGGCTTCCGCATTCCTTCCCATCTGAGCCCCCAGGGCCTTACGCATGAGCCTTTGGAAGGTGGCTCCTGCGTTCTTCAGGCCAAAGGGCATACAGACGTAGCAGTACATCCCACAGGGCGTGATGAAGGCGGTCTTCTCCTCGTCCTCCTTTGCCATCTTGATCTGATGATAGCCGGAGAAAGCATCCAAGAAGCAAAGGAGGTCGCAGCCGGCGGTAGAGTCGACAATTTGATCTATCCTCGGGAGAGGATAAGGATCCCTGGGACAGGCCTTGTTGAGACTTGTGAAGTCCACGCAGAGGTGCCCACTGCCGTTAGCCTTTGGGACGACCACCGGATTAGCAATCCAGGTGGGGTGGGCCACCTCGCGTATTAACTTGGCCTTCTTCAGCTTCTCTATTTCCTTGACGATGAAGTCCTGCTTCTCTTGCGCTTGCTTCCTAGTCTTCTGCTTCACGGGGTGTGCCTGGGGGCACACGGCTAGGTGGTGCTCAATCACCTCCCTGGGAACACCGGGCATATCTGACGGAGTCCAAGCGAACATGTCAGAGTTTGCCCGCAGGAAGGTGATGAGCGCGCTTTCCTATTTGGGGGAAAGCCCTGCCCCGATGGTGATGAAGTTTTCGCAGCCCCCAGCCTGAAGAGGGACCTTTTTGGTTGCCGAGCGCTCTTGGGTAAACTGGGGCCTCCTGCCCGAGGGTACCGCAGCTTCCCCAATGCTCATGTCCAGCACTGAATGGACCAGGTCCTCGCCCGGAGTAGGCGATGCAGAGGCGGCGAACTTCTTCCCTGTCGAACCCAGAGGGTGGGGCTCGAGAGAGGCCTTCTTTGCTGCAGCCCGCTCTTGGGACACGAGCTGCTTCTTCCTCGTGAGGTCGCCGGAGTGTTCCAGTAGATCTTCGTCGGCGGAGAACATGGTGGCGGCCTCACGGTAGACATGCTCAACTGATCGGAGAGCATCCTTCTCATTGCAGCGCAGGGTGATCGTGCCGTTGGCGCCCGGAATCTTGAGGACGTTGAAGCCATGGTGCGTTGCTGCCATGAACCTCGCCAAGGCTGGGTAGCCGAGGATGGCATTGTATGGCAGGGCGATGTAGGCGACGTCGAAGTCGAGGCTTTCTGTCCTGTAGTTGTCCCGGGTGCCGAAGGTGACGGGCAGGCTTACCTACCCAATTGGCGTTGTAGACCCCTCGGTTACCCCGAAGAATGGTCGAGTTGGCATGAGCCGGTGGTACGGCACCTGCATCTTTTCGAAGATCTCGACCGAGATGATGTTGAGGCCCACCCCTCCGTCGATGAGAGTGCGATTGATGGCGACGTTGTTGATGGTTGGCGTGCACAAGAGGGGAATTGTGCCCACGCCCCTTGTGGAAGCCGGATGATCCTCCTCGTCGAAGCCAATCTTGCACGTCGACCACTTCATTAGGCGATTACCGACGTTGGGCTGCGCCGCCGCGATTTCTCGCGACAGCTGCTTGAAGTGTCGATTTGACAAAGGAGCCTGAGCTCCACCCAGGAGGCAAGCGGCGAAGTCTCGCGGCTCTTGATAACCCCCCTGGTCCTCCTCCCGATGATCGTTTGCTGGTGGGGGCAGCGGCAGCGGCTCGGGATCGGCTCGAGACAGACCCCCGCGGCGGCGACCTTCCTCGCGGTCGTCGTCGCGGCGATCGCCCCGGGATCCACTCTTGCCGTGGCTGCGGCCACCCCCGCGACGCTTGGCGACGCCGTTTTCCTCGTGAAACTTCCGGACAATCCAACAATCTTCGGTATTGTGGGTGTCCTTCTTGTGGATAATGCAGTAGCGGCGACGTCGACCTTTATCGCGATCGGAGCGGTCCCCGCGGTGTTGCTTATGATCTGGCTCCGCCGCGAGGACAGCAGCCTCCTTTCGCTTGGGGTCCTTGGACTTCGGCTTTGGGGGAGGCGCCTCCGGCAGATTGTGCACGAAGAGCCTCCCCTCCTCAGCCTTGGCGCAGCGGTCGGCGATCTCGAAGAGCCTGACGACGGAAGTCAGCTCATCATTTACGGACAGCTTCTCCCGCATCTTGACGTCGGAGACGCCCGTGGAGAACGCGGAGATGACCTCCTCGTTGGAGATCCTGGGGATCTTGTTCCTCATCTGACTGAAGCGCTGGATGTACTGACGAAGCGTCTCGCCCTTGTACTGACGCACCGCCTTAAGATCGTTCTTGGTAGCGGGGCGCTCGTATGTGGGCATGAAGTTGGCAATGAACTGACGACATAAATCCTTCCACGAAGTCACGGATTCGTGAGGAAGATTCATGAGCCAAGTTCGCGGAGCGTCCTTGAGGGCCATGGGGAACCAATTGGCCATGGAGCGCTGAACTCCACGCGCAGCCTGGACGGCGACGACGTAGAGTTGGAGGAATTCGACAGGGTTTGTGGTCCCGTCATAGCGCGTGGCGATGTCCGGCTTGAACTTGTCAGGCCAGACCACGTAGCGCTGCTGGCGAGTGAGGGTGAGACACCCGGGGTTGTAGATAGGCTCGCCGGGGGTCCTGACGTTCTTGCCAGCTTCGCCGATGTCATCGATGGCGCGGTCATGATTTTCGCGGCGACGCTCGAGGGAGACGCGTGCGTCTTCCGGAGCGCGTTGGACGATTTGGCAGCTGGGCTCCCCGCGCGGCGAAGATGCGGCGCGGGAAACCACCTTCTTGGCCTTGTTGGCCCTTCCATCTCCGGCGCCCGGGGCGCGACGCCCCGCCGCGGGATCTGGGTTCCCCGCGCCCTGGGCTCCTCCCTGGGCCAGGTCTTCGTTGGCGATGGCGACGAGCTCGACAATTCGAGCGCGCCACCCCTCACGCCCGTCGTCGGTGGGTTGATAGCGCAGCAGCTCCTGCGCCATGGCGAGAGCCTGCGCAGGAGACAGCTGACTCCCAGAACGAGCGCGAGAAGTGGCGGTGGCGGTGAAGCAGAGCGAAGGCTCTGTACGCCCGGACGGGAGGTAGGAGGACTCCAGATCTTCCTCCTCTTCCTCCTTGGCCAAAGCTTCATGACGATGGAAGATGGGCTCGGTTTGCCCCCGAGCAGCGTTGCGACGACGAAGACGCTCGAGCCTTGCGTTGGCGTCGGCCATGTCGAAGCAGATCTAGAAGAAAACACACCACAGCCCCCTACCTGGCGCGCCAAATGTCGATGGATTTCGTGTCGCAAGAACACGGGGTAGCACGCGACGGACCCAAGGATTCGAACGCAGGGGGCTGAACGTGTGAGATCTTGGATCGCAACGAAACACGGCGACGGAAGCCTCGAGTGTCGAACGCGCAACACACTGCAGAGAGAGAGACCGAGCTTTACCCAGGTTCAGGGCCCTCGTGGTGAGGTAACACCCCTACTTCCTGCCTTCTTGTATTTCAACGCGACACCTCGCGAGGAGTACAAGGTCTCGATTACAAAGCTCTAGCTGGCCAGAGGTTGAAGAACCTGCGTGCCCAGCTAGCAGCTTGAAGAAGATGAAGATCCGATCCCCTCTAAGGGGTGGCCTCCCCCTCCTTTTATAGCGCCAAGGTCCTCCTTCCCCTTATCTTCTTGGGGAAGGGGTTGCCACACACGGCCAAGGAGGGAGGACAGCTGTAGATTCTGTTCTTCCGTGGACGTAGTCTTCGTAGGGTAGTGGCGCCGGTCCACAGGAGTGGGTGGAGGAAGCTGACGTCCTCCTCTGGCGCCCTGCACCGTCCACGCTATTTTTAGGGGGGTGGCCAACTGCCACTGTGCCGCTTTGGGCAGGCACAGAGAAAGCTGGTCTCCTCCCTGTCGGGGGTAGCGTGGGCGGTACGCGGTCTTCTGCCCGTTATCTTCTTCCTCTGCACGCAAACGTGCTGAGCTGACGTGGGCGTGCTTCCTCTCCTCACCAGCGGGGGCTCGTGAGGAGGTCTTCTGGTCCTTAGCCGTTTATGTCGTCGTTCTCCTCACGAGGCGCCTCCTCGTGAGGGTCTTCTCCGCAGCTTGGGTTGTTGATGCTGAAGATGGGCCGATGACGTGGCCCAGGAGCAGGTGGACTGGGATACCCCGGTATCCATAACACTGACAATGCCCGAGAGAGACAGAACCGAGCTCTCACGTACAACCAAACACGGTCTCATCCTGTCCCATGCGGTCCCTTTCTACCAGCCCACGCGACGTGGCCCCACACGATGCGGCCCCACACGTCAGCACAGAAACGGTCAACTAAACGGGAATCCTCCCGTCCGAGCTCCTTCTGAGGGTTTCAGACAACGGCTTGGGGAAAACTGAGGAAAAACTAACGAGCTAGGGAAAACTGAGTACAACTAAGGACCTGAGGGCACGAAAATAGAAATCCCTAAAAGAAAAAGTACTGAAAATAAAACAATGGGTTATCTCCCAAGAGTGCTTTTCTTTAACGCCTTTGAGCTAGGCGCAGTAATTTGCAAAGATGCTCATGTGGGCGCCATATAAGAGCTTGAGGCAAAGGCGCCATATAAGAACTTAAAGCAATAGAGAGCATCAAAAAGCAAATGTGAAAGACATTTAAATCTAAATCACTTCCTATGAAAAATAGTCTTGTAAAGAGACCAGTCATGAAAGCGCAAAGCAAAAAGCATAGGAAGGCAAAACAAGTACAACTTCAAGAATTGCAACATAAAGAGGGGAAACTCAATATTGTTGAGATCCATCAAACCATGTTTCCCTCTCTCATAGTAACTTTCAGTAGCATCATGAATAGAAGTAACAATATAACTATCACATAAAGCATCCCTATCATGAGCCACATGCATAAAAGAATTAATACTCCCCACATGAACAATCGTAGTAGGAGCAGATTCAACAGAATGATTATTCTCATCACCATAATCATCAAAAATAGGAGGCATATTGTAATCATAACTATTTTTCTCCTCAAAAGTAGGTGAACTAAAAATATTATACTCATCATCATAACCATCATAAACTAGAGGTTTAGTATCATCACAAGCTAGAGAACAACTATTTCGCAAAGCGTATTCATCAAACATATCATCATAAGAAGGAACATGGATAGTACTAATGGCACAACAATTATTACCCTTAGAATTGGTACCAAAAAGATTTTCAATATCAAAAGTAGAGTGCTTTTCCCAATCATGATCACTAACATAGGTAACAGGCATGAGAACATCATCCCAATCAGAATTATCATAATCTATAGCAGGATCATAATGCTTAGGGGAAGATACCGTGTCCTCTCGCCTTTTACTCCTCTTCTTCTTCTTCTTCATACTCTTCTTACTCTCTCCTTTAGGAGGGAGAGACTTGAAGGGCATCTTCTCCACATATCCTTTAGGAGGGAAAGGCATCTTCTCCACATAATCTGGTTTGCTGACAGAAACAACAGAAGAAACTTTGGAGGATTCCTCCTCTCTATTAATAAGATCAAAACATCTATTAGTCCTGTCATAACTTGGCAAAACATCATGTTTTATAAGATCTTGTAAGTAAGTGTTTGCGAGACAATCTTTAGCACAATAGAGATGACAACCACGAAGGGTGCTATTAATATCAACATCTCTCATATCAACCAAAGAAATCTTTCTAGATATCTCTTCACAATTCAAAAATAAAGTAAGCTCATCATGCTGATTGAGAGTAATCTTATCATCACAATAAAAATCTGCGGTACTCGTTCGATTAATTGGGCATTGAAAATTAAAGTGACCCATTTTACCACAAAATTCACAAAGAAAAGGATAAAGCTCGCAAACCCTTTCACCAAGCTCGTCTAGATCCCTGAGCCACATTCGGGTTTCTTCATTTGCGTGGTGGACACAATAATCATCCTTGTTGTAACTCTATTCACAAGGTCTATGTACTCCACAAAAATTAACATGCTTATAGGAAATAGGACTTTCAGAGGTTCGAGCATGTTTATTGCAATCATTAACGACAATATCATTTTCTATGCAAGTGTCCTTAAAAGGTTCATGATACACGTCCCCATTTCCTTTAGGAACATTAATATGGGAAGCAAAGGTTTTAAAGCAATCAATCATAATTTGAGGATCAAGATCATACTTAACACTAAGCTCCTAAAAATCAGCAGTTTCAGCGAAAGACTTAATGCAATCAAACTCGTAATTCATACCTGATCCTTTACCTTTGTCGCTATCCCAACCTTCAATATTGTTTTGAATTGTTTCAAGCAGATCCCACTTGGTGTCAACATCCTTGCCTGTGAAAGACCCATCAAAGCATGCATCTAGATAGTCCTTGTAATATCCTGAAGGCCTTGCATAAAAATTATTAATAACAATATTATGGGGAAGATCATGAATAGGACATTTGTGCATTAGTAACTTCAATCTTCCCCACGCTTGGGCAATGCTTTCTCCCTTATGCGGATGAAAATTATAAATGTAATTCCTATCTTTATAAACCTCACTAGAAGGATAGAATTTAGAATAAAAGAGAGGTACAATTTCCTCCCAGTCAATAGATCGACCATCCTTTAGTGTTTTATACCATTCCTCAGCTCTGCCTTTCAGTGATAAAGAGAATAGCTTCTTCTTAACTTGGTTCATCGAAATACCTGCACACTTAAACAACTCGCATAATTCATGTATAAAAAGCAAATTATCACCAGGATGGATAGTTCCATCTCCTAAATAGCAGTTATCCATAGCACGTTCGACAATCTTCATAGGTATTTCAAAAGGACGAGGAGCACAAGCATCATTAGAAACATCACATATGGGAGATAAAATATCATCAGAGCAAACTTTCTCCACTAAAGCTGGGGAACTAAAAATATCATGCTTAACAAAACCAGCTTCCCCAAGCTTAGACTTTTCTATAGCATTAGCAATAATGGTATTCAAAGCATTCGTACTAATAACATTGCTATGCGAAATAAACTCCAAAGGTTTTTCAATTTTCTCTTCAAATCTAAACTCAGGAAAAAGACTAAAGAACTTTTTACTTTCCATTAAGCCTAACTAGTGAAAATAAAAACAAGAAACAAAAAGATATAATTGCAGAATCTAAAGTAAATAACTTCGAGCACTCACACAGGAGGATGCGAGTACCTTTTACCTTACCTCCCTGGCAACGGCGCCAGAAAAGAGCTTGATGTCTACGCACGCGTCTGTTCTTGTAGACAGTGTTGGGCCTCCAAGTGCAGAGGTTTGTAGAGCAGCAGCAAATTTCCCTTAAGTGGATCACCCAAGGTTTATCGAACTCAGGGAGGAAGAGGTCAAAGCTATCCCTCTCAAGCAACCCTGCAATTATGATACAGGAAGTCTCTTGTGTCCCCAACACACCCCAATACACTTGTCAGATGTATAGGTGCGCTAGTTCGGCGAAGAGATAGTGAAATACAAGTAGTAGTGATGATTATAAGTAGCAAATGTGATCTGAAATAAATATCACTGCGAGCAAACATGTAACAAAACAGTAAGTAAACTATGTGCAATGCTTGGAAACAAGGCCTAGGGATCATACTTTCACTAGTGGACACACTCTCAACAAATATAACATAGTTGAACCAATAGATACTATCATCCATATGCAACTCAAAACAATTCTCCAATGGAAAACGAACACTAATCATGCGTAGGGCTACGAAGCACTCCTCAAAGTCCGTATGTACCCAAACTAGATTGTCCCACACTATCACCGTGAACGCACTAGATGGTTCCAACAAACACCAACAATTCATAGAGACATTAACCAAAAAGATACACATGATGCACACACTAGTCACCTTTACACCATGATACGAGGTATCTCCGGAGAGTACAATAATAAAGCATAGGAGTAGCATAATATCTGAATAATAATATCTACCAATTCAACTAGATACAAAGCTCACGATCACATAAAGATCACATCATGGGAGAGAGAGGTGAACCACATAGCTACCAGTAGAGCCCTCAGCCCCGGGGGAGAACTACTCCCTCCTCATCATAGGAGACAGCAACGGTGATGGAGATGGCGGTGAGGTCGATGGAGACGGTGGAAACGGCGATGGAGACTGATGGAGATGGCTCCGGGGGCACTTCCCCGTCCCGGCAGGGTGCCAGAACAGAGACTTCTGTCCCCCGAAATTCGTCAGCGGTGGCGGCGGAGCTGCGGAACTCTTCTGGAAATTTCGCCGATTTTTTTAGGGTTTTCCATCCCGAGGCTTTATATAGGCGAAGGGGCATCGTCAGGGGGCTGCCAGGGCGCCCTCACACGTAGGGGGCGTGGCGAGGGGCCAGGCCGCGCCGCCCTATTGTGTGGGGCCCTCGTGGCCCCACTCTGTCTCCTCTTCGGTTCTCTGAAGCTTCGGTGAATTTCTGGACGTTCGACTTTTGTTTCGTCCAATTCTGAGAATATTTCCTGTGTAGCTTTTCTGAAACACAAAAATAGCAGAAAACAGGAAACTGGCACTGTGGCATCTTGTCAATAGGTTAGTTCCGGAAATCGCGTAAAAACGCCACGAAGTGTAACGAAACACTAAGCAAATGGTGTAAAAACAAGCATGGAGCATCAAAAATTATAGATACGTTTGAGATGTATCACAGGCTTAATCTCATAAAAATTTGCAGCAGGAGCAGGTGGCGTAATAGGAGCGCAGAAAAAATCACTATTATTCGTGCTAGTAAAGTCACACAACTTGGTGTTTTCAGGAGTAGTCATTCTAACAAAACTAAAAGCAGACAAGTAAAAACAACTACAAAGGATACTAATTTTTTTGTGTTTTTGATAAAACGATGCAACTAAAAATAAAGTAAAGCAAAACTTAAAACAAAGTAAAGGATGTGCGTGCGAAACTCCCCTTGCAGAAGTCTTCTTTTTCCCCGGCAATGGCGCCAGAAAACTTGTTGATGGCACAGTGATGATGGTGCCAGAAAACTTGTTGGCGTGTAGTTGATGAAGTAAATGACCGGCCAGGTTGAAACCCCAAGAGAAGGTTTGATGAATATAGCAGCAAGTTTTCGCTCAGTTATGAAACCAAGGTACTCAATCCAGTAGGAAAAACACAATACGACTACGGTGATGCCCGCTAGCTTCGCGACAGCTCTGGACAATTTATAGGGCGCCTCGTCCAAGCCTTGCTTTGCGAGCGGCAACGTGGAACCTGCACACAATACAACCAAATACTTTGTTCCCAACTTACGATGAGGTTGTCAATCTCACCGGTTTGCTTGAAACAAAGGGTATGAGCGTATCGAGTGGAAAGCAATAGTAATATGCGAGTAAAGTAAACAGTGCGAGTAAAGTAAACAGGTGATAGCAATATAGAGGAAATAGGACCGGGGTCCATAGTTCACTAGTGGTGTCTCTCCATAAGATAAAATAACACATGCTGGGTAAACAAATTACAGTTGGGCAATTGATAGAATAAAGACAACGTGCATATGTCAAGAGGATCACTATGAGATTTACTCTGGGCATTACAACAAGATACATAGACCGTCATCCAACTGCATCTATGACTAATAATCCACTTGTGGCGAATCAATCCGAGAACTCCACAAGTATTAAGTTGCGAACAACAGATAACTGCATTAAGAAAAGCGTGTAATGTAAACAAAGCATATGCCCTTGAGCATATGAATGTTGTTTTCCCCCTAGTAGCAACAGCACATCTACAACCTTAGAGGTTTCTGTCACTCCCCCAGATTAAGTAGAGGCATGAACCCACTATCGAGCATAAATACCCCCTCTTGGAGTTACTAGCAACTACTCGGCCAAGATAGCTACTAACAACGGAGAGCATGCAAGATCATAAACAACATAGAGATAACATAAGATAATATTCAGCACATCAACTCAATCATAACACCAATATTCATCGGATCCTAACAAACACAACATGTAGAATTACATAACGGTGATCTCGATCATGTAAGGCAGCTCACGAGATCTAAACATGAAGCACATGGTGGAGAAGATAACCAACTAGCTACTGCTATGGACCCATAGTCCAAGGTAGACTACTCACTCATCGCACCAGACGCAAGCATGGCGATGAAGAAGACCTCCGGTGGCGATTCCTCTCTTCGGCAGGGTGCCGGGAAGAGCTTCTGGACCCTCCCGATCTCGGGTCGATGGCGGCAGCGGATCGCGATGTATTCTGGAAAAGTGATTGGGTATTTAGGTTTTTCCTGTCGGGGGGTCTTTATAGGCAAAGGGGCGGCGTCAGAAGTGGACCTGGTGGGGCTCACCACAGGGGGGCGTGAGCCAGCCCTAGGCCGCGCCCCCTGGTGGTGTGGCCCACCAGTGGCTCCTCTCCATCTCCTCTTCGGTTCTCTGGAAGCTTCGGTAAATTTTTGGACGTCTGGCTTTTGTTTCGTCCAATTCCGAGAATATTTCCTGTGTAACTTTTCTGAAACACAAAAACAACAGAAAACAGGGACTGGCACTGTGGCATCTCGTTAATAGGTTAGTTTCGGAAAATGCATAAAAATGCCACGAAGTGTAACGAAACACTAAGCAAATGGTGTAAAAACAAGCATGGAGCATCAAAAATTATGGATACGTTGGAGACGTATCATGAGTATGCCTCTGAACCGCATAGCTTGGAACATTCAAGGGGTGAGAAGCAAATAGGTTTCTAGTAAGTAATAATAATCTGGAGACAACTTCACGCTGCATAGCATGGAACATTCACGGGGTGATAAGCAAATAGGTTTCTAGAAAGTAATAATTATCTGGAGACAGCTTCATAGGTAACAGGTTGAAAAAGTGCAATAGCAAGGACGGAGTAGCAGTTGGGCCAGCATGTGGAACCAGGAAGGCATCCGGCGGCGAGAGCGACATCGGGTCGCGGTAAACTATAGCAGCGCGAAGTGAACGGCCCATGGGCCACCAAGGCAAAAAGAATGGACGTTCTCCGTATTCGGCCATATACGATGCAATGTGGAGGCCGACATCGGGCACACGGGGAAGCCCTAGTGTGGACTTCCTGGGTGCGTCTAAGACTGGCGAGTAGGCACCATGGCCCGCCACAAAGGCGGCGGAGGAGCCAGCGGGAGCGTGATGATACTAAGCAATATGCCACTTTGTTGGGACTTTAAGTACAGAGTGATGTAGCAAGAGAATCTTCCCCGCAAAGGTGACTCGGGGTTTAATATCAAACGCTCGGTGAACAGTTGAAAAAGATCTCTTCGTTCTCGTTAGGCAACCTGCAAAACAAGTTCATTTTCTTGTGTCCCCAACTCCACCGAGTAGTTGTCAAGCACAAGGTTTTTAAATAAGTACATCTTATCAAATAAAAAAAAGTAAATAGTAGAAAGTAAACTAATGTCATAAAGTAAGGGGTTTTGGGGGTTTTGGTGTAATTGCAAAAGGTAAAGATGTTTTTGGTATTTTCGGATTTATTTATGACTGAAAATAAAAGGCACGTGGAAGTGTTGGAAAGGTGTTTCTTATGATTAAAATTGTACCGAGGTTCATGGGTTCACTTGTCTACTCTCTCATAAAGGTGTGGTGGCATTAAGCGCAAGATATATGACCGAAACAGTGACATGAATTTATAATGTTACTTGATAAATATTTATATGGGCATCACGTTCTAACATAAAGATGATACTACACATCTTACTTATACTCCACTAGGAAGGAATAACCCTCAAGCAATCTAGTATTAAGAATTAACAGAGTATAGCCTTAGGTACTTTGACATGATGGTGAACAACAAATATGCTACCGCTTGGGCATATTACGATGGAACAAAGTCCATGAATATCAACTTAGGATTCTGAGCTGTAACTAATAAATATAGCAAACGCATTCTTTTTATCCCTCGTGAGGTAACTATGGAATTGGCAAACACCACAGCAGGTCATGAAATTATTGTCACAATTCACTACTACTACAAAGTTACTTCATCTAATGCACACCATTCCCCTCATTTTCTCGCATACTAGTTGGATCAGAACAAGTAATAAAGAATGGGTTAACAATATGCATCTACTCATACATCAAGAACATAATAAAGATTCACATCTCATAGATCATCCAATAAAATAAGGATCACCACATAGGAATTACATAATATGTCCATATAATCATGTTGGGCAGCTCATATGGCATCTAAACATCATAGCACAAGCGAGAAATAGAATATGCTACTGCCACAAACACATAATCCAGAGGTACACTACTCCCTATTTATCATGGTGGTGGTGTTGGTGATGTTGGAGAGGTTGGAGAAATGACCGGGGGCAATTCCGACAGCGTTTCCCCCTCCAATCTTCGCAGGATCAGCCTCTTTTTTGTGGTTTCGCATTTCTCCGCCGCCCTCGAGCGTCTCAGGGAGTCTTTATATATGACTTTTTAGGTCAGGCTGACCAATCTGCAGCGAAGACCGACAACATCGGAGGCGTGAGGGTCAAATGAGCATGTGGCACAGCCTGACCAGGGCCCACGCCACCTGTGCTCTTTTGGGCCCTGATGGCCCACTCGCGTTTTTATTCTTCTTAAGTTGCTTCTTATGTAAAAATATTAACATCAGAAAAAGCCTCGGTCAATTTGAATTCTGGAAGGTCCCTGATACGTCAAAATACACAACACAGGTGTTTCCTGTCTGCAGAGTTATAACCAAAATAAGGGTGATCGATGGAAAATCCTCATAAATCAATGCAAAACATGATTATAACATCACATAACCTCTTAATATGTTGGAATATGCATCAACAAACTACAAAGTTCATGCATGAATTTTGCATGCATCAGAGCGCCGTACAACGCAGCAGGATCGGGGGTAGAGCACCGGGCGGAGGTGGCGTGCAAGTCCGCGGACGGCGCGTTGAGCAGCTCGACGGTCCGAGGAGGAGGTGGTTACACAAAGGTTGGTGAGACAGATGCGATCGTCGGAGTTCCACTAGCGAGCGCAGCAAAAGGTCCACCGGCGGTAGCCATGGGGAACTTCATGGACACTAGCGCACCCGCACTAAGCGTGGCCAGAGGGGCAAACGATGAGCATGGGGCGGGGCAGGAAGGAGCGCCAAGCAACGCTGCCAGGGTTGGTGGAAGGGCAACAATGGGCGCTACCAGAGATGGTGGCTGGGCCACGGTGGCCTGGGGAAGAGGCGGCGGCGGGCGCGGTCAGGTGCGAGGATGCATCAGAAGACATCGTGTCGTAACTGACACCATGTTAAACAAACGTGTATGGTCAAGGGCTCAAGGGCTAGGCTCTCTAATATTTATTAGATCAATATAATGTACAAGTTAGAGTCTGTATAGGACACATTACAAGAAGTACACATAGAAGTCCATGTTATATCTAACAGGTACTATCCTTGTAGCAAAATACCCCAAAATGCGAGAGATCGTGAGGATCGCAGCCGCCAACTGCTAGAAACACGCCAAAACTCGAGAGTAGGGTATTTTTTCATTTCATCTTGTACCTGACGTGAAACACGTGAATCACTAGTCTAGCCTGCTCAAAACCATCCTACAAAACAATCATCATGGTTTGTTGTGTCTTTATGTTAGGCCAGAATGAAACCCAAATAAACCCTGTCAAAACACTAGTTTCCCCATCCTGGGGCTGCGTGGGGAGTGCACGTGGGAGCATGCCTCCCAACCACATCGCTTGGAACATTCAGGGTTTGTTTGGTTCAATAGGATTAAATGCACTAGAAAACTAACCCCGGGTGAATTTGGGTGAACCCCAATCGTCACCCGTATCCCCACTAACAGCTCTCCTCATATTCCCTGCCATTTGGTACCATTCGGTTAACCCCGGCTGACATCATGTAGCACATGCAGAAAGCTACAGGCGGCAGCACATGCAGGAAGCTCCAGCAGGAATCACAACAAATAATATAGGCAAAAATCAACCGCAAAATATACAAACAGAAAAAAGCAGCTCTGAATCTAAATGGTATCCTGTTTGAACATCAGCTTTGAGCATGGTTGGAAGCTCAAATCGAACATGTTCACAACCAATATAAATAACAAAATATGGGACATAGATTATCTACAAAATATTGAGTATTTCAAGGTAGAATTGATTCGTTCTCAAGAAAACAGTGACACGACAACTAACAAACTTCAGCAAATAAATATGCAGTCCTTCTACTGCAAAATACACACAAATTGATCACCACGGCACCCTTGCGCTTCTAGTTCTGGCGCTTCATGTAGAACTCTAGTTCTTTGCATCTCGCCATGTATAGCAATAAGCAATCATCATTATTAGAATTTGTTAGGTTCAAATGAAGAAAAAAAATCAGCATAAAACAAGGCTCCTAAAACATGCAATGATACAGTTCAGCTACATGTAACAGAGAGCATGCAATGAGATAGTTGGGAGCTCCTAAAACAAATAATCTTGCATGGGCATAACAAAAAAAGCCCTATGCTTTTCTGATCATTTAGTAAATCTAAGAAGGTTAACTTCTTTTCTATTTCAGACAGGAATGGACATCGTAAATTAAAAAGTCAAATTAGCCTCTATTGGCTTGTAAACCTGCAAGTGTAATTAAAAGTTAAGACTGCTTCTATGAAAATTGTCTTTGTAATTGAGAGTGCTCCTATGCATATTTCCTTTGTACTACTAGTTTTCAATAAAATGCTGCAAAACAAAGTAATATGCTACTGATGTCCGCTAGTATTGCTACAGCCACAACCACACAAGCAAGGGGAGAAAGATCTTACCTTTCTTCTGCCATTTCCGCTCGCAGCCAAATCATCAGAGCGGTCTCCATGTCAGCGCATATGAACAGCTCATAATTCTCTACAATTTTTAAGACCCTTAGTGCTTTCACTTTCTCCTCTTTTGAGACTTCTATTGTTTCTAGTCGAGTGATGCAGTTCTTGATTGAGAACTCATCCACATTTTTCAAATAAGCATTCGCACCCTCGGTCTTCTTAGTCTTCATCTCAATGTACTTTTCCATCATTGCGGCCACATCTCCATTTGGCCGGCGCTTCTTGAGTTTGTTCTCGGTGCTTGTTCATGGTGCGACAGCCACTGTGGGGTTGGGGTGAGGCTTTTCGTGCCTAGCAATGTGGTCTTGAAAATTCGCCTCTTGCATCCATTCTTGAGTATCATCATGAACACCCACTGAGCTCTCTCCAATAGCAGGATAAGAATGTGTGACTTCTACAGAATCGGCATCAGGATTTAACTCCACTTGTGTTCATATTGGTTCAGTAGACTTGAAGTTGAGGTTCCCTCGGCAAGCTGCCCATCATATAGCTCTCCCAAAGCATCAAAAAGTGGAAAAGCCTTGTTGGCACGGAACTTCCTGATCTTTGGAAATGACTGCATAGTAGAATTAAACAATTATGAGTTTGTCCCATAGGACTGGTTCAGCTTTAGTCATACCAGAAGCGTGCAAGGAGCAATAAATTGTCTTACAATTATGAGTTTGTCCCATAGGAATGGTTCAGCTTCAGTCATACAACGTTTCTCATCCCAGGAAACTCCACTCTGTTGCCTAGCCTCCTTGAGCATCTTGTATTCTCGTTTCGACTCCTTCTCTTTATCCTTAATTTGTCTCTTTGTGCAATTCACATGTAGATGATTGTCATGGAATTTCTTGACAATTCTATTCCATATGTCAGACGACCACCCATTCTGACCCTTATATTTAGCAGTATTGTGCTCGTGGAGCAATTCCACGAGAGCCTTTTCTAGGTCTCTAGCTGATATACTCCCTCTATATCAGATTATTGGGTAATTATGTATTTTAAGACAAACTTTAATCATTAATTTTAGTTAAGAAAATATGAGATATTTGATATAAAAATTACACCATTGGAATCCAATGGTATAATTTATATATCATATATATTATATTTTCTTGACCAGAATTAATGGTCAAAGTTTGTCTTGAAATACGTATTTTCCCTATAATTCAGTATGGATGGAGTATTAAAAAATCATATAAATAACAATGTAGCTGATGTATACAAAAAGCATGTAAATAATAATGCAGGACTTGTTACATCAAGACTTGTTTCTAAAACCCAGTGGAACGGGGGGGGGGGGGGGAGTTTGATGGGAAATTGGGCGGGGTGGAACACTGGCTAGGTTTAACCGAACAAGTTATAAGATTGGGTCGGGATTAAATCCAAACGAGTTGGATCCTAGCTGTCAGATAAGGATTGTGGACCGATCTCGGCCGGGTTGGGTACAACCAAACAAGGCCCGGGTTGAGGAGCAAATAGGTTCATAGAAAGTTACAATCCCACTTGTAATTTGTTATTCTCAAAAAAAAAAACTTGTAATTTGTTAGCTCGTCGCATTCAAAATTAACACCACACTCCGCAGTTGTAACCGCGATAGAATGATTGATCATGAGAAGTTGCAAGGTAGAGAAGTAGAAGAAGAAACGAGACTCGCTTTCCATTACACGGTCCTCGGCTCCTCGCGCGCGTGACAGTGACATACTTGGTTACATACATACAATACACATGCTCCGATGGATCGATCCATCCCCTATTATTCACCTGGCGACTAGAGCGCGAACCACTTGTCCCGGAAGTTGGACTGGTAGGAGACCATGACGATGAGCAGCACGAGCAGGAGCCCGACGCCCCACGGCGATCCCCCGGCGCGGTGGATGGAGTCCTTCTCGGGCATGGACATCGACATCAGCTGGTCGACGCGCCGCCCGTGGCCCTGGCCGTGCCCGTCGCCATCGCCGCCCGACAGCAGCCGCACGGCGAGGAGCAGCGCGAGCGGCGACACCATGAGCAGGAGCCGGCCCTGGTCGGCGAAGGTCTCCGCCACCGACTCGTAGCTCATGTACCAGGAGAAGCCGAGGAAGACGGAGAGCACCAGCAGGAAGAAGCACAGGTGCAGCGGCAGCTCCGGCGCCTGCAGGTGCCCCGACGACGTCGACGAGCTGCCGTTGCTGTACGAGTTCCCCATATCGATCGATCGCTGGCTTCGCTTGCTGGCACTACTCTTTCCTGATCGATGGAATGGAACGAGGGGAGGTCAATTTGCAGGTGTTTTCGAGAGGATTTGAGAAAAGCGAAAAATGTTGGGATGTGAAGGTACTGCAATGGCGAGCTTGAGAGTAGACCAGTGGGCTTACTTATAGATGAACTGAAGCGACACGTGGCAAGCGTCTCGGCGAATGAGAGCGGCCGCCCAAGCACGGAGCACGTTCGGCGGGCGGCTGCGCGGCTGACACGGCATGTCGGCACCGCACATGGGGCCGGCTCCGCGAGGGGAGGAAGAAGCACGACCACTTTGCTTAGCCCGAGCCTCGGCCCGTCATGGCTAAGTAAAGCGCGCCCGTCCAGCATGGAGCCCACCGGTCAGTGACAGCGGACAGAAAGGGTTAGGGCGTGCGTCGAGGGCCCGAGTGTGCGCTGGCCGGTGCGTGCTGTCAGGTGCCCACTGGATCTGACCATCTGATACACATTTTTATCTGAACCGATGTTCCCTTTGGGTCGAGCAGGATCTGCGGCGTTCAAGGTTAAGTAAGCCCGTTGCTAAGTGGAGACAACACAGCGGGCGTGTCTAGGACAAGATTACAAGATTACACGGCGGCCATGGCAAAAGATTACAAGATCTAGGACAAGATTCACAGCAGTGCAGCGCATTGCTACGGGCAGCACGCACGTACGGGTGCGTGGAGGCCGACCAGTGCTCACGTGTGGCATGTCACTTCACCTCGTCCTGCTGCACTTCTCTAATTTGTTCGGGCATGATCAGATCGAGATCGAGTGGGCGGATGCTTGTGCTGCCTTTTTCAAGAGAAAACTATTTTTTTACAAAAAAAGGAAGAAAAAAAAGGAATGGGATAGATAGCAGTCCATCTTCTTCAAAATGAAAGAGCCCACCCACACAGGCGTGAGGCAGTTCAGTGTCTATCGGGGAGCTCACTCTCCCTCTCCCTCTCGTCTCTCCCTACAGTTCTTGAGCGGCTTCACTCGAGTTCCGAGCCGATCCGAAGCCATCCTCGCCAGCGTCGCCGGTGGAGGAAGGTGAAGGAAAGGTGTTGGTGTCCTTGTAGATCTTAGGTCTCTTTTCGCAGGTAGTCGAGGCCTCTTGCCCGGGTGGGGATGCCCAGATCGCTCCAGCCAGATCTGGGCCCTAGGGCTCTTCTTCCTCCTCCTCTGGCTCCAATGGTTGGAGTGGGGCGAGGCGGAGAAGACCGCCGCATC
Source organism: Dactylis glomerata (assembly GCA_007115705.1). Lineage (NCBI taxonomy): Eukaryota > Viridiplantae > Streptophyta > Magnoliopsida > Poales > Poaceae > Dactylis > Dactylis glomerata. The sequence continues at coordinate 132,879 of QXEO01000697.1, forward strand.
TTCAAATAAGTGGGTTGATAGCTGCTTCCTTGCTTTGGCTGACGCCGAGTTTTGCCTTCTTCCTCTGGCCGGCCGTGGCGACGAGGACAGGAAGAGGCCGGCTCTGGCGGACGTCGGATCTGGTGGCAGTGGGAGCCCTTTTCCTTCGGCGTGGGTGCGCGACGCCGATGGAAGGCCTGCTTCGTCTTCCCCACTTTCTGCTCCTCTTCTGGCCTACCGTGGTGGCATGGGGATGAGGGCGGTGGTGGGTTTGCGGGCGGCCAATTCCCGTGTTCTTCTTCAGCGCGACCTCTGCTCTTGCTCTGGATGTTGTTTGCGGCGTTTTCTTCCCCACCCGGCCGACATTGGAGGCGGGGAGGTGGGGCAGGACGGTGCGGCATCTACCAGAGTTGGTGGAGGAGTCTCGAAGCCTCCGAAGATTCGGCTTCTTGTGGCGATTTCTCTGCGTTGGCCTCTGTCTGCCATCGCAAACCATGGCCATAGGGTTGGCCACGCCGCGCTCGACGACGATGTTGAGGTCGCGAGCCTATTCTTCTTCTACGAGAGGATCTTCTGCGGGGTTGCAGCGGCAACTAAGCCCCCCACCCAGCCAAGTGGTCTCGTCCCGGCTGGGACTGGGACGACGCCGCCGTGACCCGGCAAGCCGCCAGCGTGAGCTCTAGACTTGATCGCTTTTGCGAGGTCCTGTATAGGGTGCAGTGTGTAAAAGCCAGGGGCCATGTTGTATTTTCTTTCTTTCTGTTGGGCCTCTCTGTAAATGTCACTAGTAGAAAATAGGGCTTTCGTTTTGAGCTCCAAACGGCAGTTGCACCGGTTAGCTTACGAACCCAGACTAAAGGGGTTCTTTAGCACCGGTTCGAGCTGCCAGAGACCCGTGGAGCTCTAGCACCGGTTTGTTAGGAACCATTAGCACCGGTTTGTTAGGAACCATTAGCACCGGTTCGTGCCACAAACATGTGTACCCACCGCTCGAATGAATCTCCTGGTCCTTCTGGACCTTACCCATACAAAAAAAAAGAACAGGCGTGAGGGAATGGCCATATATGACTGGGCCAAGGATCACTGATCCATGACTACTTCGTGTAGCGTGCGGGCTAGGAACAATCAGCCCAGAGTTTTGAAACAAGCCCGCTTGAACTCATGGCCCGTTCAAATATCACTACCCAAACATAAAAAAGAGAGGCTCGCTGCCTTTTCATAAGAGAATCCTGTAAAGAGTTCTTTTTTCGAGAGCCAAACACTACGCACAGGGGACGTGCCCACGTTGAGCCTCCGGGGTGCCTAAGACACCGGGTCCAAGATCATTTTCTTGATATTTTTCAACTACTCCATCCGATCTATGTCACTCTTAATTAATTAGAGAAAATAGTTTGTAACCATACTCACATATGCACCCATAGCCACAACAAGACAGTGGAGAATATAGTATGTATATATTACTAGCCTATGTTATACTTCTGTAGTGTATAGTAACATAAAGATAGTACTCTCTCCAGATTTGATTATTGGGTTAATATGGAGGAGCAGCATGAACAAGGTACAATGTTACTGGAAAGAGAGATAATCATGCAAACAAATCATGCAGGGCATGCAACTGCCACATGCAGAACCAGTTTTCCATTATTAGGTGAGCTATAATTGGGGACAGGAAGCGGGAGTATTTTGAGGAGGAAAGAGACCAAGCTAGATAGTAAACGCGGTATCGGTAATTGATACAAAATTCAGCCTAATATCTCGTATATTTCCAAATCTCTAGTAATCCGGTTTGGAGGGAGTATCATATTAGTAGATGATTGCAATAATTAGCTTGTAGACTCATTTTACCTTGAAAAGTGTAATATTATAATAACATGGATACTTACCACAAACATCTTACTCTTTATTAATTTAATGATATGTCATGTCATCAGATTACCTAGTTGGCATTGTGTGTACTTTCATGTTACTACTATGGTTACTTCTACTATGGGTAATCTAACATGAAGTTTGTAGTCACAAACCATGCATTAATTAAGATTGACAATGATACACTCGTCAGTATCTTCTCATCTTTGATTGGTTCGTTGCCTTAATGACGGGGGGAGGGGGTTGGGTAAAATCATCTCCACTAACTACCAAAACTACCAAACCTATGGTTCGTTCTCAAATGACTTCTAACTTTGTTGGTAAAATAACATTATAGCCACATGGAAAATGTGCAGTAACCTAAGTAGTAACATAGAACTACAAAAATCCACTAAGTAAAGTTTTCAAACAATAAGAATTATCACATCGAAGTGTCAAGATTTACGTTTACAAACTTTTTACTATGATTTTATCAACGTTGGTTGTGGCTGATGCACTTTAGTGCACAAGATTTATTTCTAAATGGTCACGGGAATGCGATGGTAAAACAAACTTAAGTTCATGTCTTTTTTTTAAGAGCAAACTTAGGTTCATGTTTGGATATCATTGAACACTTGTTTTTAAGTGCTATGTATCTTGTTCTCCATGGTCTATCGTCCATGTTGCATTTAACTTGTATCTCCTAGCTAGTTATGTTCGGGATATGATATTTCACTCCTCGCACGAGGTTAACGCTGTCGCTCAAGACCTCAAAACTTTTCAGGGGAGACGGCTGTCTTTTGGTCCCTATGGCAATATGAAGGAAAGATATGCACATCCACTGTCACGATAAATATATTTTCTCCAATGCAGGCTATCTTCTTATGCAAGTACATAGATAGCCATTGATTTAGCCAGGGTGTTAAGAGTTTGCAACAACTTTATGCATGTATGGAACAAAAGGTTCTTGTGATTACCTAGCATGCATTTTGGAATACATTGTGAGTCGACACTACTCCACAGTATATGTTACTATATTCCCTTTTATATTTTGATACTCCCGCTTTTTGATGGCAGCAATTTTACCTCTTAAATTACTACTAGTTGAGACTTCAAGCACAAAGTGATGCAACACACATAGTTTTCTCCAAAACGGTGACTCTAGAGGTTATATCAAACTCTTCCTTTCTCTTTCTAGCAAGCTGCAATAGAAAACAATAGTTTTGTGTCCCCAACTCACCAGAGTGTTTGTCAGTCACTCACGATGTGTAAGCAATACAAAATTTAACGTAATAAGTAAAAAACAAGTAAAGATATTTTTGTATTTGAGAATTTAATAATAAATGAAAATTTAACATCAAGTAAACTAGTATAGAAGGTGGTTCTTATGATTAAAAGTGCATTGGGGATTATGGTTTCACTTGTTATCTCTCTCTATCTCGCACATGATGGTGGTGATAAATCTTCAAATAATAAGTTAAGAGCGTGAAAAAACATGGAGTTATTAATAAGCATAAATATGGGCATCACTTCTAATCATAGAGTTGATGCAACACAACCCTCTAATACTCCTATAGCAAGGGAAAACTCCTCAAGCTATATTTAAGAATTAATAGAATATTGCCTTAAAATCTATGACATGATGTTGAATACAGTTGCACTACCTCTGAGAAGACAAGACCATATTTGTTGTCACTAGAGGCCATAAAGCACAATCATTCATTTATCCCTAGTGAGGCAATCAACAGAAAATTAAAAACCATGACAACACCTAGAATTTTTGTCACTATCCTATAAACTTGAGCATGGGCAGCCCAGCCTGGCGGCCCGACCTAGCCTGAAAATGGCCCGGCCCGACCTCTTATTTTGGCCCGACGGGCTAGGCCTGGGCAGAGAAATCTGGCCCGATTGACAAGATGGGTGATACATCTCAAACGTATCTATAATTTTTGATGCTCCATGCTTGTTCTTACACCATTTGCTTAGTGTTTTGTTACACTTCATGGTGTTTTTATGCATTTTCCGGGACTAACCTATTAACAAGATGCCACAGTGCCAGTTCCCAGTTTTCTTCTATTTTTGTGTTTCAGAAAAGTTACACAGGAAATATTCTCGGAATTGGACGAAACAAAAGCCAAACATCCCAATATTTAACGAAGCTTCTAGAAGACCGAAGAGGAGACGGAGAGGAGCCGGGGGCCGGCCTCACCACTAGGGGGCGTGGCCCAGCCCCTGGCCGCGCCGCCCTATTGTGAGGGCACCCTGGTCCACCTCTGATGCTGCCCCTTCGCCTATAAAGACCCCCCGACGTGGAAAACCTAAAGACCTGATCAATTTTCCAGAAACACATCACGATCCACCGCCGTCGTAGACCCGAGATTGGGAGGGTCCATAAGCTCTTCCTGGCACCCTGCCGGAGAGGGGAATCGCCACCGGAGGTCTTCTTCATCACCATGCTTGCCTCCAGCGCGATGAGTGAGTAGTCTACCTTGGACTATGGGTCCATAGCAGTAGCTAGATGGTTGTCTTCTCCACCATGTGCTTCATGTTTAGATCTCGTGAGCTGCCTTACATGATCGAGATCACCTTTGTATAATTCTACATGTTGTGTTTGTTGGGATCCGATGAATATTGGTGTTATGTTAAGTTGATGTGCTGAATATTATCTTATGTTATCTCTATGTTGTTTATGATCTTGCATGCTCTCCGTTGTTAGTAGTTATATTGGCCAAGTAGATACTAGTGACACCAAGAGGGGGTATTTATGCTCGATAGTTGGGTTCATGCCTCTATTTAATCTGGGGGAGTGACAGAAACCTCTAAGGTTGTAGATGTGTTGTTGCCACTAGGGAGAAAACAACATTCTTGTGTCCAAGGACATTCGTTTTGTTTACATTACACACTTTGCTTAATGCAGTTATCTGTTGTTCGCAACTTAATACTCGTGGGGTGTTCGGACGATATCCTCGTGGGTGGATTATTAGTCATATATGCAGTTGGATGGCGGTCTATGTATTTTATTGTAATGCCCAGAGTAAATCTCATAGTGATCCTCGTGACATATGCACGTTATCTTTATTCTATCAATTGTCCAACTGTAATTTGTTTACCCAGCATCTTGTTATTTATCTTATGGAGAGACACCACTAGTGAACTATCGACCCCGGTCCAATTTCCTTTACATTGTTACACTGTTTTACTTTTACTCGCACTGTTACTTTCTCGCATACTACTACTGTTTTCCACTCGGTACGCTCATACCTTTGTTTACAACAAACCGGTGAGATTGACAACCTCATCGTAAGTTGGGAGCAAAGTACTTCGTTGTGTTGTGTGCAGGTTCCACGTTGCTACTAGTTGAAGACGCACCAACAAGAATCGTAAACGGTGCCCTTGCTGGAGTGTCATGAAGCTAGCAAGCATCACCTTCTGGAGTTTGGCTTTTTCCTACTGGATCGATAAACCTTGGTTTCTTACTGAGGGAAAGACTTGCTACTGTGCTCATCATACCTTCCTCTTGGGGTTCCCAACTGGGTGGTTATCCTACCCACATCAAGCTATTTTTCTGGCGCCGTTGCCGGGGAAAGAGAATACTTCTGCAAGGGAAGTTTCACACGCACATCCTTTACTTTGTTTTTTTACTTGCATCATTTTTATCGAAAATACAAAAAATTAGTTTCCTTTATAGTTGCTTTTATTTACTTGCTTTTAGTTTGCTAGAATGGATACTCATGAGAACACCAAGTTGTGTGATTTTACTAGCACTAATAATAGTGATTTTATCTGCACTCCTATTGCGCCACCTGCTCCTGCTGCAAATTTTTATGAGATCAAACCCGCTTTGATAAATCTCGTTATGAAAGAGCAATTTTCTGGTGCTAGTACTGATGATGCTGCAGCTCATCTCAACAATTTTGTTGAGCTATGTGAGATGCAAAAGTATGAGAATGTTGATGTTGATATTATTAAGCTTAAGTTGTTTCCTTTTTCTTTGAGAGGAAAAGCTAAGGATTGGTTGCTATCTTTGCCTAGAAATAGTATTGATTCTTGGGCTAAGTGTAAGGATGCTTTTATTGGAAGATACTATCCTCCTGCTAAGATTATAGCTTTGCGTAGTGATATCATAAAGTTTAGACAGTTTGATAATGAACATGTTGCTCAAGCTTGGGAAAGAAAGAAATCTATGATAAAGAATTGCCCTACTCATGGACTGACTACTTGGATGATTGTCCAAAAAATTTATGCAGGACTGGATTTTTCTTCAAGAAACCTGTTGGATTTAGCTGCTGGAGGCACTTCTATGTCCCTTACCTTGGGCGCCGCAACCAAGCTCTTTGACAACATGATGGTAAATTATTCTGAGTGGCACAGTGAGAGAGCTCCACAAGGTAAGAAGGTAAATTCTGTTGAGGAAACCTCTTCCTTGAGTGATAAGATTGATGCTATTATGCTTATGCTTTCTAATGATAGAGCTCATGTCGATCCTAATAATGTTCCTTTGGCCTCTTTGGTTGCTCAAGAAGACCATGTTGATGTAAACTTCATTAGAAATAATAATTTCAACAACAATGCTTATATGAACAATTTTACTAGTAACAATTATAGGCCGCATCCTTCTACCAATGATAATGGTTATGGTAACTCTTATAGTAATTCCTCCAACAACACTAGGGCCGCGCCCTCCGATCTTGAGGTAATGCTCAAGGATTTCATCGGTAAGCTAACTGCTTTTAATAAGTCTGTTGAGGAAAAGTTAGGCAAAATTGATATTCTTGCTTCTAAAGTTGATAGCCTTCCTCTTGATGTTGAACTTCTGAAATTAAAAGTGTTGCCTAATGAGGTGAAAGAGAACAATACTTTTGCCACTGCTAATGTTATCCAAGTTAGAATTGATGAAAATGTTAGGATGTTAGCAGAATTGCATGCCATGTGGGAAAGAGAAGATGAGATGGCTAGGAAGATGAAGGTATGTATCATTACTACCTCTAATGATGTTGTTCCAAATGCTAGCAATCCCCTTACTTTGATTGGTGTAGAGAAAACTCCTACTCCCTGTGTTAAAAAGCCCAAAACTGCAAGAACTTTTTCTCAAAAGAGTGCTAAAATTTTTCAGAGTGTAGGAGATGATAGCTCTATTTCTTTCAATGATTTTGATGTTGATGGCTGCAATATATCTGAAGTTATTTTATTCTTGCAAAAGCTTGCTTTGACTCCCAATGCTAGTTCTATAAATATTGCTTTTACTAAGCATATTACCAATGCTCTCATGAAAATTAGGGATGAAAAGTTGAAGCAAAAATCTTCTATTCCCAAGAAGTTAGAAGATGGTTGGGAACCCATCATTGATATGCATGTTAATGGTTTTTATTGCCATGCTTTATGTGATCTAGGTGCTAGTATTTCTATTATGCCTAGAAAAATTTATGAAATGCTTGATTTACCATCGCTTGAAAAGTGTTATTATGATGTTCCTATTGGTGATGTTGCTAAGAAGAAACCTTTGGGAAAGATTAATAATGTTCTTATTATGGTTAACAATAACCCTGTTCCCGTTGATTTTCTTGTTATGGATGTTGAATGCAATGCTTTAGGTCCTATTATTTTGGGAAGACCCTTTCTTTGAACTGTAGGTGCCATCATTGATATGAGGGAAGGCACCATCAAATATCAATTCCCACTCAAGAAAGGTATGGAACACTTCCCTAGAAAGAGAAAGAAATTACTTTTTGACTCTATTCTTAGAGCAAATTATGAACTTGATGCTTTATCACTTGATATTACTTGATTCGCACTTTTTGCGCCTAGCTCAAAGGCGTTAAAGAAAAGCACTCTTGGGAGATAACCCATTGTTTTACTTTCAGTTCTTTTTCTTTAATTTGAGTCTTGGAAGTTATTACTACTTTAATAACCACTCCTTATCATTTTTATTTCATTGTTGTGCCAAGAGAAACCTCTAATTTGAGTGAGGTAAGATTTGGGGATGTTGCTATCCTGAAACAGATTTCGGTGCTGCACCGTAAAAATTTGTGAAAATTCTCAGAATATCTTTTTGACCTGCGATTTCTTGTGCATACGCCCCAGGTTATATCCAAACTTTCATTAGTTATACACTTTTTTATTTGAGCAACAGAAAACCCTCGAAATAATCAACCTTTGTTAGCTGTTCTGATTTGACAGATTTCTGCCACTATTTGTGTTTGCCTCTCGATCGCTTTCTTTTTGAGTTCTTTTGATCACGGAACTTTTGGGCAAGTTGCTACAGTAGTATATGCTTTATATGTGGTGTTTTTGAGTTGAAATCTGAAGCAAAAAGGGGTTGATTCATTATTATGCTTACACTAATGTTGCTAATAGAATTATGTTTAGTTTTGTATGAAGGAAGTTTTCAAGTGTAGGGATTGGAGAATGATGAGATGAGTTGAAGAATGGACAAAAGCTCAAGCTTGGAGATGCCTATGTCACCCCAAGAAATATTCAAGATGTACAAGCGTCAAAGCTTGGGGATGCCCCCGAGGCACCCCTTCTTCATCGGCAAAAATCAGGTCACCTTTCAAAACACTATATTTTTATTGCTTCATGCACTATGCGTTTTTCTTGGAGCGTCTTTACTTTAGTTTTCAGTTTTGTTTAGTTTTGTTTGCTGAAATAAATGGTTGGACCCCAACAAATTTCTTTTGAAGAAGTTGCCTTGCTTTTCATTTGCCAAGAACACTCCATTTTTCACTCTTATCGTTCAACGAGTGTTCTCTTTTTCTAGAACTGCGTTTAGCTTTCATTTTTCTCCTTGATTTTTGTTCAGATTTTGTTATATCTTTATATCAAGGTGTATTTTGACCTCTGGTCCATGTTGGTTTTCATCAAAAGAGTTGTTTCAAAAAGGTTCAAATGGTATTGGAAAAGAGAAAAAAATTCATGCAAAAAAGTGGTACAAAAAGGAGCTTGTTTAGACTGCGGCTTAGACTTTTTCATGTCGTGCTTGATGTCTTTTTGATAGTGTGCTTAGTGGTTTTGCTGTAGCATGACTTGTCTCAAATCACTGAGATTGCTTAATGAGCCTTTGAAAAAATCATGTGTTGTTTTTATTATTTGGAAGCATTAATTTGGTTTTCTCCTTGATGCTTTATTTGGGTTGACTTGGCGCATGCTTACACATGTTTGACTCATACAAAGTCGCCATAAGCCTCTATGATCATTTAGTTTTTGACTTTTGATGCAATTTTATGCTTCTCTTAATGAGGTTTTGTCGCGATGCATGATTATGGCCGTTATTGCTCTCTTAGTTGGTCGCTCCCAGTCTTTTGCTAGCCCTCATTTTGTACTGAGTATGAGCTCTACTCGTGCATCCAACTCCCAAAAACCAAGTTGTTCCAATGTGTCCACCATACATACCTATTAGTAATTTGCTATTCCAAAGTACATTTGACTTGCTTTTATCTATCCTTCAAATTAAACTCTTTTGGTGTTATGCGAAAATTGGTCAGTAAAGCTATCACGAACCTGATGGCACACTTTACTTTTCTCGTTCTTAAACATTTGACATTGTGGCTCTCTTATGTTGAGTTGTTATGCTTGCAAGTTGTAAGTTGAAAATTAGCCAAACCATGCTGTCATGGGGTAAGCTTTCAACATTGCACTTCTTATTTGAGTTGATATCATGATCTTTTGTTTATGGATACTCGCGATGTGAAATAAGTTGGGAATCTTGCGGGATCATGGAATTTGTATACGTGTTAGAGAAACGCCTGGGCCGCCAATCTAAGCCATGCATAATTCATGGTGGAAATTTACAGCATGTCCATAGTGAACATTCAACGACGCATCTCAAAATAAAAAGCTATACTAATGGTAAATAAAAGAGATGTCAAGGTGTTCATTGTCTATTTGTCCTGTCATTTTGATGTGGGCTTGTTCCATGTCATCGGGCACAGAGGTACCCCATTGGCGGTTCTCGATGATACGTGTATACTTACAATGACAAGAGCTTGCTTGGGACTCTAAGTCGAGTAGCATGAGGTTTGGGTATTCGTACTTCACGGGACATGAGGTTTTCAACTTATGATTTGTCAAGCATATGCTTCATAATTGTACTCGCATTAACTTTAACTATTCAAGATGCCTATGATGGGGGCAATGAGAGCTCAAAGCTAGTAAGTACCATAATTTTTGAAGGTTTATAAAACTTGCAATCACTGCTTTCGTCTGCGAAGGGCCTTTCTTTTCCTTTTTTGTTGAGTCACCACCTTCTACCTTTATGCACCATCTAAGAGAGCATAGTTGTCATTCTGAGTTTAATGTGCATAGTCCCAAAGTTTGTCATTGATTGATACATGATTTTGGTTTCACTTGTTCTTAAATTGTTTGTATCTAGTCATCATCTTAAACTTGAAGGTGTCCTATGCATTTATGTTTTGCTTTCTCATGAAGGACAAGCTGAAAACTATTTGCTTTGTTTTTCCATATGATTCGAACACATGTTTGACTTTCATTGTTTCATTTTTATGATCTTTCATTTGTGTTCTTTTTCATGTTATAACATGGTTGCTAAGTTTCTTCTATCAAGATTATGTCTTTCATGCCCATGTTTTAAGTTCTTTTGATCCCAGCACTCAATGCTTTACATAGATGATCAAGATTGTGTTGGTGCATGTCACCTCAAAAATTATTCTTTTGTTATCACTTACCTACTCGAGGACGAGCAGGAGTTAAGCTTGGGGATGCTGATACGTCTCAAACATATCTATAATTTTTAATGCTCCATGCTTGTTCTTACACCATTTGCTTAGTGTTTTGTTACACTTCGTCGCGTTTTAATGCATTTTCCGAGACTAACCAATTAACAAGATGCCACAGTGCCAGTTCCTTTTTTCTGCTGTTTTTGTGTTTCTGAAAAGTTACACAGGAAATATTCTCGGAATTGGACGAAACAACAGCCAAACATCCCAATATTTAATGAAGCTTCCAGAAGACCAAAGAGGAGATGGAGAGGGGCCGGCCTCACTACCAGGGGCGAGGCCCAGCCCCTGGCCGCGTTGCCCTGTGGTGAGGGCACCTTGGTCCACCTCTAACGCTGCCCCTTCACCTATAAAGACCCCCCAACGGGAAAAACCTAAAGACCCGATCAATTTTCCAGAAACACATCGCGATCCGCCGCCGTCGTAGACCCGAGATCGGGAGGGTCCAGAAGCTCTTCCCGGCACCCTGCTGGAGAGGGGAATCGCCACCGGAGGTCTTCTTCATCGCCATGCTTGCCTCCGGCATGACGAGTGAGTAGTCTACCTTGGACTATGGGTCCATAGCAGTAGCTAGATGGTTGTCTTCTCCACCATGTGCTTCATGTTTAGATCTCGTGAGCTGCCTTACATGATCAAGATCACCTTTGTGTAATTCTATATGTTGTTTTTGCTAGGATCTGATACGTCTCAAATGTATCTATAATTTTTGTTGTTCCATGCTTGTTTTTACACCATTTGCTTAGTGTTTCGTTACACTTCGTGGCGTTTTTATGCATTTTTCGGAACTAACCTATTAACAAGATGCCACAGTGCCAGTTCCCTGTTTTTTGCTGTTTTTGTGTTTCAGAAAAGTTACACAGGAAATATTCTCGAAATTAGACGAAACAAAAGCCGAACATCCAAATATTTACCGAAGCTTCCAGAAGTCCAAAGAGGAGACGGAGAGGGGCCACGGGCCGGCCACACAGTAGGGCGGTGCGGCCCAGCCCCTGGCCGCGCCCCCTATGTGTGTGACCGCCCTGGTCCACTTCTGACGCTGCCCCTTCGCCTATAAAGACCCCCCGATGGGAAAAACCTAAGCACCCGATCAATTTTCCAGAAACACATCGCGATCCGCCATCATCGTCGACCCGAGATCGGGAGGGTTCAGAAGCTCTTCTCAGCACCCTGCCGGAGAGGGGAATCACCACCAGAGGTCTTCTTCATCGCCATGCTTGCCTCCGGCGTGATGAGTGAGTAGTCTACCTTGGACTATGGGTCCATAGCAGTAGCTAGATGGTTGTCTTCTCCACCATGTGCTTCATGTTTAGATCTCGTGAGCTGCCTTACATGATCGAGATCACCGTTATGTAATTCTACATGTTGTGTTTGTTGGGATCCAATGAATATTGGTGTTATGTTGAGTTGATGTGCTAAATATTATCTTATGTTATCTCTATGTTGTTTATGATCTTGCATGCTCTCCATTGTTAGTAGCTATCTTGGCCAAGTAGATACTAGTGACTCCAAGAGGGGGTATTTATGCTCGATAGTTGGGTTCATGCCTCTATTTAATCTAGGGGAGTGACAGAAACCTCTAAGGTTGTATATGTGCAATTGCCACTAGGGATAAAACAACATTCTTGTGTCCAAGGATATTCATTTTGTTTACATTACACACTTTACTTAATGCAGTTATCTGTTGTTCGCAACTTAATACTTTTGGGGTCCTCGGATGATTCCCCGCGAGTGGATTATTAGTCATAGATGCAGTTGGATGGCGGTCTATGTATCTTGTTGTAATGCCCAGAGTAAATCTCATAGTGATCCTTGCGACATATGCACGTTATCTTTATTCTATCAATTGCCCAACTGTAATTTGTTTGCCCAGCATGTTGTTATTTATTTTATGGAGAGACACCACTAGTGAATTGTGGACCCCAGTCCAATTTCCTTTACATTGCTTTCACCTATTTACTATTACTCGCACTATTTACTTTCTCGGATACTACTATTGCTTTCCACTTGATACGCTCATACCTTTGTTTACAGCAAACCGGTGAGATTGACAACCTCATCGTAAGTTGGGAGCAAAATATTTGGTTGTGTTGTGTGCAGGTTCCGTGTTGCTACTAGTTCAAGATGCGCTAACAAGTATCGTTAACGGCGCCCTTGTTGGAGTGTCACTAAGCTAGCAAGCATCACCTTCTGGAGTTTGGCTTTCTCCTATTGGACTAACAAACCTTGGTTTCTTACTGAGGGAAAATTGCTGTTGTGCTCATCATACCTTCCTCTTGGGGTTCCCAACTGGTCGGTGATCTATATATCAACACCGGCGCTATCAAGCTGTTTTCTGGCGCCGTTGCCGGGGAGAAATAAGACTTCTGCAAGGGGAGTTTCGCACGCGCATCCTTTACTTTCTTTATTGTTTTGCTTTACTTTATTTTTACTTGCATCGTTTTATCAAAAATACAAAAAAATTAGTTTCCTTTATAGTTGCTTCTACTTGTCTGCTGTTAGCTTTGCTAGAATGGGTACTCATGACAACACCAAGTTGTGTGATTTTACTAGCACTAATAATAGTGATTTTATCTGCACTCCTATTGCGCCACCTGCTCCTGCTGCCAATTTTTATGAGATTAAACCTGCTTTATTGAACCTTGTTATGAAAGAGCAATTTTCTGGTGCTAGTACTGATGATGCTGCAGCTCATCTCAACAATTTTGTTGAGCTATGTGAGATGCGGAAATATAAGAATGTAGAGAGTGATATTATTAAGCTTAAGTTTTTTCCTTTTTCTTTGAGAGGAAAAGCTAAGGATTGGTTGTTGTCTTTGCCTAAAAATAGAATTGATTCTTGGGCTAAGTGTAAGGATGCTTTTATTGGAAGATACTATCCTCCTGCTAAGATTATAGCTTTGCGTAGCAATATTATGAAGTGTAGCCAGTTTGATAATGAACATGTTGCTCAGGCTTGGGAAAGAATGAAATCTATGATAAAGAATTGCCCTACTCATGGACTGACTACTTGGATGATTGTCCAAACTTTTTATGCAGGACTGAATTTTTCTTCAAGGAACCTATTGGATTCAACTACTGGAGGCACTTTTATGTCCCTTACCTTGGGCGCCGCAACCAAGCTTCTCGACAACATGATGGTAAATTATTCTGAATGGCACACCGAGAGAGCTCCACAAGGTAAGAAGGTAAATTCTGTTGAGGAAACCTCTTCCTTGAGTGATAAGATTGATGCTATAATGCTTATGCTCTCTAATGATAGGACTCATGTTGATCCTAATAATGTTCCTTTGGCCTCTTTGGTTGCTCAAGAAGAGCATGTTGATGTAAACTTCATTAGAAATAATAATTTTAATAACAATGCTTATAGGAACAATTTTGCTAGTAACAATTATAGGCAATATACTTCTACCAATGTTAATGGTTATGGTAACTCTTATGGTAATTCCTCCAACAACACTAGGGCTGCGCCCTCTGAGCTTGAGGTAATGCTCAAGGACTTCTTCGGTAAGCAAACTGCTTTTAATAAGTCTGTTGAGGAAAAGTTAGGCAAAATTGATATTCTTGCTTCTAAAGTTGATAGCCTTGCTCATGATGTTGAACTTCTAAAATTAAAAGTGTTGCCTAATGATGTGAAGGAGAACAATACTTTTGCCACTTCTAACGCTATCCAAGTTAGAATTGATGAAAATGTTAGGATGTTAGCAGAATTGCATGCCATGTGGGAAAGAGAAGATGAGATGGCTAGAAACATGAAGGTATGTACCATTACTACCTCTAATGATGTTGTTCCAAATGCTAGCAATCCTCTTACTTTGATTGGTGTAGAGAAAACTCCTACTCCTTGTGTTAAAAAGCCCAAAATAGCAAAAACTTTTTCTCAAAAGAGTGCTGAAATTTTTCGGAGTGTGGGAGATGATAGCTCTATTTCTTTTAATGATTTTGATGTTGATGGATGCAATATATCTGAAGTTATTTTGTTCTTGCAAAATCTTGCTTTGACTCCTAATGCTAGTCCTATAAATGTTGCTTTTACTAAGCATATTACCAATGCTCTCATGAAAATTAGGGATGAAAAGTTGAAGCAAAAAGCTTCTATTCCTAAGAAGTTAGAAGATGGTTGGGAACCCATCATTGATATGCATGTTAATGGTTTTGATTGCCATGCTTTATGTGATCTAGGTCCTAGTATTTCTATTATGCCTAGAAAAATTTATGACATGCTTGATTTACCACCGCTTGAAAAGTGTTATTATGATGTTCCTATTGCTGATGTTGCTAAAAAAACCTTTAGGAAGGATTAATGATGTTCTTATTATGGTTAACAATAACCTTGTTCCTGTTGATTTTCTTGTTTTGGATGTTGAATGCAATGCTTCATGTCCTATTATTTTGGGAAGACCTTTTCTTCGAACTGTAGGTGCCATCATTGATATGAGGGAAGACACCATCAAATATCAATTCGCACTCATTAAAGGTATGGAACACTTCCCTAGAAAGAGAAATAAATTACTTTTTGACTCTATTCTTATAGCAAATTATGAACTTGATGCTTCATCACTTGATATTACTTGATTCGCACTTTCTGCGCCTAGCTCAAAGGCGTTAAAGAAAAGCACTCTTGGGAGATAACCCAATGTTTTAATTTCAGTTATTTTTCTTTTATTTTGAGTCTTGGAAGTTATTACTACTGTAATAACCGCTCCTTATCATTTTTATTTCGTTGTTGTGCCAAGAGAAGCCTCTAATTTGAGTGAGGTAAGATTTGGGGATGTTGCTGTCCTGAAACAGATTTCGGTGCTGCACCGTAAAAATTCGTAAACATTCTCAGAATATCTTTTTGACCTGAGATTTCTTGTGCATATGCCCCAGTTTATATCCAAACTTTCATTATTTATACACTTTTTGATTTGAGCAACATAAAACCCTCTAAAAAATCGACCTTTGTCAGCTGTTCTGTTTTGACAGATTTCTGCAACTATTTGTGTTTGCCTCTCGATCGCTTTCTTTTTGAGTTATTTTGATCACGCAACTTTTGGGGAAGTTTCTACAGTAATATATTCTTTATATATGGTGGTTTTGAGTTGAAATCTGAAGCAAAAAGGGTTTGATTCATTATTATGCTTACACTAATGTTGCTAATAGAATTGTGTTTAGTTTTGTGTGAAGGAAGTTTTCAAGTGTAGGGATTGGAGAATGATGACATGAGTTGAAGAATGGACAAAAGCTCAAGCTTGGGGATGCCCATGTCACCCCAAGAAATATCCAAGAGGTACAAGCGTCAAAGCTTGGGGATGCCCCCGAGGCACCCCTTCTACATCGGCAAAAATCAGGTCACCTTTCAACACACTATATTTTTATTGCTTCATGCACTATGCGTTTTTCTTGGAGCGTCTTGTCTTTAGTTTTCAGTTTTGTTTTGTTTTGTTTGCTGCAATAAATGGTTGGACCCCAACATATTTCTTTTGGAGAAGTTGCCTTGCTTTTCATTTGCCAAGAACACTCAGTTTTTCACTCTTATCGTTCAACGAGTGTTCTCTTTTTCTAGAACTGCGTTTAGCTTTCGATTTTCGCCTTGATTTGTGTTCAGATCTTGTTATATCTTTATATCAAGGTGTATTTTGACCTTTGGTCCATGTTGGTTTTCATCAAAAGAGTTGTTTCAAAAAGGTTCGAATGGTGTTGGAAAATAGAAAAAGTTTCATGCAAAAAAGTGGTACAAAAAGGAGCTTGTTTAGACTGCGGCTTAGGCTTTTGCATGTCGTGCTTGATGTCGTTTTGATAGTATGCTTAGTGATTTTTTCTGTAGCATGACTTGTCTCAAATGACTGAGATTGCTTAATGAGCCTTTGAAAAAATCATGCGTTGTTTTTATTATTTGGAAGCATTAATTTGGTTTTTCCTTGATGCTTTATTTGGGTTGACTTGGCGTATGCTTACACATGTTTGACTCATACAAAGTCGCCATAAGCCTCTATGATCATTTAGTTTTTGACTTTTGATGCCATCTTATGCTTCTTTTAATGTTGCTTTGTCGCTATGCATGATTATGGTCGTTATTGCTCTCTTAGTTGGTCGCTCCCAGTCTTTTGCTAGCCCTCATTTTGTACTGAGTATGAGCTCTACTCGTGCATCCAACTCCTAAAAACCAAGTTGTTCCAATGTGTCCACCATACATACCTATTAGCAATTTGCTATTCCAAGTACATTTGACTTGCTTTTATCTATCCTTCAAATTAAACTCTTTTGGTGTTATGCGAAAATTGGTCAGTAAAGCTCTCACAAACCTGATGGCACACTTTACTTTTCTCGTTCTTAAAAATTTTACATTGTGGCTCTCTTATGTTGAGTTGTTATGCTTGCAAGTTGTAAGTTGGAAATTAGCCCAGCCATGCCATCATGGGGCAAGCTTTCAACATTGCACTTCTTATTTGAGTTGATATCATGATCTTTTGTTTATGGATACTCGCGATGTGAAATAATTTAGGAATCTTGCGGGATCATGGAGTTTGTATATGTCTTAGAGAAACGCATGGGCTGCTAATCTAAGCCATGCATAATTCATGGTGGAAATTTACAGTATGACCATAGTGAATATTCGACGACGCATCTCAAAATAAAAAGCTATACCAATGGTAAATAAAAGAGATGCTGAGGTGTTCATTGTCTGTTTGTCCTGTCATTTTGATGTGGGCTTGTTCCATGTCATCGGGCACGGAGGTACCCCGTTGGCGGTTCTCGATGATACGTTTATACTTACAATGACAAGAGCTTGCTTGGGACTCTAAGTCGAGTAGCATGAGGTTTGGGTATTCGTACTTCACGGGACACGAGGTTTTCAACTTATGATTTGTCAAGCATATGCTTCATAATTGTACTCGCATTAACTTTAACCATTCAAGATGCCTATGATGGGGGCAATGAGAGCTCAAAGCTAGTAAGTACCATAATTTTTGAAGGTTTATAAAACTTGCAATCACTGCTAACCTCTGCGAAGGGCCTTTCTTTTACTTTTATATTGAGTCACCACCTTCTATCTTTATGCACCATCTAAGAGAGCATAGTTATCATTCTGAGTATAATGTGCATAGTCCCAAAGTTTATCATTGATTGACTCATGATTTTTGTTTCACTTGTTCTTAAATTACTTGTATCTAGTCGCCCTCTTAAACTTGAAGGTGTCCTATGCATTTATGTTTTGCTCTCTCATGAAGGACAAGCTAAAAACCATTTGTATGTTTTTCCATATGATTTGAACACACGTTTGACTTTTATTGTTTCATTTTCATGATCTTTCATTTGTGTTCTTTTTCATGTTATAACATGGTTGCTAAGTTTCTCTTATCAAGATTATGTCTTTCATGCCCATGTTTTAAGTTCTTTTGATCCCAGCACTCAATGCTTACTTTAGATTATCAAGATTGTGTAGGTGCATGTCACCTCAAAAATTATTTCTTTTGTTATCACTTACCTACTCGAGGATGAGCAGGAGTTAAGCTTGGGGATGCTGATACGTCTCAAACGTATCTATAATTTTTGATGCTCCATGCTTGTTTTTACACCATTTGCTTAGTGTTTCGTTACAATTCGTGGCATTTTTATGCATTTTCTGGAAATAACCTATTAACAAGATGCCATAGTGCCAGTTCCCTGTTTTCTGCTGTTTTTGTGTATCAGAAAAGTTACACAGGAAATATTCTCGGAATTGGACGAAACAAAAGCCGAACATCCTGAAATTTACCGAAGCTTCCAGAAGTCCAAAGAGGAGACGGAGAGGGGCCACGGGCCGGCCACATAGTAGGGCGGCGCGGCCCAGCCCCTGGCCGCGCCCCCTTGATACGTCTCAAATGTATCTATAATTTTTGATGCTCCATGCTTGTTTTTACACCATTTGCTTAGTGTTTCGTTACACTTCGTGGCATTTTTACGCATTTTTCGGAACTAACCTATTAACAAGATGCCACAGTGACAGTTCCCTGTTTTCTGTTGTTTTTGTGCTTCAAAAAAGTTACACAGGAAATATTCTCGGAATTGGACGAAACAAAAGCCGAACGTCCAGATATTAAACAAAGCTTCCAGAACACCGAAGAGGAGACGGAGCCGAGCCAGGGGCCAGCCTCACCATAGGGCGGCGTGGCCTGCCCCTGGCCTGTGCCCCCTATGGGTGAGACCCCCCTGGTCCACCTCTGACGCAGCCCCTTCGCCTATAAAGACCTCCCCGACAGGAAAAACCTAAGTACCCGATCAATTTTCCAGAAACACATCGCGATCCACCGCCGTCGTCGACCCGAGATCGGGAGGGTCCAGAAGCTCTTCCCGACACCCTGTCGGAGAGGGGAATCACCACCGGAGGTCTTCTTCATCGCCATGCTTGCCTCCGGCGCGATGAGTGAGTAGTCTACCTTGGACTATGGGTCCATAGCAGTAGCAAGATGGTTGTCTTCTCCACCATGTGCTTCATGTTTAGATCTCGTGAGCTGCCTTACATGATCGAGATCACCATTATGTAATTCTACATGTTGTGTTTATTCGAATCTGATGAATATTTGTGTTATGATTGAGTTGATGTGCTGAATATTATCTTATGTTATCTCTATGTTGTTTATGATCTTGCATGCTCTCTGTTGTTAGTAGCTATCTTGGCCAAGTAGATACTAGTGACTCCAAGAGGGGGTATTTATGCTCGATAGTTGGGTTCATGCCTCTATTAGTCATAGATGCAGTTGGATGGCGGTCTATGTATCTTGGGAGAAAACAACATTCTTATGTCCAAGGGCATATGCTATGTTTACATTACACACTTTGCTTAATGCAGTTATCTGTTGTTCGCAACTTAATACTCATGGGGTGTTCGGACGATATCCCCGTGGGTGGATTATTAGTCATAGATGCAGTTGGATGGCGGTCTATGTATCTTGTTGTAATGCCCAGAGTAAATCTCATAGTGATCCTCTCGACATATGCACGTTATCTTTATTCTATCAATTGCCCAACTATAATTTGTTTACCCAGCATGTGCTATTTATCTTATGGAGAGACACCACTAGTGAACTGTGGAACCCAGTCCAATTTCCTTTATGTTTCTATCACCTGTTTACTTTACTCGCACTGTTTACTTTCTTGCATACTACTATTGCTTTCCACTCGATACGCTTATTCCTTTGTTTACAGCAAACCGGTGAGATTGACAACCTCATCGTAAGTTGGGAGCAAAGTATTTGGTTGTGTTTGATGGCGCGGTGATGATGGTGCTAGAAAACTTGTTGGCGTGTAGTTGATGAAGTAAATGACCGGCCAGTTGGAAACCCCAAGAGAAGGTTTGATGAATATAGCAGCAAGTTTTCCCTCAGTTATGAAACCAATGTTATCAATCCAGTAGGAAAAAGACAATACTCCAGAAGGTGATGCCCACTAGCTGCGTGACACTCCAACAAGGGCGCCGTTAACGATTTCTTGTTAGCACGTCTTCAACCAGTAGCAACGTGGAACCTGCACACAACACAACCAAATACTTTGTTCCCAACTTATGATGAGGTTGTCAATCTCACTGGTTTGCTTGAAACAAAGGGTATGAGCGTATCGAGTGCAAAGTGATAATAGTATGCAAGTAAAGTAAACAGTGCGAGTAAAGTAAACAGGTGATAGCAATATAAAGGAAATAGGACCGGGGTCCATAGTTCACTAGTGGTGTCTCTCCATAAGATAAAATAACACATGTTGGGTAAACAAATTACAGTTGGGCAATTGATAGAATAAAGACAACGTGCATATGTCGAGAGGATCACTATGAGATTTACTCTGGGCATTACAACAAGATACATAGACCGTCATCCAACTGCATCTATGACTAATAATCCACTTGTGGCGAATCAATCCGAGAACTCCACAAGTATTAAGTTGCAAACAACAGATAACTGCATTAAGCTAAGTGTGTAATGTAAACAAAGCATATGCCCTTGAGCATATGAATGTTGTTTTCTCCCTAATGGCAACAGCACATCTACAACCTTAGAGGTTTTTGTCACTCCCCCAGATTAAATAGAGGCATGAACCCACTATCGAGCATAAATACCCCCTCTTGGAGTCACTAGCAACTACTCGGCAAAGATAGCTACTAACAACACAGAGCATGCAAGATCATAAACAACATAGAGATAACATAAGATAATATTCAGCACATCAACTCAATCATAACACCAATATTCATCGGATCCCAACAAACACAACATGTAGAATTACATAACGGTAGTCTCGATCATGTAAAGCAGCTCACGAGATATAAACATGAAGCACATGGTGGAGAAGACAACCAACTAGCTACTGCTATGGACCCATAGTCCAAGGTAGACTACTCACTCATCGCACCGGAGGCAAGCATGGCGGTGAAGAAGACCTCCGGTGGCGATTCCCCTCTCCGGCAGGGTACCGGGAAGAGCTTCTGGACCCTCCTGATCTCGGGTCGATGGCGGCGGCGGATCGCGATGTATTCTAGAAAAGTGATCAGGTCTTTAGGTTTTTCCCGTCGGGGCGGTCTTTATAGGCGAAGGGGCGGCGTCAGAAGTGGACCAGGGTGGCCTCACCACCATGGGGCGCGGGCCAGCCCTGGGGCGTGCTGCCCTTTGGTGTGGCCGCCCTGTGGCCCCTCTTCGTCTCCTCTTCAGTTCTCTGGAAGCTTCGGTAAATATCTGGACGTCTGGCTTTTGTTTCGTCCAATTCCGAGAATATTTCCTGTGTAACTTTTCTAAAACACAAAAACAGCAGAAAACAGGGAACTGGCACTGTGGGATCTCGTTAATAGGTTAGTTTCGGAAAATGCATAAAAATGCCACGAAGTGTAACGAAACACTAAGCAAATGGTGTAAAAACAAGCATGGAGCATCAAAAATTATGGATACGTTAGAGACGTATCAGCATCCCCAAGCTTAACTCCTGCTCGTCCTCGAGTAGGTAAGTGATAACAAAAGAAATAATTTTTGAGGTGACATGCACCTACACAATCTTGACCAACTATGTAAGCGTTGTGTGCTAGGATCAAAAGAACTTAAAACATGGGCATGAAAGATATAGTCTTGATAGAAGAAACTTAGCAACCATGTTATAACATGAAAAAGAACACAAACGAAAGATCATGAAAATGAAACAATGAAAGTCAAACGTGTGTTCAAATCATATGGAAAAACATACAAAAGGTTTTCAGCTTGTCCTTTGATACGTCTCCAACGTATCCATAATTTTTGATGCTCCATGCTTGTTTTTACACCATTTGCCTAATGTTTCGTTACACTTCCTGGCACTTTTATGCATTTTCCGGAACTAACCTATTAACAAGTCGCCACAGTGCCAGTTCCCTGTTTTCTGCTGTTTTTGTGTTTCAGAAAAGTTACACAGGAAATATTCTCGGAATTAGACGAAACCAAAGCCAGTCGTCCAGATATTTCACGGAGCTTCCAGAGAACCGAAGAGGAGACGAAATGGGGCCACGAGGGGCCCTCACACCAGGGCGGCGCGGCCCAGCCCCTGGCCGTGCCCCCTATGTGTGAGGCCGCCTCGGTCCACTTCTGACGATGCCCCTTCGCCTATAAAGACCCCCCGATGGGAAAAACCTAAGTACCCGATCAATTTTCCAGAAACACATCGCGATCCGCCGCCGTCGTTGACCCGAGATCGGGAGGGTCCAGAAGCTCTTCCCGGCACCCTGCCGGAGAGGGGAATCACCACCGGAGGTCTTCTTCATCGTCATGCTTGCCTCCGGAGCGATGAGTGAATAGTCTACCTTGGACTATGGGTCCATAGCAGTAGCTGGATGGTTGTCCTCTCCACCATGTGCTTCCTGTTTAGATCTCATGAGCTGCCCTACATGATTGAGATCACCGTTATGTAATTCTACATGTTTGGTTTGTTGGGATTGATGTCTACGCACTTCTATTCTTGTAGACACTTGTTGGGCCTCCAAGTGCAGAGGTTTGTAGAACAGCAGCAAGTTTCCCTTAAGTGGATCACCCAAGGTTTATCGAACTCAGGGAGGTTAGAGGTCAAAGCTATCCCTCTCAAGCAACCCTGCAATTACGATACAGAAAGTCTCTTGTGTCCCCAACACACCCAATACACTTGTCAGATGTATAGGTGCACTAGTTCGGCGAAGAGATAGTGAAATACAAGTGGTATAGATGATTATAAGTAGTAACTGTGGTATGAAATAAATATCGCTGCGAGCAAACAAGTAACGAAATAGCAAGTAAACGGTGTGCAAAGCTTGGAAATAAGGCCTAGGGATCATACTTTCACTAGTGGACACACTCCCAACAATATAACATGACTGAACAAATAACTTCTCTTTGTTAAGGTACTCTGAATTACTCTCCTATTGAATAACACTAATCATTGTGTAGTGGCTACAGAAGCACCCCTTAAAGTTCATCAAGTACTTGACAAACACCACTCATAGAGATATCCAAATCAAATCACAATTCAAGATAGATATCATTGCAACTTAGACCAAGTACTAACACGGTGCACACACTGTCAACATTACACCATGAAAGGAGGAATAGATCACTCAAACTATCATAGCAATAATTATTCTCATAATCCACAAGAGATCACAATCATAGCCTAAACCAAGTACCACCATGATGCACGCACTGTCACCGTTACACCATAGCAGGAGGAATAGATTACTTTAATAATATCACTAGAGTACACAAAATATCTGAATAATAACATGTACTTGTTCAATATGATACAAAGCTCACGATCACATAAAGATCACATCATGGGAGAGAGAGGTGAACCACATAGCTACCGGTAGAGCCCTTAGCCCCGGGGATGAACTACTCCCTCCTCATCATGGGAGACAGCAAGGTTGATGGAGATGGCGGTGAGGTCGATGGAGACGGCGGAGACGGCGATGGAGACCGATGGAGATGGCTCCGGGGGCACTTCCCCGTCCCGGCAGGGTGCCGGAACAGAGATTTCTGTCCCCCGAAATTCGTCGACGGTGGCGGCGGAGCTGCGGAACTCTTTCTGGAAAATTGCCGACTCTTTTAGGGTTTTCTGTTCCGAGGCTTTATATAGGCGAAGGGGCGTCGTCAGGAGGCGACCAGGGCCTTCTCCCACATAGCTCGCGCGGCCCAGGCCTGGTCTGCAAAGGAGCGGGCTTATCTCAGCCGTCCGGACTCGGAATCAGGTGAATTTTATGTCCAGAACGTTCGCCGTGAAATTCCCTACAACTTTGTATTTGAAGAGTTTTCCGTTTGACGCCGTCTTCGACCCGTAACGTGACCATCTTCGAAAAAAGTTCTGGTACAGATTTCTGGAAAGTCCCAATTTGACTCCAATAAGGTTTCCACTTGTATTCTTGGTAATTCCTACACATCAAAGTGTAAAACAAGAACATTGTGCACTTTTGCAACTATTAGTAGGTTAGTCCAAATAAATCCTAAAAGTATCACAAAGTGTAGACAAAACATATAGCAATTGGTGTAAAACAAGCATGGAGCATCAAAAATTATAGATATGTTTGCAACGTATCAGGGATCCGATGAATATTAGTGTTATGATTGAGTTGCTATACTGAAATATATCTTATGTTATCTGTATGTCGTTTATGATCTTGCATGCTCTCCGTTTTTAGTAGCTATCTTGGCCGAGTAGTTGCTAGTGACTCCAAGAGGGGGTATTTATGCTCGATAGTTGGGTTTATGCCTCTATTTAATCTGGGGGAGTGACAGAAACCTCTAAGGTTGTAGATGTGCTGTTGCCACTAGGGAGAAAACAGCATTCATATGCTCGAGGGTATATGCTTTGTTTACATTACACACTTTGCTTAATGCAATTATCTGTTGTTCGCAACTTAATACTCATGGTGAAAGTACAAGGATGTCGCCTAGAGGGGGGGTGAATAGGCGATTTAAAACTTTTACGAGTGGCTTGACAAATGCGGAATAAAACTAACGTTTAATTTGCCAAGCATACAAAACCTAAATAAACTAGGTTCACCTATGGGCACCAACAACTTATGCTAGACAAGATAAGCAAATATGTGATAGCAAGATATATAAACTTCAAGCACGAAGGCTATCACAAAGTAAATTGCATAAGTAAATGAGCTCGGGTATAGAAATAACCGAGGCACACGGAGACAATGATGTATCCCGAAGTTCACACCCTTGCGAGTGCTAATCTCCGTTGGAGCGGTGTGGAGGCACAAGGCTCCCCAAACGCCACGGAGGCTCACCGTAATCTCCTCGAGCTCTCCCACCAAGATGGAAGACCCGACCACTATGGGACACTTGAGGGCGGTCACCGAACCCGTACAAGCTTGGGGCAATCTCCACAACTCAATTGGAGGCTCCCAAGAATCGCCACTGAGGCACCACAAAGCTTGGGAAGATCTCCACAACTTAATTGGAGGTCCCCAAGTAATTGCCACGGAGGCACCACAAAGCTTGGGAAGATCTCCACAACTTAATTGGAGGTCCCCAAGTAACCACTAAGCCACTAAGCCGTCTAGGGTTCCAAGAACCCAAGAGTAAAAAGCTCAACGAACTTTCACTACCGAATCTCCGAGGAGAACTCAAACCGATGCACCAAATGCAATGGCAGGAACACACGAAGTGCTCAAATCCTTCTCTCCCAAATCCTATCAAAGCAACAAATGCTATGGAGGGATATGAGAGGAAGAACAAGGAGGAAATCCACAAAGAACTCCAAGATCTAGATCCAATAGGTTCCCCTCACATAGAGGAGATAATGATTGGTGGAAAAGTAGATCTAGATCTCCTCTCTCTTTTCCCTCAAAAAGATGCAAGAAACGTGGGAGGGATGGGGAGGAAGGGCAAGCTCTTCAAGGTCAACAATGGAGGAGAGAGAAATGGAAGAGCCAACCTCCAAATGAGGAAGAAGGGGCTTTATATAGCCCCCGCACGAAATCTGACCGTTACATGATTTTTAACCCGGAAATTCCGGCCTCGGGGTCGGAATTTCCGGCCCGGGGGCGGAATTTCCGCCCCCCTTATAAAATTTCCGGCCCAAATTTCCGCCCCCCCCTACTGCAGGTTGCACCACAAAAGACTTAGCAGAATTTCGCAGGGCCGGAAATTATGGAATTTCCGCCCCCCGAAAATTCCGGTCTCGGGGGCGGAATTTCCGGCCCTGGGGAAAACATCAGTACGAAAACGGCTGTAACTTTTGCATCCGGACTCCGTTTTCGATGATCTTGGGTTCGTTGGAATCACCACAACAAGCTCTACAACTATATTCATAGAAACATCATAGTCCAACAAAGGAGGATGAAGCTAAATGATAAAAGGTTTGACTTAGCTATAAAGAAGAACCGGTAAAACCTCCAAACACCAAAAACGCAATAAGAGTTTCATACGAAATCCGTTTTTGATGACCTAGAGCTTGTCATGGAAATAACCACAAGCTCTAGAACCTCACATGGATAAAAGCCAAATAAGAACCAAGAAAGATAATGCCAAGTATGCAAAGGTTTGAGCTCTCTCCGAACGATACAATTAAGTTACTCACTCGAGAGCCCCTCTTGATAGTACGGCTATCGATCCTAAAACCCGGTCTCCCAAACACTATGAGACCGGTAAGAAAGAAACCCTATCAAAATCATACCTTTGCCTTGCGCATTCCACTTGAGCTAGATGGTGACGATCTTGATCTTCTCAAGTTGGACTACCTTTCTTGATTGCGCTTGCTCGGTGAAGTCTTGCAGATTGCTCCCCCATACTTCACTATGGGAGAGACACTAGTAGAAATATCTTCACATGTCCGCTACCACCAAATGGACACCGAGCTTCAAGCAAATGATATCTTCTATATGCCTATCTTGAACTTGCGCTTCGACTTGATCAACATTGCACTTCATCTTCTTCCTTCATAATGATGATGTCTTGAGAATGCACATGAGATCTCACTCCATCTTATTCCTCAAGACACACTCTATATAGGCTCAACTCCCTTGATCATCACATAAACTTCTTTATTTGCAACTTCTTACAACCTTGAAACCAATATATGGCTCAAGCGTTGTCTACGGACAAGTCCTACAAATATAACTCGATGCAAACATTAGTCCATAGGGATTGTCATTAATTACCAAAACCACACATGGGGGCAAATGCTCTTTCAATCTCCCCCATTTTGGTAATTGATGACAATCTCTTTGAGAGGGTTTATATAATGAATTTAAAGGACTAAGATGGTTACACTAACATCAAATACTACAAAAGTATGTGATGTTAGTAGAACCATCATATATAGAGCAAACTCCCCCACAATCTATGCATGTGTGAATGAACTTGAATTTTATTGCATATATTGCTAACCAATGTTGTTGGTGGAGTTTCCACTATATATACTCAACCATGCAAAGCATGCAAGGCAAATGCTTAAGAACAAAACAAAAGCATGAAACCCAATTCCCTTCAAACCCTCGAAACTTCTCCCCCATTGGCATCCATTGCCAAAATGGGCGGAAAGGCTTAGAAGGCCAATATAGTGAGAGTTCCTCCTCAAGGTGTGCATGGCACAAAAAGGTGAAAACACATGCACAAATTCAAGGACAAAATTTGAAGGAAATCAAACTATATTGAGGATCAAAGATTGCAAACAAAATAGGATGACATGATGGTTAAACTTCCAACAAATGAAGATAGCAATCAAAAGATCCAAATAGCGAGTCAAATAAAGATATTATGAGAAGACCAAAACAATGCTCTAAATAATATGAAGAAGCTCCCCAAGGTTTGTGCACAACATATTCCATTTGAATTAAAGTATAAGGTGCACAAACATGGAATCATCACTCCCTCGATATTATTCAAAACATAATGATACCAAGTGACATCAAATACTATGATAACCACCAAATGGTGCTTTAAAATGAAATGAGAAAGCTCCCCAAGGTACATGCACAAGATAGAATGTTTGCATTTGAATACAATTTGCACAACATGGAATCCTCACTCCCTCAATAACATTTAAAAGGAACCATTAGCAAGAGACCATAGAAAAGAAATCTAGATTAACACTTGCATCAAGGAAATGGTTGAGAAACAAATAAGGAACCAACATATTAAACGGCTCAACCAAAGGAATGTGTGATAGGAATGACAAAGCATATTATAAGACTAGTACAAAGATGTACATAGAGCATCCACATAGTCCTCAATGAATGATATTGCTTAGCATTCCATCCCAACACACAAGGTTTAAAAAGATATCAAATAAGGAGATATCATCTCTCATGTGTATAAGTTTCTAAGTAGACAACATCACAAAGATAATTATCACAAAGAAATATGTACACATAAAATAGATACAAAGAATAGAACATGATATCAAAACAAGTTCATGCAATATACCAATGAAATTCTTACTTTTAAAGTATGGCCAAAGGCTCAATTTATCTTATTGCATATTAAAGAACTTCAACCACAAACATGTCAAAGACATCACAAATATCAACAAGGGAAAGAAGATAGTTGGGATGTTTTGAGAAAAGCAACAAGTATCACGAATAAGTATACCAAAATAAAGAACTAAATTTGCACTTTCATCAATATTGCACATGTGAGGAACTTGAGGAAATGATATGCAATAAAATTGCTAGATAGATATATTTGGGAAGGGTTCCCCAAAAAATGCACTCATCTCAAATTACTCACATTTACAATAAAGAGGTTTCATTAAGATCATTGCAAATAAAGATTTTCATGCCATGAAATGACCCACACAAGGTTAGATGCTAGAAAAGTATGCATGAATAAGATACTTGTTACCGAGATATCATTGGAAGGATGTAGTAGATAGGAGTTCTTCAATAATCCTAGCTTGCCACAAATTATCAACTAGTCACCGCTTCATCCTTATTATTGAGACAAGCACCAATATATCTCCCATGTACCTAAAACATATTTAAGTACAATATGGTCCCCAAACTCATTGGGTCCGAAGTAGTTAGAGACACTACAATATATAGGACAAGCTCCACATAAATATGTGCATATAGATATGAACTTGAATTTCATGCACATCTTAGCCGATTTAGGATTTATTGGAGTTTACCCTATATATTGGATCAAAGAAAGCAAAGCATGCCATAAAATATGTAGTAAGTAAATATGCATGCTAAAAAATTTCAAGAGCCAAAGGGAGATACAATTTGGACGAAACACCAAGAAGACCAAAGAGTCACACGAAGGTGTGAAAACCCAAAAGTTGTCCAAATTATATCAAAGGATCAATTCAACACAATATTGACTCCAAAGTCCACCAAGTGAACAAAGCAAACACCAATGAGCATAAAGGATCACTAAAACACACATGCCCAATGACTTATCTCATTTTAAGAATATAAAGCAAAATCAAGAAAAGAGATAGCCATTCTCCCAAAAAGAGCAAGGTTCCAACAAACAAACCAAACTCTCCACTCTTTTATGATGGCACACTAAGTACCAAAAACAAAAAGATTTGTCTTCCAACAATAACCAATACCAATTGAAATAAGCCGCAAGAGTATGTTATAGAAAATATAGGAGAGCTCCCCCAAGATTAGTGCATTATTTATGATTTTGCATTTGAATACAAAATGAACACAAATGGGATCATCATCTCTACCTACATTAAAAATAACACAAAACAAGTTCAACAAAATCAAATGGAAACAAAAGAGTCAAGGAAGACAATAAAAAAACAAATACATTTCTTGGCAAGAGATAAGGAAATTAAAAGCAATAGCCAATGTAAATATGATCAATATATATATATATACCACAATATAAAGTACCAATTGTCCAAGGACAAGAGGTATTTGGAGTTATTAATTTCTCGGTGGTATTTTACACATAAAACCAAGATCATCTTCATAACAAGAAGCATATGAAAAGGATAAGAATTCAACACCATGCAAAAGAAGATATTCTTGATAGACTCAAATAGTTAAACAATCACGCAAAGCAATGATTAGGATAACTTGAAGTAAATGGTTTTCCAATTTTGATGTAGAATTCCATGTTTTAGGAAAACCCTACCAAGAATGTATCTCACAAACAAGATCTAAAACAAGAGCAATAAAACAATTTGGCAAATTGAAACTTGTTTGAGCAAACATGTCACATAGAAGAAAGATAATTTGCAATATCAACACTATGTGACACAACCTCAAATATGCACATTTTATTGGTTTGTAGTATGCACAAAGCATATTACTCCCCCATAATGTGATAAAGCATTTATTTTCACAAGAGGCAAATGAAATCCAATATGAGAAGATTAATGGACATTATAGAATTTGAATTTCTCATGAACATGATATACCACATAGAGACAAGATAAATTCAAATATCGACACTAAGTGGTATTCCTCATGTGCACACATATTTAGGATTGTGAAGTGCCAAAGCATATCACTCCCCCAAAATGGGATAGTCCACTAGTCTCTCAAAAGAGCCAAATAATATAAAAGAAGATGCAATAGGCTCAAACACAAACACACATACATGGTGTGCAAACCCACAAGTACATACTTGATTAATCAAAATAAAACAAGTAGGTAGCACAACATATACCAACACATGTAATGGAACACAACCAACACATGCAAAAGGGGCGAGTAACTTTCAATGTAGATAAGTTGAGTACATGTTACCGCAAAGAGGAACATTAGATAT
The DNA here is from genome assembly GCA_007115705.1 of Dactylis glomerata. Taxonomy (NCBI): domain Eukaryota; kingdom Viridiplantae; phylum Streptophyta; class Magnoliopsida; order Poales; family Poaceae; genus Dactylis; species Dactylis glomerata. The sequence continues at coordinate 163,116 of QXEO01000697.1, forward strand.
ATGATATAAACAAGATAATCCAATTGACTTGACTTGAGACAATATATTGATGAAGATCCCTTAATTCTTCATGATATAGCCAAGTCTCTAATGCCCTCCATCAAACACCTATTGATCAAGTTTTGGTGTGATGGTCCCCAACCAAGTTGGGTCCTAAGAGGTTAGTCACAATAGGCTTGGCAACCCAAATGGTTCTTTTCTTGACACCACTTTGAGTACCAATATATTTGGCAAACACATTGCCAACCTTATCCTTGCAAAGAGAATAAGCATCATCAATTATGATAGGGTTGGATGAGTTTCCCATAGTGCATGAATAAGAAAGGTGACCCTTCTCACGGCATATGTAGCAAGTTCTTTTCTTCACCTTCTTCTCACTTGATTTCTCCGCAATGGGAGCATTAGCTTGATTCTTCTTGGGAAGTGACTTTTCTTCAACACGAGGTTGAGCATGGCCTTGAACTTGAGGCCGCTTCCCTTGTTGCTTCTCAACTAGTGCCTTCTTCTTCAAAGGGCAAGATCTAACATGGTGCCCTTCAATTTTGCACTTGAAGCAAACAATCTTGGCCGGATCTTTCACTTGTCCTTGGCCCTTCTTCTTCTTGATCATATTGGACTTCTTCTTGTTGTTGGAGATAAATCCAAGTCCACACTTGTCATTGGGGGATTTTTGCACACTCAACATATTGTCGAGTTTGGTTTTCCCTTCATGACTCTTTACCAAGTCTTTCTTCAATGAAGTGACTTGGGCCTTGAGCTCTTCGATTTCCTCTACATGGTTAGTAATAACACAAGTACTAGAGGAAATAGAAGCTTCATTGTTAGAGCAACAAGGCAAGGAAAGTAATTCATCACAAGATGTAGCAATATTATGAGTGGATGAATTACTAGGACTAGCACTTGGTAATATAGCATTTTGAGAAGTGCAAATGTCCACATGAGGCTCACTAGATGTTACCTTTGACATAATAGCCTCATGAGCTAACTTTAGCCTATCATGGGAAGCTAGAAGATCCTCATGGGAGCTTGAGAGTTTTCCATGGCTTTCTTCCAATTTCCCATAATTGCTAGTTAGCAAATCAAGTTGAGCCCTTAGCTCAACATTCTCCTTCAAAATAGATGCTTCACAAGAATTAGAGTTAGTTGCACAAGCATCATCATTAATGGAAATAGGAGAAGGCAATTTAGTAAGCTCATTTGAGTTTGAAGCTTTAAGTTGATCATGCGACTCGGTGGGAATAATGGGCTTACTCGAAACGACCCTAGAGTCATTTTTAAGAAGCTCAAAATTCTCAAGGAGTATAGCGTGAGTAACTTCAAGCTCATTATATTTTATTTCTAAAGCATTTGCCACCTCAAATGCTCCTTCATGGGATTTCTTTACTTTAGACAATTCTAGAGTAAAGGTCTCCTCAAGAGATTCTTTGGTGGTTTGTGCTTCTTCAAGAGCTTCTTTTAGATCCGCGATCTCATCCGCGTAATCACGGGCATGATCTTGCATTTTAAAGATGGTATTTTCATGCTCCTCAATAATTTTATTACTCTCGGTGGCAATAGCTAAAATCTTATAGAAGTAAGAGCAAGCAATTTTATTCTTATGAATAGCATGAAAAATCATTTCACTCTTCTCAATTAAAGAAGCAAGATCATCATCCTCTTCTTCATTATCCTCATTATCATCATCACTAGATATATTGGGTTCCAAAGTAGGAGATACCTTTGAAGCCCTAGCCATAAGGTAAATGTGGGAAGCACTAGTTGATGATGAATAAATACTTGAAGCTCCAAGAGAGACCATGTCTTGGCCAATAGAATTTCCGGTTTCCTCTACATTGTTAGACACACAACAACTAGAGGAACTAGAGGTATTTATATCATGGCAACAAGACGAAGTGAGCATATCATTATGAGATGTGTTCAAGGAGCATGCACATGATATGCAAGGACTATCAACACAAGCATGTAAAGTATTTATGGTGCTAGAAGTGTTTAAGTCCAAAGATGAATCATGGCAATGAGATAGAGATGAATGATCATCACAAGTAAGCTCACTATCAACATTGCAATTTCCATCACCACTCACCATAGAGTTACCTTGTGTCTTGCTACACTTTGGTGAAGTGGAAGAGAGTTCATCACGACCGGAAGTGGAGGGAATACAATCATCCTCAATCTTGTTGGACATATCATATTTGTCTTGAAGCTTTGTCCAAAACTCATGAGCGCTACGGAAAGGCATGATTGCAAGAATAACTGCATCACTCACAAAATCAACAAGCACATTAGTAGCTCGAGAATTAAGATAAGAGTTTCTCTTCTCCTCTAAAGATAGACTTTGGGGATCCTTAGGAGGAGAGAAACCCATATCTAAAATTCTCTCTATATTTGGGTCTATATCTCGAAAGTGGATAAGCATGCAAGTTTTCCATATATCATAATTAGTGCCATCAAATATAAAAGTGTGATTGTGCACTAATCCCCTAGCCGACATCTTTGCTCTCAAGGCGGTGAAGCCTAAAAATGAGAGACCCGCTCTGATACCAAATGAAAGTACAAGGATGTCGCCTAGAGGGGGGGTGAATAGGCGATTTAAAACTTTTACGAGTGGCTTGACAAATGCGGAATAAAACTAACGTTTAATTTGCCAAGCATACAAAACCTAAATAAACTAGGTTCACCTATGGGCACCAACAACTTATGCTAGACAAGATAAGCAACTATGTGATAGCAAGATATATAAACTTCAAGCACGAAGGCTATCACAAAGTAAATTGCATAAGTAAATGAGCTCGGGTATAGAAATAACCGAGGCACGCGGAGACAATGATGTATCCCGAAGTTCACACCCTTGCGAGTGCTAATCTCCGTTGGAGCGGTGTGGAGGCACAAGGCTCCCCAAACGCCACGGAGGCTCACCGTAATCTCCTCGAGCCCTCCCACCAAGATGGAAGACCCGACCACTATGGGACACTTGAGGGCGGTCACCGAACCCGTACAAGCTTGGGGCAATCTCCACAACTCAATTGGAGGCTCCCAAGAATCGCCACTGAGGCACCACAAAGCTTGGGAAGATCTCCACAACTTAATTGGAGGTCCCCAAGTAATTGCCACGGAGGCACCACAAAGCTTGGGAAGATCTCCACAACTTAATTGGAGGTCCCCAAGTAACCACTAAGCCACTAAGCCGTCTAGGGTTCCAAGAACCCAAGAGTAAAAAGCTCAACGAACTTTCACTACCGAATCTCCGAGGAGAACTCAAACCGATGCACCAAATGCAATGGCAGGAACACACGAAGTGCTCAAATCCTTCTCTCCCAAATCCTATCAAAGCAACAAATGCTATGGAGGGATATGAGAGGAAGAACAAGGAGGAAATCCACAAAGAACTCCAAGATCTAGATCCAATAGGTTCCCCTCACATAGAGGAGATAATGATTGGTGGAAAAGTAGATCTAGATCTACTCTCTCTTTTCCCTAAAAAAGATGCAAGAAACGTGGGAGGGATGGGGAGGAAGGGCAAGCTCTTCAAGGTCAACAATGGAGGAGAGAGAAATGGAAGAGCCAACCTCCAAATGAGGAAGAAGGGGCTTTATATAGCCCCCGCACGAAATCTGACCGTTACAGGATTTTTAACCCGGAAATTCCGGCCTCGGGGGCGGAATTTCCGGCCTCGGGGGCGGAATTTCCGGCCCGGGGGCGGAATTTCGCCCCCCTTATAAAATTTCTGGCCCAAATTTCCGCCCACCCTACTGCAGGTTGCACCACAAAAGACTTATCAGAATTTCGCAGGGCCGGAAATTATGGAATTTCCGCCCCCCAGAAATTCCGGTCTCGAGGGCGGAATTTCTGGCCCTGGGGAAAACATCAGTACGAAAACGGCTGTAACTTTTGCATCCGGACTCCGTTTTCGATGATCTTGGGCTCGTTGGAATCACCACAACAAGCTCTACAACTATATTCATAGAAACATCATAGTCCAACAAAGGAGGATGAAGCTAAATGATAAAAGGTTTGACTTAGCTATAAAGAAGAACCGGTAAAACCTCCAAACACCAAAAACGCAATAAGAGTTTCATACGAAATCCGTTTTTGATGACCTAGAGCTTGTCATGGAAATAACCACAAGCTCTAGAACCTCACATGGATAAAAGCCAAATAAGAACCAAGAAATATAATGCCAAGTATGCAAAGGTTTGAGCTCTCTCCGAACGATACAATTAAGTTACTCACTCGAGAGCCCCTCTTGATAGTACGGCTATCGATCCTAAAACCCGGTCTCCCAAACACTATGAGACCGGTAAGAAAGAAACCCTATCAAAATCATACCTTTGCCTTGCGCATTCCACTTGAGCTAGGTGGTGACGATCTTGATCTTCTCAAGTTGGACTACCTTTCTTGATTGCGCTTGCTCGGTGAAGTCTTGCAGATTGCTCCCCCATACTTCACTATGGGAGAGACACTAGTAGAAATATCTTCACATGTCCGCTACCACCAAATGGACACCGAGCTTCAAGCAAATGATATCTTCTATATGCCTATCTTGAACTTGCACTTCGACTTGATCAATTTTGCACTTCATCTTCTTCCTTCATAATGATGATGTCTTGAGAATGCACATGAGATCTCACTCCATCTTATTCCTCAAGACACACTCTATATAGGCTCAACTCCCTTGATCATCACATAAACTTCTTTATTTGCAACTTCTTACAACCTTGAAACCAATATATGGCTCAAGCGTTGTCTACGGACAAGTCCTACAAATATAACTCGATGCAAACATTAGTCCATAGGGATTGTCATTAATTACCAAAACCACACATGGGGGCAAATGCTCTTTCACATGGGGTGTTCGGATGATATCCCCGTGAGTGGATTATTAGTCATATATGCAGTTGGATGGCGGTCTATGTATTTTGTTGTAATGCCCAGAGTAAATCGCATAGTGATCTTCTTGACATATCACGTTATCTTTATTCTATCAATTGCCCAACTGTAATTTGTTTACCCAGCATGTGCTATTTATCTTATGGAGAGACACCACTAGTGAACTGTGGACCCCGGTCCTATTTCCATCATATTGGTATCACCTGTTTACTTTACTCGCACTGTTTACTTTACTCGCATACTTCTACTGTTTTCCACTTGATACGCTCATACCCTTTGTTTCAAGCAAGCCGGTGAGATTGACAACCTCATCGTAAGTTGGGAACAAAGTACTTGGTTGTGTTGTGTGCAGGTTCCACGTTGCTGCTCACAAAGCAAAGGTTGGATGAGCCGCCATATAAATTGTCCATAGCTATCGCGAAGCTTGCAAGCATCACCTTCAGTCGTATTGGCTTTTTCTTCTTCAAACGATAAACCTTGGTTTCTAACAGAGGGAAAAACTTGCTGCTGTGCTCATCACACCTTCCACTTGGGGTTCCCAACTGCCTGGCTATAATCATCATCAACTACACGCCAGCCATCAAGTCCTTTTCTGGCGCCGTTGCCGGGGAGGAAAAAGAAGACCTCTGCAAGGGGAGTTTTTTGCACGCACATCCTTTACTTTGTTTTATTGTTTTGCTTTACTTTATTTTTACTTGCATTGTTTTATCAAAAACCCAAAAAAATTAGTTTACTTTATAGTTGCTTTTATCTACTTGCTTTCAGTTCATCATGTTGTTCCCTAAGTATGTTTTGGAGGACCTCTCAGTAGGTAGTGGTTCAATTATTGGGAAAGATAATATTGAGGAGTTCTTTAATCACATTAGTATGCATAAAGAAGTTGAGGAAAAGTCTTTGGTTGAGCTAGCTCCTAGTTATGAAGTTGCTTCCGCTTATTTAGTTCACATGTTAGAAGCTAGGTTTGCTAACCTTAATCCTTTTTTGCAATACATGTTCCTTAAGCTTCATGAAATTGAACATCCTGAAAAGAAAGCTTTCATTTTGGAAACTTTGCGCTTAGAATTTAAAGATGTTGCCAATGAGGCTAGAAAAGTTTTTAAGAAATTTAATAAGCTTGGCTCACCTGTAGCGGTTGTTGGTACACCCAATGAAGATCCTAGAATATCAATACCTTGTAAACTTGCAGGAATTCATGATGCCTTGGAAAATAATTTTAGTTGGATTTGTCCTGAAAATATTTTTGATGAAAATAGTGTACCAAGGCGTGACTACAAGGGGTACTCAAAACCTCATTTGGACAGAATTCATTTCTTTGTTCCAACAATGGATCTTAATGCATCACTTGATATTACTTGATTCGCAATTTTCTGCGCCTAGCTCAAAGGCGTTAAAGAAAAGCACTCTTGGGAGATAACCCAATGTTTTCTTTTTAGTACGTTTTATTTCATTTGAGTCTTGGAAGTCATTACTACTGTAATGACCTCTCCTTATCATTTTTATTTCATTGTTGTGCCAAGAGAAGCCTCTAATTTGAGTGAGGTAAAGATTTGGGGATGTTGCTGTCCTGAAACTGTTTTCGGTGCTGCACCGTAAAAATTCGTAAAAATTCTCTGTATATCTTTTGGACCTGAGATTTCTTGTGCATATGCCCCAGGTTATATCAAAACTTTCATTAGTTGAACACTTTTTGATTTGAGCAACAGAAAACCCCTTAAAAAATTCGACCTTTGTCAGCTGTTCTGTTTTGACAGATTTCTGCCAATATTTGTGTTTGCCGCTTTATCACTTTCTTTTTTAGTTCTTTTGATCACAGAACGTTTGGGAAAGTTGCTACAGTAGTATATACTTTATATGTGGTGGTTTGGGGTTGAAACCTGAAGCAAAAAAGGGTTGATTATATGTTATGCTTACACTAATGTTGCTAATAGATTTGTGTTTAGTTTTGTATGAAGGAAGTTTTCAAGTGTAGGGATTGGAGAATGATGAGATGAGTTGAAGAATAGACAAAAGCTCAAGCTTGGGAATGCCCATGCATCACCCCAAGAAATATCCAAGAAGTACAAGCATCAAAGCTTGGGGATGCCCCCGAGGCACCCCTTCTTCATTCACAAAAATCAGGTCACCTTTCAAGACACTATATTTTTATTGCTTCATGCACTATGCGTTTTTCTTGGAGCATCAGTTGTTTTAGTTTTCATTATTAGTTTAGTTTTGTTTGCTGCAATAAATGGTTGGACCCAACAAGTTTCTTTTGGAGAAGTTGCCTTGCTTTTCATTTGCCAAGAACGCTCTAGTTTTCACTCTTATCAAAAACCGAGTGTTCTTCTTTTTCTGCTACTGCTTTTGGTTTTCGTTTTCGCCTTGATTTGCATTCAGATCTTCTTATATTTATTTATCAAGGTGTATTTTTGCCTCTGGACCATGTTGGTTTTCCTCAAAAGAGTTGGATTAAAAAAGTTTGAATGGTGTTGGAAAAGAGAAAAAGCTTTATGCAAAAAAGTGGTACAAGAAGGAGCTTGTGTAGACTGCGGCTTAGGCTTTTTCATGTCATGCTTGATGTATTTTTTATAGTATGCTTAGTGGTTTTGCTGTAGCATGACTTGTCTCAAATAACTGAGATTGCTTAATGAGCCTTTGAAAAAATCATGCGTTGTTTTTATCGTTTGGAAGCATTATTTTGGTTTTCTCCTTGATGCTTTATTTGGGTTGACTTGGCGCATGCTCACACATGTTAGACTCATACAAAGTCGCCAATAGCATTTATGATCATTTAGTTTTTGACTTTTGATGACATCTTATGCTTCTTTCAATGTCGCTTTGTCGCTTTGCATGATTATGGCCATTATTGCTCTCTTAGTTGGTCGCTCCCAGTCTTTTGCTAGCCCTTGCCTTGTACTGAGTATGAGCTCTACTCGTGCATCCAACTCCTAAAAACCCAAGTTTGCCAAAGTGTCCACCATACATACCTACTAGCAATTTGCTATTCCAAGTAAATTTGACTTGCTTTTATTTACTCTTCAAATTAAACTCTTACCAGTGTTATGCGAAAATTAGTCAGTAAAGCTCTCACGAACTGGAAGGCACACTTTACTTTTTCTTGTTCTTAAAAATTTGACATTGTGGTCTCTTATGTTGAGTTGTTATGCTTGCAAGTTGTAAGTTGAAGACTAGCCCAGCCATGCCGTCATGGGCAAGCTTTCAACATTGCACTTCTTATTTGAGTTGATATCGTGATCTTTTGTTTATGGATGCCCACAGTGTGAAATGAATTGGGAATCTTGCGGGGATCATGGAGTTTGTATATGTGTTAGGGAAACGCCTGGGCCGCCAATCTAAGCCATGCATAATTCATGGTGGAAATTTGCAGCATACCCATAGTGGACATTCGACGACGCATCTCAAAATAAAAAGCTAAACAAATGGTAAATAAAAGAGATGTCGAGGTGTTCATTGTCTGCTTGTCCTGTCATTTTGATGTGGGCTTGTTCCATGTCATCGGGCACGGAGGTACCCCGTTGGCGGTTCTCGATGATACGCATATACTTACAATGACAAGAACCTTGCTTGGGACTCTAAGTAGAGTAGCATGAGGTTTGGGTACTCGTATTCACGGGACATGAGGTTTTCAACTTATGATTTGTCAAGCATATGCATCATAATTGTTCTCGCATTAACTTTAACCATTCAAGATGCTTATGATGGGGGCAATGAGAGCTCAAAGCCGGTAAGTACCATAATTTTTGAAGGTTATAAAACTTGCAATCACTGCTTCCCTCCGCGAAGGGCCTTTCTTTTACTTTTATGTTGAGTCACCACCTTCTATCTTTATGCACCATTAAGAGAGCATAGTTGTCATTCTTAGTATAATGTGCATTGTCCCAAAGTTTTCATTGATTGATTCATATTGTTGGTTTCACTTGTTCTCAAATTAGTTGTATCTAGTCGCCCTCCTAAACTTGAAGGTGTCCTATGCATTTATGTTTTGCTCTCCATGAAGGACAAGCTGAAAACCATTTGTATGTTTTTCCTTATGATTTGAACACACGTTTGACTTTCATTGTTTCATTTTCATGATCTTTTGTTTGTGTTCATTTTTATGTTTATAACATGGTTGCTAAGTTTATATTGTCAAGATTATATCTTTCATGCCCATGTTTTAAGTTCTTTTGATCCCAGCTCACAACGCTTACATAGATGATCAAGATTGTGTAGGTGCATGTCACCTCAAAAATTATTTCTTTTGTTATCACTTACCTACTCGAGGACGAGCAGGAGTTAAGCTTGGGGATGCTGATACGTCTCCAACGTATCCATAATTTTTGATGCTCCATGCTTGTTTTTACACCATTTGCCTAATGTTTCGTTACACTTCGTGGCACTTTTATGCATTTTCCGGAACTAACCTATTAACAAGTCGCCGCAGTGCCAGTTCCCTATTTTCTGCTGTTTTTGTGTTTCAAAAAAGTTACACATTAAATATTCTCCGAATTGGACGAAACTAAAGTCAATCATCTAGATATTTCACGGAGCTTCCAGAGAACCGAAGAGGAGACGGAGTGGGGCCACGAGGGGACCTCACACCAGGGCGGCGTGGCCCAGCCCCTGGCCGCGCCCCCTATGTGTGAGGCCGCCTCGGTCCACTTCTGACGATGCCCCTTCGCCTATAAAGACCCCCCGACGGGAAAAACCTAAGTACCCGATCAAATTTCCAGAAACACATCGCGATCCGCCGCCGTCGTCGACCCGAGATCGGGAGGGTCCAGAAGCTCTTCCCGGCACCCTGCCGGAGAGGGGAATCGCCACCGGAGGTCTTCTTCATCACCATGCTTGCCTCCGGAGCGATGAGTGAGTAGTCTACCTTGGACTATGGGTCCATAGCAGTAGCTAGATGGTTGTCCTCTCCACCATGTGCTTCATGTTTAGATCTCATGAGCTGCCCTACATGATTGAGATCACCGTTATGTAATTCTACATGTTTGGTTTGTTGGGATCCGATGAATATTGGTGTTATGATTGAGTTGCTATACTGAAATATATCTTATGTTATCTCTATGTCGTTTATGATCTTGCATGCTCTCCGTTGTTAGTAGCTATCTTGGCCGAGTAGTTGCTAGTGACTCCAAGAGGGGGTATTTATGCTCGATAGTTGGGTTCATGCCTCTATTTAATCTGGGGGAGTGATAGAAACCTCTAAGGTTGTAGATGTACTGTTGCCACTAGGGAGAAAACAACATTCATATGCTCGAGGGCATATGCTTTGTTTACATTACACACTTTGCTTAATGCAATTATCTGTTGTTCGCAACTTAATACTCATGGGGTGTTCGGATGATATCCCCGTGAGTGGATTATTAGTCATAGATGCAGTTGGATGACGGTCTATGTATTTTGTTGTAATGCCCAGAGTAAATCGCATAGTGATCTTCTTGACATATCACGTTATCTTTATTCTATCAATTGCCCAACTGTAATTTGTTTACCTAGCATGTGCTATTATCTTATGGAGAGACACGACTAGTAAACTGTGGACCCCAGTCCTATTTCTATCATATTGCTATCACCTGTTTACTTTACTCGCACTGTTTACTTTACTCGCATACTTCTACTGTTTTCCACTCGATACGCTCATATCCTTTGTTTCAAGCAAACCGGTGAGATTGACAACCTCATCGTAAGTTGGGAACAAAGTACTTGGTTGTGTTGTGTGCAGGTTCCACGTTGCTGCTCGCAAAGCAAAGCTTGGACAAGGCGCCATATAAATTGTCCGGAGCTGTCGCGAAGCTTGCAAGCATCACCTTCAGTCGTATTGGCTTTTTCTTCTTCGAACGATAAACCTTGGTTTCTAACTGAGGGAAAAACTTTCTGCTGTGCTCATCACACCTTCCGCTTGGGGTTCCCAACTGCCTGGCTATAATCATCATCAACTACACGCCAGCCATCATCCTTCATGAGAGAGCAAAACATAAATGCATAGGACACCTTCAAGTTTAAGAGGGCGACTAGATACAAATAATTTAAGAACAAGTGAAACCAACATCATGAGTCAATCAATGAAAACTTTGGGAAAATGCATATTATACTCAGAATGACAACTACGCTCTCTTAGACGGTGCATAAAGGTAGAAGGTGGTGACTCAACATAAAAGTAAAAGAAAGGCCCTTCGCGGAGGGAAGCAGTGATTGCAAGTTTTATAAACCTTCAAAAATTATGGTACTTACCGGCTTTGAGCTCTCATTGCCCCCATCATAGGCATCTTGAATGGTTAAAGTTAATGCAAATACACTTATGCTGCATATGCTTAACAAATCATAAGTTGAAAACCTCGTGTCCCGTGAAATACGAATACCCAAACCTCATGCTACTCGACTTAGAGTCCCAAGCAAGCTCTTGTCATTGTAAATATATGTGTATCATCGAGAACCGCCAACGGGGTACCTCCATGCCCGATGACATGGAACAAGCCCACATCAAAATGACAGGACAAACAGACAATGACACCTCGGCATCTCTTTTATTTACCATTGGTATAGCTTTTTATTGTGAGATGCGTCGTCGAATGTTCACTATGGGCATGCTGTAAATTTCCACCATGAATTATGCATGGCTTAGATTAGCGGCCCAGGCATTTCCCTAACACATATAAAAACTCCATGATCCCGCAATATTCCCAACTTATTTCACATCGCGAGTATCCATAAACAAAAGATCACGATATCAACTCAAATGAAAGATAGTGCAATGTTGAAAGCTTGCCCCATGACGGCATGGCTGGGCTAATTTCCAACTTATAACTTGCAAGCATAGCAACTCAACATAAGATAGCCACAATGTCAAAATTTTAAAATGAGAAAAGTAAAGTGTGCCATCAGGTTCATGAGAGCTTTACTGACCAATTTTCGCATAACACTAAAAAGAGTTTAATTTGAAGGATAGATAAAAACAAGTCAAATATACTTTGGAATAGCAAATTGCTAATAGGTATGTATGGTGGACACTTTGGAACAACTTGGTTTTTAGGAGTTGGATGCACGAGTAGAGCTCATGCTTAGTACAAAATGAGGGCTAGCAAAAGACTGGGAGCGACCAACTAAGAGAGCAATAATGGCCATAATCATGCAAAGCGACAAAGCGACATTAAAAGAAGCATAAGATGGCATCAAAAGTCAAAAACTAAATGATCATAGAGGCAATGGAAACTTTGTATGAGTCTAACATGTATGAGCATGCGCCAAGTCAACCCAAATAAAGCATCAAAGGAGAAAACCAAAATAATGCTTCCAAATAATGAAAACAACGCATGATTTTTTCAAAGGCTCATTAAACAATCTCAGTCATTTGAGACAAGTCATGCTACAGCAAAACGACTAAGCATACTATCAAAAAGACATCAAGCACGACATGCAAAAGCCTAGGCCGCAGTCTACACAAGCTCCTTTTTGTACCACTTTTTTGCATAAAGCTTTTTCTCTTTTCCAACACCATTCGAACTTTTTTGAAACAACTCTTTTAATGAAAACCAACATGGACCAGAGGTCAAAATACACCTTGATGAAAATATATAACAAGATCTGAACAAAAATCAAGGCGAAAAACGAAAGCTAAACGCAGTTCTAGAAAAAGAAGAACACTCGTTGAAACGATAAGAGTGAAAAACGGAGTGTTCTTGGCAAATGAAAGCAAGGCAACTTCTCCAAAGGAAATTTGTTGGGGTCCAACCATTTATTGCATCAAACAAAAATAAACAAAACTGAAAACTAAAAACAACTAATGCTCCAAGAAAAATGCATAATGCATGAAGCAATAAAAATATAGTGCGTTGAAAGGTGACCTGATTTTTGCCGATGAAGAAGGGGTGCCTCGGGGGCATCCCCGAGCTTTGACGCTTGTACCTCTTGGATATTTCTTGGGGTGTGTGGGCATCCCCAAGCTTGAGTTTTTGTCCATTCTTCAACTCATCTAATCATTCTCCAATCCCTACACTTGAAAGCTTCCTTCATACAAAACTAAACAGAAATTTATTAGCAACATTAGTGTAAGCATAACATTGAATCAACCCTTTTTGCTTCAGGTTTCAACTCAAAACCACCACATATAAAGTATATACTACTTTAGCAACTTCCCCAAAAGTTCTGTGATCAAAAGAACTCAAAAAGAAAACGATAAAGCGGCAAACACAAATATTGGCAGAAATCTGTCAAAACAGAACAGCTGACAAAGGTCCAATTTTTAGAGGGCTTTCTGTTGCTCAAATCAAAAAGTGTTAAACTAATGAAAGTTTGGATATAACCTGGGGCATATGCACAAGAAATTGGAGGTCCAAAAGATATACAGAGAATTTCACGAATTTTTATGGTGCAGCACCGAAAATAGTTTCAGGACAGCAACATCTCCAAATCTTACCTCACTCAAATTAGAGGCTTCTCTTGGCACAAAAACGAAATAAAAAGGATAATGAGCAGTTATTACAATAGTAATAATTTCCAAGATTCAAATAAAAGAAAAAGTACTGAATGTAAAAACATTGGGTTATCTCCTAAGAGTGCTTTTCTTTAACGCCTTTGAGCTAGGCGCAGAAAATGCAAATCAAGTAATATTGAAGGAGGCATTGAGATCAATTGTAGGAGTCTTTTCAACAATAAATTGAATTGTGTCAAAATGAGTTTTTGAAGATCCTTTATGATCACACTTTGGTACACTACTTTCATCAAAAGGATTTTTAGGACAAATCCAACTAAAATTCTTTTCCAAAGCATCATGAATTCCTACAAGTTTACAAGGTATTGGCACTCTAAAATATTCATTGGGTGTACCAACAACTTCTACAGGCAAGCCAAGCTTACTAAATTTCTTAAAAACTTTTCTAGCTTCAATGGCAACATCTATAAATTCTATGCGCAAAGTTTCCAAGATAAAAGCTTTCTTTTCGGGGTCCTCAATATCATGAAGCTTAAGGAACATGTATTGCATAAAAGGATTAAGGCTAGCAAACCTAGCTTTAACATGTGAATCAAATAATCAGAAGCAACTTCATAACTAGGAGCAAGCTCGGCCAAAGACTTTTTCTCAACATCTTTATACATACTAATATGATTAAAGAACTCCTCAATGTTACTTTTTCCAATAATTGAACCACTACCTACTGAGAGGTCCTCCAAAACGTACTTAGGGAACAACATAATGAACTAGAGTAAAGAAATAACAACTATAAAGGAAACTAATTTTTTTTGTGTTTTCGATAAAACGATGCAAGTAAAAATAAAGTAAAAGCAAAACTTAAAACAAAGTAAAGGATGTGTGTGTGAAACTCCCCTTGCAGAAGTCTTCTTTTTCCCCGGCAACGGCGCCAGAAAACTTGTTGATGGCGCAGTGATGATGGTGCCAGAAAACTTGTTGGCATGTAGTTGATGAAGTAAATGACCGGCCAGTTGGAAACCCCAAGAGAAGGTTTGATGAATATAGCAACAAGTTTTCCCTCAGTTATGAAACCAAGGTTATCAATCCAGTAGGAAAAAGACAATACTCCAGAAGGTGATGCCCACTAGCTGTGTGACACTCCAACAAGGGCGCCGTTAACGATTTCTTGTTAGCGCGTCTTCAACCAGAAGCAACGTGGAACCTGCACACAACACAACCAAATACTTTGTTCCCAACTTACAATGAGGTTGTCAATCTCACCGGTTTGCTTGAAACAAAGGGTATGAGCGTATCGAGTGGAAAGTGATAATAGTATGCAAGTAAAGTAAACAGTGTGAGTAAAGTAAACAGGTGATAGCAATATAAAGGAAATAGGATCGGGATCCACAGTTCACTAGTGGTGTCTCTCCATAAGATAAAATAACACATGCTGGGTAAACAAATTACAGTTGGGCAATTCATAGAATAAAGACAACGTGCATATGTCGAGAGGATCACTATGAGATTTACTCTGGGCATTACAACAAGATACATAGACCGTCATCCAACTGCATCTATGACTAATAATTCACTTGTGGCAAATTAATCCGAGAACTTCACAAGTATTAAGTTGCGAACAATAGATAACTGCATTAAGCTAAGTGTGTAATGTAAACAAAGCATATGCCCTTGAGCATATGAATGTTGTTTTCTCCCTAATGGCAACAACACATCTACAACCTTAGAGGTTTCTGTCACTCCCCCAGATTAAATAGAGGCATGAACCCACTATCGAGCATAAATACCCCCTCTTGGAGTCACTAGCACCTACTCGGCCAAGATAGCTACTAACAACGGAGAGCATGCAAGATCATAAACAACATAGAGATAACATAAGATAATATTCAGCACATCAACTTAATCATAACACTAATATTCATCGGATCCCAACAAACACAACATGTAGAATTACATAACGGTAGTCTCGATCATATAAAGCAACTCACGAGATCTAAACATGAAGCACATGGTGGAGAAGACAACCAACTAGCTACTGCTATGGACCCATAGTCCAAGGTAGACTACTCACTCATCGCGCCGGAGGCAAGCATGGCGATGAAGAAGACCTCCGGTGGCGATTCCCCTCTCTGGTAGGGTGCCGGGAAGAGCTTCTGGACCCTCCCAATCTCGGGTCGATGGCGGTGGTGGATCGCGATGTATTCTGGAAAAGTGATCGGGTCTTTAGGTTTTTCCTGTTGGGGGGTCTTTATAGGTGAAGGGGCGGTGTCAGAAGTGGACCAGGGTGGCCTCACCACCAGGGGGCGCGGGCCAGCCCTGGGGCACGCCGCCCTATGGTGTGGCCGCCCTGTGGCCCCTCTCCGTCTCCTCTTCAGTTCTCTGGAAGCTTCGGTAAATATTTGGACGTCTGTCTTTTGTTTCGTCCAATTCCGAGAATATTTCCTGTGTAACTTTTCTGAAACACAAAAATAGCAGAAAACAGGGAACTGGCAGTGTGGCATCTCGTTAATAGGTTAGTTCCGGAAAATGCATAAAAATGCCACGAAGTGTAACGAAACACTAAGCAAATGGTGTAAAAACAAGCATGGAGCATCAAAAATTATGGATACGTTACAGACGTATCAGTGTTGTGTGCAGGTTCCACGTTGCTACTAGTTGAAGACGCGCTAACAAGTTGTCATTAATGGCGCCCTTGTTGGAGTGTCACTAGGCTAGCAAGCATCACATTCTGGAGTTTGGCTTTTTCCTGGACTGACAAACCTTGGTTTCTTACTGACGGAAAATTTGCTACTGTGCACATCATACCTTCCTCTTGGGGTTCCCAACTGGACAGTGATTTACATCAACACCGTGCCGCATCACCCCTATGTGTGTGACTGCCCTGGTCCACTTCTGACGCTGCCCCTTCGCCTATAAAGACCCCCCAACGGGAAAAACCTAAGCACCCGATCAATTTTCCAGAAACACATCGCGATCCGCCGTCATCGTCGACCCAAGATCAGGAGGGTCCAGAATCTCTTCCCGGCACCCTGCCGGAGAGGGGAATCACCACTGGTGGTCTTCTTCATCGCCATGCTTGCCTCCGGCGCGATAAGTGAGTAGTCTACCTTGGACTATGGGTCCATAGCAGTAGCTAGATGGTTGTCTTCTCCACCATGTGCTTCATGTTTAGATCTTGTGAGCTGCCTTACATGATCGAGATCACCTATATGTAATTCTACATGTTGTGTTTGTTGGGATCCGATGAATATTGGTGTTATGTTGAGTTGATGTGCTGAATATTATCTTATGTTATCTCTATGTTGTTTATGATCTTGCATGCTCTTCGTTGTTAGTAGCTATGTTGGCCAAGTAGATACTAGTGACTCCAAGAGGGGATATTTATGCTCGATAGTTGGGTTCATGCCTCTATTTAATCTGGGGGAGTGACAGAAACCTCTAAGGTTGTAGATGTGTTGTTGCCACTAGGGAGAAAACAACATTCTTGTGTCCAAGGACATTCGTTTTGTTTACATTACACACTTTGCTTAATGCAGTTATCTGTTGTTCGCAACTTAGTACTTTTGGGGTCCTCGGATGATTCCCCACGAGTCGATTATTAGTCATAGATGCAGTTGGATGGCGGTCTATGTATCTTGTTGTAGTGCCCAGAGTAAATCTCATAGTGATCCTCGCGACATATGCACGTTATCTTTATTCTATCAATTTCCCAACTGTAATTTGTTTACCCAGCATGTTGTTATTTATTTTATGGAGAGACACCACTAGTGAACTGTGGACCCCGGTCCAATTTCCTTTACATTGCTTTCACCTGTTTACTATTACTCGCACTGTTTACTTTCTCGCATACTACTATTGCTTTCCACTCGATACGCTCATACCTTTGTTTACAGCAAACCGGTGAGATTGACAACCTCATCGTAAGTTGGGAGCAAAGTATTTAGTTGTGTTGTGTGTAGGTTCCGCGTTGCTACTAGTTGAATACGTGCTAACAAGTATCGTTAATGGCGCCCTTGTTGGAGTGTCACTAAGCTAGCAAGCATCACCTTCTGGAGTTTGGCTTTCTCGTACTGGAATTACAAACCTTGGTTTCTTACTGAGGGAAAACTGCTGCTGTGCTCATCATACCTTCCTCTTGGGGTTTCCAACTGGTCGGTGATCTATATATCAACACCGGCGCTATCAGGATCCGATGAATATTGGTGTTATGTTAAGTTGATGTGCTGAATATTATCTTATGTTATCTCTATATTGTTTATGATCTTGCATGCTCTCCGTTGTTAGTAGCTATCTTGGCCAAGTAGATACTAGTGACTCCAAGAGGGGGTATTTATGCTCGATAGTTGGGTTCATGCCTCTATTTAATCTGGGGGAGTGACAGAAACCTCTAAGGTTGTAGATGTGTTGTTGCCACTAGGGAGAAAACAGCATTCTTGTGTCCAAGGACATTCGTTTTGTTTACATTACACACTTTGCTTAATGCAGTTATCTGTTGTTCGCAACTTAATACTCGTGGGGTGTTCGGACGATATCCCCGTGGGTGGATTATTAGTCATAGATGCAGTTGGATGGCGGTCTATGTATTTTGTTGTAATGCCCAGAGTAAATCTCATAGTGATCCTTGTGACATATGCACGTTATCTTTATTCTATCAATTGCCCAACTGTAATTTGTTTACCCAGCATGTTGTTATTTATCTTATGGAGAGACGCCACTAGTGAACTGTGGACCCCGGTCCAATTTCCTTTACATTGTTACACCGTTTTACTTTTACTCGCACTGTTACTTTCTCGCATACTACTACTGTTTTCCACTCGATATGCTCATACCTTTGTTTACAACAAACCGGTGAGATTGACAACCTCATCGTAAGTTGGAAGCAAAGTACTTGGTTGTGTTGTGTGCAGGTTCCACGTTGCTACTAGTTGAAGACGCACCAACAAGAATCATAAACAGCGCCCTTGCTGGAGTGTCACGAAGCTAGCAAGCATCACCTTCTGGAGTTTGGCTTTTTCCTACTGGATCGATAAACCTTGGTTTCTTACTGAGGGAAAGACTTGCTATTGTGCTCATCATACCTTCCTCTTGGGGTTCCCAACTGGGTGGTTATCCTGCCCGCATCAATGGGCTAGGCTTGGGCAGGAGATTTGAGAGATTTAGGGAAGGCCCGGCCCGACGGCCCGACAACCTGACGATATTTTGGCCCGATGGGTTGGGCCTAGGCAGGAAAAACATGGCCCGATAGTCGGGCTGGGCCGGGCCTAGGCAGCAGTTTTTTGAGTCAGGCTTTTTGCTGGCCCGGCCCAACCCGACATGGCCCGACGACATGCCCAGGTATACTTTCCTATGCATACCATCAGATTACTCCGCCTAATGCACACATCCTCCACACATTTTCTTGCATACAAGTTTTATGAGAACAAAGCATACATAAACAGGGTAACAAATACATCTATCAATACATCAATAACAACTAAAGATCCACCATATGAGTAATATATATATGTTCACAATCATGATAGGCAGCTCATGTGCATCTAATTAGTGAAGCACAATAGAGAGATTGGTACAAGTTATTACCACAATCCTACATTATAGGGATGAACTGCTCCCCTGTCATCATGGTGATGAAGGAGATGGTGTCAATGGAGTCGAAGGGGTGGCCATAGGCGACTCTGGTAGCTTCTCCCTCCTATCCTCAGAGTCAGCAGATCTGTTTTCTTTATTTCGTGTTTTTTGCCGTCTCCTTGCGATCTCGCCGAAGGGGTCATATATATAGTCGATTTTAGGTCATGATGCATCTGTAGAGCCAAAGAAAGAGGCAAAAGTGCCCATGAGGGGAAAAGTGGGACCCACCACATGGTCAGGAGTCTGGGCCGCATGGTACCCCTGAAATGCCCCTCTTGAGGTTCTATGTTCAGTTCTTTTACTGTCCCGATGTATTTTTTTTGGGATAAAAAGATGCTCCAAAAAGTTTGGGTCCATTTTTACATCTCGAAGGTTCATGAAACTAAAAAAATATGCAAAATCTAAGATTCCTATTCTGCAAAGTTAAAATCAAAATAAAGAGAATTCTTTGGGAAATCCCCAAAAACAATGTAAAACAAGTACATGACCTTAGTTAATTATCAAATATAAATGAGTAATATCTTATAACTATAAATTTCATGGATGCATTTTATATGCATCACTCATATTGTGTTGTGTGTTCGGTTGTGTGCATGTCACTCCTAGTTCAAATACACCCGGGGAACACTTTGTCATTTTTGCAAATACGTTAGTTTGGAACCAATATTCTTTGTCCTCTATTTTTCGTTTTTTTGAGTTTCCAAAAGTTATTAAATAATTAATGTATGTAATTCCTGCTATATTGTGCACATTCAACTAATGAAAATAAATTTATTGTGGACAATACAAAAAAAGTCAAATCTAGATTATGTGCTTGATATTTAAGTCAATCACTATTTAGTTCAATTTTTTTTGTCTATGTCAAAAGTAGTCACATTTTTGTTTTATTTTTTAAGTGTCTACTCCCTCCGTTTCAAAATATAAGATATTTTAGGTTTGTGAAGCAAATGTATCTAGACATATTTTAGTGTGTACATTCGAGTGAACCTACACACTAAAAGATATCTAAATACATTTGCTTCACAAAGCTAAAACATCTTATATTTTGAAACGGAGGGAGTACTAACTATCCATGGATTTTTCACTTTTTTGAATAAAAATAAAAATAAATAAATGAGTGAATTTATAGATTGAGTAGGCAACTAAAATCCCCTTTCGGTCTGAAGCCTTTTGATGTGTATGAGATTAATGAAATCCTTTATAATGGAAAATTATATTTAGGAAACTACTACAATTTGAAGAACTGTTAAATAGATTAAAAAATAAAGTACCACACTTTTCACACAATTGAGACATTATAACTTTTCTATTAACATGGGCATAACATATTTCTTCAAAATATATAGCCAAATAATAAAACTTGTCGATACATCATACTCCGAGAAAGATAATGAGACATGCTACGATTGGAGATACCAAACATCAAGACAGGCTATATTGGGGTTCTGGAGATCAATTCCCCTATTCTGCGGGTTACGGAACACGTTGGGATCACCTGAAGAACATGCCATTTTTTCTTTTAGCAATAGTGATTATTTCTATAGTAAAGATGACTAACTAAGCATTTGTCTTCTGGATATAAGACTACTCACAATGGAAGTATCATAACTAATATTATACACTACATGCATGCAAAAAGCTGATGTGATACCATAATTAATAAATAGATAGGTGAGTGTGCTATCATATCATGTTACCGTATCATAGCACATCAATCTAGAAAGTTAGTGACAAATACATCTTGTACACATATTTGCATTGAGATTCTACAAAATAATAAATATGATGAAACTATGATACTACTTTATGATATTATGCATTGTACAAGTGGTATTATAAACTAGTATCATATGCATGATACTAGTGTATGATACGAGAAATGCATAGGAGCTCCCGGGTGCTACACACCCCCATACTTGGAAAAATAAAATTAAAAAAAGATTTAAAAAATCAATCTTTTTTTGAAATCAAAGATGAATACCGGTATTGTACTTATAAAAATATTTCACTAGGAAATTACTTTTATTTTATCCTGGGTAAAAAAACAAACTCGAAACACCCCATGACCAAGTACTATTCACTTTATATTCGTCATAATTTTGTTTTGTTTTTTTGCCCGGGTTACAATAAAAGTAATTTCCTAGAGAAATATAATATACAAGTACAATACCTGTTCACCTTTGAGTTCAAAAAAAGTTTGATTTTTTAAAACCTTTTTTGAATTTATTTTGATTTTTCCCAAATATGGGGGTGTGTAGCATCCGAGAACCAAACGTCCGCGTTATGTATGATACCCTCTATTGTGACTAGTCTAAAAATTATTTTGGTTAAGCAAAAATTATTGTTATTCTAGTCCCACTTTAACCGCCTTGCATTGTAGATGACCTAATAGGCTTCAGTTTTACATGCCCGAGAACAACTCGATCAATTAAGTTACTGGGAAAATGTACGGTCTATTTGCACGTACTAAGAATCATTCAAGCAGTTGCTGGAGTAACCAGACACGCATTCGTTAGCCCTGCTTCTTTGGGCAAATCTTCGGAGTAAATGTTGTCAGCAACCGCTGCAGCAGCAGCTGCTAGCTGCTACTACAAAAAGCTAGTGATAAGGATAACTGTCAGCTAAAGTAGCAAAACCTGAGTAGCATTTAGGGCATCTCCAGCGGGCCGACCCAAACAGACATCGCGGATCCGTTTCTGTCCGACCGGACAAAGAGGCCGAAAAAACAGCACCCAGCGGGCCGACCCAAACGTGTCCGGGGGGAGGACACACCCATCCGCGGCCCAAATTTGGGGCAGCGATGGGTCTGTGCGGACACGCGCGGACCGTGCACGCGTCCTCCCCTGGTCCACCTGTCATCGACCCGCGTCGATACGTCTTCTCCAACGCGACGTGTCCGCCCGCGCCAGTGCGTCCCGTCGCCTCGAGTCAGAGCGCGTGTGCTTTGGGCGCCCCGCCCTCAGCGGCCGCCTTCAATGCCTGCCGCGGCATCAACGCCGGCGTGGCGTGCCGATTGGGCTGCCGCGCGCAGGCATTCATGGCGGCCGCTGGACGCCCGGCCACTGGCCCCTTTAAAAGGAGGCCACAACGGAGCCGCGACCACCACAGCCTCCATCGCCACAGCCACCGCAGCCGCCACAGCCACCACAGCCCAGCCATGGGGTTCTAGAAGAAGGGCAGGCACGACCACGAGGCCAGCGGGTCTCGGCGCCGGCATTCGCCACCTCGACGCCGGTCTCCACCGCGCCGCGCCAGGACGGCCTCACCGCATCCACCGCGCCAGCGTGATCGCCGGTACATTCCGGTGACTCACTGCCAGGCGCTATACCGCTGCGGCCAGAGCGTCGACTGGCCGGACTGCAGCCTCCCCGGCGGGTGGCACCTGAACAGCCGGCGCGTGCCGGTCCCTCCGGTGCCGCGCTTCGGCCCGGACCGGGTGACCGAGATCCGCCGCCGCCGCGCGTTGATGCCGGCGCGCCTCCGCGCCGATCCCGCCTTTGGCTACGATAGCCAGTGGTGGGATAACTTCGGGCCGCGGGAGCGCGACCCAGTGCGGCGGGCGGCCTTCCTAGGGGAGGCCGACCCCAACCCCTACGCCGGCGTGTACATGCCGGAGCCGGGGCCAGAGCCGCCGCAGCGGGAGCCCTTCATCGAGGAGATGGAGGAGGACGACGACGAGGAGGAGGCGCCGCCGGAGGTCCACATCAAGCAGGAGGTGGGCGGCGACGACATCCCTGGCGAGGAGCCCAGGGACGACACGGAGGACTACTGCGGGTGCGTCGCCTACGGCATCCTCAACGCAATGGAGCGCGGCGAGGCGCCGCCGTCCCCGCCACCGCTGACCGAGGAGGAGCAGCTCCGGGTCGCCCTCCTCGTCTCCGAGGAGGAGGAGAAGAGGCGGTGCGCCGGCTACGAGACTGCGCTGGCCATTTCAGTGCACCAGCAGCACGGCCGGCCACCGTCGCCACCATCGCAGCGTGCCGCGACGCCACCGCCGCCTCCTCCTCCAAGCCCTCTGCCGCCGCCACCTGCTGCCCCTGGTCCTCCTCCACCGCCTGCGGCCAACTGGTCGTGGCCGCAGTCGCCCTACATCATCCTCCCCGACGAGGACGACAAGTAGGCCGCGGCGAGGACGACGATGACGCCGCCGCCCCCTGTGCCCCCAAAGCCCTTGCTAGGGCTTTGTATGTTTTTTTTATTTTCTATGTATTATATAAGTAATGAAAAAAAATCAAAAAAAAAATTGCTTCAGGCCGCTGGGTGCACCCCACGACCCATCCGGACAAAACCGGACTGGCTGTCCACGGACCGACCCATACGGACCAAATCGGACCGATTCGGTGTCCGAAATGGATCGGCCCGCTGGAGATGCCCTTAGAGGATAGAGACAAGTCCAGAAAGATAAAAAAGAAAACTTTTCGTTTGAATGGACAGACAGACAGAACAGAAAATTAGTGCTAGGACAGACATAAGCATCAGTCCATACCCATCGATATGACATTAGAAGAAGATTATGGATGGCTCGACAATATACTTAAGAAGATGACATCACTCCTCTCATTTTCCCCCCTCATGCCTGTTGCCCAATGATTGTTCCGTTTATTTCCCATTTCCTTTTTTCTTACAAAGCAATCTAAAGGGATGCGAGAAGACGAACGAGTACTGCTGCTGCCCGACGAGAAAACACTGCAAAAATGGGCACCGAAGAAAAAAAAGAATCTCTCCACTGATCGAGCTAAACAAATTTAGGAACTAGAGAAAAAGAATTAACCTTGGATCTTAATCTCTGCATGAACCCGCTAATTAAACGTACGTACCACCCTGTTGTTCTTCGAGATTGAATTACAAGGTGAGATCCAAGCTCACGTTGGCTCTGTTCTCCGTGGCGTCTCCCCCGTGGCGTACTGCTTCATGCTGCTGCGAAGAAGACGACCCTGATGACGCCGATGACGCCGAGCCAGCTTGTCCTCTTCTTTCCCACGCCGCGGCCATCTCATCACGTCGGGCATGAGTCAAGGGCGTTGGCTGTTCTTGCCGCGGCGCTGGTGCCGTCATGCTGACGCTCGGGACCCGCCAGAGCGCGGCCGCCGGCACCGGGCTGCCGTTGATCGGCTGGGACATGGAGCCAGGTCCGCTGCCGTAGTACCTGGGCACGCCGGCTGGTCCGGTGGGCGCGATGTGGTGGTTGGACCAGGAGGGGTAGTGCGGTGGTGGCTCGTAGCGGGCCATGTGCGCCGGAGCGGCGACGAAGCGGTGGTGATGGTGGTAGCCGCTGCCGAAGGCCGGGTACGCGTGGGCGGGGTAGTGGCCCTGCATGGCCATGGCGCTCTGGAACTGCGCGCGCTTCGCGTGCTGCCGCTCCCTCTTGTGCGCGTTCTGGTGGCCCCCGAGCGCCTGCGACGTCGGGAAGTTCCGGCAGCAGTAGTGGCACTCGAACTTGCGACTGCCGCCGCCGCTTGCACCGGCCGACGCCGCCGCCGTAGTCTGGCCGGGAGAAGTGGTGCTGACGGCGGCAGTATCGCCGTTGGTGACGGAGGACGCCGCCCCGTCGGGCGGAAAGTCGAAGCCGAAGAGACGGATGGACGACGTGGGGCTCGACCCGCCTGCCTCTGTCGCCGGCGGCGGCCTGGGCCGCACGAACGGGAGCTGAGAGAAGGAGTTGATGTCCGGGGCGCCATTCGCCGTCTCGCCTGGAAGGCTGTTGGCCGCCTGCTGCGCGTCTTGCTCGCTCATAGCCGTCGAAGAGTACTTGCAAGCTAGCCACACACACCTAGGGTAAGCAGTTTAGGTAGCCGTGTCGTGTGTTAGGGGAGCGAGCGCTAGGTAGCTGGAGCTACAGGGGATTCTTCTCCTGGTCTTCCTAAACTGTTGCGCGATGGAAATATGTTGGCCGGCGGGGATGGAGCTAGAGAGATCGATGGAGCTAGCTAGCTGCGTTGATGTATGGGCCAGCTCGTAGGAGGGGTTAACCTCGTGTGGGGTGGAACGGGACCAGCTTGGAGGCAGGGTTGACAACGAAACTGTTTAATGTTGCTGTGTTTGGTCAGATTGGAAATATGCTATTCGTTGATAAATATTGCTGAGTAAGATTGGAAATATGCTATTGGTTGATAAATGTTGCTGAGTTAGATTGGAAATATGATATGGACCTATTTTCAAATGCTATATTTGAATATTTATTTATTGTCATTTTCACGACTGGTAAGATTGATAAGTGCATTCATATCCAGCACTAACCTGAAAGTAACTGAATATGATATATCACGAGTGATATTGGAACTGCATTCCGTTGACGTGTGAATATGATATTGAAATCTATTCTTTATTTAAAACCACCATGAAATTGTCGCATGGGGTATATAGGAGAGGTGATGCTTAGATTGTCCAATAAAGAGTTCGCAATGTGCAAGTTGTCCACTCGGGCAATAGCCGAGGGCTGAAAAGTACGTGCACCTATGACCTATCCCTGAAAGAAACATGGATGGAAACAGATACTGTAACTTTTAGACAAATCCAGATCTATTATAGAAGTTTAAAGAAATACAAAGTACCTCAAACGTAATAAAAATTACATCAAGTTCTTTGGACGACCTAACGACCACTACTGCCGCCAAAGCGAGTCGTTATCGCCACTACATGATGTTGTTACTAATAGCCGGGAAGTCTGCATGCGTTGTCCCTAAGGATCAGCATCATAGAGGCAAAGTCGTCGCCACTAAATCCTTGAATTAATCTGAATCATCTGACACTCTAAACCTGTAACACATGTAGATTGAACGAGATCCACCACTCGATGAGAGGAGCAACTAGATGATTTATCACCATCCTCAACGCCATCGGCGAGATCACCGATGACGAGGTGGACGAGGAGAGGGGTATACCTTATTGTTGTCTCGCACAACACCGTCATATCCGCCATAGCTGCCGATTAATCTCTAATTTTAGGGATCTTACCATATCATAAAGCCAAGGCCCCACCCTCCCGCAGTTGGACTAGCAAGCAGAATAGGCAGGACCCGTCAATTCCCAGCCAGAGATGGCGGAGATGGCATCGGCGGTGGCTAGGGTGAAAGCCTAGATCGCCACATTTCTTCTTTTGCTAGAGGGTGGTTAGGGTGAGTCTATGGCTGGGTTCACGGGGTTCTCTTTTTGTTATTTGACGTATCAGTATGAGTCCTCCATAAGAGCAAATGTACCCAAGTATCTCTCTAGATCCAAGCAGGATTTTGGCTCCCTTAAATGTTAAAAGTTCAAATTTTAAAAGTTTTGATTTTTTGAAAATTCATATGTATGCACTTGTCTTCTCTTATGCGCGGGCAAAGTGTCGTGAATAAAATCCATATATTGTGCCCCAAAAAAAATCAGTGTTCTAATTTAAGTAAGCATCACTTTTTAACACAGCTAATAACCTTTTTTTCCTATGAAAACACATATTCCCTCCGATTGAAAATAAGTGTCATAATTTTGTATTAACTTAGTACAATGTTTATACTAAGTCACCAACATTTATTTCCGATCGGAAGGAGTAGGATACAAACAAAACTACAACTCGGTCTTTGTGTTATTGTCTTGTGGGCTTATGGTCGACTTCACTAGGCTTCTATTGAAAGCTGACACAGAGTTGTGCATTGTGTTGAGGGTTAGGGTGCACATTATGCGGTATAATGGATCGTGCTATTTAAAACCTTGTTATGCGTAGTTATCATGCGCGTGGGAAATGTCAGCATGAACTTATCCCAAAATTTATGCTTTTCTGCGAGTAAATGTAGCTACTCCGACGACCGTCAACTAACGTACTAAATACGAGCGTCTATATATAGGTCCGTTATAGCGGCAGACCGGCAGTAGCTAGGATGCAGACGCTGCACCGATACGAACTGTATTCGTCATAAATAGTTGATTGGAAGTTACTGGCCGGTTCCAGCTATGGTGAATTGTCGAATTGTACCGAAACATGATGTCTCTCTGCAATACACACAACAAACTCGCATATAGCGAATATTTGGAACAACGGGTTTCTACGTATCTTTGTTTGCTGTGCCCATGCTGAAATCCACCCGGGTATCACCCGGGTATTCAGCATAAGATCGATTTACCGGTCCGTAAGTAATCTTTCACATCGTATATAGTAAAGGCCTTTCGTTTCCGACGAGGGGCCTTAAAAGTTTGATCTGTACTAGTGACATATGCGGCCAGATGTAACAAATGATTTTTAATGTAAAATATGAAATATTTACCCAAATACATATGTTTTATTGTTTCTGCATATTTTCTTGATGTAAAATAGTTAGTTTTGCGGTTGTGCAAATAAACAAAATTTATTGCTTGACGGTTTTTTAGCATTGGTTTTTTTTTCCTATGACACAACCTTTGTCTTTTCTTCAATATATGTATATTATCGAAAATAGATGTTTACGATTCTTCTAAGTGCATTCATCATAAAACCATGACTATAGGTTTAGCTTTTCACAAAATTACAACCAAAGAACTTACAAGCAGAAAAGCATAAATTTTGGGATAAGTTGTTTCAGATATCCAAAATCACATGCTTTTATAAGTTTCATACTGTTTTGATACCCTTGGCCCACAAGTTAGGTGCCACATGGAAGCGGTGGCGTTTTTTATAACCGAGACACAGAATTTCGAGTTTTTGAGAAAAGTTTGGTCGGATGTTACAAAGAAGTCGGAAACACTTGGTATGGTTCAAGTATGATCTGGTTCTTAATTGATTTGTAGAAAACCAGAGAAAACCACCTCCTTTGCCACATGGCACCTAAATTGTGGCTCCGGGTTATCGAAAACAATGTGAAACTTACCAAATCATGAGAGTTAAGTTCTCTTAGACAACTTACCCTAAATATCTTAATAGTTTTACCATTCATCTCATAGCATATGCTTCTCAGAGTAGTATAATTCCCTCTCTTCATTAATTATCCTCCACATTAGCATTTTTGTGGGGCTAGGATGCATGATAACAAGCTAAGAGCATATCCAAGGGGACCTCCCAAATCTCCACCATTTTTCTGAATCGGTCCTCCCGGACATGCCTGGCCCAAAACTACACACAACGGCGCATCCCGTGAGCTGTCCTCGGTCCGTGGACATCCCAAGGCCCCAATTTTGGCCCCAAATTTTGGAGAACTTTGAGGGCTAGTGGACATTGTTATTTGTCCTCTTGTGTCCATGCGAGGCCCTCTGAACAGCCACTCCCCCATGTTCCCCACCTCTCACAATCCCCCCCCCCCCCAATCCCGCGCGTCACCGCCACCTACCATAGATCCCAGCTAGCCTCCGTTCTCTACCCTGCCCCTGCCCCGGATGGCTATCTCGCCCAGTTCATGTCAGTGAAGAAAGAGCCTCTTGCATAGAGTAAAAACACCATTACTGACACAAAAGAGAGATGAAGGTGAAGAAGGCAACTGTGGCTGCCCAAGCCATTGACGCCGATGCCATAGCTGAATAAGAAACGATGGGAAAATTCCTGGCACAAGTGGCAGTCCCCTAGTAGATGGGCAGGCATCATGCGCTCCTCAGGTTCAACTGCCAAGCGGTGGCCAAAGCCCTCGCAACGCATTGTTGGGGTGGCGCGCAAGGTGCATCGAGCTAGTCGTTGAGCATCAGGCTGGCCCGCACGGTGGTCGGAGCATTCACCGCCCATCTCTTCGCCGACATACGATTATGTTCCCAGCAATATGTCAACACCCGTTTGATTATCGTAGTCCTCCCGCAGAGAGTCCTCAGAGCTTGGCGACTCGGGGCCGGCCACTGGCCTCAATGCTGCTACGTCGGTTCGTCGCAGGCCTTGGTGTGGGTGCCGAGTTTGCGCAGCACAACCAATTGATGGATCCTTTTCAGTGTGCCAGCTTTTATGGTCATTTCCGCCAGGTGCCCACAACGTGTTTGCCAGATTTTCACTGGTAAACACTGCATACTACAACGACGAGATCATCATGAAAGAAATGATCAATGAAGGCCAAAATCAAGGTATATGAGGTGTTTTTCATGGTATATATGCAAGGTATGCATGGGGGTATGCAAGATTGCAAGGTATGCAAGGCGGTGCGCAAGGTGGTGGTAAATATGGTGGTGAGCAACATGGTGATCAAGCTCATATACAAGGTCACCTCAGTGGTGATCAAGGTGATGGAAAGATGGTGGGCAAGAGCGTGGTGACTAACATGCCGAAGGGGCTACATTTGAAAAAGAGCTTGATCATGTGAACTCAAAGCCATCACATCACAACAAAAGGATAGGATCATTTAGCAACAAAGAATATGCGCTTTATGTGATTTTTACCTACATACTGGCCAAGAACCTATGTGTGGAGTGGAGCAAAAGAGAGGAGCTTATTCGAAGCGTATCCATAATTAATTTCATGAGTATAACACTATACTCCCTGCAAAATTACAAGTGATCACAATGTTAGTTCATTGCAACATAGATGGGGAATATTCCAAGTACAATGCAACAAGTTCACCGGCGCATATGATGGAATCTGGTGTCGGACAATGAGAAGTGTTGGTGTTTCCGTATAAGTCCCTCAATCTTTGGATGCATTCTGAGCCCAAAATGAAGGGAGAACTTTTAGCTTGCTTTATTCTTGGCTCAAGTTTCGCAATGCTCCCACATGGATTGATCTCATTACATCTCTCAACCAACAAGCCAAAAACAAAAGCAAGAGTGGAAAGAAAATACCCTAAAAAGAGTGGAAACCAAAAGGAGCAATGATCAATCCACCATCGATCTCAAAGATAATGAAACAAGTGGTGGTTTGGGTAGGCGCAAGGATTAGTCTCGTGGAAAGAAGTTTTTGAAGGAGGATTTGAAGCATGAGGCGTCCATTGTCAACTTGCAAGAATCTTTGAAGGATATGATATTTGTCAATGATTCCTCAAGTGAAAAGGAAGGGGAGATCTGAGAGCTAAAGAAGGATGAGCACTTCAAGGGTTCGATGGATGTCCTTCAAGAGAAGAACTACCATGATATCGACGTGACAATAGAGAAGCTTCACGTTGAGGCCGAGCTTGCCGCCACCGCCAAGTTGGATGAAACTTTAAGGGAGAAAGAAGTTGTCCTCAAGTTGTTCTTGGGAGAGACACATCTGATGACACAGCCAATTTTAGCC
The DNA here is from genome assembly GCA_007115705.1 of Dactylis glomerata. Classification (NCBI taxonomy): domain Eukaryota; kingdom Viridiplantae; phylum Streptophyta; class Magnoliopsida; order Poales; family Poaceae; genus Dactylis; species Dactylis glomerata. Next base: position 193,169 of record QXEO01000697.1, read on the forward strand.
TCATGGATGAGGCGACAAGAGCATGGTTAGTAAAGAAGAAATAAATGATTATGTCTAAATAAGATTGATTTACTTAACTAGACATACACCCTAATCTATGTTGATAAGAAACTAATTTCATGGGGATATTTATAAGAGAAGAAGCATTAGATATTTGTGCCATATATTTAATGGGACTAGACCATGTACACTAATTATCATACGTAGGCCAACAAAAAAGCTATAGAGGCATGCAATTTGACATTTAGTTTAGTTTTAACAAATCTACGGAGATCTGAATTAATGGAAGTTTTAGGAGGTGATGTGAAAAGGAGTAACACACATAATTTTGAAACAAATACTCAAATTAAACGGAAATATTTGTTTGTGCTCATAGTTTAAAACTATGTAACAAATTATATTATATCTTAATATTCAACGACAATACAATGTGGTCAATTTTGCTGGATGGAATTTTGTTTTATGAAATGGGTTATATACAAAGAAAAAACATTTAGTATAAATAAGTAGTACTGTCTCAATTATGTGACAGCGGATGTAATTATTTTTCCACACCGCTTCACAAATAGACAATACTCTTTCCTCGTATGAACATGCAGTTCCTAGTTCATGCGGCCGTTCTCATAAGAGCGTTGGTGCCGCCTCCCCTTGTCCTTGTCCTTGTCCTCCAAGTAGGCCGAGGCCGCCTCGTGACCAATGATTCAAAATTTTCATGGTCCACCAGCGTAGAGATGACGAAGAATGATACAATGGGTACAAGTGTGGGAAATAGAAACACATGTGAGTCCTATTGAGGGAGTAACCGCGTTGGTGCAGGGCGAGCTTCGACCCGACAACGATCAATGGAGATGCAGAGGCGGTGCTCGTATAAAGATGAGAGGTCGTACATGAATGGCTGGATAAATTTAAAATGGATATTGAATACTAATTGGACCACGGGAGGTGCTTGAAGGGGTACCCAGCCTCTAGTCTAGTCAATAAGTGAAGGAAAAATCCCTCAATACCAATAAGTGAAGGAAAAATCCATCAATAAGTTTTAACTTTGAAATTTACATAACAGAAAACAACTGACCAAAGAGGTAGGCATGTTCAATAGGATTTGGGTTACCGGCCGTAATTTGAGTTACAACGTTGCCCATACTGTACAAATGGGTTTGTGGGAAGGCAAAACAAATCCTAGATGGGTTAAAAAGGAATAAAAGTTTGAGTAGAATTTTTTAAAGTGTGACTAAGAAGATCCCAAAGAGTCCTATAAGTTCGCTAGATAGGTTGTTGTTCTGATATGTGCTCTTGTCCATTTGGAGTTCGTACTATATATGCTAATGTTGGGAATTTGAACAAATTGTGTTGTTAAACTATTTGCAATGTATGCTTAAACGTTTTATGTAATATAAAGCGCACATTATCAAAAGAAAACGATTTGAAATGTTTAACTGTTTGTGTTATTTCAATTTAAACTTATTGAAAATGAGAAATGGGGCAAATTCCAGGCCGGGGACAGGTTTTGGGAGCCGCCGTTGTGTGCAGGGAGCGGACGTCCCCAAATCGAACAGAAGGAGGATAGTTTTTTAGACAGAATTTGAGAGACCCCCTGTAGCTATCACTATGACTATGGAGCTATTGTTTCAACCGTCCTGAAACCTAGGCAAAACAATTTAAGCAGCACAGGGCAGGCAGGAAGGGTACACGGGCAACCGCGGGGGACAACCGGCCGGACAAGTCGCTGCTTCCGCCGCAGCTCCTAAAAGTGGTATTGCTCGCACGATCGACCGATCCAGGAACATGGATAGTTAAAGGCAGGCTGTGCATGCAGGTGCTAGCTCGGCCCCGGCCGGGCATCGGATGCCGATCGACGTCGAGAAGTGGGTGCGCGCGTCCAGCTCGCGTCGCTGTCCGGGAGGCCGACTCCCCGATCCCCTCGCCATCGCCCAGGATGCGCCCGATCCAGCTCGACCCCGACGCCACGGCCGGCCACCGCCGGTGTCACTGGTAAGCGCGCGGTAACTGTCAAAACTCGAGACACAAAAGCCAGGTAGCAGGCGCTACCGACGTGGCCGTGCGCTGGCCTGTCCGTTCGGCAGATGCTGCCGGGTCCTCGCGGTCTATCGATCTCTTTCCCGGCGAGATCGATGGACAGTTTGTGTTTGGGTTCACGCCCACAGATCGACGAGCGCGCTGTCGACACTCGACAGTAATACAAAGCCAGTAGATGCCGTCAACCAGCTGTGGACAAGGACGTACGCACGTAGGTCGGAACGTAACGCCGCTGTCTGGATCCAGGGCTCAGCTGCCGGCCAAGTAGCTAGATCGACCGATCCTCAGGACAAGTGGTCTCAGCTGTCAAATTGTGCAAGCCGCGAAAAAGAAGCTGCAGCCAAGTTTTGCCGCTAGTTTCTGGTACACGTTTCACACGGCGATCTGCCTACCCTCCACCAAAAACCAGCTAACCTTTAGATCATCATCTGCTAAAAGGCAAAACAGAATATTTGTATAGCTTTCTAAAAAGATTTACATTTTGGAGCGGAGGAGGTAGCATCATTTATCAGGCTTAATTAGCTTACGACATTGATCCTGGATCGGTCTGCTCCCAGAACTATTGATCGTACATTCTTGTACCTCTTGCATGCTTTGCACTGTGAATTGAATTGGTGGCACACGCGCAGCTGTGGCCGGCGATCGCGATCTTAATGGCCGCAACCATCAGATTCAGGTGTGAGATCTATCCACACAAAGCTAGGACCGGACCAACGCGCCCATTGGCAGATCGGATCAGCGATCTATCGATGATCACACGTACGTACAAGAACAGTATAACTGCGGTGGGTGAAATAGGTCTCGAGGATTCACAAGAGCGCTGTTGCCGCCATAACTCTGCTTCTCCTTTGTAGATCGACATGCATCTGGTCCCGTACGTCGTCCTGCGGGTGTCTCACTACCCCGGTGAGGCGGGTTTAAGGCTTTGAATAGATGAAGTGCCAAAAGTACTTCAACATGGTGTTCTACTACAATTGGCATAAATGTTGGGAAACCCACTAGCTGGGGCTTGATTTGAGTTGGTTTTTGGATCTAAGAGCAAATTCCACTTCTAACTACTTCCTCTCTCCCAACATATATAACGATTTCAAAACTTTATAGGGGAAAACTGTTTTATATACTAGTCGTCTTGTATTATGGGACGGAGACAGTAGAAATATTTCGCTCATTAGTATTCCCACTGGTGGAAAAAGGGCCTATGGTCCCGGTTCATTTGGGCCATTGGTCCCGGTTGCCGAACCGGGATCCATTACTCGGGACCAATGCCGGTCCCGGTTCCAGCACGAACCGGGACCGATAGGTCTCCACGTGGACGCGCTGCGGGGCGAGGGGGCCTGAGTCATTGGTCCCGGTTCGTAGGACGAGCCGGGATCGTTGATCCAGGGTTTTTTTCCCATTTAGGGTTCAGGGTTTTATTTGGTGTGTTTTGTATTCAATTTAATGGTATTATATATATACATCAATAATGAAGGAACCACACTATATATATATATTACACATCATGGTCACGAATATATTATTCACCGTCTCATCCGTCGTGCTTGGTCGCTATTACAATCGGTAACTCACACAAATTTGATTTTACATCTTCTTTTTTACACTTCACCCTTCTAAATGAACCGGGTAATAGTATTCTCCTTTCGGATCTATGACTTGTTCTAATAAGAAACCGGCAATTTCCTCTTGAATTGCTTGCACGCGTTCCCGTGGTAGAAGACCGTCCCGCATCCGTTCGATCTAATTTAAAGAAGGGGATCAATATATATGAATGAAACTAAACACAGTTGATGGTAATAAAATAATGTTGAGATTATTGTTTATCGTACTTCAAGTTTTTTGATGTTTCGGTCTGCACCCTTCTCTTTGGTCGTCTGGCGAATGAACTCGCAGACATAGTATCCACATAAGTTATTCCCAGCTTCTTGCCTCAAGCACTTTACGAGAACGGAGTTCAATCAAAATAAGAATCAAGCATGATAATTGTATTGAAACTAGAATCAAAGAGATACGTGGATCTAGCAAGTAGTACTTACATTCAATGGTTTAAATGTAAGCTCTGGCTTCCAAACACCCCTAGTGTTGGCGGTGAACCGTTTCCAAGCCTTCTGGAGGCATTCCTGCATGTTCGCCCAATTTCCTAAAGGTGTGCGTTTTGAGTCCATGACTTTGACTACTCCTTCGTCAACACTAATGATTAACAGAATAAAGTGGAAGCTGCACAGACATAATGAGTCAAATAGCTTAACATCGAGTAAAGCGAAAACAAAATGTGTACAAGACAGTAACACTCACTCGAAGTTGTAAGGAAATAGTATTTCCCTTCTGTTGCTGAAATACTTCAACGATTGTACCAAGTTATCCTTTGTCTCTTTGGGTTTTTTTTTGAGAGTATCTTCATGAACGAAATTGCAGTCAACGAACCCAAGGTCAAAGATTCCTCCTCGGTCGCATTCGAGAATCTTCATTCTGCATATATAATTAGTATAATGATGAGTAAGATTATACAAGCAACGAATGAGCTGAGCTAGAAAGACTTAATAATACTTACAGGCAATAGGCACTGACAATAGTTTTGTCGAGGGCGTCTTGTTGGTAAAACTGAAATAATTCTAGAAATTCCATCAGTAAGAAGCCATCTCCATGACCGTAATGGTGGTGTTTATATCCAGCATAGATCCAGTTTGTGGATTCAGCACAGGCTTGTATGTACCAGTTATGCAATCTCCGCATTTTTGTTGGTAGATCTTTGACTAACTCGGGTTTGACGAGAGGATCCCCGTACCGGTATTTGTACGCTATTTGCTGGTACCCCTCGAACTCATCCAGACGGCTCATGTACTCAGCAATAGACAGTCCATATAACTTGGCCTTTTCTCCGTAGAGTTGAATAAACTTCGGATCAATGTTCGGATCATGCCGCTCCTGGGCTCTCCACTCATTGGTATCGTACACTTTGAGCGGTTCGATCGATTGGTTTTTCTGTTGTCCGAGCTGGGCAACTTCTTTCCCGACTCTCCGCTCTTTTGCCTCAGCTGACTTGGTAATAGAGCGATTATAGTCAGGTGTGAGCGCTATGGGTTGGTGAAGCTGAATCTTAAGCGCGGCTGCTTTGGCTTTATCTTCTGCGGTGACCGGGAAGATCAATGGCTCCGTCGGCTTTGGATTTTTCTTGTTAGCCATGTCAGTCTTCCACTGTTGATAATGGGCATCTGCAGCCGTAGCAATTTCCTCATATGTCTTCTCGTAAGGAAGCTTCTTCATATTCTGATGAGGTACTCTTGGGAGGGGCGATAGCTTACGTTTCGGTGATCGGAACGTGCTCTTGTTGCTGCTGGTGGTGCTGCCCCTCTTAGTATACTTCCGCTTTAGTCTCTGAGGCTCAGGGGACGGAGACGGCTGACGCGGCGGCGGAGACGGCTGAGGCGGCGGTGGAGACAGCTGCGGTGAGTGGTGAGGCGGTGAAGGCGACGGTTGCGCTGGAGAATGGTGAGGTGGCGGCGAAGGTGGACTGCTGCTATGAGGAGTGGGTGGCCTTGGCGGGACATAATTTGGAAGCACGATGTGCTCCTTTGGCCATACAATAGTCCCCCCTTTGGCTTCTCCTAGTTCAGTCAGGTCCCTATCTTCCCCTGCAGGGTGGTCCAGCTTCAGCTCCTCAAAATCTTGCTTGACATCATCCACCGTGACGACAGCGTACCCTTTTGGAATCGGTCTGCAATGCCAAGTTCCGTTAGGCGCAGTTGGTACGGCCATGCCGACCGCCGCTGTCACCCTTAAGTTCATAACTTGCACCTTTAGCTCACAAGCTGTGCTCTCCGTGATATCATCCACTGGGTAGCGTTTAGGAGGAGCCATCGTCAGTGCATCATCATCACCATCGTGGAGCTGGGTGGAAGCGACGCTGCTTTTCTTATTTGATAGGGCGTCGATACCATCGAATGCAGCTTCTACCATGTGCCGCTGAGATTGGCTGCTGATACCTTGCTGGCTAAGTCTGTCGAGTTGATCCTGCTGCCGCTTTAATGCTTCTTCTACATTACGCAGCCGGTCTGCAGCTGCCGCTTTCTCAGCTGCCTCCCTTTCCTTTCTCCTCTGATGACTTTTATCGGGATATCTCTTCATTTCCGCGGGGAAGGCAACCTTCCACGGCTTGGAGCCCGGTGTGCCTCGTGCTCGTCCGGTGTGTTCATCATTTTTGAGGGCTCGTGTGAGCTCGTCGTTCTCTCCATCGGGAACGAACCGTCCCGCTTCCACATCTTGTACTGCACTTCTAATATCTTCGATGGGCAGTAGGGGATGATCTTTGTGTTTCTGGGTATATATTGCCCTCCCTTCTTCGTCCAACGTGCCCCCATGGCCGTAAAACCAGTTTCTCGCCCGTGGTGTCCATGTTGTGGGCTCTGGTCTGATCCCGGCAGCAATATACTTGACCTCAAGTGCATCCCACTTAGGCATGCAACCGGCGTAGCCAGCAGACCCCATATTATGGTGGTACACTTTCTTAGCAGCGTTCTCTTGATTTATTCTCGACCTTTCCAAAGCTTTCTCCGATGTCTTGTACTTCACAAAATCAGCCCACTGGTGTCTTAACTTAGCATAGTCGGCTTGATTAAAATCTGGAGTCTTGTCTAACTTGACAAACTTAAGGTACAGTTTCTTCTTCCAGTTCTTGAATGCCTCGGCCATCTTGATCAGAGCAAACTTCTTTACTCTTTTAAGTAGCTCCTTATTTGCTTCCTTCTCCTCATCTGGATTCACATCTAGCCTCGGCAGGAGGAAATTAAGCATAAGCCTGTCAAAAAGCTTATCTTTGGCGACGTCGCCGACAAACAGGACTCCACCGCTGCTTGGCCGATTCCATTCTTGAACGATGATCGGGATGTGGTCCCTCACAAGAACTCCACATTGCTTGACAAATTTTTTTGCGACATCTTCAGGAGCTAGCGGTTGGCCGTCTACACCGACCACTTCGATCCTATAACTCACTTTGTTGTCCAACTTTTTGGTTGGGCCTCGTTTTGTTCTGACGGAACAAGTGCTCGATCCGGAGGGCTAAAATAAGAAAGAGTGTTAATATATGCATGTATATATATAGACAGTCGGGCATTACAAAAAAACATATATACACCTCGCCGGAGTTTCCGAGATTTAAGGTTCGGCCGGAGCCGTCGTCTTCTCCCTCGTCGGCTTCTCCCTCGTCGCCTTCTCCCTTGTCAGCTTCTCCCTCACCGGCTTCTCCCCCGTCCCAGGCTTCTACCTCACCGGAGTCGTCTCCTCGGTTGAGAGATTCATCTCCCTCACCGGAATCGTTCAGAAATGTCCTGGTGACATCAATATCTACATTTTCTCGGATCATTCCTTGGAGGAAGTATTCATCATCTTGACTTTTTTTATGTGCTGGATCCATAGTTTCTGCAATATACCGACATTTGTTAGTTAGAATACACGCTATATATTCAAAATGCACGCTAAAACTAATTTTAACTAATTCTAATTCTAACTAACAAACTAACACTAACTTCTAACTAAGTACTAAGGGCATTCCTATTCGGCGCTTCAAGCGCCTGTTACGGGTGGACGCCTGAAGGCATGTTCTTGACCGGACAAAAATAATAAATTTTTATTTCTATTGGGCCAGCCCACTAAGATTTTAACGTCTGTGGGGGGTGCGCGTCAAATAGGAATTGCCCACAGCACCCAGCGGGCAAAAGAGGCCAAAAAAACAGCACCAGCGGGCAAAAGAGGCCCAAAAAAACAGCACCGCGTCGGCCCGCGTCAGTGCGTCAGTACGTCTTCTCCAACGCGACGCCCGCGTCAGTGCCCGTCGCCTCGAGTCCTGCCGCGTCAGTGCTTTGGGCGCCCCGCCGTCACCTTCAATGCCTGCCGCGGCATCAACGCCGGCGTGCCGATTGGGCTGCCGCTCGGTGGCATTCATTGCGGCCGCTGGACGCCCGGCCACTGGCCCCTTTAAAAGGAGGCCAACGGAGCCGCGACCACCAGCCTCCATCGCCATAGCCAGCATAGCCGCCAGAGCCACCACATCCCGGCCACCACAGCAGCCATGGGGTTCTGGAAGAAGGGCAAGGGCAGCCACGACCACGAGGCCGGCGGGTTGCGCCGGTCTGGGCGCCGCCAGTCTCCTCCACGCCGCGCCAGGACGGCCTCGCCGCAGCGCCAGCGTGACCGCCGGTACATTCCGGTGAGTCACTGCCAGGCGCTGTACCAGTGCGGCCAGAGCGTGGACTGGCCGGACTGCAGCCTCCCCGGCGGGTGGCACCTCAACAGCCGGCGCGTGCCGGTCCCGCCGGTGCCGCGCTTCGGCCCGGAGCGGGTCGCCGAGATCCGCCGCCGGCGCGCACTGATGCCGGCGCGCCTCCGCGCCGATCCCGCCTTTGGCTACGATAGCCAATGGTGGGACAACTTCGGGCCGCGGGAGCGCGACCCGGTGCGGCGGGCGGCCTTCCTAGGGGAGGTCGCCCCCAACCCCTACGCCGGCGTGTACATGCCGAAGCCGGGGCCAGAGCCGCCGCAGGCGGATCCCTTCATCGAGGAGATGGAGGAGGACGAGGAGGCGCCGCCGGAGGTGGGCGGCGACGACATCCCTGGCGAGGAGCCCAGGGACGACACCGACGACTTCGTCGGCAGCGTCGCCTACGGCATCCTCGACGCGATGGACCATGGCGAGGCGCCGCCACCCCCGCCACCGATGTCCGAGGAGGAGGAGCTCCGGGTCGCCGTCCTCGTCTCCGAGGAGGAGGAGAAGAGGCGGTGGGCCGGCATCGACACGGCGCTGGCCATGTCCGTGCACCAGCAGCACGGCCGGCCACCGTCGCCTCCTCCACAGCGTGCGGTGACTCCACCGCCGCCTCCTCCACCAGGCCCGCCGCCGCCGCCACCGCGCGCGGCGACTCCACCGCCGCCTCCTCCACCAGGTCCTCCTCCACCGCCTGCGGCCAACTGGCCGTGGCCGCAGGGGCCCTACATCATTCTCCCCGACGAGGACGACGAGTAGGCCGCGGCGAGGACGACGACGCCGACGCCCCTGTGCCCGCCCCGACGAGGGCTTTTTATTTTTATTTTTATTTTTATTTTTCTATGTTTTTTTTAATTTCAATGTATTATATATATATAAGTAATGAAAAATTTGCCTACGGCAATTTAAATGCGAAATTTAAAAAAAAAAGAAAAAATTGGCCGGCCGGGCTCACTGTCGAAGGGGGGCGGCGGCGCTGGGGGTGCGGGGCGGGCGCACGGGGCCGGGCGTCGCGGCGACGCTGGGGGGGCGGCGGCGCAGGCCACCTGCAGAGAGAGAATGTGATGAGCGGCGGCGCGGGGGGAAAAGGGAGAGGTCGCGGCGGCGGCGGCGCTCACCGAGGACGGCGGCAGCGGCGGCGCTCTCCGAGGACGGCGGCAGGAAACTCGGACAGCCTGCCGGCGTGGTTTCGCTCCGCGCGCAAAAGTCCTTAGCAGTTTCGGCCGATTTGGGGGGAAGTGGGGGAGGAAGAAGGGCGAGTTATATTTGGAGGGGTCATTGGTCCCGGTTCGTGGCACCAACCGGGACCAATGACTCAACGGTCCCGGTTGATGCCACAAACCGGGACCAATGACCTGGGCGAGGGGCGCTGCTGAGCCGCCACGTGCCCATTAACGGTCCCGGTTGATGCCACAAACCGGGACCAATGTCCTGGGCGAGGGGCGCTGCTGAGCCGCCACGTGCCCATTGTTTTTCTGTTTTAACTTGCTGTTTTCATTTTAACAGGAAAAAACTTTCTTCTATTTAAAATTTGGAAAAACTTTCAACAGGAAAAGTGTTTCAATTTAAATAACTAATCCAAAACCATTTTCTGTTTTCAAAATTATTAATTCTAACTAAACAATTTTACTATTTTTAATAAAAAATGCACTAACACGTTTAAAACGGGCATAACAAATTCAAAAATGATCCAAACAATGTGAAACCTTCGCGTGGTGTCATATTATGTGTCATAGTTGCAAGGAAAAATATTGAACTTGGAAAATTGCAAACGTCATAAAAAATCCTTCACAAAATGACCTATCATGTTCGAGGTTTCATGGCATTTAGGTCAAACCACCAATGTTATGGCTAGAATCAGGGCATAGTTTATGATAATGTGCCCATATTGTGTACACATGTGCATCTTGGGATGGCTTACGATGTTGCAGGAGGAAGTTTTCCTTATCCCACCGACAGTTTAGTTAGATGACACAAAAACCACCTTTAGTCCCGGTTGTACCCACCAGCCGGGACTAAAGGTTAGATAGTTTCCCGCGCCACTGCGTTCCCGCCTATTTTCTTCCCGCGCTTTCCACCTTTTCCCGCCTCTGTCTTCCCGCCATTTTTTCACTATATATATGTAGGCTTGGCCTCCATTTACATATCACATCTAGACTCATATCTGCAAACCTCATCACTCTCTCCCATGGCCTCCATCGTATCTCTAACCCCCAAGGAGGCGGAGGCACTTTGCGCCTCAAACTACCCCTGCCCGCCGGGCTACCGCGTCCCCACCGGCTGGATGCTGAGCGTCGGAGGCGTACCGGTCCCTCCTGTCCCTCTAGGTGTGGCGCGTCAGATGGCCATCACGAACCACTACTACTTCGAGCTCACACCAGAGCAGCGGAGGAATCCCCCGTGGCATCCCGACTACAGCCCGACTTGGGACGCCTTCTTCATCAATCGGCGTGAGAGTGCGCTTGCCAGGCACGAGGAGGACGGCCCACCTTGTTCGAACTTCAACGAGGCCGGCCGTCGGCTGTGGTGGCGCGGCCGGACTCTCCAGAGCGTCATGGCCTACCGTGGCCCCCACCTGTGCTACCCTCAGTCTCAGCCCACGCGTGCTCACCCGCCGAGGTTCGACTACCGCGACTCCGACGACTACGACGACTACAGTGGCGATATTTATAGGGCTAGGCATGACTATGACTGAATCACTCCAATATTATGTGTCATAGCTGCATGGAAAAATATTGAACTTGGATAATTGCAAACATCATAAAAAATCATTCACAAAATGACATGTCATAGTTTTCATACATTACATAGATTTACATAGGGTTTAGGGTAATTCTCCTTCGTCGCGTATGTCGATCCCTTGCCTATGATCGCTTCTTAGGCCGTAACCATGGAGCATCTTCATTATTTAACGGGATGCAAGGGTCAGTTTTCACGATGAAGGGCGGAATTTCTTCAAACTTATCATAATCTGCTGACATGTCTGTCTTGTCCTCGACTCCCGCGATGTTTCTTTTCCCTGAAAGAACTATGTGACGGCTGGGCTCATCGTCTGATGTATTCGTTTCCTTATTTTTCCTTTTTTTCGGTCTGGAGGACATGTCCTTCACATAGAAAACCTGAGCCACATCATTGGCTAGGACGAATGGTTCGTCTCTGTAACCAAGATTCTTGAGATCCACTGTTGTCATTCCGTACAGCTGGTCCACCTTTACCCCTTCTCTATTCATGTTGACCCAACTGCACCGAAACAAAGGGACCTTAAAAGTAGGTCCATAGTCAAGTTCCCATATCTCCTCTATGTAACCATAGTATGTGTCCTTTTTCCCATTGTCACATGTTGCATCAAAGCGGACACCACTATTTTGGTTAGTGCTCTTTTTATCTTGGGAGATCGTGTAAAATGTATTCCCATTTATCTCGTACCCTTGGAAAGTCAATACAGTCGCAGATGGTGTCGCGGCCAACAAGTAGAGCTGATCTCCAATAGTGGTGTCATTTATGAGATGTAATTGCAACCAAGTGCCAAAAGTCTCCATGTGATTTTCTTTAATCCAGTAGTCATCCTTCCCCGGGAACTTAGAGCGTACAACATTCATGTGTTCCTTGATATACGGAGCCACGAAGGTAGAGCTTTGTAAAACTGTGTAGTGTGCTTGATTCAAAGAATGCCCGTCCCTAAATATCATTGCTTTCTTTCCTAGCGTGCCTTTTCCACTTAGTCTCCCCTCATACCGTGATTCAGGAACACCAATCGGCTTAAGGTCAGGAAGAAAGTCAACACAGAACCCAATGACCTCCTCTGTTCCATAGCCCTTGGAGATGCTTCCTTCTGGCCTTGCACGATTACGAACATATTTCTTTAAGACTCCCATGAACCTCTCGAAGGCGAACATATTGTGCAGAAATACAGGACCGAGAATGGAAATCTCATCAACTAGGTGAACTAAGAGATGCGTCATAATATTGAAGAAGGACGGGGGGAACACCAACTCAAAACTGACAAGACATTGGACCACATCCTTTTGCAGCCTTTCTAGACTTTCTCGATCGATCACCTTCTGAGATATTGCATTGAGGAATGCACATAGCTTCACAATGGGTACTCGAACATTTTCCGGTAGAAGCCCCCTCAATGCAACCGGAAGCAACTGCGTCATAATCACGTGACAATCATGAGACTTCAGGTTCTGGAATTTTTTCTCTGCCATATTTATTATTCCCTTTATATTAGACGAGAACCCAGCCGGGACCTTGATACTATTCAGGCATTCAAAAAAGATTTCCTTCTCTACTTTGGTAAGAGCGTAGCTGCTTAAGTATTGACGGCCTTTATCAGTATGCTTGTTGTATGGGTCTTTGATACGTTGCTGGTCCTCCCGTGCTTCTGGTGTATCTTTTGTCTTCCCATACACGCCTAGGAAGCCTAGCAGGTTCACGCAAAGATTCTTCATCACGTGCATCACATCGATTGAAGAACGGACCTCTAGGTCTTTCCAATACTCAAGCTCCCAAAATATAGATTTCTTCTTCCACATGGCCGTGTGTCCGGTAATGGGGTCTTTCGGAACAGATTGACCGCCAGAACCCTTTCCAAATATTACTTCTAGGTCCTTCACCATACCAAATACATCAGCACCTTTAGGGAGCTTAGGCTTCTTCCGGTGATCTGCCTCACCGTTGAAATGCTTGCCTTTTTTTCTTACTTGATGATTGGTCGGAAGAAATTTACGACACTCCAGGTACACAACCTTCTTACATTTATCCAAATATGTACCTTTAGTCTTATCTAAACAGTGCGTGCATGCATTGTATCCCTTGTTTGACTGTCCTGAAATATTACTAAGAGCAGGCCAATCATTGATGGTTACGAACAGCAACGCTCGTAGGTCAAATGGCTCCTGTTTGTGCTCATCCCACACCTTTACACCTGGTTCTGCCCACAGCTGCAATAGTTCATCGACTAATGGCCTTAGATACACATCAATGTCGTTGCCGGGTTGCTTCGGTCCTTGGATGAGCACTGGCATCATAATGAACTTCCGCTTCATGCACAACCAAGGAGGAAGGTTGTAGATACATAGAGTCACGGGCCAGGTGCTGTGACTGCAGCTCTGCTCCCCAAAAGGATTCATGCCGTCTGTACTTAGACCAAACCATAAGTTCCTCGCATCACCTGCAAAGTTTGAGTACTTTCTCTCGATGTTTCTCCACTGCGACCCATCGGCGGGGTGTCTCAGTTTCCCGTCTTTCTTACGCTCTTCTTTGTGCCATCGCAACAACCTAGCATGCTCTTTGTTTCTGAACAGACATTTCAACCGTGGTATTATAGGAGCATACCACATAACCTTAGCAGGAACCTTCTTCCTGGGGGGCTCGTCATCACCCTCAACATCACCAGGGTCATCTTGTCTGATCTTGTACCGACATGCAGTGCATACCGGACATTTATCCATATTCTCATACTTCTCACCACGGTATAAGATACAGTCATTAATGCATGCATGTATCTTCTCCACATCTAATCCTAGAGGGCAGATAGTCTTCTTTGCTTCGTACGTTGTCTCGGGCAGCTCATTATCCTTTGGAAGCTTTGGCTTTATTATTTTCAGTAACTTCTCAAATCCCTTGTCAGATAAACCAGCCTCTGCCTTCCATTTCAGCAATTCAAGTGTGGTACCGAGCTTTGTGCTGCCATCTTTGCAATTTGGGTATAATAACTTTTTGTGATCGTTTTGCATGGCCTCCAACTTCAGCTTCTCCCTTTCTGTATCGCATTGTTGCTTTGCATCAGAAATGACCCGACCAAGACCATCACCGGGCTCATCCGATGCCCGTTGTTCTTCTTCATTGTCGCCTCCCTCTTCTTCATTGTCTTCCATTGCAGTATCACCGTATTCTTCAGGATAGTTGTCATCATCCTCTTCTTCATTTTCTTCCAGCCTAACCCCTCTTTCTCCGTGCATGGCCCAACAATAATATCCGGGCATGAAACCTCTCCGAAGCAGATGGCTTTGAAAGATTCTCGGGGCAGAGTGCTCCATCAAATTTCGACAGTCGATGCAGGGACAAGGCATAAAATTATCCACTTTGTTTGCCTTAGCCACATCGATAAATTTATGCAGGCCTGCAATAAAATCAGAATCGCGTCGGTCGCCGTACATCCATCGCATCCGCGCATCGATCTGCGTTATAATAATTAACTATTATAATAACATCATGAATAGTGAAATGACCACCCACATGGACACATATGCAAGATTTTTATATCAGTTACAGATGAAGAAGATAAGGTTGCTAACCTCGGCGGAGGATACCGTGTTGTGCGAACTTAAATGTGGCATGGACATTTCGTCGAACACCTTGTGTGCAATCAAAGGAAAAAAAAGCTAGCACCCACACCACACACACAATTCAGCAAATTTTTGTGGCAAAGGGCAAAGGGCTGGGTATCAATTTATAGCCAGGGGAGGGTCTTTGATCCCGGTTCATGCCATGAACCGGGACCAATGACCCGCATAGAGGCACGTGTCATGCTGGGGAGGCCTTGGTCCCGGTTAATGCCACAAACCGGGACCGATACCCCGAAATGAACCGGGACTAATCTCCAGGCGGCATGGACCGGGACCAATAAGTGTCATTGGTCCCCAATGGCCAGCCGAACCGGGACAGATGACATTTGGGTGCTGGACCAAAGACCCTTTTTCTACTAGTGTCCGAGAGAATTTACTTTTCTACGATATAGTGAACGGGATTCAAGCATCATATTTTCACTTTCAACCAAATTTAATGTGTTTTCCCCACCAGATCCAGATGCATGTCAAGCTGAAGCGGTGATGACTCGGACACCAATCACACTATATAGGGCTCAGTAATGACCGTCGATTTGCGGTTGGCATCCTCTAATATGCATGTTAATTATCTCCACACCACTCATAGTCAATGAGGAAAAAAGGGAATGGCATTGGTTCAAAATCCGAGGATGGATGGACCGAGTTGGAATACACATGGGGGGTATTTGTGAACAACGTAGGGTTTTGGTTTTATTTGGAAAACACATGGGGGTATTTGTGAACAAAGTAGAGTTTTAGTTTTTCCCAGCAATTATTTTGGTTGCCGCTCGATAACCGCGTTTTCATTGCCCCAACAGTAACATGCCTACCACTCAAAAGTACATTTTTATTTGAAATTTTGAATTGAAGTGCTCGCGCATAGTAGTCAAATTAGGCCCTCCTTGGATGTCCGTATTATAGGTTAAACTCGTCGTTTTCTCGGATCAGTAAAAGATTCCATAATGGCACTTGGTCACCGTTTTTTATTCCGTAATCCATCGGTTTGGTCCCGTAACGCCTGGGGGAATATACGAACCACGAGAGGTCCTTTTTCTTTCTGACCATATTTCTAGGGAAAAGTTAAATTGCGGCTGTAAACCCAAAACAGCTGGAAAACTGTATCGTGCTCCCAAGTGGAGCCTTAGGTGGTAAAGAAATTGTTTGCTAGTGTCTTTGTGACATTCACTTCTCAGATGCATGTTCAATTCTCATGATTGCCTTTTTTTTATGTATACTCACTACAAGATTTCTAGAGTATATTGCACAAACACACACCTATTGAGGCCTTCAAAAAATAACAAAACCCTGAATTTTGGGTTAAAAAAACACATGCTATTGAGTACCGTTATAATAAATACCTAAAATTTTCATACTTTAGTCAGTTGACATTGATTCTGATAGACGTAGCCCACCTAGTGGGTCCATGTTGCATCCATAGTTTGACCACACATAGCACACCCATGTTTCTCTCTCTCATTTCATCTCTCTCTGTGTCCATGCATCCACTTGTATCCCTCTCTCGCAATTGAACATGCGTACATAATGCCTCTACCCAACCGAAGAAATGAATAGACATACACTAGCAGCTAAGGACCTGTCAAGGGTGGCTTTCGACCTAGACCTACCCTGTGACTCCCCCCCCCCCACCACACACACACACACATGTTTTATAATCCAATCTAGTTGCCCTCTATAAATTGGAGTACAACGGGTGCTCAATAGCCAATGTTTTTGTTGCAAAATGTTATAGATATATTAGGCAGTTACAGATATTAGGGGATTTGTGTAGTGAAAGGACACGGATGTCGCCTAGAGGGGGGGTGAATAGGCGATTTAAAACTTTTACGAGCGGCTTGACAAATGCGGAATAAAACTAACGTTTAATTTGCCAAGCATACAAAACCTAAATAAACTAGGTTCACCTATGTGCACCAACAACTTATGCTAAACAAGATGAGCAACTATGTGATAGCAAGATATATATAACTTCAAGCACGAAGGCTATCACAAAGTAAATTGCATAAGTAAAGGAGCTCGGGTATAGAAATAACCGAGGCACGCGGAGACAATGATGTATCCCGAAGTTCACACCCTTGCGGGTGCTAATCTCCGTTGGAGCGGTGTGGAGGCACAAGGCTCCCCAAACGCCACGGAGGCTCACCGTAATCTCCTCGAGCCCTCCCACCAAGATGGAAGACCCGATCCACTATGGGACCCTTGAGGGCGGTCACCAATCCCGCACAAAGCTTGGGGCTACTCCACAACTTAATTGGAGGCTCCCAAATCCACAAAGCCACTAAGATTGGGGCACACTCTACAACTCAATTGGAGGCTCCCAATAATCGCCACGGAGGCACCACAAAGCTTGGTAAGATCTCCACAACTTAATTGGAGGTCCCCAAGAAATCCACTGAGCCGTCTAGGGTTCCAAGAACCCAAGAGGAAATAAGCTTCTTGCTTTCACCACCGAATCTCCGAGGAGAACTCAAACCGATGCACCAAATGCAATGGCAAGAACACACGAAGTGCTCAAATCCTTCTCTCCCAGATCCTACCAAAGCAACAAATGCTATGGAGGATATGAGAGGAAGAACAAGGAGGAAATCCACAAAGAACTCCAAGATCTAGATCTAATAGGTTCCCCTCACTTAGAGGAGAAAGTGATTGGTGGAAATGTAGATCTAGATCTCCTCTCTCTTTTCCCTTAGAAAGATGCAAGAAACATGGAGGGAAGTGAGGAGGGAGGGAAGCTTTGAAGGTCAACAATGGAGGAGAGAGAAGCCCAAAAAACGTTAATGGTTCAAGGAGGAAGAAGGGGTATTTATAGGTGGGAAAAAACTGGCTGTTGGAAGCAGCCCGCCGGCCAGTTCGGCCGTAAGTCCGGCGGCGCCGGCCTCTGGGCCGGACGGTCCGGCGGCCCGCCGGACGGATCCGGCGCCCCGCCAAAAGGCGGTTCAGAATAGCAGTCCGGCGGCTCCGCCGGACTGGCCCGGTCTGCCGCCGGAAGGTCCGGCCTGGAGCCCGGCCTGGCCGGACCAGGGGCCAAACTGGACAGCCCAAAAACCAAATAACTTTTGCAAGGAAACTCCGAATGAGATGAAACCAATTTTGTTGGAAAGCTAACAACAAGGGAGAATTTACTATGAAATTAGAGGACATAAGTGTCTCTATATGAGGAACCGGTAAATTTTCCAAACACCAAAAACGCAATAAGAGTTCCATACGAAATCCGTTTTTGATGAGCTAGAGCTTGTCATGGAAATAACCACAAGCTCTAGAACCTCACATGGATAAAATCCAAATAAGAACCAAGAAGGATAATGCCAAGTATGCAAAGGTTTGAGCTCTCTCCGAACGATACGAATAAGTTACTCACTCGAGAGCCCCTCTTGATAGTACGGCTATCGATCCTAAACCCGGTCTCCCACACTATGAGACCGGTAAGAAAGAAACCCTATCAAGAACATACCTTTGCCTTGCGCATTCCACTTGAGCTAGATGGTGATGATCTTGATCTTCTCAAGTTGGACAACCTTTCTTGATTGCGCTTGCTTGGTGAAGTCTTGCGGATTGTTCCCCCATACTTCACTATGGGAGAGACACTAGTAGAAATATCTTCACATGTCCATTACCACCAAATGGACACCGAGCTTCAAGCAAATGATATCTTCTAGAAGCCTATCTTGATCTTGCGCTTCGACTTGATCAACATTGCACTTCATCTTCTTCTTTCATAATGATGATGTTTTGAGAATGCACATGAGAGTTCACTCCATCTTATTCCTCAAGACAAGCCTATCTTGATCTTGCGCTTCGACTTGATCAACATTGCACTTCATCTTCTTCTTTCATAATGATGATGTCTTGAGAATGCACATGAGAGTTCACTCCATCTTATTCCTCAAGACACACTCTATATGCTCAACTCCCTTAGACCAATCTTCGGATCACTCCTTGAATAACACCTTGGTCATCACATAATCTTCTTTATATTCAACTTCTTACAACCTTGAACCCAACATATGGATCAAGCATTGTCTACGGACAAGTCCTACAAATATGACTCAATGCAAACATTAGTCCATAGGGATTGTCATTAATTACCAAAACCACATATGGGGGCACATGCCCTTTCATGTAGTAATTGTAGTTAATGGTAGTTAATCTCCTGCCATATTTCTAGGAGAGCTTTCTTGGCCTCTAAGTCTGTACTACTATACAACTCGCCTGAGAGGCTCAATACAACATCCACCATATTACGTTAATCTCTCTCCCTCTCTATCGTTCTACACAAAACCCCAATAATAGGGTTTTTTTTAATAAACCCAAATTATATGTGTTTGTGCAACTTTTTGTCACACAAGGTTGGTATGGGTTAAACCAAGTAACTAGACACAGTAGAGAGGCACTTCCATTGAGTTACAATATATTTTCGAGTACGGGGTGTACACGTCATCAAACTCATCTCAATTCACCAATAGTACATCAGCTTGACATGATGTGCCAAGTATAAACTAGTCATGAAGGAACCAAATTTATTAAAAAAATCAAATCCCGTTAAAAATTAAATTTGGTTCTTAATGTGGTCAATATATAGTAAATATAAATAGTTGTGTTTTAAACAAACTTATGATTCAAATTAAGTATAATTTACTCTAGATCTTAATTGTATTAACTTCTTATGTAATTTAGTTTGCTATGTATTCACCTTCAGGGCAACCAATGCAAAGTGTTTATCTCCCTTCACATCCTCTTCTCTTGGGAGCTTTGGAACAAGCGAAATGCTAGAATAGTATTTAGGAGTGTTCCCACCTTTTCCATGGACTAAGCGTGATGCCACCTTTCTTGGGATCACTAATGCGAAGCTTCTGAACTCTTTGATGCTACAAGAGTAGCCTTTGGAGTTCGGCTTTATTGCAAACTATTTCAAAACCAACTTTTATTAATGAGATGAGGCAATGCTCTCCGTTAAAAAGACAATAATTTTTCTATTCAAATAGGATATTGTTTATTAAACAGAAAATGATATAACCCATCTGTTGATCCATTAGCCGACTCGGTAGCTCCACGTGCTGGACTCTGCTTCCTTTATCGCTCAACCCCTAGGCCCCATGCACGCTCCACCCATGGTTTGCATGCTATCTCTCCCCTATGGAGACCCTCCATTGGAGCACTCTCATCCCGTCCCTCTCTTGGCTCCCCTTGTTGCCCCATCCTCCTTCCTCCTCCCTTGGGGAGGCCCATCTTCATGCCCTAGGTGGCTACCATGGGTTTAGGTGTGGAAGCTTGATTATTTCCCTACCAAGCTCCACATAGATGTTAGATCTACAAGGAATGGAGTTGTGGTGACCCGATATCCGGCAAGTCGCATGCTTGGTCGTCAAGCTCGAATCGGTGCATGGATATGCCTTCATGATTGTTTAATGTTCCAATGGTATTTCGGAATGCTTCAAACAACAATATTTTTGTTGTGTACCCATGAGTAAAATGTTGCAACGAATATTGGGTGTATGCTACAAAGGAATTTCTTTAGTGATGCACACTTATTTGTGTGATCTTTGATGTGTATTGCTCATATTTTGGATGCGATGTTTCATTTTCCCAAACGACGACACGATTAGTTATCTTCACGTTGTATCCAAATTGAGATTCGTTACACATGTTGTTGATATTCGCTACATGGCTAAGTTCAAAATGTTACAACAATTTTGCAACTTCTACGCACTATGCAATTATGCATGGACAAATATTGTTTGGAATGTTCTGGGCTTCGCTGTCTGTTGTCTTTATGGAACATGTCGGTCTTTTGATTTTCATGGAGAAGACGATGGCGGAGAATGTCTCAGCTGCTAAGGTCTTAGATCTAGTTATGGTGGACCGACTATTAGTGATGAGGACTTTGCTTGGTGTTTCTTGACTTGTAGCTACAGCATCGGTAAGCGGGAGTGACAACATTGGAGGAGTACTTAGTCTTATCTTTCAGGGTGAAAATCCATGTTCTGATCTTAACTGATTGTGCCTGGCAATGATCTTGTTGAAGACATTGTTTTGAGAGAGAGAACTTTCTTCGGGGTGAAAACCTAGGATCTATGATCGAGCATCGACGGTGTTTGTGCATTGTTTCCTTCTTGGAGGCGTCGCTTTTGGAGAATTTAGACTCCAGGTGTTGTCTTGGCAGTGGTTTGTGTTGCAGCTGCAAGGTTTTGATCACTATAGCATGTTTTTTGTTTTTTCTTCTTTTTTTGTAGGGTTGTGTGCATTCGTAATGTCTTTAGGATATTTTGTTGTTGCAGAGGCTGGGTGTAATTGGTATCTCCATAATATTAATATATTTCCTTTATAAAAAAAAATACATATGCACACAAACATGTTGCGCTCGCGGGTTTCCTGTTGCAATTATCGGATGTTTCATATCCGTTCACTTAAGCAAATCAAACAATTGCGTAGGTGACATTTTTTTAAAGAAAGTGAGTCGTCTGATTCCTAGTGCCGCTTTATTAAATTTGGTTTTGATGCATTGTAAAATAAAGTCTGATTTTAGTTGGCGGTCGTAATTTCATTTCCGTCAGATATTTATGTCATATGATTTTTCATTTCTAGATAACTAAGGATCCTGATGTAGGAGTATTTTTTTGTTGTTGATTTGTGATGATGTAGGAGTCTTTGCTAAAACTTGTCTCTGAGTAATCGCTTAACTGGTTCTGGTTAATTAAGCAACACATAACGCTACTTGATTTTCAATCCGAGGCAAGGGCATGGCGCGCCCGTTCCATTAATTCACAAGAAATTAGCGCCCACTCGATCAACCGGAAGAAAACTGCCCGATGTATCAGTTTTCTGTTGTCAGCATCAGAGACAGGAACAAATCAGCACCATCGACCGAGACGAATAAGCAATTTTGGGAACATGAGAAGCAACGTTTATGCAAATCGCCAGGAAAGTCGAAGGAGACATAACTGCTCATGCGCATCGATTGCCAAAAGCTTGAAAGGCCGACAGCTGCCTGGACGTGGACGCGCACAACTGTGTGATCCTTTCGTCTACCCGCAGACGGCAACGCGACCTGCCGCGGGCGCGCCACACCATTTGTAGCAAGCTCAGGTAGACGTTGATCGGATGGAGCCTGCAAACCACACCCTGCGGCCTGCCTTTAAAGCGATGGCTGCCCAGCACCTGTCCACGATCGAGCTCCCCCGCCACTTGCATCGTCCTCCTCGTCGTCGTCGTCCCCACGCCCACGGCACGGCCGGGTCGGCGAGAGCGACGGCCTCCTTGCTTCCCCGGCCAGAAGGAGGGAGGGGGAGAAAAGTCCGTAGTGCTGGGAACTGCCCTGCATCGAATTCCTAAACACGCACTGACTAGCGGTAGCAGCGCTGCTCCATCTGCATGCCACTGTGCGTGTGGTGTGATGAGCTAGGGTCCGGCCGGCCGGACTGAACCGGAAAGCTAGCAGCCGCTGCGGATGCGGTGCGGTGGGGAAAACGATGAGCGATCCAAGTACATTGCCTCACTCGAGTGAGGCAGTGTACCAGGCTACCGGCGCGCTGCGTACCTGCGCCGTCTCGGCCGGCTTTACCGAAGTGGCAAAACTGGTGCTTGCATGCATGTGACGGAGACAGGTACTAGCTAGCAAGGGTGTGGCTGGCAGGTACTAGCTAGCAAGGGCTGTCCGTGGCTTTCCCTCCACGGCTGTCAGCTTGTCATTCATTGTTCGTTTTGACGTGGCTGCTTACAACATGTACAATAAAATAAAATAAGCGGCCTACAAAAAATTATAATACTATTTACCTTCGTTTCAAAATATAATATGTTTTGAAATGAATTTTTGGAATGGATGTAATATGCTTTTGCTGAGTTGGAGGGAAGCGAAGAGAAGAAAAGAGAAGTGGGTTCGGCACATTGTGAGAACATACATAAAGTTGTGCATCTCTGTAACTAACTACTCTCTCTGATTTATATTACTTGTTGTTAATATAGATGTATCTAGATATTTTTTTTTAGATAAATCTATATCAGTGACAGTAATATGGACCGGAGGGAGTATTGTAAATGTTAGTATAGGCTCATTGTAGATGAATGACAATGCCTTATAGCCCGTAGTTGGCTCCACTGTTAAACTCAAATAGATTATCCTAGAATTTCGATAAGTAAAGTGGGTTTGGATAAAGAGAAGGCATCAGTAAAGCGGATTCTTTTTTAACTTTTCTAGCTTATGCATAACTTGGGAACCAAAAAATGGATTTCCCCATTCGTTCTTCTAGTTTTTTGGTGCATGTGTTAAATGAAGCACTATAAAATTAATTCAAATCAGCTAAAATAAAATTACAAACAAATTGGACGGATACTAGTTATTCATTAAGGACCATGCGAAAGATATTCCAGCCGAGAGGGGGGGCAGCTGGGGGAGGGCGATGGGGTCGTTGAGGTGGGGAGAGACCTTGCGGCGGCATGCCGGAAGGTTACCAGGGCGACCGGAGGCGTCAGGGACGGTGATCGCGCGAGTGAAATTTCGCCGCGTGCTATTTAAGCTTAGTGGTGTTACATTTTCTAGTTTTTATCAACTGTAGCAGTACCCATATATGCTAATTTGGACCTAAATTTTGGGCCATGACCTGAAAACATGGGTTTGGGATCAGTTTTATTGTAGGAAAAAGTCCATTTTAAACCCTGAACTCATAGAGGTTGGACGAAAAGAACCCTGAACTCGAAATCCCTGTCGTTTGTACCCTGAACTAACAAATCCCGGTCCAAAATAAACCCTAGAGCTGTTTGGTGCACCGGGATAGCAACAATCCCGGTCAGGATTGCGGATTAATCTCACTGACAGTGGGACCCAAGTGTCATGTTCATCTTCTTTGCCCCAGTCTTTCTCATGCCCAGTGACCGGCCCGTGCTGCCTCTGGGACGCCACGGCCTTGGCACCTCGCAGGGGGCTCGGGAGCACGCGGATCTGGAGTGGTGGTTTGTACCCTGTCTATTAGCGGCGGCAAGGGGCCCTATGGTCACCGGACGCAACTCCGGCGACCACCAGATCGACGGCGAACGGCGGCAGCGCGAATTGGGGAACTTTAGGAAGAGTGGAGTAGTCCCGGAGGACGATCATCTCACCAGGAGTGCGTTGGTGGGATCAATTTGGTCGGGGGAGGTCGGAGGCGACGGCTAGGACGACGGCGAGCGGCGGCCGCGGACAGGGAAGAAGTGGACGACGAGTCGATTTGATTCCTTCTGACAGAGGAACGAGTACAGCGAGGCGGAGCTGGTGGTGGTCTCGGATTCGTCCGGGGCGTCCTATCTGCAGTGGAGTGTGACAGCAACTGGGTCGAGAGGGAGCAACGAAAAGGAAGAGATGGCGCAGGGTGCTCCTCTCTGTCTGCCTTGAAGCGGCGCCGGGGAACTTGGGAGGTGACAGCAACACGACGGCTGATCGCAGCGCACTATGGTGGAGCAGCGATGAATTGCAGGTCACCTCTCTTTGGTGTCCTCTAGCGAGGGACACGAGACAAATTGATTTTTCCTATGCGCGCTCGCCCTGGTTCTGATAGCTAGCTTTGCTCCTGCCATGTGCTAGTTTCCGTTTTGCGAGTTGTTTTTTGCGGCCTGCTAGTTCAAGCAGCGGCGGCTCACAGGTAGGGGATAGATATGACACGTGGGTCAACATAGTCAGTGACACTAGCATTTTAGGATTTTATTTTTTTGCTCCAGAAAACAGCTTAGGGTTTAATTTAGACCAGGATTAGTAAGTTTAGGGTGCAAACGACAGGAATTTTGAGTTCAGGGTTCTTTTCATCCAACCTCTATAAGTTTAGGGTTTGAAATGAACTTTTTCCTTTATTGTATGATGTTGGTGATGCTCTTAGCAGCGTGTCGAGGCCATTTAGCTAGCCTAAGAACACATGTATGTGTGCTTCCCTTCTGTCCAGTCTCTCTCGGATGGTTAGGCCCCAACCGCGCCATTCAATTAGTAAACCTAGTGGATTGCGTACGATCGACTGGATTGAAAAACTGAAAGATCGCTGGCGATGGTTGCAGGTCGATCGACGCATCAAGTGTGGTAAGTCGACGTAGCACGCGAGCTACTTTTGTGGTTCGTGCGCGTTTGCCATTACAACGTCGACGGCGACCGGTCGAACTGCAGGTGTGTGTTGCACGATCCGTCGGATCGGTTGGCCACTGGCCAATGCACAGGAGCGCGTTGCCGTCAGCCGGTCCGCCTGCCCCGGCGGGGCGTGAGGTGGAGGCCGGATCCGTACAAGGGATGGTGTCTCCTTGGGGGGTCTGACGGCGATTGGCGAGCGGTGGGCGCTGGAAGATGGGTGGCGTGCGAGGTCGACAAGTACTAGTTTCATGGGAGACATACCGGTTTGGTTTTAATTTGTTCTCCAGTTCTGGTGGAGTATATGTTTATTTGTGATACATAATCCGTGTGGCTGGCCTGTACTTGGTTTTGGTTGATTGATGGGAAAGCGAAACGAGCTGATTAACCAGATCGATGCATAGGGTCTTGTCAAGTTATGGCCGTACATTATCGTACGTAATCTTTTCAGGCGACTGAATGATCTCTGGAGTAGTACTATGTGTCTCACATCTTCAATCTTGTACTCCTTCAAGACAATTAATTTACTGAATCGGAGGGAGTACACAAACAGCTAAAATGAATCAACTCGATCTGCTCCTCAAAGTTCAACACAAAACAAATCAGTTAATAAATATTTCACAAACATTTTTTTGCATAACGCCCTACCCCACGGCGCCATGATTGCATTCAGTGGCAGAGCTAGCAAATCCTATTATTGGGTTCAACACACATGAGTTCAAAGGAGAAATGCGGAGCAAATAAATAGCAATTACAAAGGGGTTAGCATAATTTTACTAGGTTCAGCTAAATCCAATGTTTATGTGCTGGCTGTGGCTCCGACCCTGATTGCATTGCCCAGAAGTAAGGTGCCATGGTCCTGGGCAGGGTGCTATATATGTTCTGCTTGAGTCTAGATCTAATACCATAATGACCTACACTATAGCGCCGTGCAATGCAGCCATGATCGTGATTTTTTTCCAGAACCAGTTTATTTTATGTTGTAGTATAAGAAAAGGGTTAAAACTGATTCATTTTCACAAATAAACAATCATATGGCACTTGTTTCTATATGTACTAATGAATCAGATATACAGGAGCTAGCTAGATTTGAGATCTGAGAACTATCTGAAACTAGATTCCGCCTTGTGTTTTGCAGACACGGCAATTTTAGCGCCGACGCAGTCAAGTTGTTATGACTGCATGCATGCAATGCCTGATGATGCCACTACTAGTATGTCTTTCTTCGTATGAGCACACCTTTGTTTCTATCACCGAGGAGCACAGTTGCATATACCATGGGTGCTGCACCATTGAAGATGAGCATGAATGCATGCATGCAGGGATAGATCATCGGTGGTGGTGGTTCTGATTTCTGGACACTGAAGTGGCCGGGCCGGGAGAGGACAGCCAAGACATGCAAATCAGTGCATGTATCATGCATGCAGAACGCAGGGGACTACCTCATCTCTGGAGTCTGGAAATGCATGGATCACCGCCCTCTTCCAGTTCCAGGTCCACCCTAGCCATCTAGCTGCATATCTGCAATTCTGCATGCGTCGACCCCTGACCATTATTGTGCTTGTAACTTTGCACGCTGAGGCTGAGCACCGCATGATGCGCAGCAGAAGCTTAGCTTTGGCGTAGCTTACCTCAGAGATCGCCAGCGATATCAGTACATCACAGTCGATGACACCCTGCCATGCTCATGCATCGCAACGAGAGGTTCGTCCCGGTGGCCGGCCGGCCGGGACCATGGTCATTGTCATCAAGGTCACGTATGAGCGAGACGACGAGATGAGATGAGGCGAGATGCTACGCGTTGGAGTGCGTGTGCGCGTGCCAGGCCGGACGGCCGGCGCTCTGATCTCTGATGGCATCGTGCGTCGATCTCTGACCTGACCGGAGCAGTCAGTCAATCCGTCCATGCGCCGGCATGGTTACAGTGCAGCTAGCTAGCACTACAGGTAGCCAGCTAGCGTAGCAGCGCTGCTTACATGAGTGACGCGGTACCTGCGGTGCTGGCTACGCGCGTAGGCCTGCTCGTGCCGCCCGCGACGTGTCGCCCGGCGGCGGGGGGCCGGCCGCGGTGCGTGGCGCCGCGCCGCGCGGGGCACCGCCGGAGGGCGCGGGGATGCGATCGACCGCTGGAACGGCGGGTCTGGATGTACGGGGCTTTTGCTTGGTTGCCGTGGGCTTTTGATTCTGTTCTTTAGGGTGGGCTCTGTTAAGCTGGACCGGTCGATCAAGAGGTTTCCATCCGGGCCATTTTGACTTCCTCACAAGCTGATTCACCGTAGGCCCGTTTCAGGGTCTTCATTGCTCATCCATGCTTTCTCTGTTCAGATCAGTTAATGTGAGCTATACGTTTTTTTTTATCGTTTTCTCCTTGTAGTGGGTCTAAAATATAAGCAAATAAACATATAAATGTCGATTGGTGGCGTCCAAGTCATACTCAGTCGCACAGTCTAGAGACCACACAAAAATTCGCCCTAACAATTTGAAAAGAAACACAAACAGTATCGCGCGTAGTTCACTAGTAGAAAATAGGGCTTTCGTTTTGAGCTCCAAATAGCATTAGCACCGGTTAGCTTATGAACTCAGACTAAAGGGGTTCTTTAGCATCGGTTCGAGCTGCCAGAGAGCTAAATAGAGCCCGTGGAGCTCTAGCACCGATTCGTTAGGAACTATTAGCACCGGTTCGTGCCACGAACCGGTTCTAAAGGTATCGCGTCTGCCGCGTGGCAGGCGCCAAACCTTTAGCACCGGTTCGTGGCACGAACCGGTGCTAAAGGCTACCCTTTTGCACCGGTTTTGGACACGGACCAGTGCTAGATGTCCTGCCTATAAATACAGCCGTCCACCAGCCTTCTCTGTTTTTTTCCTTTGGAAGGTGTGAGAGGGGGTGTGCTAGTTTGATTTTTTTCCCTATGCACAAGAGGTGTTTGATGAAATGCCTAAGAGCATGAACCAACTTAAGCTCACACAAAATAAAAATGATATGAGGTGCCCGAGCGATACTTAGGTCTTGTCCTCGTTCTTTCCTCCTCGATCGAGGTTAGCAACTCTATCCTTTCATTTGTCAATGATACAAATGCATGTTTCGATATACAGTGGTCATTTCACTATTTATGATATTCGGTAATAGTATTGGTAAACCTAATTATATGACGCAGATGAACCAACGACAATGGATGTACGGTGACCGACGCACTTCCGAGTTCATTGAAGGTCTTCGTAATTTTGGCGATGTGGCTCGGGCAAATATTCAGAATGGTTTTATGTGTTGTCCATGTGTTGACTGTGGGAACAAGAAGGAATACTCTTTCTGGAAAATCCTTCACTCCCACCTGCTTCGGAAAGGTTTCATGCCTAGCTATAATTGTTGGACCAAGCACAGAGAAAGAGGGGTTATAATGGAAGACAATGAAAAAGAAGAGGATGATGATATGTACCCTGAATACGGTGATACTGCAACGGGGGAAGCTGAAGTTGAAGGAATAAGAGAAGCTGAAGATGAAGAGGCATCAGATGAGCCTGATGATGATCTTCGTCGGGGCATCGTTGATGCACACAGAGAAGCAGAAAGTGTAAATGAGAAGCGGAAGTTAAAATGTATGTTAGAGGATCACAAAAAGAAGTTGTACCCAAATTGTGAAGATGGGAACACAAAGAGTGAGTTGCTGCAATGGAAGGAAGAGACTGGTTTATCTGACAAGGGATTTGAGAAATTACTGAAAATAATGAAGAAGAAGCTTCCAAAGGATAATGAATTGCCTGATAGTACGTACGAAGCAAAGAAGGTTCTCTGCCCTCTAGGATTAGAGGTGCAGAAGATTCATGCATGCATTAATGACTGCATCCTCTACCGCGGTGAGGAGTACGAGAATTTGGAAGCATGCCCGGTATGCACTGCACTGCGGTATAAGATCAGACGAGATGACCCTGGTGATGTTGATGGCGAGCCCCCCAGGAAGAGGGTTCCTGCCAAGGTCATGTGGTATGATCCTATAATACCATGGTTGAAACGTCTGTTTAGAAACAAAGAGCATGCCAGGTTGTTACGATGGCGCAAGGAAGACCGTAAGAAAGACGCGATGTTGAGACACCCCACTGATGGGTCGCAGTGGAGAAAAATTGAGAGAGACTACCCGGACTTTGCAGGCGACACAAGGAACTTAAGGTTTGGTCTAAGTACAGTTGGCATGAATCCTTTTGGGGAGCAGAGCTGCAGTCATAGCACCTGACCTGCAACTCTATGTATCTATAACCTTCCTCCTTAGTTGTGCATGAAGCGGAAGTTCATTATGATGCCAGTGCTCATCCAAAGTCCGAAGCAACCCGGCAACGACATTGATGTGTATCTAAGACTATTAGTTGATGAACTCTTACAGTTATGGGCCAAACCAGGTGTACGTGCATGGGATGAGCACAAACAGGAGGCATTTGACCTACGAGCATTGCTTTTCGTAACCATCAATGATTGGCCTGCTCTTAGTAACCTTTCAGGACAAACGAACAAGGGATACAATGCATGCATGCACTGTTTAGATAAGACTGACGCTATATATTTAGAAAAATGCAAGAAGATTGTGTACTTGGGGCATCGTCGATTTCTTACGACCACGCATTCCGTAAGAAAGAAAGGCAAGCATTTTAGAGGTGTGGCAGATCACCGGCAAAAGCCTGAACTCCGTACTGGTGATGATTTATTTGATATGGTCAGGGACCTAGAAGTAATCTTTGGAAAGGGTCCTGGCGGTCAATCTATTCCAAATGACGTCGCTACCGGACACGCACCCATGTGGAAGAAGAAATCTATATTTTGGGAGCTTGAGTATTGGAAACACCTAGAGGTTCGCTCTTCAATCGACGTGATGCACGTTACGAAGAATGTTTGTGTAAACCTGCTAGGCTTTCTGGGCGTGTATGGAAAAACAAAAGATACACCAGAAGCACGGGAGGATCAACAACGTATGAAAGTCCCAAACAACATGCATCCACAGAGCAAGACGGATAAAGGGCGTCACTTAAGTCCTGCCAGCTACGCTCTTACCAAAGCAGAGAAGGAAATCTTTTTTGAAGTCCTTTCAAGTATCAAAGTGCCGTCTGGCTTCTCGTCAAATATAAAGGGAATAATAAATATGACAGAGAAAAAATTCTAAAACCTGAAGTCTCATGACTGTCACGTGATTATGACGCAGTTGCTTCCGGATGCATTAAGGGGGCTTCTACCGGAAAATGTTCGCGTACCCATTGTTAAGCTATGTGCATTCCTCAATGCAATATCTCAGAAGGTAATCAATCCAGATATTCTACCAAGGTTACAGAAGGATGTGGCCCAATGTCTTGTTAGTTTTGAGTTGGTGTTCCCGCCATCCTTCTTTAATATTATGACGCATCTCCTGGTTCACCTTGTCGAAGAGATTGCCATTCTCGGTCCTGTATTTCTACACAACATGTTTCCCTTCGAGAGGTTCATGGGAGTCTTAAAGAAATATGTTCATAACCGTGCTAGGACAGAAGGAAGCATCTCCAAGGGCTACGGAACAGAGGAGGTCATTGAGTTCTGTGTTGACTTTATCCCTGGCATTAAGTCGATTGGTGTTCCTGAATCGCGGCATGAAGGGAGACTACGTGGAAAAGACACGCTAGGAAAGAAATCAATGTATTGTATGGACGGGATTTCTTTCACTCAAGCACACTACACAGTTCTACAAAGTTCCACCTTGGTGGCCCCGTATATTACTGAACACAATAATATTGTACGGTCCCAACACCCGGCTCAGTCTGACTCCTGGATTACACATAAACATATGGCGACTTTCGGCGGTTGGTTGCGGACATATCTCATAAATGACAACATTGTTGGAGATCAGCTATACTTGTTGGCTGGGTCACCATCTTCGACTATATTGACTTTCCAAGGGTACGAGATAAATGGGAATACATTCTACACGATCACCCAAGATAAAAAGAGCACCAACCTAAACAATGGTGTCCGCATTGATGCAACAAACAACAACGGGCAAAAGGACACCTATTATGGTTACATAGAGGAGATATGGGAACTTGACTATGGACCTTCTTTTAAAGTCCCTTTGTTTCGGTGCAAATGGGTCAAGCTGGATGGAGTAGGGGTAAAGGTAGACCAGCTGTATGGAATGACAACAGTGGATCTCAACAATCTTGGTTACAGAGATGAACCATTCGTCCTAGCCAATGATGTGGCTCAAGTTTTCTATGTGAAAGACATGTCCTCCAAACCGAAAAAAAGATAAGATAAGGTAACGAATACATCATACGATGAGCCAAAGCGTCACATAGTTCTTTCAGGGAAAAGAAACATCGTGGGAGTTGAGGATAAGACAGACATGTCAGAAGATTATAATAAGTTTGATGAAATTCTGCCCTTCAGAGTGAATATTGACCCAAGCATCGCGTTAAATGGTGAACATACTCCATGGTTATGACCGAAGCGATCCTAATCAAGGGAGATACGCGAAGGGGGGTTCATGGCCTCCAAGGCATTTTAGGTCACCATATGTATTAAATGTGCCAATTTATGACAAACATCGAACATGATAGCTCATTTTGTGAAGGTTTTGTTGTGATGTTTACAATTTTCCAAGTTTAATATTTTTCCTTGCAACTATAACACATAATATGACACCACGCGAAGGTTTCACATTGTTTGTGTCATCTGGTGGGTGGATGCAACCGAGACTAAAGCTATCGGTGGGATAAGGACGTGTGGGTAACCTTTAGTCCCGGCTGGTGGGTGCAACCGAGACTAAAGCTGTCGGCAGGATAAGGACGCGTGGGTAACCTTTAGTCCCGGCTAGTGGGTGCAACCGAGACTAAAGCTGTCGGTAGGATAAGGACGCGTGGGTGGATGCACTGCTCGATGAGATAAATCATGTAGCGCACGACGCCCCTGTCAGAGGAACAAGACAAAGTAGAAGTGGCGTCGTGCCTATAAAAGGAGCATCGATACGCCATGGCAAGCAGCTCAACAAGCCCGTGAAAGACTCAATCTCCTCTAACAGTGTTGGGGAAAAGGTTGGGAAATATCCCATGGCGGAGCTTCTCGAAGATGTCGTTGGTGCTCACGCCCTACGGCATCTTCGGAAGCTCCGCCTCAAAAAAAATTCCCTGCGAGCCCGTGAAAGACTCCATCTCCTCTAACAGTGTTGGGTAAAGGGTTGGGAAATCTCCCGTGGCGGAGCTTCTCGAAGATGTCGTTGGTGCTCACGTCCTACAGCATCTTCGGAAGCTCCGCCTCGGAAAAATTTCCCTGCAAGCCCGTGAAAGACTCCATCTCCTCTAACAGTGTTGGGTAAAGGGTTGGAAAATCTCCCGTGGCGGAGCTTCTCGAAGATGTCGTTGGTGCTCACGCCCTACGGCATCTTCGGAAGCTCCGCCTCGGAAAAATTTCCCTGCAAGCCCGTGAAAGACTCCATCTCCTCTAACAGTGTTGGGTAAAGGGTTGGGAAATCTCCTGTGGCAGAGCTTCTCGAAGATGTCGTTGGTGCTCACGCCCTACGGCATCTTCGGAAGCTCCGCCTCGGAAAAATTTCCCTGCAAGCCCGTGAAAGATTCATAACTCGGGGTTGAGTCTCGCTAGACTTGTGGTGGAAACTTACTTCTGCAACATCGTAAGCAATCCCAAGATGCACATGTGTGCACAATATGGGCACATTATCAAAAACTATGCCTCGATTCTAGCCCTAACATTGCTCATTTGGCCTAAAAGCCATGAAACATCGAACATGATAGCTCATTTTGCGAAGATTTTTTTGTGATGTTTGCAATTTTCCAAATTTAATATTTTTCCTTGTAACTATAACACATAATATGACACCACGCGAAGGTTTCACGTTGTTTGGATTATTTTTTAAATTCTTATACCCGTTTGAAATTATATTCAAAACGGTGGGCATGAAGATTCATAGCCCGGAGTTGAGTCTCGCTAGACTTGCGGTGGATCTCTGATAAAACAACATATTGTGGACCTAAAATGATTTTTACAAAAAATCATGAGCATTATATCATATACATGTAGTTCAAACCTAGCGAGCCTCCTACCGAATCGGCAGGAATTTGTCTTTTTCATGAGGTGTGGACGGAAAGGTTTCAGATGCACCGGCTTGTTTTTACACCATTTGCCTATTGTTTCGTTACACTTAGTGGCATTTTTATGCATTTTCCGGAACTAACCTATTAACGAAGTGCCACAGTGCCAGTTTCCTGTTTTCTGCTGTTTTTGTGTTTCAGAAGTGATACACAGGAAATATTCTCGGAATTGGACGAAACAAGTTCCTGAAGTCATATTTTACCCGGAAGCTTCCAGAGATCCGAAGAAGTGTCGGAGGGGGGCCACCAGGACCCCACACAAGGGGGCGGCGCGGCCTGGCCCCTGGCCGCGCCACCCCTGTGTGAGAGCCCCTGGCTCCACCTCTGACATCGCCCCTTCGCCTATAAGTACCCCCCGACGAGAAAAACCTAAGGGCCCGATCAGTTTTCCAGAATACATCGCGATCCGCCGCCGCCGTCGACCCGAAGATCGGGAGGGTCCAGAAGCTCTTCCCGGCACCCTGCCGGAGAGGGGAATCGCCACCGGAGGTCTTCTTCATCGCCATGCCTGCCTCCGGAGTGATGAGTGAGTAGTCTACCTTGGACTATGGGTCCATAGCAGTAGCTAGATGGTTGTCCTCTCCACCATGTGCTTCATGTTTAGATCTCATGAGCTGCCATACATGATTGAGATCACCGTTATGTAATTCTATGATGTTGGTTTGTTGGGATCCGATGAATATTGGTGTTTATGATTAAGTTGCTGTACTGAATTATATCTTTTGTTATCTCTATGTTGTTGATGATCTTGCATGCTCTCCGTTGTTAGTAGCTATCTTGGCCGAGTAGTTGCTAGTGACTCCAAGAGGGGGTATTTATGCTCGATAGTGGGTTCATGTCTCTATTTCACCTGGGGGAGTGACAGAAACCTCTAAGGTGGTAGATGTGCTATTGCTACTAGGGATAAAACAACATTCATATGCTCAAGGGCATATGCTTTGTTTACATTACACACTTTGCTTAATGCAATTATCTGTTGTTCGCAACTTAATACTTCTAGGGTGTTCGGATGATATCCCCGGGGGTGGATTATTAGTCATAGATGCAGTTGGATGGCGGTCTATGTATTTTGTTGTAATGCCCAGAGTAAATCTCATAGTGATCTTCTTGACATATCACGTTATCTTTATTCTATCAATTGCCCAACTGTAATTTGTTTACCCAGCATGTTATTTTATCTATGGAGAGACACCACTAGTGAACTGTGGACCCCGGTCCTATTTTAATCATATTGCAATCACCTGTTTACTTTTCCCGCACTGTTTACTTTACTCGCATATACTCTACTGTTTTCCACTCGATACACTCATAACCTTTGTTTTAAGCAAACCGGTGAGATTGACAACCTCATCGCAAGTTGGGAACAAAGTACTTGTTTGTGTGTGTGCAGGTTCCACAAACACCTTCAGTCGTCACCGTCTCTCTTCTTCAAGATCGACATTAAACCTTGGTTTCTTAATTGAGGGAAAACTAGCCGCTACACTCATCATACCTTCCTCTTGGGGTTCCCAACGGGCTGGTCAATCACCACACACAAGGACAGTTTGCTCCCACATCAACTTGGAGTAGCAGCTACTTTTCTGGCGCCGTTGCCGGGGAAGAGAGAAGACTTCTGCGAGGGGAGTTCTTCGCACACACATTCTTTACTATGTTATTTGTTTTGCTTTACTTTATTTTATTTTACCTGCATTGCTTTATATCAAAAACCCAAAAAATTTAGAATCCTTGGTAGCTGTTTTTACTTGTTTACTTTCGTTTTGCTGAAATGGGTACTCCTGAAAACACCAAGTTGTGTGACTTTGCTAGCACGAACAATAGTGATTTTATCTGCACTCCTATTGCACCACCTGTTCCTGCTACCACCTTTTATGAGATCAAGCCTGCTTTATTGAACCTTGTTATGAAAGAGCAATTTTCTGGTGCTAGTATTGAAGATGCTGCAGCTCATCTCAACAATTTTGTTGAGCTATGTGAGATGCAGAAATATAAGGATGTTGATAGTGATATTATTAAGCTCAAGTTGTTTCCTTTTTCTTTGAGAGGAAAAGCTAAAGATTGGTAGCTGTCTTTGACTAAGAATAGTATTGATTCATGGGCTAACTGTAAGGATGCTTTTATTGGAAGATACTATCCTCCTGCTAAGATTATAGCTTTGCGCAGCAATATTATGAAGTTTACTCAGTTTGATAATGAACATGTTGCTCAAGCTTGGGAAAGAATGAAATCTATGGTAAAGAATTGCCCCACTCATGGACTGACTACTTGGATGATTATCCAAACTTTTTATGCAGGACTGAATTTTTCTTCAAGGAACCTACTTGATTCAGCTGCTGGGGGCACTTTTATGTCCCTTACCTTGGGCGCTGCATCAAAGCTACTCGACAACATGATGGTAAATTATTCCGAATGGCACACCGAGAGAGCTCCACAAGGTAAGAAGGTAAATTCTGTTGAGGAAACCTCTTCCTTAAGCGATAAGATTGATACCATTATGGCTATGCTTGCTAATGATAGGACTCATGTTGATCCTAATAATGTTCCTTTGGCCTCTCTGGTTGCCCAAGAAGAGCAAGTTGATGTGAATTTCATTAGAAATAACAATTTTAATAACAATGCTTATAGGAACAATTTTGCTAGTAATAATTATAGGCCGTATCCTTCTACCAATGGTAATGGTTATGGTAACTCTTATGGTAATTCCTACAACAACACTAGGGCCGCGCCCTCCGAGCTTGAGGTAATGCTCAAGGACTTCATCGGTAAACAAACTGCTTTTAACAAGTCTGTTGAGGAAAAGTTAGGCAAAATTGATATTCTTGCTTCTAAAGTTGATAGCCTTGCTCATGATGTTGAACTTCTGAAATTAAAAGTGTTTCCTAATGATGTGAATGTGAGCAATGTTGTTGCTGCCGCTAATGCTACCCAAGTTGGAATTAATGAAAATATTAGATTGTTAGCGGAATTGCATGCCAGGTGGGAAAGAGAAGACGAGATGGCTAGAGAGATGAAGGTATGTACTATTACTACCTCTAATGATGTTGCTCCTACTGATAGCAACCCTCTTACTTTGATTGGTGTAGAGAAAACTCCCACTCCTTGTGTTAAAAAGCCTAAAACTGCCAAAACTTTTTCTCAAAAGAGTGCTGAAATTTTTCGGAGTGTGGGAGATGATAGCTCTATTTCCTTTAATGATTTTGATGTAGATGGCTGCAATATATCTGAAGTAATTTTGTTCTTGCAAAATCTTGCTTTGACTCCCAATGCTAGTTCTTTAAATATTGCTTTTACTAAGCATATTACCAATGCTCTCATAAAGATTAGGGATGAAAAGTTGAAGCAAAAAGCCTCTGTTCCCAAGAAGTTAGAAGATGGTTGGGAACCCATCATTGATATGCATGTTAATGGTTATGATTGCCATGCTTTATGTGATCTAGGTGCTAGTATTTCTATCATTCCTAGAAAGATTTATGACATGCTTGATTTACCACCGCTTGAAAAATGTTATTTTGATGTTCCTATTGCTGATGTTGCTAAGAAGAAACCTTTGGGAAGGATTAATGATGTTCTTATTGTGGTTAACAATAACCTTGTTCCCGTTGATTTTCTTGTTATGGACGTTGAATGCCATGCTTCATGTCCTATTATTTTGGGAAGACCCTTTCTTCGAACTGTAGGTGCTATCATTGATATGAGGGAAGGCACTATCAAATATCAATTTCCACTAAAGAAAGGTATGGAACACTTCCCTAGGAAAAGAAAGAAATTACTTTTTGACTCTATTCTTAGAGCAAATTATGAGCTTGATGCTTCATCTATTGATATTACTTGATTCGCAATTTTCTGCGCCTAGCTCAAAGGCGTTAAAGAAAAGCACTCTTGGGAGATAACCCATTGTTTACTTTTCAGTACTTTTTCTTTTATTTGAGTCTTGGAAGTCATTACTACTGTAATGACCGCTCCTTATCTTGTTTATTTCGTTTTTGTGCCAAGAGAAGCCTCTAATTTGAGTGAGGTAAAGATTTGGGGATGTTGTTGTCCTGAAACTATTTTCGGTGCTGCACCGTAAAAATTAGTGAAAATTATCTGTTTATCTTTTGGACCTGCGATTTCTTGTGCATATGCCCCAGGTTATATCCAAACTTTTCTTAGTTGAACACTTTTTGATTTGAGCAACGGAAAATCCCTCAAAAATTCGTCCTTTGTCAGCTTTCCAGTTTTGACAGATTTCTGCCAATATTTGTTTTTGCCACTTTATCGCTTTCTTTTGAGTTCTTTTTGATCATGGAACTCTTGTGGAAGTTGCTACAGTAGTATATACTTTATATGTGGTGGTTTTGGGTTGAAACCTGAAGCTAAAAGAGGTTGAATATATTTTATGCTTACACTAATGTTGCTAATGAGATTGTGTTCAGTTTTGTATGAAGGAAGTTTTCAAGTGTAGGGATTGGAGAATGATGAGATGAGTTGAAGAATGGACAAAAGCTCAAGCTTGGGGATGCCCATGCATCACCCCAAGAAATATCCAAGAAGTACAAGCGTCAAAGCTTGGGGATGCCCCCGAGGCACCCCTTCTTCATCGGCAAAAATCAGGTCACCTTTCAAAACACTATATTTTTATTGCTTCATGCACTATGTGTTTTTCTTGGAGCGTCAGTTGTTTTAGTTTTCTTAGTTGGTTTAGTTTGTTTGTTTGCTGCAATAAATGGTTGGACCCCAACAAATTTCCTTTGGAGGAGATGTACTCGTTTTCATTTGCAAAGAACGCTCTAGTCTTCACTCTTATCAAAAATCGAGCGCTCTACTTTTTCTGCTACTGCTTTTGGTTTTCGTTTTCGCCTTGATATGCGTTCAGATCTTGCCATATCTTTTCATCAAGGTGTATTTTTGCCTCTGATCTTTATTGGTTTTCATCAAAAGAGGTGTTTATAAAAATTTCAAATGGTGTTGGAAAAGAGAAAAAGCTTTGTGCAAAATAGTGGTACAAGAAGGAGCTTGTGTAGACTGCGGCTTAGGCTTTTTCATGTCATGCTTGATGTCCTTTTGACAGTATGCTTAGTGGTTTTGCTGTAGCATGACTTGTCTCAAATAACTGAGATTGCTTAATGAGCCTTTGAAAAAAATCATGCGTTGTTTTTATTGTATGGAAGCATTATTTTGGTTTTCTCCTTCATGCTTTATTTGGGTTGACTTGGCGCATGCTCACACATGTTAGACTCTTACAAAGTCGCCATTAGCCTTCATGATCATTTAGTTTTTGACTTTTGATGCCATCGTATGCTTCTTTTAATGTCGCTTTGTTGCTTTGCATGATTATGGCCATTATTGCTCTCTTAGTTGGTCGCTCCCAGTCTTTTGCTAGCCCTCGCCTTGTACTGAGTATGAGCTCTACTCGTGCATCCAACTCCTAAAAGCCAAGTTTGCCATTGTGTCCACTATAAATTCCTATGCATGGTATTTATAAGCCATTCCAAAGTAAAATTTTCGTGTGCTACCTTTCAAAAACCTTCAAAGTACTTCTCGTTTTGTGACACTATTTTCAGCTCATGGGGACGTAGTGGTCGGATTTGCTATCTTCCGTATTGCTTATTCCAAAAAGAAAAAAAGGAAAAAAAAAGAAAGAAAAAAGGCACTCCTCCAAAGAATGTGAATGTTGGTGGGCACCCGATGGAATCGGTTAGCCATGGTATGTGAAAGGAAAAGGTGGGGAGGAGTGCCAAGTTTTATAAAAAGAGCACAAAAGTGCCAATCTCTCTCTCAAAAACTTGCTTTATTTTTGTATGGAAGATAGTAAGAACCCCATTGCCAGTCGTTGACAAAGACAACCACCTCTCAAAATCAAGTTTTATCTCTCTGTTTTACAAATGAAAAGCTCTAGCACATGTTTAAATCACTGCTTCCCTCTGCGAAGGGCCTTTCTTTTACTTTTATGTTGAGTCACCACCTTCTTTCTTTATGCACCATTAAGAGAGCATAGTTGTCATTCTTAGTGTGATATGCATTGTCCCAAAGTTCATTGATTGACTCATGATGATTGGTTTCACTTGTTCTTAAATTATTTGTATCTAGTCGCCCTCTTAAACTTTGAGGTGTCCTATGCATTTATGTTTTGCTCTCTTTGAAGGACAAGCTGAAAACTATTTGTATGTTTTTCCTTATGATTTGAACACACGTTTGACTTTCATTGTTTCATTATCATGATCTTTTGTTTGTGTTCATTTACATGTTTACAACATGGTTGCTAAGTTCTTATTGTCATGATTATATCTTCATGCCCATGTTTTAAGTTCTATTGATCCCAGCTCACCAATGCTTGCATAAATGATCAAGATTGTGTAGGTGCATGTCA
The DNA here is from genome assembly GCA_007115705.1 of Dactylis glomerata. Classification (NCBI taxonomy): domain Eukaryota; kingdom Viridiplantae; phylum Streptophyta; class Magnoliopsida; order Poales; family Poaceae; genus Dactylis; species Dactylis glomerata. The sequence goes on from QXEO01000697.1 coordinate 232,342, forward strand.
CCTCAAAAATTATTCTTTGTTATCACTTACCTACTCGAGGACGAGCAGGAGTTAAGCTTGGGGATGCTTGATACGTCTCAAACATATCTATAATTTTTGATGCTCCATGCTTGTTTTTACACCATTTGCCTATTGTTTCGTTACACTTAGTGGCATTTTTATGCATTTTCCGGAACTAGCCTATTAACGAAGTGCCACAGTGCCAGTTTCCTGTTTTCTGCTGTTTTTGTGTTTCAGAAGTGATACACAGGAAATATTCTCGGAATTGGATGAAACAAGTTCCTGAAGTCATATTTTACCCGGAAGCTTCCAGAGATCCGAAGAAGTGTCAGAGGGGGGCCACCAGGGCCCCATACAAGGGGGCGGCGCGGCCTGGCCCCTGGCCGCGCCACCCCTGTGTGAGAGTCCCTGGCTCCACCTCTGACATCGCCCCTTCGCCTATAAGTACCCCCCGACGAGAAAAACCTAAGGGCCCGATCAGTTTTCCAGAATACATCGCGATCCGCCGCCGCCGTCGACCCGAAGATCGGGAGGGTCCAGAAGCTCTTCCCGGCACCCTGCCGGAGAGGGGAATCGCCACCGGAGGTCTTCTTCATCGCCATGCCTGCCTCCGGAGCGATGAGTGAGTAGTCTACCTTGGACTATGGGTCCATAGCAGTAGCTAGATGGTTGTCCTCTCCACCATGTGCTTCATGTTTAGATCTCATGAGCTGCCATACATGATTGAGATCACCGTTATGTAATTCTATGATGTTGGTTTGTTGGGATCCGATGAATATTGGTGTTTATGATTAAGTTGCTGTACTGAATTATATCTTTTGTTATCTCTATGTTGTTTATGATCTTGTATGCTCTCCGTTGTTAGTAGCTATCTTGGCCGAGTAGTTGCTAGTGACTCCAAGAGGGGGTATTTATGCTCGATAGTGGGTTCATGTCTCTATTTCACCTGGGGGAGTGACAGAAACCTCTAAGGTGGTAGATGTGCTGTTGCTACTAGGGAGAAAACAACATTCATATGCTCAAGGGCATATGCTTTGTTTACATTACACACTTTGCTTAATGCAATTATCTGTTGTTCGCAACTTAATACTTCTAGGGTGTTCGGATGATATCCCCGGGGGTGGATTATTAGTCATAGATGCAGTTGGATGGCGGTCTATGTATTTTGTTGTAATGCCCAGAGTAAATCTCATAGTGATCTTCTTGACATATCACGTTATCTTTATTCTATCAATTGCCCAACTGTAATTTGTTTACCCAGCATGTTATTTTATCTATGGAGAGACACCACTAGTGAACTGTGGACCCCGGTCCTATTTTAATCATATTGCAATCACCTGTTTACTTTTCCCGCACTGTTTACTTTACTCGCATATACTCTACTGTTTTCCACTCGATACACTCATAACCTTTGTTTCAAGCAAACCGGTGAGATTGACAACCTCATCGCAAGTTGGGAACAAAGTACTTGTTTGTGTGTGTGCAGGTTCCACAAACACCTTCAGTCGTCACCGTCTCTCTTCTTCAAGATCGACATTAAACCTTGGTTTCTTAATTGAGGGAAAACTAGCCGCTACACTCATCATACCTTCCTCTTGCGGTTCCCAACGGGCTGGTCAATCACCACGCACAAGGACAGTTTGCTCCCACATCAACTTGGAGTAGCATGGACCTAAAAATGATTTTTATAATAAATCATGAGCATTATATCATATACATGTAGTTCAAACCTAGCGAGCCCCTACCGATTTTAAAATATTTGCAACCCTACTAATTTTAACAAAATAATTTTAAGCATTTTCAATGTGTTAATATTTCATAGATATTTTCCTAATAAACATTTTGATATGCTATATTTATTTATCTGATTTTTATTTATTTTACAACATTTTATGGAATATTGATCATAGCTTCAATATGGAATAAGGCGGGAACAACCAAAAAATTTAAAAACATTTCAAATGACCCTTTAGCACCGGTTCGTGGCTCAAACCGGTGCTAAAGGGGGTGGCGGTGCAGTGCCTAGAAAAACACCCTTTAGCACCGGTTGAAGCCACCAACCGGTGCTAAAGATCCGAGCTTTAGCACCGGTCGGTGGCTTCAACCGGTGCTAACTTTAGCACTGGTTGAAGCCACCAACCGGTGCTAAAGGTCCGTGCTTTATAAACCGTCGTCTCCTTTCCCTGCCGTATCGCCGAAACTGCTAAGGACCGCGCGTAGGAGCTCTAAGATGCCGTGAGGCTGCCGGAATTTTACACCGCGCCGCCCGACGCCGCCCGAGCCGCGCCGCCCAAGCCCTAGCGCACCCGACGCCGCCGACACCCGACGCCCGCCGCCCGACGCCCGCCGACACCCGACGCCCCCCGCCCGACGCCGCGCCGCCCGACGCCCGCCGACACCCGACGCCGCCGCGCCGCCCAAGCCCGCCGGCCGCCTCCCAAGCCCGTCGGCCGACACCCGACGTGCGCCTCTGGCCTGCAGGTAAAAATAGAGTTAATTAGTTTATTAGTATTTAGGGTTAATTAGTTTATTAGTATTTAGGCTTAATTAGTTAATTAGTATTTAGGGTTAATTAGTATTTAGGGTTAATTATTTTATTAGTATTTAGGGTTAATTAGGGTTAACAGAAATAGAAATAGGAATAGATTTTTAGGGTTTAGTATTTATAATTAGGGTTAATTGAAATAGAAATAGAAATAGAAATAGGAATAGGAATAGAAATTAGGGTTTAGTATTTAGAAATTTAGAGATATGAAATTTTAGAAATAGAAATAGGAATATATTTTTATAAATAGAAATATAATTATAGAAATAGGAATAGAATTTTAGAGATATGAAATTTTAGAAATAGAAATAGGAATAGGATTTTATAAATAGAAATAGAATTTTAGAAATAGGAATAAGATTTTTATAAATATAAATAGAATATATAGAAAAAGGAATAGAATTTTAGAATTATAGAAATATGAATAGAATTTTAGCAATTCCTCATATATTAATGTAATTTCACATACAATTCATGCAAATTCATATAGGGTTTGGAAATCTGACATTTGTGAACCATTTAGCAATTCCTCATATATTAATGAAATTTCAAATGCAATTCATACAAATTTCATACAAAAAAACATTGCTTGTATAATATCTGTTTGGGTTAAGTTAATTTAGCTAGCATAGATGTGTTATATATATGACACATATTTTAGAAATAGAACGGATTCTTATATAATAACTTGTAATAATTCTTTGCAGAAACTATGTATCTCGGAAGAGACGAATTCCAGGAAAACATTATCGAGGACATCATCCGCGATAATGATGACGATGTCACCTCATTGTTTCTAAACAACTCCGGTGAGGGAGACGAACAAAACCAAAGAGACGAGGGAGAAGGCGCCGGATCCAACGAGGGAGAAGGTGCCGGTGCAGGAGAAGGCGCCGGCTCCGATGAGGGAGAAGGTGCCGGTGAGGGAGAAGGTGCTAGTGAGGGAGAAGGTGCCGGCGAGGTAGATGTGTATTAATAAATTAAGCCTCTGTTGTATAGATGGATTATTTGATTCATATATTAACGCTCTTTCTTCTTTTAGCCCTCTGGATCGAGCCACTCTTCTGTAAATAAAAGAGGTCCGGCTAGAAGGTTGGAAGAACATGAAAGGTACCGGATAGAAGAAATCGGTGAAGATGGCGAACCGATTGCTCCCGCGGCTCACACAAGTAAATTTACAAGACAATGCGGAGTTCTTGTTAGGGACAACATTCCAATCACCCTTCGAGAATGGAAGAAGACAAAGACGGAACCAATTAAATATGTCTGTAATAGATTGAAGAATATTCTTTGGGGGAAGCTCATGGTTAATTTTACCCTACCAGAGGCGCCAGAGGTGGATCCAAATGAGGAGGATCCAAATGAGGAGGATTCAGATGACGATGATCGTCATCTGAATATCATAGAGCGGAAAGTCAAGAAGTGGACTCTTTCGAAGATGGCAATACAATTCAACAACTGGAAGAAAATATTGTACAAGGATTTTGTCGACAAAGAAAAGACTCCGGTGTTCACTAGATAATATGAGAAGATAAAAGACCACTGGGACGCATTCGTGGAGTACAAGACTTCGGAGGCAGCTAAGAGAAGGTCAAAAATAAATAAGAAAAATGCTGCTAAAAAGAAGTATCACCATACTATGGGGCAAGGAGGCTACAAGTCTGGCAAGCCTAAGTGGAAGAAAATGGAGGACGATCTAATTGCTAAAGGGATCATTCCGGATACATTGAAATGGAACGATCGGTCAAGGGATTGGTTTTACGGGCATGGGGGGAAGTTGGACTCAGAAGGGAAGTGTGTATATACAAAAAAGCATGACGAAGACCCCCTTCCCATTGATGCCCTTAGAAGCGCATCAAAGGATGTTGAAGAGAAAAGGTTCCATCCCGAAAGAGAGAAGGACGAGCTCACACGCGCCCTTGGGAATGATGAACACCCAGGACGAACACGAACCACACCAGGCTCCAAACCGTGGAAACTCGGGTTTCCCGTGGAAAGGAAGAAATTTCCCGATAGAAGCCGTCAGAGAAGAAAGGAAAGGGAGGCAGACCGCATGTCTCTGATAGAACAAGAGCTGAAGCGGCAATCAGACTTGTTAAATCGGATAAGCCAGCAAGGAGCCGCCGCATCTCAGCCACAGATAGAAGCCGGACATGATGCTACCGGCCCACCATCTCAGCGGAAAAGCAGCGTGGCTTCCACGGACCTCCCAGAGGATGATGATGAACCGACGATCCGCTACCCAGTGGATGATATCACGGAGTCGACATATTGCGAGCTACACGTGAAGGTCGTGAACATAACCATGAAGGTGGCGGTCGACTATGCCTTACCCATTGGACCTGATTCAACTTATCATTACCGTCCGATTCCACATGGCTACGCTATTGCCAGGGTGGATGAAGTTATGGGCGGATTTGAGCAGCTGAAGCTTGACCACCCTGTGGGTGAAGGGGATTTGTATGAGCTGGGAGAAGCCAAGAAGACCACCGTTCTATGGCTAAAGGAATACATCATGCTTCCAAATTGGACGCCAAGGTCTCCAGCGCGTTACCCTTCTTCACCGCCATGTCAGCCTTCTCCGCCATCTCCGCATCAGCCTTCTTCGGCATCTCCGCCGCATCAGCCTTCTCCAGCATACCAGCCTTCTCCAGCTAGTGAGCCGTCTCCGCCACCTCCGCCCACTGAGGCTCGGAGCCAAAAGCGGAAGCGTACCATCGCCGCTCCATCGATGAGTCGTAATCGATCACCGATCCGTCGACAGGAGCCCCTCCCAAGAGTACCTAAGGTTCCTCCCAAGAGACCTTACGACTATACTCCAGAGGAAAATGCGGCGAAAGTACAAGATAAATCAAAGAACTTCTTTGAAAATTTGAAGAGAAAGAAGACCGAGCAGTCCGTCGAGCAGCCTCCCCTAGATCTGAAAGTGTTAAAAATGTTGAAAAACCTTCACCAACCCGAGCCAAGGCTTGCATCAGACTATGACCGCACTATTCTCAAGTCAGATGCAGCAAAGCGGTCGAAAGGTAAATCAGTTCCTTAGCTCGGAGAACAGATGAACTCGTGCCCCCCGCTCCAAGTGTTTCCCGATGTCCAGTATGATCTAGAGATCATAGCACTGTACAAAGAGGAGGCCGAAGCTGCAGGTATGTCTGTTGCTCAGTACTTAAGCAAGTGTGATTTCCCCACGGCTGAAGTAGTAGCATACCAATACCGGCACGGGAGCCCTCTCGTCAGACCCGAGGAGATTCTGAATCTACCAACAAGAATGCAAAAATTGCATAAGTGGTACATGGAAGCCTCACAGCATGGGCAGAACTGGATCATACTGGGAATTAATGATGAGCATTACTTTCGTGAAAACGATGACATAAACATCGAATTTGCTGAATTATTTCAGTTATACAATCATGACGCCCTCGACAAATCGATGATCAGTGCCTATTGTTTGTAAGTATTATTTTTGTAATTAAGTCTTTAGCTCATCTCGTTCATTGCATGCATAATTTTACTCAGTATATTATGCAGATTGAAGAAACTCGAATGCAAAAGAGGACAAATCTATGACATTGGGTTCATTGACCCATATACCGTGAACGAGCTAACTCTCCATAACCATATCAAGGACACGAAGAATAACTTGGTACGGGCGTTAAGGAAACAAGAAACCATGACGAAAATACTATTTCCTTACAACTTCAAGTGAGTGTGTTACTGTCTTATACACATTACTATTTTGGTTACTCGATGTTAAGTGTGTGTTATGCGTGTGCGCAGGTATCATTTTATTCTGCTAGTTATTGAACTTGATAGAGGACGAGTACTAGTCATGGACTCGAAACAAAAACCCCTTGAGACATTCGGGGACATGATTGATACACTCCAGCGGTAATTTCAATCATTATGTATGGCACTATATCAGCAACTTTCGTTCATTTCCCGATATCAATTAATTACTAACTTCTTTATTCATTTTCTTTGTCGGGCAGTGCTTGGAAATGGTTCACGGATAAGGCACCGGGTCCCTAGAAAAAGGAGCTTGAATTTAAACAAGTACCGGTAAGTACTACTAGCTAGGTCCGCTCATCTCTTTGGTTCTAGTTTCAATACCATTATCATCCTTGATTATTATTTTGATTGAACTCTATTCTCTTAAAGTGCTTGAAGCAAGAAGACGAAAATAATTTATGTGGATTTTATGTCTGCGAGTTCATTCGAGACTTGTTGTGAGAAGAGAAGACTAGAACAACTAGATGTACGTAAACAATATTCACAATTTTATTTTATTACCATTATTTATGTTGAGTTTCTTCATTCATATATATTGATCCCCTTCTTTACATTAGATCGAACTGAAGCGGGATAGTCTTCTAGCAACCGAGCGTGTACGAGCAATTCAAGAGGAACTGGCAGGATTCTTACTTGATGAGGTCATAGCACCAACCGGAGAATACCATCGGCATTACGAGTTTGGAAAATCGTAACCGAAATTATATTGTATATATGCATGAACGTGTACAATGTACCATTATGTAATATGTTCGACCAAGCACGATGAAAGATGACACATACTAGCTTCGATCTCTATATTTATGACTATATTGTGTAATATAATGGTTTCTTTTATATGTGCATCAACGTGTTTCAAATACCCGAAAAAATCGTATTTGAAATGCTAGGGTATAGGGTTTCAGCCGCAGCGATTAGGGTTTAGGGCTGCCACGTCGCCAACCTTTAGAACTGGTTCGTATTACGAACCGGTGCTAAAGGTCCTCTGGCGAGGGCGCGTGTGGGAGGCCACGTGGAGACCCTTTAGCACCGGTTCATAACGCAACCGGTGCTAAAGGGTTAGGGCTTTAGTCCCGGAAGCGTTGCACCGGTTGTAAAACCAGTGCAAATGGCACTTGCAAACCGGTGCTAATGCCCGAGTTTCCACTAGTGGTTGCGTACCACTTCGACCTTAATTCCTAGCTCCTTTTTTCATCTGTAGTTCATATAAAGAAGTTCCTTGTTACTCCTGCCCATGTGCCGTTAGCTCCTGGGATTGATCTCCCGTACTCCCTCTATTCAGGAACGCAACCCGAGGGATTGAAATGGCAAGACCAGGGCATGGTTTTATAAGCCACTAAAAACTCCAAGTAATGCCTTATTAATCCGCATGCATTGGCTAAAATAGTTGTTGTTTTAATGCTTCTATTCATTAGTCAATCAAATGACTCTATTTCTCTTCCCTAGTTTTATTGTGGATGAGAAATAAACAGTCGTGCATGCGATCACAACCTCTGACCTCCCATACATGAGTAACCTAAAAATTGCGACATGCCTTGCAATCATGAACGCAGGTTGTACCACTTTCTCCCTTTTGCCCCACCCCGCAGCTCGGTCCGGCGTTCTCCAACATTGCCATGAGATACTCTCCTTCCATCCTGCATCAGTGTTGTGACTTGGTAGACGATTGTGATGCCCATCACGAGCGAGGGTTAGGGTTACTGGGCCACTAATACAGAGCAATACTAACGATAACCCGTGTGGGCTCTTCTTTACAATCCCTACACATACATATCATGTTCTGGTGGCCCTGAACGTTGGAAGAGATACAAGCAAATCAAACGTTTCCGTCCAATTGGTTGCAGCGGTCGATCTGGTGACCATGTATAGTAATAGTATCCGGCTTGTCCTCAATCAGCACAATATCCATGTACCGGACATGATGCCGGGATAACAAAATATGCAGAAATAACCGTAGGATGTGCCACATCACACAATCTCTTCACTCATTCATGTAACCCCTCATGGTGAGCCCCTCTTGTGTTGGTACCAGCCAAGTAATCACATCCTCCTCGGCCGGCCCCAATGGCATGCACGTAGTTCCCTATTCCACTTGCAGTGACGCACCCTCTATTACAACCCGTGTGGGATCTTCTTCACCACCCGGGTACTCTGAGTATCGTCAGAGCTAGGGTGCTCGGGCTGCCCTATGTTGTCCTTGTTTGATTTCTATCTATATGAGCTTGAGGATTTCAATTACAAGTTTAAAGTTTCTAAAAATGATGGCAACAACACACCTTTGAGTACTTCCATTATCTTGTAAGTTACAAGTTTCAAATTTCTACAAATGCGAAGAATTGATCCACTTGATTTAAATCATGATTGTGTTGCGAATGGGTAGATTTAATTATATTGCATATGTTGATATGATGGGTTTGACTTGATTTTTGTGTGTGTTAGCTAGCAAAATCACCAATAAAATTGGTTTTGCTATTTATCAGCCGATTCCTAGATTGTTGAATTGTGTCTTGATTTGTGGTGGCCTAGAATTGCACATGTTTTGCAACTAAGATTTCCTAGTTGCGCATGGGATGTAACTGATGTTTCTCTAGTTGCACATGGGTTTCAACTGAAAAAATGCCTTAAAATGTTAGCTTTGTGTCGTAGTTGATGCTAGCCTAGGCACTTGGCCCATGCTTCCTCCCCCTTCTCTCCCTCTCCCACTCCCTCTCTCCCTCTCTATCTAGCTCTCTCCCTCCCTCCCTCCCTCTCTCCCTAGGGACGACTATATATTTTGCAGGGCCCAAGGGCAAAGTTGACCACATGGCCGGCCCCTAAGGAATGCATATTGAGATATATATATATTTATGTATCTACTTTCTCTTGTAACATATTAAAATTTGACATTCAACCACACGTTATTAGTCTGAGATGTCTATATATATTTGTTAAGCACTTAAGGAATGCCATATTACGATCGAAAAACTAAAAGCGCGGCAAAATAAAACAAGAAGTATTTCCTGCTAGTTTGATCAAAACTGCTTTACATAAGAAATTTAGTGTTTGATCCTTGTACGATGGGGAATCTACTGGTGAGCTGTACTTAAAGATCATGGAGCCCCCATGTGCAGTTTTGGAAATTAATGAGAATCCTTATAGACTAATGGTTGCATTGAGTTATATTTGTAGGACTTGTCAGTAGACAATGTTTGAAGCATATGTTGTTTTTAAGGTTGTAAGAAGATAGAAATAAAGAAGATTATGTGATGACCAAGGTGTTATTCAAGGAGTGATCCGAAGACTGGTCATAATCGTGTGTGTCTTTTAGAATAAGATTGATTGAGCTCTCATGAGCATCTTCAAGGCACCATCATTATGAAGAAAGACAAATTGATTCAAGAATTGATCAAGTCAAGCGCAAGTTCAAGATGAGCATCTAGAAGAGATCAAATGCTTGAAGCTTGACGTCTATATTGTGATCATGGATAAGTGAAGACATGCTTAAAGAGAGTCCCTCCTGTAATAGAGTATGGGGAGTAATTCGCAAGAGTTCACCAAGTAAGCTCAATCAAGGAAGGCATTCCATCTTGAGGCCGACAAGAGCATTATCATCAAGCTCAAGTGGAATGCACAAGTCAAATGTATGATATTGATAGGTTTTCTTTCTTACCGGTCCCATGGTGTTAGTTGTGATACCGGGTTATAGGATCGATAGCCATACTATCAAGAGAGGTTCTCGAGTGAGTAACTTAATTGTATTATTCAAGGAGAGCTCAAACCTTAGCACACTTGACATAATCTTTCTTGTTTCTTATTTGGATTTTATCCATTTGAGGTTCTAGATATTTTGGTTATTTCCATTATATGCTCTAGCTCATAAAAAATGGATTTTGTATAAAACACTTCTCTAGTTTTTGGTGTTAGAGGTTTTACTATTTCATCTTTGAAGAGAGGTCAAAACTTTTATTATTTGGTTTTGACATCCTTTATTGTACTATGATGTTTATCTGCATTACATTGTAAGGCTTGTTGTGATTCCAACGAGCCCAAGATCATCGAAAATGGAGTCCGGATGCAAAAATTGTTGTCATTTTTGTGTTGCTATTACTTCCACCCATCAAATTTGGGGCAGATATTCCACCCCGGGGGCCGGATTTACCATGGTAAAATCCATGTAACGGTCATATTTCATGGGAGGCCTATATAAGGCCCCTTCTTCTTCCTTTGGAGGGTGGATGGTCCATTTCTCTCACCTCCATTGTTGAACTTGAGTAGCTTGCACTCCCTTCTCATTCCTCTCATGTTTTTTGCATCTTTTTGAGGAAAAAGTGAGAGGAGATCTAGATCTATCTTGCCACCAATCGATATTTCTTCTAAGTGAGGGGAACCTATTGGTTCTAGATCTTGGAGTTCTTTCTGGATTTCCTTTGTTCTTCCTCTCATATCTCTCCATAGCATTAATTGCTTTGTGGGATTTGGGTGAGAAGGATTTGAGAACTTCATGAGATCTTGCCATTACATTTGGTGCATCGGTTTGAGTTCTCCTCAGAGATTCAAGTAAGTAAAAATCTGTGATCTTATTACTCTTGGATTCTTAGAACCCTAGATGGCTTTATGGGTTTGTGGTGCCTTGGTGGAGATTCTTGGGAGCCTCCAATTAAATTATGGATGCATGCCCCCAAGCTTTGTATAAAGGCCTAGTTTACGCCTTAAAGGAAATACCTTAGTGGAAAAGTGAACTAGGCCTTTGTGGCAAAAGTTCACTGGAGAATAGGGTGAGGCCTTTGTGGCGTTGGTTAGGCCTTTTGGAAACCACACCCCTCAAATGAGACGTACTTCCTTATAGGGGAGGAACTAGGGAATACATCATCATCTATGTGCACCTCGTTTATTCCTATTTCCGAGCTCTTTACTTATGCACTTTACATTGTGATAGCCTCATATATCTTGCTATCACCTTGTTACTTGTCTTGCTTAGCATAAGTTGTTGGTGCACATAGGTGAGTCTAGTTTATTTAGGTTTTGTGAGCTTGACAAAATAAACACTAGTTTAATTCCGTGTTTGTTCAGCCTTTCATAAAAGTTTATATTGCCTATTCACCCCCCCCCCCCTAGGCGACATCCATTTCTTTTCAGTATTGTCGTGTGAGCCACCGACGGTTGATTTTCTGGTGTCGTACGTGAATGGTATAAAAAGTGGCATGTGTGTAGCAGGACTCTAGTTTGATTACCTCAAATAAGAACCTTTTTGTGATTCAACGAGTTCATTCTCTCTTTTTTGTTTTATTTATTTTCATAGCATCAGACTTATGTTTTGGCATTGTGACATTGTGAAGGAATTCAATACGTTATACATAAATCTAAGGTAGAACCCTAATCTAACATGCAACCTATTTGATGCTTTCCTAACTGGCTAAAGAGTCAAAGGGATAACCGGACAAGGATTGAAGGTCATCACATCATGGATTCATGGAAGATTGAACTTACCACGGGGCAGGGTGAGCAAGGCCATGAGGGGAACAAGCGAGCCATGAGCAGGGCTATGGGGAGCAGAGTGAGGCGAAGATGAAATCCCCCTGCTCAGTTGATGAATTTCCAAAACCCAATCAGAATCTCATGTCAGTATGGCGATCTCAAGGCGGTGGAGGCAGTCCGCAGTCGAGTCGAAGAGAGGAATAGAGGAAGAAGAGATAGATTGTTGCGTGTGTTTCCTCTTCCTGGTGGGCCCATTAGTACATAGGTTTCCTAAGCTTGCTCTCCCAATTGCGTTGGGAGAATGGGCCTTAACGGAGGATGCGATTATGGACCCTTCCCAGGCATTGGCCCTCAAGCGCCTCCCATGCCGGCCATGGGCCAGAGTTGTCCATGTCCCTCCCTCCCCCTCTCTCTTTCCTTCTATGTCTCCATCTCTATCTCTCTCCCTCCCACTCCCTCTCTCCCTCCCGCCCTCACCCCTTCCCACTCTTTCTATTGAGTTTTAAACAATGTCCCTCATGATTCCTAAATCATGTTTCTCATGATTGAAGTCAACATGTTGTAGAATAAGAAGAGGGAGTCAACTTACAATTTAGCTTTGTAGTTGTAATCCCATGCGTTTATCCCATACTTTTAATTTTACATTCCTTTTCATTTTTCTACTTCTATTTGAAAGCATCTTATTTTCATAATAGCTAACGGATTTTATTTATTAATTTTCAGTTTGCCCTGTAGAATTTGTGAAGTGGGAGGAAACAGGGTGTCTCTTAGAAATTTGGTTTGCGCCGAGGGTTACATACTTGGAAAGTAAAGTTCACCAACCACCTAACTCCGACCTCAGATTCACATGATGCATGTGTGTCACGCTAGGAGGAAAGTCAAAAGTAGAACGAGTGTGAAAATAATCTAAATATGCCATAGATCACAAATATTAACTGATTTGGCATGTTTCGTAAGAATGACACCCTAAGCACCTCCAATCCAAATAACACCCTAAGAAATACACAAGTCTGGAGGCCAGGTAACCAACTTAGCCAAACACATGGAAGCATGCAATGGATTCTCAAGGAGATAACTCATAGTTTATCTAGATACATATACTTCTCGTAATTATGTGTTCAGATATTTCAATATAATATCCTGACTTCACCATCCTTACCAATAACCAATGTGTTGTGTGTGCCTCTCTATTCGTCATTTAGGATATCAACATATATTAATATAAGTTCTTCAATATCTGTTATCCAATTTACATAGAAATAAGGGCTTTGTAATCACTCCACACACGACCATTAGATTAGGAAGGCGGTTGGCCTTCACAAGAACTTCCTACATCTATTTGGTAGAACATGGTCAATAATGGAATACAATAGTATATTTGGACATCAAGTCATTTTTTATATTCACCTATGATATGGAGTCAAAATGAAGTTATAGAACTTCAACTTTAACTAAACGTGTAAATAATAATATAAATTATGCTTAAAAGTATCTATTTATTTGTTTATTGAAACCATATATTTGAATTTGAATACAAATTAAAATACAAATACTATGACCAAACTCAATAGACACACATGCCTGTGTAAATGCATATGATATCGAACTAGTTCCAAACAATTTAGGGTATCCAAACAAGCTGAATGTTGCGTCTGCTACTTTTTGAAGCTGTCACCGGTTCTCATCTGCGAGGCATCGCGAATGGCATTGTGTCGTCTATCTCCTTGATTTCATGCACACCGAACCAAATATGATAGGAAAGTTGTTCGACACCACGAACAAACAAGGTGAAAATACACAGTGTGTTGAGGGTTGCGAAGGGTGAACAACAGTTTTTCGATACTGTCTCTTGAGGATCTTGAATAGGGAACTTCTTACATGCTCTTGTTGGTACGTACATGTCTACATCGGTTCAAGTTCTTCTGGCTAACCTGTCGGTTGAGTTAATCTAGAGTCTAGTTAATCCATGTAAAATGAGGAAACTTGGGTAAGAGAAGCCATCATTCTTTGGCAAGGAAGACACTATCATTCAGATGGTCTGACATGAATCTTTTTGGGTGCATGTAATATCTTTTTAAATTTTCTTTCAGCAAATGCAACAATGGGTCCCCTATCAACATTACTCTTCTACATTCAGGAGTCAAGACAACTCATGCTTCTTCTAATGCATAGCCAAAAGGACAGAAACTTAGTGTTTTGACTTCGGAACCCCTAAATCTATAGAACTACAATTCGTTTTTGCTAATAATTTCATGCATACGATGCTAGGAGTGATGAAGGGGGTCAAAGATTTGCTTCAGTCAGTGCGCCATTTGTTAAACGGTGGACTTCTCAATGAGGAATTAAACCGGTTGCCTGATTGTTAAAAGGATGCTTCATATTCACAACATTCATATTCGTGATGAGTAGAAGGGGTAAATTCAGGATTTACATGAAGTATGATCGCGACTAAAGCTAAACAAGCTGAACTTTTGTTGTGTTGTTAGCTGGACATTATAGCATAAGAGATCGAAATCAGGTTGCAGAATTTGTTTAACAGATAGATCGGTGATCATACATTTTGCATGAGGTAGCAAGGAAGAAACAACGACCAAAATAACATCAGTGAAATAGAACACCACTTTTGTACTAGACTGATACTCATGACTTGAACAAGTTACAATATGTGAGAAAAAAACACCTATAATTTGAAGAAGCTACTGACCTATGATTAAAACATGTTACTGTGCGTGTGAAAGAAGATACCTAAATTGCAGAAAACAGGCGCAAAAAATACATTGAATTGTCAACCCATCCTGGTAAAACATATCCGGCTAAAGTTGCCATAATTCGCTTCAAACAAAGGAAAGGAAAAGTTTGCAACGAAAGAGACTCAATTCAAAAGCTCACCAGGCAAAGTCGAAAGCCTGCACGCTCAGTAAAGTAAGGTTTTTCGGGGACTCAAAATCAGATCCTCGGCCATCTCTGTAGAGAATACTAGACGTAGATGCCGAGCCGAATGCACGCAGGAAAATTCCTTTGAAGTAAAGTACCATGCGTTTTCCCAAAGAAAGATGGCACAAAAGGTTAGCCAGACAAAACAAAGGTACCCTACGGCTTGTATTCTAGCTACACGACTGGAAACCTATCGCTATTAAAGAAAGCAATCCAAGATTTATCTGAAGTTCATCGACTATTCTGCATTATGGTTACAGAGATCGATACAGTTCAGATTGTTTCACACTCTTACATATACCTTGACTCATTTTGTAACAATCTGCAGATTTTAACAGAAACATCTATGGCAAAATAAATAAGTACAAATAAGTGCCACCAACTTACAACTTTGTACTAAATTGTACTAAATCGTGCGAACACCATTTTATAAAGTGAATACGAGGTAACAATGCATGTGTACTAGTGAAACGTTACGCGAGGACCAGGCGACACCCAGGCGGCGATTGGATCTCAACCTGCCTCCCACCGGCGTCGCCGCAGATCACCATGTCTTTGTGGCTTTTGGGAGGTGGATCTCGGCCCTCGTCGGTGGGAGGGCTCCGGCCCCTGTTTTGAGGGCTTCGTTCTTCGTTTTTAGGGTTAAGGTTTGTAGAGGCGGCGCTTAGGTGGTGGTAGCGGCACCTCGTGCAATAAGGTCTCCCCGGCTTCAACCTCATCTCGGCGGCAACGTCGAGAGGCTTGTGGGAGCGGTGTGGTCTTCGAGGATTTCGTCTGGCTGTGGGATCTTCGGATCGTCAAGGAGCTTCATCGGCAGTTTCTTCCTTCTTCTTCGTCTTTGGGACGGATGTGGTCTTCTTGACCCGTTCGGCGTCTTCCCGTCCGCAACCAACAACGTCAGAATGATTCAGGGAGGAGCGGTAGCGGCGGCGCGCCGTCGACACGGTCTAGAGGTTGAAGATGAAGGGCTTCTCAAGGATTTCGTTGTAATTTTCGTTTTTCTTAGGGTGCTTTGTACTGTTCGTTGTTTCTTTTAACTAGCATAGTGGCCCTCGCAAATGCGAGGGCATCTTCTTTAATATGTCCAAAATGTTATGTAGTAATTTCCTATCTTATATCATAATATTTTCCTCTCATTTACATGTTTAATTGCAAAGTATACGGCATTTGAAACATTTATACATATATAGTTTTAAGAAAAAGGAATGGAACATTTTTATAAGTAATATAATACTCCCTCAATATAGATCGGAGGGAGTAATATTACTTTTTCTTAACAACCTGTGTTATAAATCATCGCGTAGGAAACATCTTACTTGTTCACTCTTTTTTAGTAAGCTAAGTAATATTCATAATTTAGTAGCTAATATTTTTTTAGTGTTCTTTCTACATTTGACCTTGACATATTCCCATGGTTGTTACACATTTAGAAAGGATGTGCCACTGTATTTTGTAAAAAAAAATCAAATGTCCTGTGATGTTGATCATCTCAAACTCATGTAAGAGACAATTGCACCCTGTTCCAAAACAATTGCGCCAATCTAAATCCATTGAAGACATATCTGGCTTATGTTTTTCATTCTTTTAATTATCAGATGTGAATAAACTTTGTTTCTATCTATTTGAATGGGACACCCATTGGTTAGCCCTTTTGATGAAAATATTCACAACTCGTGTCTAAATTGATGTTCTCTTTTCTTGAAATTTAAAATACAAATACATTGAACACTACTCCCCTGAAACCCTAGGTAATTTTTTATTTGCACTCTATTTTTCTGCATTTTTCTCTGTCCCCACAACACCACTTCATACTTGTTCACTGGATACCGGTATGGGATCAAGCTAATAATTTTAATTCATTAATCTAAAATATCTGGAGCATAGGGTTGCAAGTCATCCAATGATTTAATTTACATAGTTTCTTTGACCTTTAGCGGCAAATTATGCGAGTGAATGCACTTGGAGACTTTAGGTGAGGCTTAAGTCAAACATTGATGTCAAACTTTCAAACTCTTTTTAATTATAAGACCAAAATATATTGCTAATATCTTGCGCCTGTTCTTTCACTGTTTCACCTCTAATAGTCAAATGACTCAATGCACAGAGAACTTGAGGTGTGTTTACAGTCTTACATGTGTCGTATGTTTCTATTCTCTACTGATTGATGTACGAATAGATAAATTTACACTGTATAGCTGGCATCTTGTATTGTACTTCTCTCGGTACCAAATTCACTATATTTAATATTGTATTTTACATGTCACATCCTAAAATGGTTGCTATTTGGCTTCTTGTCTTCACATGGACATAATTCATACAGATAAATACACTTGTGACAAATATAGGCTGGTCTTGGCTTGGCTTCACTTTTGTCGAGATCAACCGTGAAAACTTACCCAAAACACATACTAATGTAGGTTATATTATGGGCAGGCTAGTACAGGTCATCGATTGTATAAAATACAACTATAAAGCTAGCTACATGGAATTGATCGATATATTTGGTGGCAGTGATATAATCTCCGCCGTTTTTATTCTGAGTCTTTTTATATATAGTTTGGTTAAAGACCTGGACATAGACTCTATGAGTTACACGGGTAGACCTGCCACGCTCAATGTGTCGAGTACCAATTAAAACTTAGCCACAAATACCCGTATATCACTGAATTTGAGCTAGGTATGTAATTCATATTTTCTACTGGGCGCGGCTAGCTAAGTACCATTAATTGTTGGATATAGGTCTCGAAAATTTTATACATCTAGGTATGTCTTGACACGGTTAGCATGATCAGCTTTTAAAAAAAATAGTAACATCTCCTTTTCCATGCATATGCATTGCCATCACATACGGTATTTCTTTTAAATTTGTCATCTGATATGGCAGTACCACTAATATAGGAGTCCAAGGAACGTGCATGAAAATTTACAGATACGGGGGTACCACTAAATATGAGAATCTAGTCACGTATATTAGGTCTGTAATGATTAATGTGTCGTGTAATTACACTCTATTTCTCTAGTGAAATCTTAGCCATAATTTATACATCTAACTATCCAAAATAATTTAGATGAATGTAGATCAATATGGTGCCTCAAAAATATCTTTTATACTGGCACAGACACACAAGTTTCCATTTATTTGATTTTGTTGAATTTACATTGGTTGAATTTAAAGTTTGGCCAAAAACTTGCTGTGTGTCATGTAAAAAAACTCGACGGAGTTTATTATTTGATGAGTATTTTCTGTTTGCCATTTGTAAGATTTGGCGAAGTTTTAGATTTGCCGAATATCTTTTGTTTGCCAAGTTTAACACTCGGCAATGTTTCTATTTATCGATTATATTTTGTCGAATTTCAAAAATAATAACACTCGGCACAGATCCAAATATTTTACATACCACTCCTTAAATAGTCTAGCACGTATTTTGCTACCATGTCCTAGCAGTGATACGAATACAAACGTCTGTGTTAAGATTTTTGTTTCGTTCCCTAAAAAGAAGATTTCTGTTTCATTGCAACAGTCCATAAGCTGCACGTCTTCTTCTTCTTCTTTTTTGGCAAAACTCCAATTTTTCTAACACGTACAGTTTTTCTCTCAGCATGTAAGCTGAAACCACGTACATGTTTTCCGATTCAACTTAAAGAATATTTTAGCACACATATGTGTACATATATTTTTTTCTCTTATTTTGGCTCTCACCACCTAAGTTTTGAAAACTGAAACCACGTACATGTTGGCCGAGTGCTTTTAAAGTTTTTTTTTAGCATACACGTGTGTAGATATGCAACGGATTTGTCACGTGTCTATTCTTTACGTAACACTTAGATCTATTTAATCTCAACCGTTAGCAGTAAAATCAACGGTATATTTAATTCTAGCCTATGTGGATTAACGTGGTGTCTCTATTATAGACCCTCGTATTGTGCTTTTAGTATATAATAGATATCAGAGTCCTATCGGAAAAAAAACAACAACAGTTTCATAGGGAGATGCGATTGCACAGATTTTGTTTTTACTTTTTTTCTAGAGAGAGTACTACCCAGGCAAAAAAGCTTTCTGTTCATCAGCTAGGATTTTCGGCCCATGTTGCGAAAGAGGGAAAGGTAGGCCGCACGCACTTGCATGCGCGGGAAAGGCCCGTCCCGCAATGATGGGTTTTCGTTTTGGCATATATTCCCATATTCCCTCCCAGGGCAAAAGGCGTCGGGCTCGAACACTCCGTCAGGCGTCAGCTCACCTCAGCTGCAAAAAAGGACAGTTAGCGCCTTTGATCCCAGGCTTTGGTAAACTCTAAACTAATCTGCCATGGCTGCTTTGGCGAAAGAGGGGGAACAGCATGAGCTCCTAATAGCAAACTTGACCTTTTGTCTTTCGTTTGGACGGGAGAATCCGATGATGCTTCGTGTAAGAGTTTTATTTTCGAAACGGATGCTTCGTGTAAGATTGATTCCCATGTGACATTCACACGTAGAAAGTGCTAACATTTGCAGGCCATGTCCACAGTTCTAGAGTACTACTCAAGTGCAATGTAGTGGACTTTGTGTGGTGGAGGACATGGTATACGGAGCCGGATCCTCTAACTTTATGTACCCTGACTTTTCCTGACTTTGAGTCACTGACAAGTGGGTCCCGCATATGGTGGACCCCACTTGTCAGTGACCCAAAGTCAGGTTCAACTAAGTCAGAGGATCCCATTCCATGGTATACATACTGCAACTGCAAATGCACATAAATTTGGTAGAAACCATGCATGAAGTACACATAAATTTGGTAGAATCTTACTCAGAATCATGCATCATGAGTCCCTCACACTTGGTAGCGTCGCCATGTTAAGCTAGGCACAAGAGTAGCCAGTACCACACTATCGGTGACACTTGGTAGCGTCGCCATGTTAAGCTAGACACAAGAGTAGACCAGGAACAACTAATCGTGTG
Source organism: Dactylis glomerata (assembly GCA_007115705.1). Classification (NCBI taxonomy): domain Eukaryota; kingdom Viridiplantae; phylum Streptophyta; class Magnoliopsida; order Poales; family Poaceae; genus Dactylis; species Dactylis glomerata. The sequence goes on from QXEO01000697.1 coordinate 251,999, forward strand.
GTGTCAGCACTGGAAGAGAACGTTCTATGCGAACGGTAGCTCGTCCCGGCCGGCCTCCTCCGTGCGCCCTACCATGCCCTTTTTTTCTGAGCAGCACGGCTGGCTGGTCCGGCTCCGGCTCCGGCTCCGGCTCCGGCAGCGCCACCACGCCGTCCTTCCCGGTTCCCGAGGCACCCACCATCGCCCTTCTCTCTAAAGATGACAAAGGAACAAAAGAACATGTAGAAAAGAGGAGCTGCACCTTACCCGGCCTCTCTCCCTCTAATTCTCACGCTTTCTAAAGGTCTTTTCCCTGGTCCTTTCTCCTGCCCCTGCAGATGAGTCCCGGCCCAAAATATTCTGACATTGGGGGATCCTCTCGGAAACCCTAGGTCGTGAGCACCTCTGTGTTGCCTTTTTCTTGCCACCGGGAGATCCTGGCATAGATTATCGCGGTCCTTTAGGCCATGGTGGCGCGAGGCAGGGGTGAGTTGTGTGTCATCCGCGTAGGCTTGTGGCGAGCCGCGTCGTTAGCCTTCTTCTCCGCTTATCTGACCGGTGGCGTGGGGGCCTGTTGGTTTTGCTTGAATAATGGAGGCGTTCTCAGGGTTCTTCTCGCACCAAGACGGTGGTCTGCTTGATGTCTGTCCTCATCGATCTGGCATCAGTGAAGTGTTCTGGAGGGCTCCGCTGTGAACTTCACTAGGCTCCTCATGCCTAGAGATTGCTGGATCGGATGTGATTCGATCGTGCGCACCCGTATTTTTTCTAACTGTTTGGTTTCAGAAGGAGCGTTGCGAAGCTCTGTTGTCTATTGCCACCATGGGGTACTTTACGTTCCATGGTGAAGTCAGAGGTGAAGAATATGTCATGGAAGCCGAGATCTGACGACTGGCAATGGTGGTTTGAGTATTTGTAGCGATAAAGAATTTTTTTGGTGATTCATGAATCATAGCAGTGGCATCGACAAGTCGGTCGACGACACAAGAGAAGTTCAAAGTCCTATCTTTCAGGGTGAAACTCCAAGGTCTGGCCTTAATTGGTTGTGGCTGGCAATGACCTTGTTGCAACATTGTTTTGTAAGCACGGACTTTTTCCAATGTAAAAACATATGATTCATGATCGGGCGATGATGGTGTTTTTGCATTGTTTCTTTCTTGGAGGCGTCTCTATTGGAGAAGTTGGACTCCTTGGTGATGTTTTGGTGGTGTTTTTACTTCTACTACAAGTAATAAATCACTGTAGCGGAACTTTTTTCTGTAATTCTTCTTTTTTTTTGGTCGTGCGCATCTATAATGTCATTATGGTATTGCGTTGTTGCAAAGGCTGGGTAAAATTGATATCTTCGCAATATTAATATATTCCCTTATAAAAAATATTCATAAAACCACTATGTTTCCTTGTATCACTCGACTATTGTTGCTTAAGGTTGGAAAATATGCATGGACCACCGGGAATAAATATTCAAGCTATTCGGCCTCATATATATAGAATTATAGATGCAGAAAGAAGTTTAAAGATGAGCTGGATCTTGTTTTTCACAAGGCGCTACTAGGAAAGGGAGTGGACAAATGGAGGTTGTGCTACACGTAGGAAAAACATTTAACAATCATAGTTTAATGTTTGAAAATCTGGGGAAAAAAGAATATTATAGGTTGCCGATGATGCTACTATTTTATCTTCTAGGCTACATAAGACAAAATTTGACCAATTTTATAGTGAAGTCGGATTTTATCATTTTTGTGTAGCCTAATATACAAATTTGTTGGTATTGAGATTTTTTAGGATTGCGGTATACATCATTGGCGATCACTAGGATTTTGTTTATTATTTTGAAACTATGAACTATAATTTTAAAATATTTAAAATAAAGGTGTACATGTAACTCGGCCTCCGTTCTAAGCTTCCATACTAGGAAATATTATTCTGGCATCACAACATAGGTGAATTCTTTTCTTTAGCAATAGTCCTAGATGACTACAACCATGTACGTTTCTTTTAGTTGCTAATCTCTAGCACTTAGATTGTATATTTTTTTACTTGAAAAATTATAGAAATGCACTCGCAAACCTACAGTTCAATTTTATAGAAAAGATAGATGAATGTTTTCTTGAAAAGGAGAGGAAACTCCCATCTATGCATCGATAGATGCATGTGTCTTTTATTACTTTTATCAGTATTATAAAAGATTACATCATGGATCGCACAGGGTCGATACATGTATCAATCATCTAAATAGAGAAAAACTTGACATATGATGCCTATGTCTCAACATGTCAGCCATAGATCAAAACAACAACTCGACTTGTTGTGTATATCTCGCGCGATCGACTCCACGCGGCTCCACCTAGTAGCCATCTCCTCGTGCTTGTCTGTTGGTTGTAGTAAGGACCACATACAGATCGAATGAGTAGCCAACGAAATAACATTTATAAAAGAATTTTGTTTTGCTATGTTAAAGATATAATTATTCATAAAATTCCATAATTCCTAAAGTAGTGTGCATACACCAATGCGGATTTGTGCCTTTTCCTTTTTATTACCCCTGCCAGCAAAGTCTCAAATAGATTCATAATATTTTGTGGCAGAGAAATGTTAAATGACATATGCACTATGCACCAAACCACTTTAGCTAGGGGCAATTGATAAATAGATGTTGCATTGTTCCATCTTTATCACAATGACAACTTTTTTTTTTGAACCTTGCCAATTGTCTTTTAGATAGAGAAAAGTCCAAAACAAACCCTGAACTCGTAGAGGTCGACCGAAACGAACCCTGAACTCCTAATCCCCAAAATTGGTACCCCGAACTTACGATTCGGTCTATTTCAAACCCTAGACCTGTTTTCACCCCCCACCCCCCACACACACTATTTTTTTCCTAAACTGCTACTCCCAATGACAGTATGGGCCCACTTTTCATTTCCATTTTCCACCTCCAACTATTATTTCTTCTAACAGTGTGTTCATTCTTTTATTTTTAAAATAATTATTTTTTAATTCTATGTTTTTTCTTTTCCCTGGTGATAGCTGTGGCATTGACACGGCGAGATCCAACGAGGGCTCATCGCAGCTAGATCTGGCCAGTCCGAGCGCGCTGGGCAGAGAAGAGCTCTGCCAGGGCCGGGCACGGGGCCTGCGCGACGAGCTTTGGCCATGGTGGGCACAGGCGAGCTTGGAGTGGGCCAGCTCTGGCAGGGCCAGACACAAAGGCGGGGGTGGCGATCTCTGGCTGGGCCGGATGCAGGGCGGGGACGGTGATATCTGGTTGGGTTAGGGCGCGGGGTTGGCGCGGAGAGCTCTGGCAGGAGCCCCACGGAGCAGGTCAAGAATTGTGGTGATTACTAGAGATCCAAGGAAGGGGATGAATATGACATGTGGGTCCAAATTGTCAGTGAGGGTAGCCCACTATCCCATCCGGGATTGCAGTATTCCCGGTGTGCCAAACAGGTCTAGGGTTCGAAATAGACTGGGAATCGTAAGTTCGGGGTACTGATTTCTGGGATTAGGAGTTTAGGGTTCATTTCGGTCGACCTCTACGAGTTCAGGGTTCATTTTGGACTTTTATCTTTTAGATAGGTTGTCTTTTGTAATTAAAACTCTTTGTCGTAAGAACCACATAAAGATTCTGATTTCAAGTGGTACTTTTATTTCCAAATATACTTCCTATGGAACTTGGTGTGATCATTCATGTAGTCCAAATATGAAGATTTAATAGTGAAAATGCGAGAAGTTGTTAGCTTCCAAAAAAAGGTCTCTGGCTCATTTGTCAAATTGATATCCATCAAACGGGAACTACATGAAGCCATTTTGACCCCCTATTTTCCATCAACGCTTGTCTAAATCCTATATTTGGAGGTGTTTGAGACATTACATTGGCAACCAAAACTTGTTTCCGTTGCACAATATGATATAGAGATGGATATTGGACAGCTAAGGGTTCATTACCAAGCCAATTGTCTTCCCAAAAACATGTTTAAATCCCATCTCCCACCTTAAACAAACCTCTTTCACAAAAATCATCTTTAAATTTCATTAATCCTTTTGAAAATGGAGAATCAGTAGGTTTCACTATAACTCAAGGATCTCTATCTGAAGGCCTCCCTGGTCTCTTGGTCTACAAATGATATTCCAATGAATAAGTCTATATTTCTTTTATGACCATCACTTTGCCAGAAGAAACATGATCATAAAAAATCTAATCTCCCTTTAGGTATTTCAAAGAAAGATAACATGAACATTGATAATCAAGTCTAAACATAATTGACGAATATGAGCCTATCTCCGTACAAAAGCATTTTCCCTAGCCAACTTGCTAATTGCTTACCAAAGTGATCTTCAGTAATTTTCCATTTGCTATTCCTAAATTTTCAGAAATGAATTGGTATTCCCAAATATCTAAAAGGGAAAGACCCAGACTCATAATTATGCTCATCATTCTTAGCCTAGCCGAAACAAGAAGGTCCACTTTTGTGAAAATTAATCTCAGGTCTATAGCGTTGTTCAAAAGTGCATAGGACCAATTTCATGTTTCAAGCTTTCTCGAGATCGTGTTGCAAAAAATATATACTATCGTTGGCATACTGCAATATCAACCCCCCCCCCCCCCAATCCACAAAATGGGGAATTAATGCATCCACTTGACCATCCTCCTTTGCCCGAGAAATCAAAATTGCCAACATATCTGCTATGAGATCAGAATAGGAGACAAAGGGCCCCCTTGACGAAGTACTTCATGAGTTTGGAAATAATGACCTATGTCATTGTTTACTTCTATCCCGACACTTCCACGATAAACAAATTTTTCTATACAATGACACCACTTAGGATCAAAACCCTTCATTAGCATAACTTGTTGCAAAAAAAGTCATTGTACCTTGTCATAAGCTTTTTCGAAATCCAGTTTTAAAAGAACTCCATCCAGTTTGTTCCTATGAAACTCATGGATGTAGGTAGTCATATGTTTTTTTGTGAAAGCAAAGTAATGCTCTAGTTATTATCATCAGATTCACCATTACATTGGGTTATTTAGATGACACCAAAGTGTCTCCATTGACCCTAGGTATGGCGAGTTGAAACCTAGCGTTGGTGTCAGTACTCACTCCCGCTAGTCCTCTACTTGTCAAAAGTTGTTGAGCATTTGGCACTCTTCTGTCGAAGGCGAGGGGCCAGTCGATGGGCATGGTGGCCCTTGACGGCGTGCATGCTCAACTGTGCATGAGTGTCAGGGCGACGACCCATGGATATTGCTACAACAATAGTGTCAATGTGACTACAAGAGCAGGACGATGGTCAGAGCAGGAAGGGGCGATGGACTATGTCCTACCGATGCTCATCTTGGGATATTTACGTTGTGTGTGGTCCTCTATGTTAGGTGGTGTCCACTTCACCCTACAACAGTGTTGAACGATGTTGTTGTAGTTGGCATTTTCATAGATGTGATTTATCTCTCCCATGGGGGCTTCTTATGGGGCACGTGTGGTTGTAGTGCAATGCTAGGAGGTAGAAATCCCTACAACAGCGTTGAACGGTGTTGTTGTAGTTGGCATTTTCATAGATGTGATTTATCTCTCCCATGGGGGCTTCTTATGGGGCACGTGTGGTTGTAGTGCAACGCTAGGTGGTAGAAATCCCTTTTGTGTGCGTTGTCACGCAGTGCAAAGAGGTGGTTGTCCTGAAACTCGAGCTGAAACCCTTTTTTCGCCTACGATGAAACTAGTACAGTGACACCTTTGATGTCACTAACATCTTGCGGGTGTCGTTGTCAGCCCCGGGGAAAAGCAAAGTTCTAATATCTCAAACAAATGAAGGTGGGGCACCTCGTATCATGGCCATTCTTGAAGGCATAATTTTGGGGTTGGCTCAGTTGGCGATATAGGTGGTTGCTTGCTAATGTGATGCTAGTGCAGTGACCCTGAATCTGGTGGTGTGGCCTGTTGTTTGGAAACGATGGTGGTGGCAACAAAAGTTGGGTCATTGCAATGTTCTGTAGTCGGTTCTTGTCGGGCGTGTTCAAGAGGTTTCACATTCCTCATCGTGGAGTCGGAGCTATCATGGAGGAGCTTTGGTGATGACAATGACATGAGATGGATGGTCGGCAGTGGCTCATGCTCGGTGAACACTCTGTTTTGTTTTCTCTCGCAATGTTTATCACTCTAATCGGTACATATATAGCACCCAAGTTGGATTTTGTTAATTAATGAAAATTCCTTTTTACACTAAAGGGAATTTTGGGACTTGATTAATGATAATTCCTGCGGACTAATGGCTTCACTAAGTTGTATAATAAGTAATGAACCAATGGTAGCATAGATTTCATCATGATAGCGATATGCATTGGGTACTTGGTAACAAATGAAAATCATATGGATAAATAGTTTCATTAAGATATATGTGAATAAATGCTACATGGGTGATGCGGGAATATTGAAAGATCTTTTGATTGATGACATTAACCTAAAGATTTACATCAAGATCATTGAGTTTAAGCGATGAATACATTTTGATTGAGGAAAGAAGTGAATGGACCTTTGAGACATAAAAATTGATTTCAATGAGTGAATCAATATGAATTTCTTGTGGAAATCAAGAAATGACAAAAATGTAGTTCATGGTGGAACTAAAATGTGGTCATGATTAGATTTGTGAGTATTTTTAAGCGTATGACCGTAGGGGAAGCCCCTATGGTGTGGTTTCCATTATACATAAACAGAAGGTGGGGACCTCTAGAAATCTTTATAGAGTTCTCATGAGGGAAGAAATGAACAAATATAATTAACAACATATTTGGAGACAGAAAAGGTTGTTCGGGCCCAATCTAATAGAGTTTGCACCATATTAGGTTCTACCCTGTGCTGATGGAGAAGAACATTATTCTGAAATTTCACTTTCCAAAGTCGAAAGGAGGACCTGATGCCTCTAAGATAAGATCATTCCGCAATTTTTAGATGTACAGAATGGCACTTAAAATTATATCCATGAAAGTCTACTAGTCTAGTGAAAGAATTTTGAGACAATATAAACCGAGGAGTAATTGGCTGAGAGCAATCCCATTGGATTCCCTGAAAAATGCAAATAGTGGTGGTGAAAGCACATTGAAAAACAAATGATTTCTTGTTTTCAATGATGAACTTGAGAAAAGAGCATAAGAGGGCCTACCCTCTATTTTCCAATTCTTTATAATCATTAGGTCCTTTTGTGTTGAATCAGTCCTTGAGCAACAACTATGCATATACTTTCAGTTTGGGTAAATGTTTTGATTTCCAGACAACCTGCAAAGTATGATCCTTTGTGTGTTTTTTTAGCAAAAACAGAATTGTAGTACTTTGCTGAGGTGTAAATGTCACCGCACCATGGGAAAATCCTTTTATCCTTACCCTTTGTGTCTGAGCCTATGCCTGATATTAATTCTTGCACTTGTTCAAGCTCCTGGAAGGCATATACCGATAAAGGTAGAGTGAAGCAGCTGAATAAGTCAGGGGAGTTTACTAATCCTACCACTGTGATATCTTCATCAAGTGCGAAATAAAACTATCTTGGAAATTAGTCAAGAAGGAGACCATTTGAGTGCCAATTATCCCTCCAAAACAAAATAGTAGCACCACTTCCAACTAAACAGGTTGTCAGAATCCTATAGTCATGAACAAAGCAAAAAAAAATTCCTTCCACCAAAAAGAACCATGACAAGATTGAGCATGAGTTGCCCCTCTAGGGTACAATTCAAACTAACTAAATCCATGGGGTATTATCTTTACTATATAATTTGTGTAAATGTTTCAGAAGAAGGGCTTTACTTTGCAATTCCGAATTCAGAACACCTTGCCTCCATTTTCTTTTTGTTGACAAACCATGGACCATGCAGTGAGCGAGTTAGCTGAACTTTCTTCAATCTCTTTTGCCCAAACATAGTGTGCACGAGCCCTATCAATGATATTAATGATATATTTTTTCACCTTTAGTGAGCATATCTAATACATAGCCAATGTAGATAAGACCGAGTAGACAAGTTGTAGTCGCCCCCATAGTCCAGGAACCTAGCACTTGCATTTAGCCATGAAAGATCAGTATCTTTAGAGAATAAATTCAAGAAAAAAGTTCAAGTATGGATTAAAGTACAACAACAGTAAAATCATGATTGGAGCCATGGTTGATCAAGCCTTGGAACAAGTATTTTAAGTGAATAGTTCATAGTGAAAATTGAGAGATCAACACAGAGCATATAGTAAAGAAGAGGAAGGTTGATCAAGATGAACACCAAGAACTAGATGCCATAACATCAACACAGAACCAAAAAATCATGTACCACGTGGGATCAAGTGATCTATGGTATGGCAAGCAATTGTAAATTGTGCTTTGTGATCTAAATAGATAATCCATGAACTATGTGTTTGTCATTTTGGTGTGAGTTAGGTGTTAGTGATGCGAGGGTTGACAATAAATGGAGATTGGTCACCAAGTTTGAGAAGAGCGAGTTAAAGATAAGCATTTGGAGGGAATATATGCTTTAAGCTTGTCATCCATTGGTGTTAATAGACATATGGAGGCTTGGTTTAGCGAAGGGTTTAAAATTACTATAGGAGGACCAAACTGGGAGTTATGACCATGTGGTTGTGATTAAGAGAAGGATTTCGGCATTGGAAAGAATGTCATCATCAAACTCAAGAGGAATGTGCATGGAAAAGGTATGTGTCAAGGTCATGTGACTTGGGTACCCTCACGGGTAGAACGAGGCTCGTCGGCCTAGGGAGGCCCAACAAGAGGATTTCGTATATGAGGGAGACGAGGGCACCTCATTGCTTGGAGTAACAAGACAAGTAAATACTAGTTTGCATTCCGCTAGGAATCTACATGTAACCCTGCCCCTCCACCTATAAGGAGGGGTGGGTAACACTTGTAGGGCACAACCTTGTAGCAGCCTCATACAATAACACCACCACCATGATCACATATAATAGATCTAGCAACAAGCATGAGTACAACCTTTACCATATGATGTTTCCTGGGACCCATACCTGTATAAATCTTGCCTCTCATGTGCTAACCCATTAGGCTTCGCATGTAGTTGTCCATATATAAATATAACCGCATAACCTATAGTACACAACTCCGTCAATATGCCTAGAGACAAGCTTTGCTATTTCAAGGTGCTTAGTAAGAGATCAGATTATAGCTTTACTATAATGAGGATCATCGGGCGAGTAGTAGTAGCTTGATCACTTCATGTGTAGAGTGCTCAGACCTTTGGGTATTTTCATACCCCATTTTGGTTGATCTTTGTTTGTGTGTCTCTATGTGAGCACCTAGGGCTTGTTGTTAGCTACATAACAAGCCCGAGGTCAAATGTAGTTAGTATGAGAGTGTGACCTTTTGTGGTACTATCCCAAAGGTTCTTAGCCTTATTAATTCAAGTAATACACTAGGTTGTGTCACGGCGACAGTGACCTAACCCGATGTAATCCCCAACATTAGCCCTGAGGTTTCGGTCAGGCAGAGATCTAGTCAATGGGAAGGTTCTGAGAGTCCTATATTTGTACCCCTTCTCATCATGCGGTTATGATGCTTTTATATGTGATATTACCTTCATTGTTGCACCTCCAAGATCCTCGCCCCAAGTCTTTAATCTTCTCGCCATCTAAGTGAGGGAAAAGAATTCATGGGTCTAGGAGTCACTTGTTGATCTCCTTCGTTTCTCCTCTCTAAACCCTCATTTGCATGATTTGCATCCCATGAGATTGTTAACCCTCTCCTTGTTAATCCCGCATTTGCACGAGTTGCATCTTGTGAGATTTTGGAGAGAGGGAGAGACAAATTTTAGCTAAAGTTGTTATGGCTTTTGCCTTTGTTGCATTGGTTTTAGCATTCCACATTTATTAGTGTCTAGTGAGAATCCGATAGGTTGTTACTCTTAGAGACCATCACCTCCTAGACGGATTCATTGTTGTTGACTCGGTGATCTCTTCGTAAAGCTTGTGAAGAGGCCCGTGTTAATATTTGAGGTAGTTGTGTAGTTGTCCTCTCTAGACTAGAGGAAGTGATGTAGATAGTGAAGTGCTCATACTTTTTTGAGCAAGGCTCACCGAAGATGGCTAGGTCATTATGACTGTTTGGACTTTGTTTTCCACAACTTTTCCAATGGTGAGTAAAAAATTGATGGATATTTGAACTCCATGAAAACGGTGTATCTTCCCTTACATTTTGCAATTCATACATGCTATTACCAATATATCTTGTGTAGAGTTTGTATTAACCGTGAGTTTTTGTTGATGCAAATATTGTTGAACAATGCTAGGCGTCAACGCGAAAGAATTAATACTTGAAAAGAATGTGATTGGTTTAATAATGCGTTAGTCATTAGGGCAAAACCCCTAATTTGTTTTAAAATGGTGTACGCTAAACCATTTAATTAACTTGTTAACTACTCTGGTTTTGGATATTGATTTTGTATTTCCAACTTTTCAAAAAAACAGACTCTTTAATTTTCAAAAAATATCTCTTTGGTGAAGTAAAGTAACTACACGTATATATTGTTACACGCATGCTCAGGGGCGGAGCCAGAAATATATTTGAGAGTGGGCATTTTAGGACACCTGAGCTATATTTAGATTAGTGAGTGGGGACACTAATGGTAAAAAAATTAGCACATAAACTTATTATTGAGAATTGAGTGGGGGCAATGGACCCCCAAGCTTGCACTTGGATCCGCCGCCCATGCGCATGCTCCCGCTAAAATTGACAATCAGATTTCTTAGTTTCAAAAAAAAAAACAATAAGATTTCTCTACCAAAAGGTTCCCATAGAACATATTTGAACATGATTATGATGAATTGATGATAGATGATTAGGAGTAAAATTTTAGTGACAAGTGATGATACTGTTGTGATTGTCAAATAGTTTTCTTGTCGATCTATCTACCTTTTGGTACATGCATACGTGCTGTCATTCAAGCTAAAAAAACAGTTTTTGTAACAGTGCACCCCTTCTTTTTATCTTTTCCATCCTCCTCCTGTGAGTCTGATCCTCTCTTTATATCTGACGCTCCCTTCACCTGGCTTTCATACAACTGCAAGACAAGCCAAACCCCAGATTACGCTACACTGTTAACCCAAAACCCAAGGTAGCAGAGCAGGAGCAAAGCTGAGCTGAAAGCTCCCATCTCCACAGCAGCAATGGAGTTCTTGTCGCAGATGTGGTCGCTCCTCGGCCTCCTCACCATTCTGCAGAACGTCCTACCCACGCAGCTCCTCTCCCTCCTTCACTCGCTCTGGCAGTCTCTCCAGGACTCCCTCACGCCCTACTCCTACTTCGACGTGCCGGAGTTCCTCGGCTCCGCCGCCGTCGAGCCCAACGCGCTCTATCGCCACGTCCAGCTCTACCTCCACCGCTCACTCCTCCTCTCCTCCCCTTCGCCACCTCGCCTCACGCTGTCGCTGCCGCGCTCCGTCACCGGCCAGGTTGGCGCGTCCGCGGTGCCGCCGTCCGTGTCGCTCTCTCCGAACCACTCGGTGCCCGACGCCTTCAACGGCCACCGCGCCGTGTGGACGCACCACGCCGACACGCTCCAGGACTCGCTTGAGGAGCGGCGGTCCTTCTCGCTGCGCCTCCCCAAGAGGCACGCCGCTGCAGTGCTCCCAGCGTACCTAGCGCACCTCGCGGCCGCGGCTGACAACCTGGAGCGCTCGTCGCGGGCGCGGAGGCTGCACACGAACGCCGCCTCCCCGCGCGGCTCGGCGTCGTGGTCGTCGGTGCCGTTCTGCCACCCGTCCACGTTCGAGACGCTCGCGCTGGACCAGGACCTCAAGGCGCGCCTCCTTGCAGACCTCACGGCGTTCGCCGACGGGAGGGAGTTCTACCGCCGGACTGGACGGCCGTGGAAGCGCGGGTACCTCCTCCATGGTCCGCCCGGCTCCGGCAAGTCTTCACTCATCGCAGCAATGGCGAACCACCTCCGGTACGACGTGTTCGACCTCGAGCTCACCCGCGTCACCACCAATGCCGACCTCCGCGCGCTCCTCATTCAGACGACCAACCGCTCGCTAATTGTCATCGAGGACATCGACTGCTCCCTCCACCTCACCGGGGACCGCGGCCTCGCCTCCATGAGACGGCACAAGAGACGCCGCGCAGCCGCGGCCGCCTCAGACGACTCGTCTGACTCGGACGACGGCTGCGGCGATGTGATAGGCGCCGACAGCCACCGAGGCAAGGTGACGCTCTCCGGGCTTCTCAACTTCACGGACGGCCTGTGGTCGTGCTGCGGCGAGGAGCGCGTCATCGTGTTCACGACGAACCACGTGGACGGCATCGACCCGGCGCTGCTGCGGCCGGGGAGGATGGACGTGCACGTGCGCCTGGGCCCGTGCGGCGCGCACGCTATGCGGGAGCTCGTGGAGCGGTACGTCGGCGTCGGCGCCGACGGCGACCACGAGATGCTCGATGCGGCGGAGGGATGCATAAGGGACGGCGCGGAGATGACGCCGGCCGAGGTGGGAGAAGTGCTGCTGAGGAACAGAGACGAGCCGGAGACGGCGGTGGCAGAGCTGGCATCCGAGCTGAAGTCGAGGGTGAGCGCGGCCGACGAGCTCCAGTGGGAGGACTCGGCGGCGGAGCTCTCCGACGAGTCACCGACGAAGAAAGGGAGGAAGGGGTTCGCCGGGTGGGAAGGCAAGGTCAGGATCTTGGGGAGGCTTCGGAGCCTCACCAAGTCGGAGTCCGGCCGGCGAGGCGTGTAGCTTGACTTGCATTCTAGGACAGGTCATGGTCATGATTAGTAAAAAATGGAGCGCATCTTCATAAGGTTATTGTATATGGGTTTGATGTTTCCTTGTAAGCCATAGGCATGATCGCAGATGGTTTTGGTGTCGCAGCTTGAGTGACGGCATCAAATCATGGCCGAATAAGATTCGAACCCGGCGCTCCGAGGCACATACGGACATTGCGTCTATCCGAATAAGAACTGGCCTCCCATCCCAAGTATACTTGAACCTCTCATACGTTCCTTCTCGCGTATATATCTGGTTGCAAATTCTCCGCGCTGTACGATCTATGGCCGCCACCACCACAGCAGCTGCCGCCGGTCGCGCCATGACCGACGAGGAGGCATGTCCAGGACTGGACTCTAACTCTAGTGGGGTTCGATACTTCCAAAACTTCAGAATTCTATGGATCTTCGTCCAACTGTCATTGGCAACACTGGTGCTCTTCAGAAACCTGTGGTTTCGGTTGGCAGCACAACTGAAGCGGATGCTTCCCTCTGCAGGCGGCGCCGCCGGTACAAGTACAACTACCCTGACGGCCTCGCGAATTGCTGACATCATCACCATGATCGACGAGCACACCATCGCCGGAACAATGACCGGCAAGCAAGTCGCCACCTTCTGCGCCATGATCAATGCTCACTGCCACGACAACGCGGAGGAAATACTCCGCGAGGGTGGCGCCGTCGTCGGCACCACCCGCTCATACAAGCTGATGCGCAGGCTTGGCAAGGGCGGCTGCGGCCGCGTGGTCATGGCGCAGCGCCGTAGCACCGGACAGACCGTCGCCGTGAAGACCATTCGCGCTCGCCGCCACGCGAGGCGCCCCGACATCGGCGAGCTGCTGAAGGAGGCCTGTTTCCTAGCGGCCTGCCGCGGGCACCCCTGCCTCGTCGGCCTCCACGGCATCGTGCGAGACCCGGGCTCCAGGGAGTACTGCCTCGTCATGGACTACGTCGGGCCGAGCCTCAGCGACGCTCTCGACAAGCGTGTGGAGGAGCACGACCATGGGTTCCCCGAGGCCGATGTGCGCAAGGTCATGCGGCAGCTGCTGACGGGTGCCGCCGCAATGCACGAGCGCGGCATCATTCACAGGGACATCAAGCCTTCAAACATCCTCGTCGATGCCAACGACAGCAGCGTCGTCAGGCTATGCGACTATGGGTGTGCCATGCCCATTGCCAAGGCGGACCCCCCGTACGGGCAGGCAGGGACGGTCTCGTACATGGCGCCTGAGATGCTGCTGGAGAAGCCGGACTACGACGAGCGCGTCGACCTGTGGTCGCTCGGGTGTGTCATGGCAGAGCTGCTCTCCGGCGAGTCGCCGTTCGATAGTGTCAAGACAACTGACACTCTCGAGAAGATATTCGACCTGCTCGGTATGCCGGGCAAGAAATCATGGCAGGGCTTCAAATCCACGATCTTAGCCGACCAGGTGCAGCAATGGCGAGCGCCGCAACAAGTGCAGCGCCAAGACCGGCTCCGAAAGCTGTTCCCGGAGGAGCTGCTGTCGGCGCACGGGTTCCATGTCCTGCAGGGCCTCCTTACTTGCAACCCGAGCAAGAGGCTGACGGTGGCTGCAGCGCTCCAGTGCCCCTGGTTCAAAATCGACGCTCCTGAAATCGATGATGAAGCTGCCGATGTCAGGTCCGTTGGCACGGAGGTTGGCCAGCCACACAGCATTGTCACTAGTTGGGTGCTGACCAGCGCTTGGGCAAGGTTCTTCAGGGAGGTAGCCTTGTCATCAGTTCGGTTGCCCATTGCTGCGTCGGCATGGCTCAGGAACAAGGCATCGTCTAAGCACATTGTCTTGTGAATTGGTGATCAGCGTGCAGCATGTAGTACATGTTCTGTACTTGTGGCCAGGTAGCAATCAATCTGGATAAAGAGGAAAACAACGGTTACATGAATTTGCCACACAAGAAAAACACAAAACTGTTATAACCTAGTGCAAGGACAAAGAGGAATGCATAACTTGATTATTAGGATAGAAAATGCACTATTCCCTAATTCTACAGAAGGTAATTGTGCAATGTCTAGGCAATTTCTTCAAGAGAAGAGTGTCAAAGCAACTAGAAAGAAATGGTTCCACTATCCTCCAATGATGGAACAACGAAGACAGTATCACCAATCAGTTCACATCGAATCTGAACAACGAAGACAGTGTCTCCGGAAGATCTTCGGCGTGCTCGGTGTGCCGGGCAAGAAAACATGGCAGGGCTTGAAATCCATGGTCCTAGCCGACAAGGTGCGGCAATGGCGAGCGCGGCAACAAGAAGCGCAGCGCCAAGACCAGCTGCGAGAGCTGTTCCCGGAGGAGATGCTGTCGTCGCACGGATTTCATATCCTGAAGGGCCTCCTTACTTGCAATCCCAGCAAGAGACTGACGGTGGCCACGGCGCTACAGTGTCCCTGGTTCAGAGTCGACGCTCCTGAAACCGATGAAACTTCCGGTGTCAGGTCTGTTGGCGCGGAGTTGGCCAGCCACACAGCATTGTCACCTAGTTGGGTGCTGACCAGCGCTTGGGCAAGGTTCTTCAGGGAGGTAGCCTTGTCATTAGCTTGGTTGCCCATTGTTGCGTCGCCATGGCTCAGGAGCAAGGCATTCTCCAAGCACATTGTCTTGTGAATTGGTGATCAGCTTGCAGCATATAGCAAATGTTCTGTACTTGTGGCCACATAGCAATCAGTCTGCATAAAGAGGAGAACAACGGTTACATGAATTTTCCAGACAATAAAAACACAGAACTGTGAAAACCTAGTGCAAGAACAAACAGAAATGCATAGCTTTATTATTAGGATAGCAAATGTGATATTCCCTAACTCTACAGGAGCGAATTGTACAATGTCTAGGCAATTGCTCCAACAGAAGAGTGTCAAAGCAACCAGACAGAAATGGCTCCACTATCTTCCAATGATGGAACATACAAGACTGTGTCACCAATCAGTTCACATCCAATCTGAAAATGTTCTATGCTCCAACATAGGAATTCCGACAGCTTTCTTAGTGATGACAGTATTTGTGGTTGTATGATCCAACATAGGAGTTCTGACAGCCTTAAGTTGGTGTAAAAATATCACATTCTTATTGGGAAGAAACTAGATTACATGACTAAACTGTGGATCTGTAGTTGCCCTATTAAACCAATCCTAATATAACGATACATGCGAATTCTTGGCTGTTTCTACAAGCGATATTGTTGATTTCCCATCCACCCTCTCAATCTGCTATTGAACAATTACAGTTCTATTGGAAACCAATTGTGTCAGTATTATAGAATTTCTGTGTTTTTGAGCAAAGTGATCTATACATCTGAAAGAACAAATTATAGGAATTGCATTTGTTTAGTATCAATAGAAAGTAGAAACTGACAAAATATTCTCTAAACCCTTGATGGTATCACTACAAGAATGAATGGCCATATGATAAATTCTCAAACGCACCGTCTATGGTTTAATCTCTCTTTATGCTAGCACAGGGTTGATCAGCACAAGAACACCACGCTAGTTCCCAGTTACATGTCATGCATCACTAATTTCTCAAATGGGTTCAACTACAACCTGTTGTTGAATACAGTTTCACATCTTCTATTACCAATTTGAATTTTTTCATTCGGTGTAATATAACGTTGTTAACAATTCATATCACTACAGAGTAATTAACAGAATCACGAAAGAGACATCTACAGGTCAAAACACCAGCATATATGTTTCCGATGAAAAAAACTCCATAGTAGATTAACACGGAGATACCTACATATGAACTTCTAACAACTGAGTATACTACAGAAAAAAACTAGAAATTTCTTTGACAGTGCAAAGGAATGATTCAGTACGCAAGGCTGCAGAGTAATTGCTTCCACAACCTGATACAATATTCAGAGAACAGAATACAACATTGTCATCAAAGGATTTGCTTACTATCAAGGGCAGCAGCAGCAGCATAGCCTGCTTGCCTCCATCTGTTCTGATGTAGACATCTGCAGTATGAAAACACTCAGAAACAAATTTCGAATAAAGAACACCCATAAAGTAGACAAGCCAATTTGGCAGGCTGATAGTAGTATCCTCATTCTTAACCACATTTAAGCTGAAAATAACTAGCCTGTATTTATATCAGAATGAGAACACACTACAGTACAAAACAAAACATTTATGCCCCCATAATCTACTAGGTAGAAAGCTACCATCAAAGCTGAATGATGCACACCGCCGGTTTCAGAAAAAATTACAGAACAGAATTCAGGTATGAATTCATCCAAGGCTTCTGTCTGTATCGGATCCCCCTCCTAGGAAGTACCACCGGACTCAGGAGGGGGCGCAGCAGAATCTGCAGGCTTGGACATCATGACCTTGTGCTTGTACATCCACCACCAGTTCTCCGTCGCCTCGTCGACGGTCCGGTAGGTCCAGATGTGCGGCCTGGCCTGCTCCCGCTCCACGAGGATCTCCTCCACCTCCGCCTTCCGCTTCGTCTCGAGCGAGAGGCAGTCGACGAGATCCCCCCACTTGCCGAAGCAGTTGTCGAAGTCGCCGTAGCGGTAGTAGTTCTGCATCTGGTGGAACGGCGAGTAGCAGAACCACAGCGCGTCGAAGCACTTTGTGAAGTCCGGACGCGCCGGCGGCGGGACGCCGCCGCCGCCAGCACTGCTCGTCGGGGGCTTCTCTTCGGACACCATACCCGTGCTGGTAGTCTCAGGCTTCTGTTCGGGCTCCATAACCCCGCCGCCGACGACGGCGTTGACTGTGTCGAGCTTCTCTACAGGCTCGTTTCCCCCGGCGACGACGGACAGAAGAGGATGAATGAATTACTGGACTGGACTGGACAAGCCTAGTTTCGATTTAGATCTCGGAGAAGAAGATGGGTGCGAATTGCGAAGGCCTGTGTAAGGGCCCAACGAACTAGTACCCGTAACTTCATGAAAGCCCACGAGATTTTGAAGTTGGTAGACAACCCGTAAATACAAAATACGTTTGGAAATATAAAATGTTTTAGTTTTGTAAAGTGGGTGTATCTAGTTGAAGAGTATTTGACAAAATGACATAATTTCACAAAGCTAAAACATCTTATATTTCTAAACGGAGAGAGTACTCCTCTAGTTGAAGAGTATTTGACAAAATGACACATCTGGTTGCATTTTATACACAAGCGACACCTTTTCATAATTGACAGGGGCCTTAGAACACACATTTCAGTGACGCGGTATTTTTCCAACTTCATCTAAAGGTATAAAAAGAAATACATAGCCGCTGAAAGGACACGGATGTCGCCTCGAGGGGGGTGAATAGGCGATTAAAACTTTTACGAAAGGATTGAACAAATGCGGAAATAAACTAGCATTTAATTTGTCAAGCTTACAAAACCTAAATAGACTAGGCTCACCTGTGTGTACCAACAACTTATACTAAGCAAGACAAGTAGCAAGGTGATAGCAAGATATATAACTTCAAACACGATGGCTATCACAAATGTAAAGTACATAAGTAGTGGAGCTCGGATAAGAGTTACCGAGGCACGAAGGAGACGAAGATGTATCCCGAAGTTCACTTCCAAAGGAAGCTAGTCTCCGTTGGAGAGGTGTGGCGACTTAATACACTCCAAACGCCACAAAGGCCTCATCTTGAGATGTCGTAGCACAATGCTCACCAAATGCCACAAAGGCTCACCGGTGCGGAGGCACGCTACACACCAAATGCCACAAAGGCTCATCTTATTCTCCTCGCGCTCTCGCACAAAGCAAGATGCCACGATCCACTATGAGACACTTGAGGGCGGTCACCGAACCCGTACAAGCTTGGGGCAATCTCCACAACTTAATTGGAGGCTCCCAAGAATCGACACAAAGGCACCATAAAGGTTGGAGAATCTCCACAACTTAATTGGAGGCCCCAAGTAAATGCCACAAAGGCCACTAAGCCGTCTAGGGTTCCAAGAACCCAAGAGTAATAAGCTCACAACTTCCACTTATCGAATCTCCGAGGAGAACTCAAACCGATGCACCAAATGCAATGGCAAGAGCACACAAAGTGCTCAAATCCTTCTCACTCAAATCCTACCAAAGCAACTAATGCTATGGAGAGATATGAGAGGAAGAATAAAGGAAATCCACAAAGAACTCCAAGATCTAGATCCAATAGGTTCCCCTCACTTAGAGGAGATTTTGATTGGTGGAAAGATAGATCTAGATCTCCTCTCTCTTTTCCCTCAAGAAGATGCAAGAATCATTGGAGGGATTGAGAGATAGCAAGCTCAAGAAGGTCAACAATGGAGGTCAAGACTTGCAAGAAAGGTTAGGGATCCATTAGGGAAGAAGACCCCCTTAAATAGGTCTCCCAAAATCCAACCGTTATGTCCAGAAATCGTCCGGGCCGGAGTCTCCGCCCCTGGGCCGGAGTCTCCGGTGCCCCGGGGTCATTCGGGAGCCTTAGGACGGACGATTCAGGTGCCAGGCCGGAGTTGGGCTGGAGACTTTGCGTCTCGGGCCGGAGACTCCGGCCACCCAAAAACTGGCAGCAACACCAACACGAAAACAACCATAACTTGAGCATCCGGACTCCATTTTTAATGATCTTGGGCTCGTTGGAATCACAACAACGAGCTCTACAAGTATATGCATAGAAACATCATAGTCCAACAAGTGAGGATAAAACCAAATGATGAAAGGTTTGACCTATCTATAAGGGATGAACCGGCAAAACCATCAACATCAAAAACTCAATAAGAATTTCATCCAAAATCCATTTTTGATGAGTTAGAGCTTGTCATGGAAATAACCACAAGCTCGAAAACCTCACATGGATAAAAGCCAAATAAGAACCAAGAAAGATGATGGCAAATATGCAAAGGTTTGAGCTCTCTTTGAACGATGCGATTAAGTTACTCACTCGAGAGCCCCTCTTGATAGTAAGGCTACCAATCCTATAACCCGATCTCCAAACTAACACACGAGACCGGTAGAAGAGAAAACCTATCAAGAACAAACATTTGCCTTGTGAATTCCACTTGAGCTTGATGAAGACGATCTTTTCCACCTCAAGATGGAATTCCTTTCTTGATTGCGCTAGCTTGAAGAAGTCTTGTAGATTGCTCCCCCATAAATCAATAAGGGAAAGACTCTCTTAGGAATATCTTCACATAGCCATTACCACCAAATAGAATACATGCATCAAGCATATAATCTCCTTGAGATGGCTCATCTTGAACTTGACTTCTCATCCATGAAGACAATCACCACTTAATATTATCCTTGCCCGAGATCACAAGATCCCACTCGATACATTATGTATGCTTTGAGAGTTGATCAACTTGAATCCCATCTTTGCACTTTGACTTGATTAACCTTGTATCCTTCCTTCTTCCTTCATGATGATGATGTCTTGTAGGTAAACACAAATGTCCACTCAATTATATTCTTCAAGACATAGTTGCCATAAGCTCAATTCTCATATGACCATTCTTCCGATATTTCCTTGAATAACACATTGGTCATCACTTAAAGTTCTTCATTTGATCCTTCTTACAACCTTGAAGCTAACATATGGTTCAAGCATTGTCTATGGACATTTCCTACAAATATAACTCAATGCAAACATTAGTCCATAGAGATTGTCATTAATTACCAAAACCACACATGGGGGCTCCATGCTCTTTCAATCTCCCCCATTTTGGTAATTGATGACAATCTCTTTGAGAGGGTTTATATAATGAATTTAAAGAACCAAAATGGTTGCATTAACATCAAATACTACAAAAGTATGTGATGTTAGTAAAACCACCATATATAGAGCAAACTCCCCCAAAATCTATGCACGTGTGAATGATCTTGATTTCATTGCATATATTGCCAACCAAGGTTGTTGGTGGAGTTTCCTCTATATACTTAACCATGCAAAGCATGAAAGGAAAATGCTTAAGAACAAAACCAAAGCATAAAACCAAATTCCCTTTAAACCCTCGAAACTACTCCCCCATTGGCAATATAGAGAGAGTTCCTCCATAATGTGTGCATAAACCAAAAGTATAATTGAAAACATATGCACATATCCAAATATGAAGACTCAGAGGAAATCAACCTATATTGAGGATCAAAGATTGCAAACAAAATAAGATAACACGGTGAAGAAACTTCCAACGAATGAAGAGAGCAATCAAATGATCCAAAGAACAAAATGAATAAAGATATTATGATAAGACCAAAAAGGGTGCTCTAAATAATATGAGGAAGCTCCCCACGGTTTGTGCACAAAATATTCTATTTGAATTAAAGTATAATGTGCACAAACATGGAATAATCACTCCCTCAATATTATTCAAAACAAAGTGATACCAAGTGAAGTCAAATACTAAGATAACCGCAAAATAGTGCTTTAAATGAAATGAGGAAGCTCCCCAAGGTACGTGCAAAAAATGGAATGTTTGCATTTGAATACAATTTGCACCACACGGAATCCTCACTCTCTCAATAACATTTAAAACGCAACCATTTGCAAGAGATCATAGAGAAGAAATTAAGCTTAACACTTGCATCAAACAAATGGTTGAGCAACAAGCAAGGGACAACATATTAAAAGGCTCAACCAAAGGAATGTGTGATATGAATAACAAAGCATATTATAAGACTAATACAAGGATAAGCATAGAGCATCCACATAGTCTTCAATGAATGATATTGCTTAGCATTCCATCCAAACACATAAGGTTCATCTAAGATATCAAATAAGGAGATATCATCTCTCATGTGTATAAGTTTCTAAGTAGACAACATCACAAAGAAACATGTACACACAAAATAGATACTAAGAATAGAACATGATATCCAAAATGAAGTCATACAATATACCAATGAGATTTTATGCTTTTAAAGCACGACCAAAGGCTCAAATTTTCTTATTGTATATTGATGAACTTCAACCACAAACAAGTCAAAGACATCACAAATATCAATAAGGGAAAGAAGATAGTTGGGATACTTTGAGGAAAAGCAACAAGTATCACAAAGAGGGATACCAAAAGAAAGTACTAAATTTACACTTTCAACCATATTGCACATGTGAGAAACTTGAGGAATTGATATGCAATAAAATTGCTAAATTGACATATATGGGATAGGAGAATCATGATCATGATTTTATATGTTCCCAATAATATGCACTCATCTCAAATTACTCACATTTACAATAAAGAGGTTTCATTAAGACCTTTGCAAGAAGCACAACATTTGCAAATAAAGATTTTCCATGCCATGAAACAACCTACACAAGGTTGGATACTAGAAAAGTATGCATGAAGAAGATACTTGTTACCGAGATATCAATGGTAGGATCTAGTA
Organism: Dactylis glomerata; assembly: GCA_007115705.1. Lineage (NCBI taxonomy): Eukaryota > Viridiplantae > Streptophyta > Magnoliopsida > Poales > Poaceae > Dactylis > Dactylis glomerata. Next base: position 274,059 of record QXEO01000697.1, read on the forward strand.
GATAGGAGTCCTTCAATAATCCTAGCTTGCCTCAAATTATTATTTAGTCACCACTTTATCCTTATTATTGAGACAAGCACCAATATATCTCCATGTACCTAAAACAAAGTTCAAGTACAAGATGGTCCCCAAACTCATTGGGTCCAAAGTAGTTAGAAACTACAACATAGAGGACAAACTCCACATAAATATGTGCATATATATATATATAATTGAATTTCATGCACATCTTAGCCGATTTAGGATTTGATGGAGCTTCTCCTATATATTTGATCAAAGAAAGCAAAAGCATGCCATACAATATACATTTAGTAAATATGCATGCACAAGACTTTCAAGAGCCAAAAGAGATACAATTTGGACAAAATTCCAAGTAAAACAAGAAAGCACACAAAAGTTTGAAGTAACAAAAGGTTATCCAAATTATATCAAAGAATCAAATCAATAAAAGATCGACTCCAAAGTTCACCAAGTGAACAAAGCAAAAGCCAATGAGCATAAAGGATAACTAAAACACACATGCTCAAAGACATATCTCATTTTAAGAGTGAAAAACAAAATACAAGGAATGAGATAAGCAGCTCCCAAAGAGAGCAAGGTTCCAATAACAAACCAAACTCTCCACACTTTTTATGATGGCACACTAAGTACCAAAAAGAAAAGATTTGTCTTCCAACAAAAATCAATACCAATTGAAATAAGCACAAGAGTGTGTTATAACAAATATAGGAGATCTCCCCCAAGATTAGTGCATTATTTATGATTTTGCATTTGGATACAACATGCACACAAATGGGATCATCACATCTACCTACATAGAAATAACACAAAATAAGTTCAACAAAATCAAATGGAATCACAAGAGTCAAGAAAGACAATGGGAGTTAAAGCAAATACATTTATTGGCGAGAGACAAGGCAATTAAAAGCAATAGCCAAAGTAAAGATGATCAATATAAATATACCACATGATAGAGTACCAATTGTCCAAGGAGAAGAGGTATTTGGAGTTATTTCCGGTGGTAGTTTACACATAAACCCAAGATCATCTTCACAACAAAAGCATATGAAAAGGATAAGAATTAAGCACCATGCCAAACAAAGATATTCTTGATAGACTCAAGTAGTTAAACAATCACATAAAGCAATGATTAGGATAACTTGAAGCAAATGGTTTTCCAACTTTGATGTAGTATTCCACATTTTAGGAAAACCCTACCAAGAAAGTATCTCACAAACAAGATCCAAAACAAGAGCAATAAAACAATTTGGCAAATTGGAACTTGTTCGAGAAAACATGCCACATAGAAGCAAGATAATTTAAAAAACCAACACTATGTGACACAACCTCAAATATACACATTTCATGGATTTGTAATATGCACAAAGCATAATACTCCCCCATAATGTGATAAAACCAATTTTCAAATAAGTTGTTAAAGTCAATTTCCATAGGGCCCAGAAATTTCGAGGGGGGCCGGAGTATCCGGGGTTGAACCACCGGAGTCTCCGGAGTAGAACCACCAGAGTCTCCGGGGTAGAACCAACGGAGTCTCCGGGGTAGAACCAATGGAATCTCCAAACCTAGAAAATTAAACTTTAGCAACAAGAGGCAAAAAGAATCCAACAAGATGATTAATGGACATTATAGAATTTGAATTTCTCATGAGAATGGCATACCACATAGAGACTAGATAATCTTCAAATATCAACACTAAGTGGTATTCCTAATGTACACACATTTTTAGGATTGTGAAGTGCCAAAGCATATCACTCCCCCAAAATGGGATGGTCCATTAATCACTCACAAGAGCCAAGTAAGATAGATCAAGATGCAATGGGCTCAATGATAACAACCGTACGTGGTGTGCAAACCAACATGCACATACTTGATTACTCAAAATAAAGCAAGTGGGTAGCACAACATATACAAACATACATGCGAGATACAAAACCCAACACATGCAAAAGGGGCGAGTAACTTTCAAAGTAGATAAGTTGAGTATATGTTACCGCAAGGAGGAACATTGGATATATGATAGAAACACGATAATCCAATTGACTTGACTTGGGACAATATAATTGATGAAGATCCCTTAATTCTTCATGATATAGCCAAGTCTCCAATGCCCTCCAATAAACACATATTGATCAACTTTTGGCTTGTTGGTCCCCAACCAAGTTGGGTCCTAAGAAGTTAGTCACAATAGGTTTGGAAACCCAAATGGTTCTTTTCTTGACACCACTTTGAGTACCAACAAATTTGGCAAACACATTTCCAACCTTATCCTTACAAAGTGAATAAGCATCATCGATTATGATAGGGTTGGATGAGTTACCAATAGAGCATGTAGAAGAAAGGTGACCCTTCTCACGGCATATGTAGCAATATCTTATCTTTCCTTTCTTCTCATTTGATTTCTCCACAATGGGAGCATTGGGTTGATTCTTCTTAGGAGGTAGCTTTTCTTTATCTTGAGGAAGAACTTGAGTTTGAGCTTGAGGCCGCTTCCCTTTTTGCTTCTCACTTAGATGCTTCTTCTTCAATGGGCAAGACCTAACATGATGCCCTTCAATTTTGCACTTGAAGCAAACAATCTTGGCCGGATCCTTGACTTGCTCTTGGCCCTTCTTCTTCTTGAAGATTTTGGACTTCTTCTTGTTGTTGGAGATAAATCCAAGTCCACTCTTGTCATTGGGGGATTTTTGCGCACTCAACATCTTGTCGAGTTTGGACTTCTCTTCATGACTTTTTACCAAGTCTTTCTTCAACAAAGTGACTTGGGCCTCGAGCTCTTTAATTTCCTCTACATGGTTAGTTACAACACAAGTACTAGAGGAAGTAGAAGCTATATTGTTAGAGCAACAAGGCAAGGAGAGTAAATTATCACAAGATGTAGCAATAGTATGAGTGGATGAATTACGAGGACTAGCACATGGCAATATAGCATTTTGGGAAGTAGTGCTAGTGACCACATGAGGTTCACAAGATGTTACCTTTGGAGACATATCCTCATAAGCTAACTTTAGGCGAGCATGGGACACTAGAAGATCCTCATTAGAGCTAGATAACTTTTCATGACTTTCTTCCAATATCCCATACTTGCTCGTTAGCAACTCAAGTTGAGCCCTTAGCTCAACATTCTCCTTCAAGATAGATGCTTCACAAGAAGTAGAGTTAGTAGCACAAGCTTCATGATTAATCGAAAGAGGAGAAGGCAACTTGGAACACTCTTTTAAATAAGAAGCTTTTAGTTGCTCATGTGACTCAGTGAGTTTGGTGAGCACACTCTCAATGTCCCTAGAGCCATTTTTGAGGTGCTCAACATCCTCAAGAAGTTTAGCATTAACAAAAACAAGCTTATCATTTTTTAATTTTAAATCATTTGCCACCTCAAGAGCTCTATCATGGGTTTCCTTTACTCTAGACAATTCTAGAGCAAAATTCTCCTCAAGAGCTTCGTTGGTGCTTTGTTCTTCTAAAAGAGCCTTTTTAAAATCATTGGCAAGACTATGAAGATTCTCAATAGTTTCTTCTTGCTCTTCGTCATGAGATTGTAGCTCATCAATAATTTTCTTGCTCTCAATAGCAACAACCAAAATTTCAACGAAGTTAGAGGAAGCAATTTTCTTCTTACCAATAGCATGAAAGACTATTTCTCCCTTCTTTCTTAAAGAGGCAACATCATCATCCTCTTCTTCATTATCACTAGATATAGTGGGTTCCAAAGAAGGAGTTACCTTTGAATCCCTAGCCATAAGACATATGTGGGAACCGAGAGATGATGATGAGGATGAATTACTTGAAGCTCCATTAAGGTCCATGTGTTGTTCCAACAAAAGTTGGGATTCATCTACATTGTTAGCCACAAAAGTGCTAGAGGAAATGGGAGCATTCTTATCATGATATCTAGTATAGAAACTACTCCAAGACATGCAAGGACTATCAACATTAGCGTGTAAGGCATTTGGTGTGCTAGAAGAGTTGAAGTCCAAAGATAGAACATTGCCATGAGATAGAGATGAATGATTATCAAAACTAAGCTCACTATCAACATTGTAATTTCCATCACCACTCATCATGTCATTACCTTGTGTCTTGCCACATATCGGTGAAGTGGAAGAAAGTTCATCACGGCCGAAAGTGGAAGGAATACACTCATCCTCAATAAACTTGGACACGTCATATTTTTCTTGAAGCTTTGTCCATAACTCATGTGCATTCCGAAAAGGCATAATGGACGTCACAACTACAATGCTCACAACATTGGATAAGACATTAATAGCTTGAGCATTGAGATAAGAGTTTTTCTCATCCTCAAAAGTTAGATTCGTGGGATCCTTAGGAGGAGAAAAACCCATATCTACAATTCGCTCTATATTTGGGTCCATGACCCAAAAAATGATTAAGCATGCGAATTCTCCAAGTATCATAATTTGTGCCATCGAATATAAAAGTGTCATTGTGCACTAATCCCCTGGCCAACATCTTTGCTCTCAAGGCGGTGAAGCCTAAAATGAGAGACCTAGCTCTGATACCAATTGAAAGGACACGGATGTCGCCTAGAGGGGGGGTGAATAGGCAATTAAAACTTTTACGAAAGGCTTGAACAAATGCGGAAATAAAGTAGCGTTTAATTTGTCAAGCTTACAAAACCTAAATAGATTAGGCTCACCTATGTGTACCAACAACTTATGCTAAGCAAGACAAGTAGCAAGGTGATAGCAAGATATATAACTTCAAGCACGATGGCTATCACAAATGTAAAGTGCATAAGTAGTGGAGCTCGGATAAGAGTTACCGAGGCACGAAGGAGACGAAGATGTATCCCAAAGTTCACTTCCAAAGGAAGCTAGTCTCCGTTGGAGAGGTGTGGTGGCTTAATGCACTCCGAACGCCACAAAGGCCTCACCTTGAGATGTGGTAGCACAATGCTCACCAAATGCCACAAAGGCTCACCTCAAGGTGCGGAGGCACGCTACACACCAAACGCCACAAAGGCTCACCTTATTCTCCTCGCGCTCTCGCACAAAGCAAGATGCCACGATCCACTATGGGACACTTGAGGGCGGTCACCGAACCCGTACAAGCTTGGGGCAATCTCCACAACTTAATTGGAGGCTCCCAAGAATCACCACAAGGGCACCACAAAGGTTGGGGAATCTCCACAACTTAATTGGAGGCCCCAAGTAAATGCCACAAAGGCCACTAAGCCGTCTAGGGTTCCAAGAACCCAAGATTAATAAGCTCACAACTTCCACTTACCGAATCTCCGAGGAGAACTCAAACCGATGCACCAAATGCAATGGCAAGAGCACACAAAGTACTCAAATCCTTCTCACTCAAATCCTACCAAAGCAACTAATGCTATGGAGAGATATGAGAGGAAGAACAAAGGAAATCCACAAAGAACTCCAAGATCTAGATCCAATAGGTTCCCCTCACTTAGAGAAGATTTTGATTGGTGGAAAGATAGATCTAGATCTCCTCTCTCTTTTCCCTCAAGAAGATGCAAGAATTATTGGAGGGATTGAGAGATAGCAAGCTCAAGAAGGTCAACAATGGAGGTCAAGACTTGCAAGAAAGGTTGGGGATCCATTGGGGAAGAAGACCCCTTAAATAGGTCCCCAAAAATCCAACCGTTATGTCCAGAAATCGTCCGGGCCGGAGTCTCCGGTGCCCCGGGGTCATTCGGGGGCCTTAGGATGGACGATTTAGTTGCCAGGCCGGAGTTGGGCCGGAGACTTTGCGTCTCGGGCCGGAGACTCCGGCCACCCAAAAACTGGCAGCAACACCAACACAAAAACGACCATAACTTGAGCATTCGGACTCCGTTCTTGATGATCTTGGGCTCGTTGGAATCACAACAACGAACTCTACAAGTATATGCATAGAAACATCATAGTCCAACAAGTGAGGATAAAACCAAATGATGAAATGTTTGACCTATTGTAACAACTCAGAAATTGTAATCCACTTCTTATTAAATAAAGTACCAAATTTTGGACCCAGATAAAACTTTTTACCCATTATTTCATGCATACATGTATTTTCTATTATATGTCTTTTATGATTGCATGTGTGTTATTTTTGGTTGTGCATTGGTTAGTTAATTCTAAGTGAACCAACAGAAGCAATTGAGAAGAATTATAGGAACCAAAGAAACTAGAAATAAAAATATTAAAGAAAAAGAGAAGAATAAGATGATCTAGGAAATCTGTTTGACTACCCTACTTTGAGCCCTTGGATTAAGAAATCTGGAACCCACCTCAGTGTTTGGCCAGCTAGTTGAGCTTCACCAAGTCACATACAAGCTCAACCAAGCTGTTGCTACCCAAAACTCAAACCAGAACTTGACTCAAACATCAATCAAACTTTGAATCTGAAACAGAGACTATAACAAAATTTGAAATAAGATTTCTGCAAAACTTATCCTTCCTTCAGAACAAAAATACCACTGGATACCTTGGCTCATATGCTGATCACCCAAAGTGGAAAATTTCAAAAATTCAAATTTAAATCTCTTGCGGACATTTCGTCGAACACTGGCAGACACAAATCAAAGCAAATCGAATTCACTGTGGGCTGCACTGTTCTGGCTCGCTCGAGGACTGTAGCCATACTCCTGGACGATGCCACGGTCGAGCCCAGTGCCCCCTGCCCCGACCCGGGCCGTGAGAAGAGGAGGGAAGGAGAGACATGCGCCCAGGGCCCCTCCCAGTCTTCTTCTTCTCTGCACGCTCCCGACCACCCTGGATGCGCCAGAGCCGACCCACAGCCTCCCGCAGCCGAGGCGACACCCTCCCAGCACACCCCCGAGGCCGCTGTGCCCGGAGCGACCTTCGAACGCCGCCAGGACCCCCGCACTGGCCACCTTCTGGTCGCCTTGCCCCCGGCCTCCCGCGGCTATAAAAACCCCCGTCGATCACCCCCAGAGGACGCACACACCACCGCAACCAAGCCCCGCTCTTCTCTCTTCCTCTCTCCCTCGAAAACGTCTGATCTCTGCACGGGAGCGCCGCCGCGTTCTGGAAGATTGCGGCCACCATTGGAGCTGCTGCTGGTGCGAGGTGGAGGAGCGGAGCCGCCGCTGTCGATCTGCATCACCGCCGTCAAGCTCTGCATCCCCTCCGTCACGCCCTCGCCGTCGAACACTCGTCACTGCAACGCCGGTGAGCCCCTGGTCTGTCCCGCGGTAGACGACGACGATGCGCCGTTGGATCTTGATCCAACGGGAGCGTACCGGTTCGGCGATTCTAATTAGAACTGACGAGTGGGACCCCCCTGTCAGGTCCCGTTTTTATTTCTTCCCGCCGTGCGAAACGTTTTCTGGGCCGGCCCGTTCGGGTTCTGTTCAGAATCAGCCCGTTTGGTTAGAAGTAGGTCCGTTTCGTTTTTATATATTCTCCCGCCTTTTCGAATTAATTCAAAATTGTTTCAGATATGATTTTCAAACTTAAATTCCCAGAGATTTACAAATCCTTTTCAAGCAAATAAATATGCGTTGGAAAGCTTATAAAATGCTCTACACTGTAGGACTGATTAGAATTCAAATTGAATTAGGAATTTAATTAGATATGAATAGTGTGACCATAGCTTTATTAATCTTAGAAAATTTCTAGAAAATTGTTTAAGCCTCCTAAAATCATGAAATTTAAATTGTGAACTCACCAATGACCTCCCTTACTGTTAGTCAACTCTAATCAACTCCAAACCCTGTTAGTGTTATCAATTAGACCCTAACCCAACTCTAGTTAGTAACATAAAATGATAGATCCCTATCATACACTTAGAATTAATTTGCCCTCTTTACCAATTCACTTAGTTGATCCCTCCCACTTGAACTAGTATTAGTACCCCTAAACCAATACCAATGCTTAGAAAGTGAACAACATAGGACACTTAATATAAACTTTAGCTTGCACACTTGATGGAAACTTAGAAGCAAAACTTACAATCCAACACCATAAAATGCAACATGAATGCTATTGTCAGCAAACAAAGATGTGTGCTTGGTGTGTTGTTAGCATTGTGTAGTGATTGTGTGCTTTGTGTTTCTTCGTTATTAGACGCTAGTGTTGCCGAGGAGGATATTGGAGGGGATTATTATCAAGAAGAAGAAGAATACCCCGGACACTTTGCCAACCAAGGCAAGCCATCTTTTGATTCATACTCCCAATGCCTAGTTTTAATATTGCATTCTACTTGTTTTAAGTAAATTGCATGATTGAATTGCTAGAGTAGAATGATAGAAGTATAGTGATATCTTGCTTAACAAGAGCATCAAGCTGAGTTTATCCAATCATATTTAGTAGTATCATCACTCAATGTAGTTGCTTAGTCGCTAATAATATTGAGGCCATCTATAAGGGGAACTCTATTTGAAAAGGTGGTGACTTGAACTTGAAACTTGAATTGGAGATTGCTCCTACATAATGGCTTTATGAAAGAAATTAATCTTGACTAAGAACTATGAAATGTATTTCTCAATGACAACGAGTGATGTACTATGGGAGCCAACCATACCGTACGACCACATTACCCCTGAATGGGAAGGGGCTTATTCCTAGCTTGTTTATTCTAGTATGGGAGGTCTTGTTTCATCCTTTATAGAAGTATTCCATGCGTGGTTGCTTCCGAACCAAGTGGTCATTGGAAATTTTCCTTCCTGAAGATTTCCATCCGTCCGGCATCCCGGAGCGGGCAAAACTAGAGGCGCCGGAACGGGGAAATCCGTGTCTCGGGCTCTAGGGAAGGATCCTATACTAGAGTAGACAAGTGAAAGAGTTTGTTTGATTATCTGAACCCCGCATACCTGGTGTATGACGATCCGTGGATTTCTCCCGGCAGATGTATCGATTCTTGTGGGTAAAGTGTACCCCTCTGCAGAGGTTTTCAAACTATTCGAATAGCCGCGTCCGCGGTCATGGACAGTTGGCAAGCTGTACTTGACTTTTGTCAAGAATAAAAATAACAACGGTGAACTGGGTAAATGACTTGACTTGACCTTGAGGTTGACACACTTGAAATTCCTCCTTAGATGGAACTTAGAGAACTAAACCTCTTTTCTACCAATGAACATTCTTGGGAAATAAAACTAGCTTTTGCAAATAAACTTAGTGCTTAGTCCACTATACCAAACTTGCATATCTACTTCATCATTTCATTTATAAGATGGTTTGCGAGTGCATCCAATGTACTCATGGCTGTGTCCCTAGCTATCAACTTGGCCAGACTATGGGGAAGAGTACCAGGAGGAAGGGTATGAAGAAGAGTACCAGAACTAAGCTCGTCTCCATGAGTCGCCATTGCCTGTAGGGTGAAGGCATGGACCCAAAGACGTTATTTTCCGCTGCTATATTGTGTTGTAATATGAACTTGGTCTCTATGACCATTGTATTTGAACCATCGTATTGTAATGTCTATGGAACTGGTTACCAACTACGTTATGTATATCGCAACAATGGTTCTGGGATTGCGGTGGAATACATAACGGGCACTTCGAATTTGTATCAAATTTGAGGTCGTCACACCTATCTATAAGGGATGAACCGGCAAAACCATCAACATCAAAAACTCAATAAGAATTTCATCCAAAATCCATTTTTGATGAGTTAGAGCTTGTCATGGAAATAAACACAAGCTCGAAAACCTCACATGGATAAAATCCAAATAAGAACCAAGAAAGATGATATCAAATATGCAAAGGTTTGAGCTCTCTTCGAATGATGCGATTAAGTTACTCACTCGAGAGCCCCTCTTGATAGTACGGCTACCAATCCTATAACCCAATCTCCAAACTAACACACGAGACCGGTAGAAGAGAAAACCTATCAAGAACAAACCTTTGCCTTGTGAATTCCACTTGAGCTTGATGAAGATGATCTTTTCCACCTCAAGATGGAATTCCTTTCTTGATTGCGCTAGCTTGAAGAAGTCTTGTGGATTGCTCCCCCATAAATCAATAAGGGAAAGACTCTCTTAGGAATATCTTCACATAGCCATTACCACCAAATAGAATACATGCATCAAGCATATAATCTCCTTGAGATGGCTCATCTTGAACTTAACTTCTCATCCATGAAGACGATCACCACTTAATATTATCCTTGCCCGAGATCACAAGATCCCACTTGATACATTATGTATGCTTTGAGAGTTGATCAACTTGAATCCCATCTTTGTACTTTGACTTGATCAACCTTGTATCCTTCCTTCTTCCTTCATGATGATGATGTCTTGAAGGTAAACACAAATGTCCACTCAATTATATTCTTCAAGACATAGTTGCAATAAGCTCAATTCTCATATGACCATTCTTCCGATATTTCCTTGAATAACACATTGGTCATCACTTAAAGTTCTTCATTTGATCCTTCTTACAACCTTGAAGCCAACATATGGTTCAAGCATTGTCTATGGACATGTCCTACAAATATAACTCAATACAAACATTAGTCCATAGAGATTGTCATTAAATACCAAAACCACACATGGGGGCTCCATGCTCTTTCAGCCGCTAAAAAAGTTCAATAAAAAGCATGTCATTCTATCATTTTTTCCCAAAAGAGCAACATAACCGCTCGTGGTAGAGTGCAGCATTTTGGACGTGATTGGTAGGTCGCATCACCTCTAAATAGGCTCTAAAGAGCCAAAAAACTTGGCGATTGGACGTCTGGGCTCCCTCCAAATCTTATCATGCACTCAACAAAGCAAGATATATGAATGTATGATGCCATTTTTAATGATTATTTGGGCATGTACAATGCAATCATCACAACAATCAATAACACAAAAATATAGTCAATAAACCATAATAATCACTAATTATATCACACGAGTAATATTGGTTGATCTATAGACAAGATAGAAACCAAAACAACCGAGCTAAACAAGTACTTGGTGAACTCGGCTCCTTTAGCTTGGACTTGTTTAATGACAAACTTTAAAACTTGGCTCGACTCATTATATGCGAAGTTTGAGCCGAGTCGCGAGCTACTCGTTTAATTTGCAAGATTTGAGTTTTAGTTCCAGACCTAACAAAAATCCCTTCATGGATGAGCCCTCGACCAAGGAATATGTTGGCCACCGGTCCATTAGACCGAGCTAGTGAAGCTAGGAAAATGTAGCCGATACAAGATTGTACCGCAATCAAGACACGCTTAGAGCAACGACATTGGAACCTGAGGTAGACAGATGTCTTCAAGTCCCCATAAAAATGTAGCGTATTGTGACTTATTAGGCCATCCCTGCACCGTTAGAAGGTAAACAATACATATCCATTTTTTTGAGGATGATCTATATGCAAAGAACTTGCATTTTGGCATGCCCTAGCTTCCAAATTACAAGGGGAAGATTCAAAGTGGAGCACTCTGAGTCGCGCTTTTACAAGTCTACCTGGCAAAGTAGATCCAATAGGAGGATAGATGTCACATGATTGATATATCCATGTTGAAAGCAATGGAAATTCCACACAATAATCAACAGTCACGTATGAGCATATATCAAGGTTTTAGATCCATGTTGAATTAAAGATTATGTTGTGTTTTGAGCGAGATTTGTTCTTTCATCTAGTGTAGAGATTTAGGGCAATGTTATGTGATCCATCTCATGTCGAGCCAAATTGACACCTATAATTATGATTTAAAGAAAATTCTAATATTAACTTCAGTTTAGCAAAACACAGGTGTTTCGTCTCACCACGAGGACCATTTCTGCCAACTGAAAATATTAGCGGTGAACTCTTTCCACTACCAATGGAGGTGGATCCCCTAAAAAATTTGTCATTGTTTAGTATCTCCAAGACCACCAAGAAATTTTAAGGTGACTAACCATCCCCCAATTGGCCATGTATTTGTCTCCCCAACTCATAGTAGTAAAGCTTTCATCTCACATTAGTTGAACGGAAAAGGTGAGTTACAACTCAATTATCTCTAACTGGCAATTCCCCAAATCCTATCGTTATCACATAACTAGAGATACTTGAACCTCCTGATGTATTTATTTAATTAACACCCCAAACGAATATGAGCAGAAAGTTTTATAGATTACGTATTTATCAAGCATATATGTTATTTAATTTCACATAGGCAGGATTATTGTATAAATGTATATAGATGGTATGATATGTGTAACAGATCAAGATTCAATTGTAATTCAATTATAAAGTCATAGTGTGAGCACATACTCAGATTAAGAAACTACTCACTCTGTTTGCTATCATAATAAGTTTTAATGTATCCACTAGTCTCTCCGTTTCTAAATATAAGATTTTCTAGCTTTTTTAAAATAACATGTATCTATATATATTTTAATATATCCACTCACTCAATTTAGTCTATACTAAAACAATTAAAATATTTTATATTTTAAAGCAGAGGGAGTAGTTACGAACCGAATGAGTGAATCTTATACTATATTGAAACATGTTTAGATACATACATTTTTAGAAAATATTTTTTTATTACCTTTTCCATTTAGAAATATAAGATGTTTTAGCTTTGTGAAGTTAATGTATCTAAACATCTTTTACTGTATAGTTTCAAGCGAACCTATACAATAAAAAAAGTCTAAATACATTCAATTTATAAAGCTAAAACATCTTATATTTTAAACAGAGGGAGTACATTTTATAATAGTGAACGAGATGGAATACCACTTCTGTCGTCAACTATATCGCAACTCAAGTGGTAGTCATTTTCAAACTTTCAGCCCCACTCGCAGACACACACATGGCACATCACAAGATCTTCTGTACACTGTTTTCAAAATGAGCCATCGCCGCGCCCAAAAATATTGAAATGCCCCGTAGGCATTTCCAAACCCCCAAAAAATACAGAACAACGCAAAAGAGAGAGAGAGAAACCACCCCCGCAAATCCCCCACCCCAACTCAGCCGCCCTCGGCTCGAACCCTAGCACCCACTCCCATGGACGACCACCAAACCCAGGATCTCGTCAAGGAGCTCGTCCTCCGCCTCACCTCCGCCGAATCCGGCGCCGGCGGAGGGGGACGCGATGCGGGCGGCGCGCTGCGGTTCGCGCACCGGCTGCTCTCCAGCCGCCTCGCCCCCGCCGTCCTCCCCGACGAGCACGCCCTCGCCGAGTCCATCAAGCGCCGCCTCGCCGCCTCCGGCCGCCCCGACGACGCCCTCGCCTTCGCCGACCTCCACTCCAAGCTCTCCGTCCGCTCCCGCCCCGCCTCGCTCTGGCCGCTCCTCTACCTGCTCGACTCGCTCTCCTCCCACCGCCGCGGGGCCGCCGCCTCCTCCTGCCTCCCCAACCTCCCCACGTCCGCCCCCACCACAACACTCGCCAAGCCACCTTCCCGTCTCCCCGGCGCGCCCCCCGGTGGCGTGCTGCTGGTCACCAAGGATCCGGACAACATCCGCGAGATCGCGCTGCGGGAGTACACGGAGCTGGTGCTCGACGAGACGGAGGTCTCGGAGGCCGCGCTGGTGCGCGACGTGCTCTACGCCTGCCAGGGCATCGACGGCCGCTACGTCCGCTACGACAAAACCACCGACGCCTACGCCCTCCCCGACGCCGTCCGCGTGCCGCGATCCACCCGCACCCTGGTGCGCAAGCTCTGCGAGGTCGGCTGGCTCTTCCGCAAGGTGCGAGGCTTCATCTCCGACAACATAAGCCGCCTGCCCTCTGATGCCGCCGCCACCGAGGTCGGGACCGTCGCCCAGGCCTTCTGCTCCGCTCTGCAGGAGGAGCTGTCTGATTACTACAAGCTGCTCGCCGTTCTAGAGTCGTACTCGCTGAATCCGATTCCAACGCCTGGATCTGATTCAGGCGTCTCAGGCAACTACCTCTCGCTGCGGCGTCTCGTTGTGTGGCTCGCCGAGCCTGCGGTCAGAATGCGCTTGATGGCTGTCTTGGTGGATGGATGCCGTGGTCTGAGAGGAGGTGGAATGGCTGGCGCGATCCATGGGCACGCGCAGCACGGGGATCCCATGTTTCAAGATTTTATGGGCCGCTTGCTGCGGCGGGTGTGCTCGCCGCTGTTTGAAATGGTCCGGAGCTGGGTGCTTGAAGGGGAGCTGGAGGATGTGTTTGGCGAGTTCTTCATCGTTGGGCAGCCAGTCAAGGCTGAGTCTTTGTGGCGGGAGGGCTACCTTATTCAGTCTGATATGCTGCCAGCTTTCATTTCTCCGGTGCTTGCGCAGAGGATTCTTAGGACAGGGAAGTCAATCAACTTTCTTAGAGTTTGCTGTGATGATAATGGTTGGGCTGAGGCCGCCACCGAGGCTGCAGCCTATGTTGGCACCACAACTAGTCGAGGCGGGCTTGGTTACGGACAGATCGATGCTTTGGAAGCGTTGGTGGTAGAAGCAGCCAAGAGGATTGACCAACGTTTGATGGATGTGATCCATAAGCGGTATCGGTTTAAAGACCATTGTCTCGCTATCAAGAGATATTTGCTTCTCGGGCAGGGTGATTTTGTTCAGTATCTGATGGATGTTGTTGGTCCTGAGCTGTCGGAACCTGCCAATAGAATTAGCTCCTTCCACCTCGCTGGCTTGCTCGAGACTGCGATACGTGCATCTGACGCACAGTATGATGACCATGACATCTTGGACCGGATAAAAGTGAAGTTGATGGATCATGGAGATGGTGATCGTGGCTGGGATGTCTTCTCCTTGGAGTATGATGCCAGGGTCCCTCTGGATACAGTGTTCACAGCTTCAGTCATGAAGATGTACCTCAAGATATTCAACTTCCTATGGAAGCTTAAGCGTGTTGACCATTCCTTGACTGGTGTCTGGAAGACCATGAAGCCTAATTGCATCGTTTCTTCTCCATTTTACAAGGAAGGAACAAGCATCAGGGCTCAGTTTGTTTCAGTTCTTCGGAAATGCCAAGTTCTGTTTAATGAAATGAACCATTTTGTGACCAACTTCCAGTACTACATTATGTTTGAGGTCCTTGAGATTTCCTGGGCTCGTTTCTCAGAAGAAATGGATGCAGCAAAAGATTTAGACGATCTTCTCATGGGACATGATAAGTACCTCACCTCAATTGTGGAGAAGTCTCTCCTTGGTGAGCGATCCCTGGGAATTTTGAGGAATCTTTTTGCACTGTTTGATATCATATTACAGTTCCGCAGCCATGCTGATAGGTGGTTTGAGAGGATATATGAGTTGCAACTAAGGTTAGATTATTGCAGAAATAGCTAATGCCATATTTCCCTTAATTTTTTTTATCACATCTACTGTTCAATTTACAGAGGCTTTTTTCTTACTGCAGGGGAAAAGGTAAATCAAAAACAAAATCCAAGGAAACAGGTTCATGGTTGGAAGGGGGCAGAAAAGCCATGATTCAACTTGCCGGGGAACTTTTTCGGAAAATGGGTGAAGATTTGGATAGCATCGCTAAAGATTATACAGCGTCTCTTGATTCATTTATCTCCCAGTTGCCCCTCCAGCAGCATGTTGATTTAAAGTTCCTACTCTTCCGTTTAGACTTCACCGAGTACTACAGCCGTGTTTCGTCCAGCAAATGAGTTTGTATTCCTAATGTGGAAGAAATAGTAGTTAGATTTACAATTTGGTTGGGATTTGCGAGGCATTCTTTGTACACCTTAGCCCCTTTGGTTGATATTTTGTTAGCTGAAAGGCATGAGCTCTGTCCTGGCCTTCCTGTTGAAGGTAATTTCTAACTGGGGCTAATGTGAATATTCTAAGTTATGCACGATTTGCCAGTATGAGAAATTTCATTTATGACCTTGTCACTGTTCTGGTGCAGATGCTTATTCACCAATGCCATGAAGTTGGAGTCTGCATTAGAAGAAATGTTAGTGTACAGAGTTGATGTAAGTTTACTTTGATTTGACATTCGTTTTGGGTGTATTGGTAACATTTCATGTATCTGCTTTTGTGGTTTTTACTTTTTGAGCTAGATTGCATGGAGATTTATCCTTACCAGCTTGTATGCTTTAGTTAAAGGAGACTGAGAATCTAATTTTGCCAGTTGTTTGTTGGTCATCTAAATTGTTAAGTACCAAACTATCTGGGTTCCCAACTTCCCATTGCTACTTATATTAAAAGTAACCTTTGGTTACCATAATGAAGACATTCTAATTTCCTTGAGAGATAAAATACTTGAGCAATGTCTGGCCCTTGGTTATCTGCAAACAATCATATTCGTTATTGATTAGTCTATGATAACTTGAACAGCTGTTTCATGCTTAAAAATAATTGAAAATGTTTGTACGTGATGTGCAGAAGTTAAGTCTGACATGCATGGTGCGGGGATTGCACGTCTGATGGTATCTTCTGTTGATAGAGTAGATATACGTTGTTTCTATTCAGAAGTGAACTAGTTGATCTGCTCTTATATACATTTAACTATTTAAGAGTTCAGTTAACAACTAATTAACAGATTCAACAGTTCAAGGAAATGCAGCCATTCCTGCAATAGCTACAATCTGCTAATGCTGGATGTTATGCTACCGAACATGGACATGATTTATGCAACTTGTTTTTGAATTTGGCATGCCATTTGGAACTATACCCTCTTTCAAAAGCCAGGCTACTTGGGTTCCTAGTGCAGTTTTGTGCCCGTTTGATTTTTTTCCATGTATACCTTCTGGTTCGCCCTCTTTCTGCTTTGTCTTGTGTTTTCTCCCGTGTCGCTGTGATTCTGTTGCGGTGAACATTGGGTGGGGTTGTTTTTGGAGGTGATTGGGGATGTTCCTGTGTGCTGTTGCTGGCCTGCGTGCCTTCATAGTGGGGAGGCCTGGGGTTTCTAGATAGGGATGAAAACGGAGCGGAAACGGACGGAACTAAGTAGTGCCACATTTGTTTTCATATTTTTATGCGGAAGCAGAAACGAATGCAGAAACACCGGAAACAAATATGAAAACAGATACTTTTGGAAACAGATATGGAACAAATACGGTACAAACACGGACAAAAAACGGACGATTATCGGAACCAAAAGACCACGTGAATCATGCAGCAAAACTCAAGCAAGTCAAGTAAATCAAATAACTTGTTCCCCAAATCTATCAAGATTACTCAGTGTAAATGGGGGAGTAGGGGTGGATTGCTTTGATAGTTCAATATGACAAGATCACATATTAGGTCTGCTAGATCGGCCATGCAAAACAACCAAAAACGGAAATTCTGTATTAGTCGGAAACGGAAACTTCCGTTTTCGCATCTGTTTTGCCGGAAAACGCTGTTCCATTTCCGTTTCCACTTCCGCTAAAAAAATTTCATTTCCATTTCCGTTCCGCGGATTTCCATTTTTGTTTCCATATTTTCATTTCGTTTCCATTTTTCCGCGGAAAAGTCGGAAAGTTTCCGCTCCACTTTCATCCCTATTTCTAGAGCTGTGTACCGGCTTTAATTTGGGGGCGCTTGGTGGCGGTTTCTTTTCTTGTTGGGGCTTAATGTGCGTGCTGCCTGTTTTTGCTTGTACAAAGCCGTCAATGTGGGTACTCTGGGGCATATTTGGGAGTGGTTTGCAGGTAAGTAAGCTTGCTATATTTTCTCCTTTGGTAATTTGGGGTTGCCTGGCGAATGGTGGCTGTGCTGTGTGGGAGGGCACAAATGCTGGTCGTGTAGGCATCGCCATTCCGGTTTCCTCTCTCATCACTTCCTGAATCCTCCCTCACCATTTATTACGACATCATTGATCGACCTTGGAGAGAGGTGCATGAGTCGTTCTTGCTGTAGCTGCTGGCATGGGTGGAGATGGCCACCATCAGAGGCGAGCGGTGACCTGAGATGTATTTCCACGCTGCGCTCGCACCGCGCCCTTTCCCCCCTCATGGTGTGGTGCCCCTAACCCTGATCTGTGCCACTGTGCCCCAAAGCGGATTTAGGTCGCTGCTCTATTCATCTTACAGTCCTCCTCACCCGCATTTAGTTATAGGATCTTCGTTTTGGTGCCCAGATTGACTAGTGCATTGTTCCTATTACCTATGGCTGTTGGTTGTGTGAAGGATTTTGCACGGTGTTTTACTACAAAGAGAGTAGTACACCGTATTGTCAGGATTGTTGTTTACACCTCTTCAGCTTAAAATACTTGCTGATTAGTTTCTCCTTTTATATATCTTAGCACCTTGCCTTTTTTATCTATCTATCATCATCTGTATTATCAAAACATAGAGTTTCATTTTTTACTTAGCTACTCCAGTACTATTTCCAGTATGTTATTTCCTATACACATTTCCAGTACTATTCTTCTAGTTTGTGAAAGGTCATTATTGGTTACGAAATGTAACCTTTTTGTGAGTAATTAGTATTCCATGCCAAAACTACGCAGAGGATGAATCAACCATATCTCACAGCTAAGACACCAAATAAAGTACTTATTTTTAAATGTGAAAGAACAAGTGATTGTTGACCTTGTGACAGGAACCTATGAGTACCACAGCTATTTGATTATGAACAAGAGAATCTCGTAATTTTCTTAGTACATTTTTCTTATATAACTCCTTGGTACAAGAAAAAAATTGGCTGATTTTGAAGACGATTTCTGTCATCGGTGAAGTACGAGTACATTTCGTACTTCAAGGTTGGAAAAAGCGCTAGGCGTAAGCGAGGCGGTTGGCATTCGCCTAGTGCCTAGGCAATGCTTAGGCGTCCTAGGCGAGGCCTAGGCGGTCACAATTTTTGTGCTATCACGCATTAATATGAGCTATTATAGTGAATACATATTAGTTTAGACAATCTAAATGAGTAAAATATGAACAACTATCATTAGAATATGGAACACCTAGCTCGTTAGAGCAATATGACATAAATCCTTGTTGTGGAAGCCTATTTCTTAGTTGCACTGCCTAGAGTTCCGCCTATGCCCTAGGCGAGGCGTTTGTCCATTGCCTAGTGCTTAAGCGTGCCTAAGCGTTGCCTAGGCGTCGCCTTTTCCAACACTGCCTACTTGCTCGGGTTTCTGTTTTCTCCAAGAAAAATGCTTAACTTTTGTCGAAATAAAGTTTTCTAATGTTATACTATTTGTTGTACTGTCTAGGAGGGGATTGATAAATCTCTAGCTGGTCCTCATCAAACCTTTGCAGGTTTATAAGTTCTATGGTATACTACCAATGTTGAGTTATGCTATCTATAGATTTAGTCGAGTTTGTGGAGACATAAAGTTGCAGCTTGCAGCTAAAGAGCTCATCTTACTATTTTTCTTGCGTTGTTGTTGTCTGCCACTTGTGTGATTTGAAAAACAGGCGTCGTGTGGGCAACATCTTGGTCTGGCAAGAATATGATATGTTTAGTTTTGACTGCACATGGCATAAACACATTTGTTCACCTTCCAGATTTTAGGATTCCAGATTATTTTGTTGTACATTAATGGACATGATCTTGGGATTGCATCCTGGTGCGGTTGCATTTTGAGAGCAAAAGCAGAAATTATGCTCTTGTAATTTTGTTCGAGGATGGGGGTTAAGTAAGCTCTTGTGCACTTCTCTGTGTGGAATAATTTGTTCAAACCCATGATGCCATGTTTACATTGTCCTAGGGATGTTGATTTGTTTTGTTTTCTTCATACAAAGCTACCCTCCACAGAAACTCAAGTGGAGTTGAGCTCTGTGTTATTCTGCCAGTAACTAATATTCTACCAATTGTCGTATGCCATGATCCAGCGTAGTCAGAATAAGGCGTGATATATAGTGCTCATGTGGTAATGGTAACTGGTCATGCTTGATGATTTTTTCAGCGGTTTGCAAGACCGAGTGTCTACTGAATAAGTGGTTGAGAGATAAGCTTGAAGCCATGATGGTCTTTAGGATAGCAAACTATTCTGAATTTGTTCCAGAAAATCGTCAAGCTGCATTAATAGTGAAGGATGTTTCTATCTGCTAATTTAGCCCATGATTCTACTTTCCTTCGAGGTGTTTTTCTAAGGGATTTTTTTTGTCTGGATATCACTCATTGCATATTATTGCATGAGCACTAAAAGATAATTTTCTATACTAGAATTGAAGAGGGGAAATTGGTGCTTACGATCTTTTTACATTTTTTTAATTTTAGGATTTATGAGTTTCATATAAGCGCTGAGCTGCTGATGTGCTGAAGTTTTCTATCTGGAGTACAGTTCTGTTAGTATTATTTATACTTTTAACTGAAACTCAGAGAGACATAGAGTCCTCTCTCATACTTTCTAGTTCGAAGGCTGATCAGCCGGGCTTCAATATCTACATGTAAGGTCTCTATCCTTTTCTTGTTTCTGTTTCAATCAGTGTATGTTTTATGAAGGTGTTTAGGCTTTCAGATATATTATAGCTATGAAGGGTGTATAGTTGGTGCAAGTAATATAAAGTTGTTGGCATCAGAAACTTTTATAACCTGGCTACATGTTAACATCACTGATATGTACTTTGGTATAAGAGCAAATAAACTGCAACAAGTCATCGGCAGAATCGAGTACATTGTAATGTAGACTGTAGAGGCTAATTGGTTCTTTCCTTCAGTTTGCTCCTGATTTTGCTTTGTTCGGATTCAAAATTGATGATACTCTTTACTTACTGGAGATTTGCGTTCTGTCATACTAGTTATTTGGCAAGAATTATTCCATGGCCATTATGTGTATGAAAAGAAGGAAACTTCGGATGTTTCTATTAGTGACTGGGTAAGTAATTTGCACTATGTGTGCCTGGAAAAAGTACCAAGCATACATAAAATCTTTGGAGGAATACAATACTACGCCCCCCTACTCCCTTCTGCCCCTCTCAGATGCTGCCCCACCAGAAATTTACTATATACTAAAAGCACAATACGAATGTCTAGAATAGAGACACCACGTTAAACCACATAGGCTAGAAATAAATATACCATTGATTTTAATTCTAACGGTTAAGATTTAATAGATCTAAGAGTTACGTAGACTATTGACACGTTACAAATCTGTTGCACAGTACACTTTTATTGACACGTTTAATTAACAAATTTTTATCCATAGTCCAGGCTAAGCACGTCCGTTTGGCTTGAAGTCTTAAAAACTATGTATGCTCCTTGGCAACACAAAAACCTGATCGGGTAGCTTTTCAAAAAAAAAAAAAGATTGCGATGAAGTTAAACTGGACACCAGAAACGAGATACGTTCAAGAAAAAAAGGTTACCAATGAGAATACGTGTCAATCTCAACACTTTGTACGTCAAGGGAGATTGTTACATAGACAGTACCGGATAAAAAGAGCTTTCACTAGTGGAAAAAGGGGCTTTCATTCGTCACATTTGTCCCGAACCAAATTCGATCCGCGGCTAAAGGGTCCATCAGTCCCGGTTCATTTGAAAATGTGGACCAGGGGGCATTAGTCCCGGTTCAAAAGGGACCTTCAGTCCCGGTTTCATCTAACAGTCGGGACTAATGCCCCAGGGCCCTTTAGTCCCGGCTCGTGGGACAAACCGGGACTAAAGGTTACTCTTTAGTCCCGGTTCGTGCCACGAGCCGGGACCAATGACCGGTTCAAACGAACCGCCCACTTCGCGCCAGTTATCGATCGACGACGCTTCGATATCGATCGACATTACGACGACGCTTCGTAGTCGCGCGCGTGATCGGGAACCGGCGCCGGCATACCTTGAAACTCGCCTGCATTCACATCTCATCGCCGGTGGTGCTCATCTTCCCTCTCTCTCACTATATAAAGCACTCATATTTGATCATCTAAAGCATACCATTAGCCTTCTTCTTCCCCAAAACATCTCTCCCACATCACCACCATACCGCCGGCGCCCGCGAGCTCTCTCTCCCTCGACGACAATGGAGGAGCAACTTTGGCCCCGGTCTCGGATCTACTACGTGGTCATCGAAGAGATGAACTTCACCATCACGGAGACTCTCCGTGCTTCGAGGGTGGAGAAGTGGATCCGCATGGTCAAGCGCCGGTTCCTCGATGACGCACCGGTCAAGTGCGTGGGCTTGGACTGTGAGTTCACCACTCACGCGCGCCCTCAACGTGCCGCCGTCCTTCAACTCTCGGTGGAGTCCGAGATATTGGTCTTTCAAATTTGCAAGGCCAATGGCGTGCCGCAACTACTCAAGGACTTCTTGAAGGACACCACCATCAAGTTTTGTGGTGCGGCTATCGACAACGATCTGCGCAAGCTAAGGCCATACGGAATTGTTATTCCGTCCGCATATGATCTTCAACAAGTTATCCCAAACCCCACTAGCAAGCTAACGCCGAGTCTCTATGATTTGGCCAATGCTACTATTGGGACACATCTTGAGAAGAAGAGGGACAACAAGAAGAAGAAGGACAAGAAGAAGAAGGAGAAGAAGTACAAGAAGAAGGGAGAAGAAGAAGAAGAAGAAGATGATGATGAAGAAGATGAACTAATTTTTGGTTGGGAAAAAGTTCCATTGAGCTTCAACCAACTAAAATATGCCGCTTTAGACGCTCGCCTAGGCTTTGAGATAGCTAGGAGATTCTGGAAGCTAAAGGGCTACAATAGCCATGTTGATCGTCTTAACCTTAATAATTAGGTGGATGATTATGTATGGAAAAATGTTGGATGAGCTTGCTTGGAAAATGTACTTCATCACATAGGGTGTATTTCATGGTTATTTTTATGTATCCTGCAACAACGATGTTAGCAACGACATCATAGTTACATGCAGAGTTGGCTGTCATTCCTTCTCAGGTTTTCTGAATGATGCAGATTATTTTCCTATTTGGCCTACACATAATATGGTATATCTTGATGCCATCATAGTTGCATTCTGTCATACCCAGTCAAAAGATCATCATGGTTGTTTGTTTAATATTACTCAACAGTTAACATGGACACTGAAGAACGTAGTAGTGGATCTGTTTAAGAATATTTTCACAGTACGTTTCAATGTTGTTATCAGTTCTGTAGTGATATGTTTTTAATAGAAAAGCATACGAATCAATACAGATAATTAAATTATAGATATGATGCAATAATTTTTCATGATTCAGGTTTGCGTTGTTGAACCTCATTCGTCACTAACGTGAAGGATTCTTACTGTTTTACTATATTATTAATCTCAAAGTGAGAAATTTCTCGAAAGGGATATGCCTAGCAATAGTGAACCATCGATGAGAGTGCTAAACCATAGATTATGAGAATGCTTAACCATAGATGGAGATAGTGTTGAATAAAAGGTAGTAACCTGCTTTCTTTTCCTACCTGTCAATTATTTAGAACGCTGAAGATAGAAATGAACCACAGGTACCATACAAGAAATGCATTTTTCGCAGTTTTCCCTTTTTGTATTATTCTTTTCCTGAAGCTACAGGTCAGGTTCTATGTTTATATGGTGCAATAAATCTAAGCTTTAGGTAGAGAAAGTTGGAACGTGCCCCGTTATCTTTTACCCTTATTAGCTGCCACTGCCGTGCTCTTGCAGTCTTATTATCTTTTACCCGGGTGTAGCCCCGAAGGATTCCCTGGACATTGGGCAGAAATGGAGCAAAATTGAGAAACATCCAAGTGAAGCAAGTACAACTGTACTGTTAGTTGCATAATTTGGATGTTCACCTTGTGTATAGAGAGCAGATTTTTTGCAATAAGCAAATTCAACTGTAATCCCTTGGATGTCTCTATGATTTTTTTTTACCACAGCATGGTTAGTTTCAGAATTCATATATCATTTTCAGTTATTCATAGGATAAGGGAACGCTAGCTTCTTTTTAGAAGTTAAATGAAAATATCCAGAGTTTTTCTGGTGAGTCTCTTGGTAGAAAAGTTGAGCAGTCACTGTTAGACGTTAATTTAAGGTATAAAATGCCTGTTTCATCGACCTTACTTCAACTTCTTTGGAAGATAAACCATATATGTTTGTGGATCATCTTTGATCATTACTTCCTTTAACACAACATGTGTAAATTCCAATGTAGTGCTCTGTAACCATTTCACAATATGTAGAACAATACCAAAGAATACTTCGGTTTATGTTCACTTCTAGATAGTGTCATGGCCTCCGATAGATTTCCATTTGCAGCCACAATACAGGCGCTACAAAATATTTACCCAAAGAAGCAAATAGATATTGTTGAGTGTACATGAATTTTTTGTACGTATTGCTTTGCTTAACTTTTTAAAATAGATAAATTTTGACCCATCAGCAACTGAGAAATGCGTACCACTTCTTTGACAGATGATGGATGTCAGTTCCAAGTAGAAAAGTCAAATAAGCTTTGTGTGCTTTGCAATATAATTTCTTCATAGGATTTGTATGAAAGAAATATACCTCATTTACAAGGGTATTATACCTCTTTATCATTTTTAATATAATTTCACGGGCGCGGCGTGCCGCCGCGCCAACCTTCCTAGTTCTAAGAACAGCACAGGCCTCTGCATTAGTAAGCACTGAATCATTTATCAGGGACTTGGATAGCTAAATAAACGCCAAACATACAATTAAAAAGAATTATCACCACAGCTAAATTATCAGTTCTATTGCAGAGTAAGAACTGCTCTGTTTAGTATTGATGAGTAGGGACCATTCCCAAATCTGAATTATCACTGTTTCTCATAGAGTTCAAGCAAGGAAGCACTACTGCATTAAGATGCAATATAGGGCAAGCCTCTGGACTAATCACACCATCTTTTTTTTTGTAATTTGGTTCTCCGTCTGATCGGTAAATATATATTATTTCAGTAAAATAGTGTTCTAGATTGCCTCTTTTGCATTCTTTCATCTTGTTTTTAACCATGGTTAACCTGAGCTGGTTTCTATCGCCATGATATTTCAAGTGGAATAATATTTTGACCATTATTTCTTTAGTTAAGAGTTACCTGGGAGCAGGGTAGAATGCTTGGGAAGTGGGACTCCTAATATTCATGAAACATTATGTGGGAGAAAAGAAAGTTGGGTTACTTCCCAAGAAAAAAAAGGGATGGCATTTTGCTGTTATGAAAATGTCACAACCACCTGTTATCCAGAGAAATATGTTTACATAAGGTCATGATGTTCATAGTCAGTTTCTGCCACTAATGTTGAAATCTTGGCCACTTCTCTAGAGTATGCACACACTTGAGTCGCTATTTTTCACATTAAAAAAAAGATGTAGAGAGTTAGAGACTGATCATAACTCGCTTTATCTTCTTGATGTAAGACATAAGTCTGCAACTGCAACTGTAATTTTAATTTACCACCTATTTGTGTTGAAGCCTTTGGAGTGGAAATGATTCCGCATATATAAGCCTTCACATGATTTTTGGAATGAATTATTTTGAGTGTTGGACTCTAAAGTCTCTGGTTTAACACACTCAAAGAATCCGCGGCCTTAGATATTTTTGTGGAGAACTTCCAGAGGTGGAGATCAGATATTAGATTAGCCTGCGCTATTTTGTTTTTCCTTAGGGTATGCCAGATCTTGACTGTATTTTCTTTATTCTTGTGCTTTTGTGTTCTGGACGAATGCATTGTTGACCTAAGGAGTGCAAATGCTGAACAACTACAAAGGTTTTGGTTTATTGATGTCCCTCAGATCCGATGACATGTCATCCTTTTGAGCTAACTACTACTAACAGAGAGATTTCATCCGGTTCAACTGAAGTTCCAAATTTCTTAATGTACAACTAACTTGGCAAAGGTAAAGCTAGCACATCGTTTATAATTTAGTTTAGAGTTACTGATTGCTTTTTTATGGAGCCATCTGATGATAGGTGCAGTAACTGCATGTGAGAAGCCACATATAAATGTATGAAGTATGTGGCATATGCTTTCCGACCTAATCGAACTGTATGACACAAGCTATAATATGCCAATGATTTTGCTGGTTCGATATATCATCTGATGAGAGCATGAGTATATTGCAGGACGTGTTGGTTGTTGGCGTGTCAGAACTCATCTACTATGTAGCTACATTCTTTGCTAGGCTTTACGACGATTTGCTATTTAGAGCATCTCCACTCGCGCCCCTCATAGGCCCTTTGGGGGTCGCCGGCACCAAATTTGGGCTCCAGCCACGTCCCCCAAATTTTTTTTGGCGCCGGCGGGCGGGTGTTATTTACCCGGCGCTCCCGGTCGAAACCCAATTTCTAGGGAGGCAATCGGGGGCGCCGGCGGGAGGGGAAAAGCAAGCGGGCCAGTATTGTCGACGACTATGTGAAAATATTTCACTTTTCCCACCAAAATTAGCGTCGAGCTTTTCACTTTTCCCACCAAAATTGGCCACCATCTCCCCCTCCACTACCGCCGAGCTTCTCACTCCCGCCATTCCCGAGTAAAGGAAAACACAGATCCTGCCACAATGCCGCCGAAGAAGTACGTCGGTCCCTGCTCAACGGCGGCCGCGCCGATGGCCGCGCCGCCGATGAGGAGGAGGGGGAGGGTGGAGAAGGAGCGGCCGGAGGGGATGACGAACGCGGAGTGGGCGTTCGACCCGCAGCGCCGGCAGGTCGAGAACGCCAGCCGCCGGCAGAGAGCTCAGGGCCAAGAAGAAGCGGGCCTCCGAGGCTATGGCTGCGGAGGTGGCCATGGCGCAGAGAGCCGCCCACATGGCGGGCATGCCGACCTTTCCCCCGCAGGCGGCCGACACGTACAACCCCGCCGTGTGGGGAAGCCAAGGCAGCGTCTCGTCGCCGTCGCCGTCTTCGGCAACAACCCAGGCTGGGCCGATGTCCCAAGACAGCCTAGGTACGCCCCAGCTCTCTCGCTTCTCGCCGTGCACGCCGCTCGACGTGACCGGCACCTACAACCCCAATGACTTCAGCTCCGTCGACCTCAACGCCACCTTCAACCCGGCATGGCCGACATCATCAACGGTGGCCTGCCACTGTTCTACTCGCAGGACGAGGCAGAGGCCTACACCGGCAACGACGACAGCCAAGAGCCTTGGGAGAACGAGGCCTACGCGTACGCCGAGGAGGAGGTGCCCGTGGCCAAGAAGAAGAAGAAGATCGGCGGTCGTGGCCCGAAGTGGACCTCACAGGAGGACGAGTGCCTCGCCGAGGCATGGAAGTCGGTCAACATCGACCCCTTCACCGGCGCGAACCAGAGCTCCGACACCTACTGGCTGCGTGTCAAGGCGGCGTACGATGAGCGGCGGCTCTTGGACCCCTACTTCAAGGACTGCTGCCACGAGCGCAACGACTCTGCCATGTCGCACCGCTGGCACATTATACAGCACGCTTGCAACAAGTGGCATGGCATCGTGGAGGAGGTACACCGTGTCCATGTCAGTGGCACCAACTTCGAGGACCAAGTAAGTGAGCTCGCCGTGTCCATTGTCCATCGTAGCCTAGTGTTCACGGCCGGCCATTGATCACGGCCGATTATTTGTTGCATTGCCGTCCTTTTGTAGATGCGCGCCATGATCACCGCTTACCGCGAGGACAACGACGACGTCGAGTTCAAGTTCATCCATGTGTTCGCTAGGATAGAGACGTGCGACAAGTGGAGTGAGACGCGCTCGGCGCTCTCCAAGGGCAAGTTCGACCCCGACGCGGCGCCAGCTCTAGCCTCGGACGACCGTCCGATGGGGGCGAAGAGGGCCAAGGCGTTGAGGAATGCCGCGCCGGGCATCGAGAAGCTGCACAGCTCGATCATGGCCTGCATGGCGGACGCGGCCTCGCACGCTGTCGAGAGGGCGGAACAGGCCGCCAAGATGGAGCAGTTTGCCGCGGTGAGGTGGGCGTCGGTCATCGAGAGGCAGGATGCCAAGCTCGAGCTGATCAGGGCCAATGTGGCCGCCAAGAAGAGGAGTGAGGACCTGTCGATCCTCATGGTCGACACCGCGGGTATGGACGACGACGTGCGGGAGTGGTGGAAGGCCCAGTGCACCGCCATCCTCTACGAGGTCCGAGGTCCACCGGCATCCACTTCAGCAGCTGCGGCGTCCACTTCCCCAGCACCTGAGGCCGAGGCTTCACCGGCGACAGCCACTACCCCACCGGTCGTCGATGTCGACGCCGCCGTCTGATCACCACCGCTAAGCTTTGTGATGCCGCGGCCTTATTTTGCTCGCTAGACTATGATGATTTGCAGCGATTTGCAACGATCGGATCGTCCAGACTTTAGGTTTGTAACCGTTTAAACGCCCTGACTATTTGTGATCGCATAAGCGATCGGCGATCGGCGATCGGCCGTTCTACCCGCCATATTTGTGTGTTGTTTGAATTTCGAATTTGTGATTTGGGGGCCGATTTGGGGGTTACGGCTGGAGACTGGCTCTCTCTCCCCCCCCATAGCCGGTTCTTCTGCCGGCGGCCCCCAATACGGTCGTGCGCCGGATCTAAATTGGGGAGCGCGAGTGAAGATGCTCTTACATGACAAAACAAGGTGAGAAGTTTATTACATGTATAGTGCATATTTTCTCTGTGTTACTAGTCCAATCTCTTTAGTAGGCGTAATTTGTTAGATATAAGCGGCATGGGTGAGTCGTGGTGATTTATCATGCATTGGTTATAACCAACTTAAGCCAACACTAATTCAACATTTTATAAATGGTTTTGAATTTCTAGGGTCTTCTTTTTAGTGATTTGCAAGTAAAAGTTATCTTGCCTTGCTGCGTTTACATAAACAAACATATTAATGCATTCAGTGATCAGTATGGTTGTTCCATATCAGTATGCTGGATCTATCTTTTCCGTTCCAGCCTTGACTAGAATCTAGAAACATAACTAAGGGTAGAAAACATATTTGAGGTTAGCAGCCTAGCCATTTGAGTGTATCACTGTCTCAGCGAGCATATGAGGTGCACAATGCATACGGACAAGGACAATGGCCCTACATAGCGCATGCAAAGACGCAGAATTTGGAAAAAATCTATCTATAACTGGAATTAACTTTTAGACCAACTGCAACCAAACGACTTCCGAACATGAAAACCATGGGCTAATGATGTCAAGAACTGCCACATAAACCTCCGAGAATCTATTGCAACAGCCTGCCCGCCCAGGTCTTATATGTCTCCTTGCACTGTTTTCACGAAAGAACGATATGGAAGAACAAAGACGGCATAGCGAAGCCGCAGCCTGCAGGTCCTTCTAGCCGCTGTACAATTTCATACAAATATTTTTACCTGCCAGTGCAGACAGTGGTGTTCTTGTCTCCTTGATGTTTTAGCATCATTTCTTTCTCTTATGTTCTTCACTGGCTTTTACTGTCAAATTTACACGTGCCTTGGTTCTCTTGGCCGGTAAAAGATCTCTAGCCGTGTGTCTCTTTCATCCGATCCATTTGTTGGACTCCGCTTCTCCGAAATGACATGGTTAATAAGCCTTGTGAAAAAGCTGTTATGCAGGGTGAGTTCCATTTCGGATTCACAGCTAAGTATGTTGTCCATTGCTTCAGAGCAACTCTGTTGGCCATTTCTCTGTGACATTGGTGACACAACTACAAAAGCCATACTTCTGTGGTAGCCCTGCCAGCTGCCATTGGTACGACTTGCATGTTGTGTTGTATGCCGCAAACGTTGGCATACTAATTTATGCTATTTCTCAGAGGATAACTTGCACTGAGAAGTGAGAACAACAAAGTCACAAGGTACATCGCTAGCTTGAGTACGAGGTTCCCATCCCACTGAACATGTATTGCACAATTTTTTTTTGACCAAATGGGTCTCCCCATTTGATTTCCATTAAGAATCCGCATGTATTGTATATAATCCAGTCTTTTGATTAGGAAGTGCGTGGTGACATCTTCGCATCTCTTCTAACAAAGGGCATGCAACGATTGCAGATATGGGCGTTTCTGAGTCAGTCAAAACTTTTGAAAGCACCAAGCAAAGTGGCTCCATAGTGCTCTTAACTTTAGTAGACAGAGCTTGAAAAAAGAGTTTGAGCTCAAAAGACAACAGGTGTTACTGGACTTTTAGTGTCATTTTCATCTGCTTGAAGTCTTTTTTGCTTCCTCCGAAACTATGAATAATATACTGTAGTTCTCAGCTGCTCTTATCATCATCTGCTCTCAGCTGTCAGCTCTAAGTGGCCATCATCTGGGGAGCGTGAGCATCCACATAATATAGTCAGCAAAGTGACAACAAAGAGATGCTGGCTGACATAACTTTTGTTGTCACCAACCCGTGGAAATCCACTCCATCGAATGGAGTCAGGACAAAAAAGAAAAAGAAGACGCGCTCGATCCAGCACAACAATCACTTAACTGACCGAGCAAACCTTCTTCTAAATTCTCTGATCCAGGGGGTGGTCGGGTGGAGGCAGGGCGCGAGCCGGCCGGAGCACCGGCGCCCACGCCATGTCCACCTCCGCTGTGACCGTGAGCTTCTACTGCCACACCTGTAGCGCGAGGCTCTCGCTCCCCGCCCCGTCCTCCCCGTTCCACTTCACACTCTGCCCCCGCTGCCGCCGGGACTACCTCGACGACTCACCCCCGCCGCGCCACCAAGCGCCCCAGCCGGTCTTGCCGCCTCCACCACCCCCATGCGCCCTACCCTGGGGGTCGCGCTCCGCCTCCACTTCCGTGCCGTTGTCGCCTCCGCCGATCCCGTCCTCGGTTGTTTCTTCCACGACGTTGAGCTCGCGCTCGTCCACCGCCGCGGAGAACACGTCGACGTCGCAGGATCTGCTTCCTCCTACGCTTCCGCCTTGGCAGCTGCAGGCGTCCGCGTCCCACGATACATGGGATTACTTCTTGGATCCAGCCGACTGCCCGCCACCGCCGTCGCTGCCGCCTATTCTGCACGTCGCGTCGTCTTCTTCTTCATCCACGACCCCGCCGCGGACTCTGGTGTCCCCGTGCACGCGACCCTCGAGTTCCTCCACAAGGCCGCCGCCGCCGTTGAGCCACGGTACATGGGATTACTTCTTCGGCCCCTCCGACCCAGTCGTTGCCACGGGCAAGGAGGAGAGGCCGCCGTCGAACATGTCCGTCCGCCAGGTATGTCGAGAATTCGGAGTTCTTGGCTCCCAAGAAGAGCAACAGCGTCGGTCCTCCCGTGCCGTCTCTCCACTGTCGTCGGCATACTCCTCCGCCTGCTCCTCCCCTCCGTTGGCATCGCCACCACTCCACCGACAACACCAAGGCGAGCTACACCCTGAGTCGTCTCCTCTGGCCCTGTCCCGGTCCACAATCGCGGAGACTACGCCGACGTTTCAGGGTCTGCTTCCGCCCCCGCCTCCGCCACCGCCTCTGCTTTGGGATGCCCCGCTCCACGGTCCATGGGATGATGAATACGTCTTCAGTCCCTCCGACTCTGACTACGACAGCTCGCCACGGCCACCGCCGCCGCCTGTTCCTGGCTACCAGAGCCCGCCACGGCCACGGCGACGGCCACCGCCTGTCTCCACCTACGACGGCACGTTCGAGACGCCGCTCCAACGAACCGGCGGGCCACGAGCGGCGGCGCCTCCTGATTTCGCCTACGACGACACGTTCGACACGCCGCCCCAACGCGGCGGGTCACAGGCGGCGCCGGCGGAGTCCATCGCCGCACTGCCCACCGTCACCGTCACCGACACCGCGCTGGTCTGCCCCATCTGCACCGACCCCCTCCTGGCCTCGGCGCCCGCCCGCCGGCTCCCCTGCGACCACCTGTACCACTCCGACTGCATCGTCACGTGGCTATCGCTGCGTAATTCTTGCCCAGTGTGCCGCGGCAGCATCCCGATGTTCCACTCCACAGCCACAGATATTGCATCGTCGTCGTCGCCGCCGTCCCTCCACCTGACGCTGCCCGGCCGGAGGCGATCTCTACCAGGGACGCGCCGGATCAGAAGGATCTGCAGCAGGTTGCTTAGACGCATGGATATTAGCCGTAACGATCGTCAGACAGATAGCAGCCGCGATCGCCAGACAGATAGCAGCGGCGATGTGCATGTATGATGTATACCATTGTTCTGGACTCATACGATCGTCGGTGTCACAGCGCATTGCACGGAGATCTTTGTCTTGGCATGTATTCCAGAAGATGATTATTGAGTGTATCTGTGTGTCATGTGTCACCTAAATGTGCTACCGGTAATTACAGTGAAAGTATGCCATGGACTGAGTGTGTTTATAATAGCTTCTTCTTGTTCAAGCGACCAACGATTCTACCAAGCTAAGGCGTGCGGTTGTGTCCATTTCACCGGAATCAATTTCTCCTGCTTATATGACATGCAAACATTGCAGAGAGCTTAATACTACCTTCATTCTTGATCCCGAGTCCATAATGTCTCTTGATTCTACCATCTCCTGCCATGAATTTTAATACCCTACTCATGGATTCCTATACAGCTTAATCTGCTGAATCTGACGACTTGGTCCGTGCGAGTTCGGACTTGGTCCATGCACTTGTCTCAAACTGAAATTTCCAATGCATCCCAATTCTAAAAGGTGTCTCCAGTAGGGGTAATCCCGCAGATCTAAATTTCCAATGCATCCCAATTCTAAAAGGGTCTATTGTTCCAGCAGGGGAGTTCGATATTGGGGATGGAGAGAATGATGACAGGGGTAATCCCGCAGATCCAAATAATGGCAGCAATTTTGGGAACAAAAGTCCTCATGGGGATATTATTTCTGAGGATGATCCTTCCTTGACCCCGGACGATAATAAATCCTCCGGTGATTTAAAGGGTGATGAGATGCAACAAGACACGGTGGAGGTGCTTTCTTCAGTTCAGGTGGGCAAGATTGCAGTGTCATATCGATCTCCAGTCAAAACTTTGTCCAACAACATTGCTGCTCAAAAGCACCAAAGTGTGCCGTCCAAGAGATGGTACACGATGGTCGAAGAAGATGAGAGGTTAGAGGGGGGGGGGGGGGGTCGGCTCCTCCACAATTTTCTTGCATCCAACAAGTTAGGGGGCAGTGCTTTCCTGGTCCGCTGCAGCATCCTTCGGCAGCAGCTGTTTCTGGGCAGATTTCCGAGCCGCAAGTTCCTGCAGTGGCAGAGAAAGTGCAAAAATTGCTGCCGCGGCAGCTGTCTTCGGTGGTTCAGCAGTTCGACTTAGAGGGGGGATCGGCTCCTCCACAATTTTCGTGCACCCAACAAGATAGAGGGCAGAGCTTTTCTGGTCCGCGGCAGGATCTCTCAGCAGCATCTGGTTCTGGGCAGATTTCCGATCCGAAACTTCCTGCCGCGGCAGAGAAAGTGAAAAAAATGCTGCCGCGGCAGCAGTTTTCGTTGGTACAGCAGCACACCTCTAGCTCTTCCACGACAGAGTCGGATGCTGTTTCGCTGCTGGGTGAGACATGTCAGCCTGATTCTTCTCCAAACTCTGATTCGCCCAAGGTCAAGTGTAACGTGGACACAAGGTCAAAACGTTCACCTCCACCTTCTGCTGCGATGGCGTCTCCTTCAAAGCTCTCTACTCCAATCAAGCGGACCTCGAAGGTGGGAACTGGTGCATTTTTGGGGGGGAGTTTATTCTGTTAAAGAAGTGGTTGCCTTTGGAGGTATTGAAGATGCTTCTGCTCGTGGTATTCGATCAAGCGAACGTATCCGGGATCAACCTAATGCGGATCTCTCTCAATTGGAACGTGCGCAGCAACAAGCTTCTGCTCGCGACCCATCTCACTTCTCAGGTACAAAAATTTCACCGCATTTTACTATTGCTTCGTTCTCTGATGAAGTTATTTAGTCTAGAGCAAATAAAGTAGGCGTGTCTTTGGGTAATTCGAATGGTCAAATTTCTGAATCCATAAAATTGCTAAAAGAAACTGACGTTGCCCGTACGTTATTTATGCTAAAACGTAAAGAAGAAAATTTAAGTGAGAAAGAAGAGTTCCATATAACTAATTTGATAGATGAAGCAGATAAACTTTGCGATGACCTTGCGGAGGAAAATGATTTTCTAACAGAGGATCACAAGGAGACTCTGAATTTTCCTAAGAAGCCAGTTAAAATCAACAAAAGAAAGCCTAAGGAAGTTAAAGTGGCTACCAGACATAGTGCTAGACTTAGGAAAAAACTAATATGAAGGGTTGCATTTGGAATAGTGACGGTTTTGGTGATTATGCGAAGCACTTTTTTGTTCATGAAACAATAAGGGATCACAAGCTTGATTTTTTTGCCATTTTAGAAACAGGTAGATCAAATTTCTCTTCACCTTTTTTAAATCATTTGTCGGGGGGACTCGATTTTATTTGGTACCGCTTGCCTCCACAAGGGAGATCGGATGGTATTTTAGTTGGGATCAATTCGACCACCTTATCAGTTAATAATGTTTCTAATGGCGATTTTTGCATCAAGTTACAATTAAAATCCAAGGTTGATGGGTTTGAATGGGTTTTGGTCCCAGTCTATGGGGCAGCGCAAGATGAAAAGAAACCTGATTTTTTGGCAGAGTTAGTTAGAACATGTGATAATGAACCCTTGCCATTACTTATAGGAGGAGACTTTAATATTTTGCGTCGCAAAGAAGATAAGAATAATGACAACTTCAACGGTAGGTGGCCTTTCATGTTCAATGCAATTATAGATAGTTTAGATCTGCGAGAATTTATGCTGTCCGGGCGACAGTATACGTGGGCAAATCATCGGGATAATCCAACTTTTGAGAAGTTAGACAGGGTTCTGGCTAGTGTTGAATGGGAAAACAAGTTTCCCATGGTTTCAGTCAGAGCTCTAACAAGAACAGGATCTGATCATACCCCTCTGATTATAGACTCAGGTGAACAAGCTCACCTTGGAAACAAAACTCATTTCTCGTTCGAACTATCATGGATCCGACAAGATGGATTTTATGATCTAGTGAAAAGAGAATGGAATGTTGCTGGTTCAAATATTAACGCTATGGAAAATTGGCAAAGCAAAATTAGACACCTTAGAAGCTATCTTCGAGGGTGGGCTAAGAACCGCAGTTGTATTTATAAGACAGAGAAAGCTCGTCTAATAAATATAATAGATACTTTGGACACCATGGCCGAAATCTCCCCTTTAGATAATGACGAGCGTAGAATTTTGCGAAATGCGAATGATGAATTAGCAAAGCTTAGAAGAGATGAGGAAACTAAGTGGGCACAACGAGCGAAAGTTAAGCATATTCAACAGGGAGGGAACAATACAAAATATTTCCATCTTATCGCAAATGGTAAGCACAGACGGAAGAATTTTTTTCAACTAGAACAAGAGGAAGGTACAATAGTTGGACAAGACAACTTAAAGACCTATATTTCTGAATATTATAAGAATTTGTTTGGTGATCCTACTCCTAATCATGTCCGTATGATAGAATCTGAAAATAATGATATCCCTCAATTATCCAATGAAGAAAATAGGATCTTAACGGCTGACTTTACGGAAAAAGAGGTTCATGAGGCAATCTTTCAAATGGAGAAAAATAAAGCGCCCGGTCCGGATGGTTTTCCGGCGGAATTTTACCAAAATTTTTGGGAGGTGATTAAAGATGACCTTATGGCCATGTTTTTTGCGTTCCAAAGAAATGAGCTACCCCTTTTTCATCTTAATTTCGGAACAATAATTTTATTACCCAAGAAAGAGAATGCTATTCAGATCCAACAATACCGACCAATTTGTTTACTTAATGTGAGTTTCAAGACATTCACAAAAGTGGGTACCAATAGAGTTGCAAAGGTTGCACATTCTGTAGTTCGACCCACTCAAACCGCTTTCATGCCGGGGCGCCATATTCTTGAAGGTGTGGTAGTTTTACATGAGACCATTCACGAACTACATAGAAAGAAATTAGATGGTGTGCTCCTTAAAATTGATTTCGAAAAGGCATATGATAAAGTACGTTGGGATTTTTTGCAACAAGCGTTAAGAATGAAAGGATTCGATCCTAAGTGGTGTAGATGGATACAAGAATTCATCTCACGTGGAAGCGTTGGAATTAGAGTTAACGAGGACATTGGTCATTATTTTCAAACTAGGAAAGGTTTACGACAAGGTGACCCTCTGTCACCTATCTTGTTCAACATCGTT
Source organism: Dactylis glomerata (assembly GCA_007115705.1). Lineage (NCBI taxonomy): Eukaryota > Viridiplantae > Streptophyta > Magnoliopsida > Poales > Poaceae > Dactylis > Dactylis glomerata. Next base: position 309,837 of record QXEO01000697.1, read on the forward strand.
GCCGATATGCTGGCTATTATTATCAATCGTGCAAAAGAGGATGGTCAAGTAAATGGTTTGATACCGCATTTAGTTGATGGAGGTGTCTCAATTCTTCAGTATGCAGACGACACTATTATTTTTTGGGATCATGATTTAGAAAAAGCTCTGAACATGAAATTAATCCTCTGCATTTTTGAACAACTCTCTGGACTGAAAATCAACTTTCACAAAAGTGAAATATTCTGTTTTGGTAAAGCTAAAGAAGAGGAAGAACAGTACAAGATTTTATTTGGATGCGAATCCGGAACTCTACCGTTCAAGTACTTGGGGATTCCGATTCACTTCCGTAGGTTAAAAAATGGCGAGTGGAAACCGGTAGAAGATAGGTTTGAGAGAAAACTTAGTAGTTGGATTGGAAAACTTCTGTCTTATGGCGACCGTCTAGTTTTGATTAATTCGGTACTCACCAGTCTACCCATGTTTTTGCTTTCTTTTCTTGAGTTACCGAAAGGGGTCCGAAAGAGACTTGATTTTTTTAGATCACGATTTTTTTGGCAAAGCGATGGGCATAAACGTAAATATAGACTCACTAAATGGAACATTATTTGTCGACCAAAGGATCAAGGGGGTCTAGGGATAGAAGTGTTGGAGATTAAAAATCAATGTCTTCTTAGTAAATGGTTTTCTAAGTTGCTAAGTGAAGAAGGAATGTGGCAAGAACTTATACAAAACAAATACCTTCATTCTAAATCTTTATCAGAGGTAATAGTTAAGCCAAATGACTCTCCTTTTTGGAAAGGTCTAATGAAAATAAAGGAGGATTTTTTTAGTAGAGGGTCATTTAAAGTGGGTAACGGAGAAAATACTAGATTTTGGGAAGACACATGGCTAGGGAACAAGTCCTTGGCACATCAATACCCTTCTTTATATTCTATAGTGCAGCGAAAACAAGTTTCTGTTGCAAATGTGCTTTCAAACAATCCGCTGAATATTTCTTTTAGAAGAACACTGACAGATAACCATTGGGAGCTTTGGTTACAGCTAGTACATCGCCTAATGCAGGTCCAGCTTTCGAATGAAAAAGATATCTTTGTATGGGGGTTAACTAGGTCCGGGGTTTATACAGTCAAGTCTCTTTATCTTGATCTTCTTAATGACAATATCAAATACTTGAAGAAATATATTTGGAAAATAAAGGTACCTCTCAAGATAAGAGTTTTTATGTGGTTTCTTCATCGCAAAGAGATTTTAACAAAAGATAACCTTATTAAGAGAAGATGGACAGGGAATGAGAAGTGTTGTTTTTGTGACAACAAGGAGTCCATACAACATCTTTTCTTTGATTGTCCATTTGCTAAACTTGTTTGGCATATAATTTACATGACTTTTGGATTAGCCCCTCCTAAGAACATAACTAATTTGTTTGGAAATTGGCTCAAGGGCATTCCAAAAAAAGACTTAATTCTTGTTAGGGTGGGAGTCTGCGCAGTGATATGGACTATGTGGAATACAAGAAATGATTTTATTTTTAACAAACCAAAAAAACACTCATTTTTGCAGGTTATTCCTATGGTTACCCACTGGATCCGTATGTGGTCCTATCTCCAACAAGAGGAGCAGCGTGCGGAGATGGATTCTGGGTGCAACCATTTGGAGACGGTAGCTCGGGATTTATTCAGCCGGTGCGGATGGCGATTGCACATTAGAATCGCTTCATAGATGTTTCATAATAATTGTAACAGTTTACTCTTCCGCTGGCTGATCCAGGTGTCCACGTTGTGTGACCCTTGAGTTGTAAACACTGTTGTTTCTAGACTTAATAAGTTAATAAAGGGCCATATGCATCATATAATGCAGAGGCTGGGGATTCCCCGTTTCGAAAAAAAGGTGTCTCCAGTTAAGTACTGGTGCGGCTCTCATGGTGTTGGCCATTTTGCTCTCTTGATCTCCTCTAGTCCTCTTAGACTTGTTTATATGCCACTGTGTTGATTGTTTCACACACGCCAACTCTAGTTTCGAGCATTGTTTCTCCAACAAGAAGAGGAAGCTAGTTATTTATAGATTGGGTGTTCAGTGCAGACTTCATTCACTAGTGGAAAATGGGCCTTTGGTCAGGCACATTTAGTCCCGGCCGTAATCTGGGCCTGGACTAAAGGCCTGGCCACGTCGCCCCAAATTCGCCCACCCGCCCGGGAGCCTATAGTCCCGGTCCGTTTCAAGCCTTTAGTCCCGGTTTTAGACACAAACCGGGACTAAAGGGCTATGCGGTGGACAGCCCGCATGTGCGCCCCCTTTAGTCCCGGTTTGTGTCTAAAACCGGGACTAAAGGCTTCTGCCTATATATATGGCCGCAGCACCTCTCCCCTCTCCCTTGTTTTTTTCTTGGATGGAGGAGTGTGGGTTTGTGCTAGTTCTCCATTTCATTCCTATGCACTAGAGGTGTTTGTTGAAATGTGTGTTAGAGCGATGCCACTTAAATGCACCGAACACAACTACGATATGAGGTGCCCGAGCCACGCTTAAGACTCTTCCTCTTTATTTCCACTTGTTCTAAAAGGTTAGCAACTATATTTCCTCGTTTAGACCGTGCGGTACTAATTTTAGGATCGTGATTGCGTTTGATATACTGTTGTATGACACAGATGAGCCATCCATGGATGTACGATGATCGACGCACAACCGCTTATAGAGAAGGCGTGCATTCTTTTCGAGATGCGGCCGAGGCGAACAAGCATGGTGGTAGCTTTATGTTTTGTCCATGTGTTGAATGTCAGAATGAGAAGGATCACACTTGCTCAAGAGTCATTCAGAGCCACCTGCTTCGGTCCGGTTTTATGTCTGGATATAATGTTTGGACCAAGCACGGAGAAAGAGGGGTTATGATGGAAGACGACGATGAAGAAGAGAACGCTGATGACAACTACCGATCTATGTTCCCTGACTATGCTGATACCGCAATGGAAGACAATGAAGAAGAAGATCAGGGTGAAGAATGGGAACCAGATGAGCCCGCTGATGATCTTGGCCGGGTCATTTCTGATGCACGGCGAGGCTGCGATACAGAAAAGGAGAGATTGCAGTTCGAGCAGATGTTACAGGACCACAACAAATTGTTGTACCCAACTTGTGAAGATGGCCAGAAGAAGCTGGGTAGCACACTGGAATTGCTGAAGTGGAAGGCAGAGACTGGTGTGACTGACTCGTCATTTGAAAAGTTGCTGGTACTGATATAGAAGATGCTTCCAAGAAAGAACGAATTGCCCGCCAGCACGTACGAAGCAAAGAAGCTTGTCTGCCCTCTAGGATTAGACGTGCAGAAGATACATGCATGCCCTAATGACTGCATCCTCTACCGCGGTGAGAAGTACGAGAATATGGATAAATGCTCGGTATGCACTGCATTGCGGTATAAGATCAGAAAAGATGACCCTGGTGATATTGAGGGCGAGCCACCCAGGAAGAGGGTTCCTGCCAAGGTGATGTGGTATGCTCCTATAATACCACGGTTGAAACGTCTATTCAGAAATAAAGATCATGCAAAGTTATTACGATGGCACATGGAAGATCGTATGAAAGACGACAAGTTGAGGCACCCCGCTGATGGTCGGCAGTGGAGAAAAATTGAGAGAGAGTTCCCGAGATTTGCAGGTGACGCAAGGAACTTATGGTTTGGTCTAAGTACAGATGGCATGAATCCTTTTGGGGAGCAGAGTTGCAGCCACAACACCTGGCCCGTTACTTTATGTATCTACAACCTTCCTCCTTGGTTGTACATGAAGCGGAAGTTCATTATGATGCCAGTGCTTATCCAAGGTCCAAAGCAACCCGGCAACGACATTGATGTGTACCTAATAAGGCCATTAGTTGATGAACTTTTACAGCTGTGGACCGAACGAGGTGTACGTGTGTGGGACGAGCACAAACAAGAGGAATTTGACCTTCGAGCATTGCTTTTCGTAACCATCAATGATTGGCCTGCTCTTAGTAACATTTCAGGACAGTCAAACAAGGGATACAATGCATGCACGCACTGTTTAGATCAGACAGAAAGTATATATCTGGACAAATGTAGGAAGAATGTGTACCCATACAATCGTCGTTTTCTTCCGCCCAAGCATCCCTTAAAGAAAGAAGGCAAGCATTTCAATGGCAAGGCAGAACCCCGGGGGAAGACTGTCACCCGTACTGGTGCTGAAGTATTTGATATGGTCAAAGATTTAAAAGTAATCTTTGGAAAGGGTCCTGGCAGCCAACCTGTTCCTAACGGCCCTGATAAGCGCGCACCCATGTGGAAGAAGAAATCTATATTTTGGGAGCTACCCTATTGGGAAGTCCATGAGGTCCGCTCCGCAATCGACGTGATGCACCTGACGAAGAATCTCTGCGTGAATATTCTAGGCTTCCTGGGCTTGTATGGGAAGTCAAAAGATACACCGGAAGCACGGGAGGACCAGGAACGTCATAAAGGACGGGATGACATGCATCCAGGGCAGTTTCAAGGGTGTGCCAGCTACGCTCTTACCAAGGAAGAGAAGGAAATCTTCTTTGAAGTCCTTTTCAGTATCAAGGTCCCGACTGGCTTCTCGTCGAATATAAAGGGAATCGTAAATATGAAAGACAAAAAATTCCAAAACCGAAAGTCTCATGACTGCCACGTGCTTATGACACAATTGCTTCCGGTTGCATTGAGGGGAATTCTACCGGAAAATGTTCGCCTGGCAATTGTGAAGGTATGTGCATTCCTCAATGCAATTTCTCAGAAGGTAATCGATCGAGAAAGTCTATCAGGGTTACAGATTGATGTGGTCCAATGTCTGGTCAGCTTCGAGTTGTTGTTCCCGCCATCCTTCTTCAATATAGTGACACACCTCCTAGTTCACCTAGTCGAAGAGATTAGAATTCTCGGTCCTGTGTTTCTACACAATATGTTCCCCTTCGAGAGGTTCATAGGAGTCTTAAAGAAATATGTTCGTAACCGTGCTAGGCCAGAAGGAAGCATCTCCAAGGGCTATGGAATAGAGGAGGTCATTGAGTTTTGTGTGGACTTTCTTCCTGACCTTAAGCCGATTGGTGTTCTTGAATCTCGGTATGAGGGTAGGCTGACAGGAAAAGGCACACTAGAAAGGAAAGCAAAAGTATGTATGGATGGGCATTCATTCTCTCAAGCACACTACACAGTTCTACACAATTCCATCATGGTGGCTCCGTATATCGTGAGACACAAGAATATTCTACGCTCCGAAAACCCGGGGAAGGCTGACTCTTGGATTAAAGGGGAACACGAGAAGACTTTCGGCAGTTGGTTGCAGACACATCTCATGAATGACGACACCATTGGAGATCAGCTGTACTGTTTGGCCAGGCCACCATCTTCGACTATATGTACTTTCCAAGGGTACGAGATAAATAGGAATACATTTTACATGGTTGCCCAAGATAAAAAGAGCACCAACCAAAACAGTGGTGTCCGCTTTGATGCAACAGACGATAATGGGCAGAAGGAAACATATTACGGGTACATAGAGGAGATATGGGAACTTGACTATGGACTTACTTTTAAGATCCCTTTGTTTCGGTGCAAATGGGTGAAGCTGATAGGAGGCGGGGTAGTTGTAGACCAAAAGTACGCACTAGTGGAAAAAAGGCTATTGGTGGCGCATTATTTTGGCTTATGCGTGGCGCATATGGGATGCGCCACCATTGCCACGCCACTAGTAACAATTTATCAGTGGCGCATTTCAATATGCGCCACGCATAGGAAAATTATGTGTGGCGCATATTGGCTATATGCGCCACTAGTAGCCTGTGAAAATTCAAAAAATTCAAAAAAAAATTAAAAATCGAAAAAACCAATTTTTTTTTGAAAATCTAAAAAATCGAAATAATGTGAAAAAACTATTGTATTTCAATTTTTTTAGGATTTTATCACATGAGGAACATTTTCAAATCGCATCGAATTTTTGACTTCCCGCTAGGTCACCCATCCTTAGACTACTCCAGGCTGAGCACGCTTAACTTCTCCATTCTATTTGCGTGAGCTATCCCTAACCTACCCAAGTTCTTATTGATATTACTATCATATCAATCCTCTCAAGGCCTATGTGTGCTTGTGTGTGTTTGTATGTATATGGCACATATGTGCGTATATGTATGTATATGTGTGTGTATGTGTATATGTATTATGTATATGTGTGTATATGTGTGTGTATATGTATTAATATGTCCATGTATATGTGCGTATATGTGCATATATGTGTGTGTATATGTGCATATATGTGTGTATATATATGCATGTGTGCATATATAAGTGCGTATATGTGCGTCTATGTGTGTATATATGTGTATATGTATGTATATATGTGTGTGTATGTGTGTGTATATGTGTGTATATATGTGTATATGTGTATATATGTATGCATGTGTGCATATATAAGTGCGTATATGTGTGTGTATGTATGCGTATATGTGTGTGTACATGTGTGTATATGTGTGCATGTGCGTATATGTGTGTGTATGTGTGCGTATATGTGCGTATATGTGTATGTACATGTGTGTATATGTGTATATATGTGTATGTATATGTGTGTATATATGTGTATATGTATGCATGTGTGCATATATAAGTGTGTATATGTGTATGTACATGTGCGTATATGTGTATGTACATGTGTGTATATGTGTGTGTATATGTGTGTATATGTATGCATGTATGCATATATAAGTGCGTATATGTGTGTGTATATGTGCGTATATGTGTGTGTACATGTGTGTATATATGTGTGTATATGTGTGTATATGTGTGCATGTGCGTATATGTGTTTGTATGTGTGCGTACATGTGCGTATATGTGTATGTACATGTGTGTATATGTGTGTATATGTATGCATGTGTGCATATATAAGTGCATATAAGTGCGTATATGTGTGTGTATGTGTGCGTATATGTGCGTATATGTGTGTATATATCTGCATGTGTGCTATATGTGTGTATATAACTAATCCAAAAGTTTAATCCAATATAAATTTTGATCTACAAATAAAAATGAAAATAAAAATTTGAAAATATGAAAGTGCAAAAAAGTCTATTTCCCCTTTTGAATTTTGAGATTCTAAAATTTGTCGAAACGACCCTAGGTTGTTGAATTCAGATGTAACTTTTCGTGTAGATACTTTTTTATATAAAAAACTTTTTAATCCGACTTCGTATGCAAAAGTTATGGTCGTTTTACCGAGACATAATTTTTTTTGTAAAAATATCAAAATTCATGTTTATTATTTTTCTTACTTACTAGATCACATAACATAACTAAATCTGATTTTTTGATTTTTTTCAAACCTTTTATCATTTTATTTTATTTTTTAGAAGACTAAAAAGGCGACCCACAGGGGGGGGGGTGGGGTGTGGCGGGTGAAAAAAAAAATCATGGCGCATATTCAATATGCGCCACTGATATATGAATTATTGGTGGCGCATATTCAATATGCGCCACTGATATATGAATTATCAGTGGCGCATATTGCAATATGCGCCACGCATAACCCTGGCAGGTCCCTTCTGGTGGGTCCCACGTGAATATTGGTGGCGCATTCTGGACAATATGCGCCACTAGTAAAAAAATTATCAGTGGAGCATATTTGAAAATGCGCCACTAGTAAATACTAGTGGAGCATATTGAATAATGTGCTCCACTAGTAAAACATCTATCTATAAGCCTTTTTCCACTAGTGACGGCATGACAACAGTGGATCTCAACAATCTTGCGTACATGGACGAACCATTCGTCCTAGCCAACGATGTCGCTCAGGTTTTCTATGTGAAGGACATGTCTACAAAAACAAGAAAAAGAAATCAGTAAAAGAAGACATTGTCCGATGAGCCAAAACGCCACATAGTTCTGTCAGGGAAAAGAAACATCGTGGGAGTAGATGACAAGATAGACATGTCAGTAGATTATAATAAGTTTCATGAAATTCCGCCCTTCAAAGTGAAAACTGACCCAAGCATCCTACTGAATGATGAAGATTCTCCATGGCTACGACCCAGAAGAAATCAGAAATAATAGATAGGAATGTTGGTGCAATAATGTAATAATGTATTAAACCTTTTATGTAATGCATGTATGGAATGTACTAAACCTTTATTTAAGGAGCATGCATGTATGGCAACCTTGTCCCGGCTGGTGGGTAACCTTTAGGCCAGGACGTGTGGGTAACCTTTAGTCCCGGCTGGTGGGTGCAACCAAGACTAAAGCTGTCGGCAGGATAAGGACGCATGGGTGGATGCACTGCTCAATGAGATAAAGCATGTAGCGCACGATGCCCCTATCGGAGGAACATGACAAAGTAGAAGCGGCGCCGTGCCTATAAAAGGAGCATCGATACGCCATGGCAAGCAGCTCAACAAGCCAACCTAGAAGGCAGGGAGAGTTTCATCCCCATGGATGGAGGAAAGGGTTGGGAAATCTCCCGTGGCGGAGCTTCTTGAAGATGTCGTTGGTGCTCACGCCCTACGGCATCTTCGGAAGCTCCGCCTCAGAAAAATTTCCCTGCAAGCCCGTGAAAGACTCCATCTCCTCTAACTGTGTTGGGGAAAGGGTTGAGAAATCTCCCGTGGCGGAGCTTCTCAAAGATGTCATTGGTGCTCACGCCCTATGGCATCTTCGGAAGCTCCGCCTCGGAAAAATTTCCCTGCAAGCCCGTGAAAGACTCCATCTCCTCTAACTGTGTTGGGAAAGAGTTGGGACCTCTCCCGTGGCGGAGCTTCTCGAAGATGTCGTTGGTGCTCACGCCCTACGGCATCTTCGGAAGCTCCGCCTCGGAAAATTTCCCTGCAAGCCCGTGAAAGACTCCATCTCCTCTAACTGTGTTGGGAAAGGGTTGGGACCTCTCCCGTGGCTGAGCTTCTCGAAGATGTCGTTGGTGCTCACGCCCTACGGCATCTTCGGAAGCTTCGCCTCGGAAAAATTTCCCTGCAAGCCCATGAAAGACTCCATCTCCTCTAACTGTGTTGGGGAAAGGGTTGGGAAATCTCCCGTGGCGGAGCTTCTCGAAGATGTCGTTGGTGCTCACACCCTACATCATCTTCGGAAGCTCCGCCTCGAAAAAATTTCCCTGCAAGCCCGTGAAAGACTCCATCTCCTCTAACTGTGTTGGGGAAAGGGTTGGGAAATCTCCCATGGCGGAGCTTCTCGAAGATATCGTTGGTGCTCATGCCCTACGGCATCTTCGGAAGCTCCACCTTAGAAAAATTTCCCTGCAAGCCCGTGAAAGACTCCATCTCCTCTAACTGTGTTGGCGAAAGGGTTGGAAAATCTCCCGTGGCGGAGCTTCTCAAAGATGTCATTGGTGCTCACGCCCTACATCATCTTCGGAAGCTCCGCCTCGGAAAAATTTCCTTGCAAGCCCGTGAAAGACTCCATCTCCTCTAACTGTGTTGGGGAAAGGGTTGGAAATCTCCCGTGGCGGAGCTTCTCGAAGATGTCGTTGGTGCTCACGCCCTACGGCATCTTCGGAAGCTCTGCCTCGGAAAAATTTCCCTGCAAGCCCGTGAAAGACTCCATCTCCTCTAACTGTGTTGTGGAAAGGGTTGGGAAATCTCCTGTGGCAGAGCTTCTCGAAGATGACGTTGGTGCTCACGCCCTACGGCATCTTCAAAAGCTCCGCCTCGGAAAAATTTCCCTGCAAGCCCGTGAAAGACTCCATCTCCTCTAACTGTGTTGGGGAAAGGGTTGGGAAATCTCCCGTGGCGGAGCTTCTCGAAGATGACGTTGGTGCTCACGCCCTACGGCATCTTCGGAAGCTCCGCCTCGAAAAAAATTCAAACACTTTTCAAACACTTTTCATATTCAAAGTTTTATCAGATTCTAAAATATGCAAAAAGAATATTAATCAATATAGTTTTAATTGAAAATGGCAAAATAGTTAATAGTTTGAATAGTTAAAATAATTGATTTTGAGAATAGAAAATGGTTTTGAATTAGTTAATCAATTTCAAACACTTTTCATATTCAAAGTTTTATCAGATTCTAAAATATGCAAAAAGAATATTAATTAATATAGTTTTAATTGAAAATGGCAAAATAGTTAATACTTTGAATAGTTAAAATAATTTATTTTGAAAATAGAAAATGGTTTTGAATTAGTTAATCAATTTCAAACACTTTTCATATTCAAAGTTTTATCAGATTCTAAAATATGCAAAAAAGAATATTAATCAATATAGTTTTAATTGAAAATGGCAAAATAGTTAATAGTTTGAATAGTTAAAATAATTGATTTTGAAAATAAAAAATGGTTTTGAATTAGTTAATCAAATTCAAACACTTTTCATATTCAAAATTTTATCAGATTTTAAAATATGCTAAAAGAATATTAATCAATATAGTTTTAATTGAAAATGGCAAAATAGTTAATAGTTTGAATAGTTAAAATAATTCTATTTTGAAAATAGAAAATGGTTTTGAATTAGTTAATCAATTTCAAACACTTTTTATATTCAAAGTTTTATCAGATTCTAAAATATACAGAAGTTATTCAATTTAAAATTCAAAATTCATATTTGAAATGAAATCTGAAAAAAATTCAGCCTTGGCGCGCATTTATTGCGCCTTTAGTTCCGGTTGAAGCCACCAACCGGGACTAAAGGGGGGGGGCTCGGGCGTGAACCGCCGACCCCCCTTTAGTCCTGGTTGGTGGCTTCAACCGGGCCTAAAGACCCCCCTTTAGTCCCGGTTGAAGCCACCAGCCGGGACTAAAGGGGGGGAGGGGTGGTATAAAAGCCCGCGCCCCTCCCCTCTTCTTCCCCAGTCGCCAACACTTAGCGAAACCGACGACGACGGACACGCGTGATAAGTCTCAAACGTATCTATAATTTTTGATGCTCCATGCTTATTTTTACACCATTTGCCTTGTGTTTCGTTACACTTCGTGGCGTTTTTATGCGATTTTCGGAACTAACCTATTAACAAGTCGCCACAGTGCCAGTTCCCCGTTTTCTGCTGTTTTTGTGTTTCAGAAAAGTTACACAGGAAATTTTCTCGGAATTGGACGAAACAAAACCGAACGTCCAGAAATTCACCGAAGCTTCCAGAGAACTGAAGAGGAGACGGAGTGGGGCCACGAGGGCCCCACACAATAGGGCAGCGCGACCTGGCCCCTAGCCGCGCCCCCTACGTGTGAGGGCGCCCTGGCAGCCCCCTGACGACGCCCCTTCGCCTATATAAAGCCTCGGGACGGAAAACCCTAAAAGAGTCGGCAAAATTTCCAGAACAGTTCCGCAGCTCCGCCGCCGCCGCCGACAAATTTCGGAGGACAGAAGTCTCTGTTCCGGCACCCTGCCGGGACGGGGAAGTTCCCCCGGAGCCATCTCCATCGGTCTCCATCGCCGTCTCCACCATCTCCATCGACCTCACCGCCATCTCCATCAACCTTGCTGTCTCCTATGATGAGGAGGGAGTAGTTCTCCCCCGGGGCCGAGGGCTCTGCCGGTAGCTATGTGGTTCACCTCTCTCTCCCATGATGTGATCTTTATGTGATCATGAGCTTTGTATCTATTTGAATTGGTAGATGTTATTATTCAGATATTATGCTACTCCTATGCTTTATTATTATACTCTCCGGAGATACCTCATATCATGGTGTAAAGGTGACTAGTGTGTGCATCATGTGTATCTTTTTGGTTAATGTCTCTATGAAATGTTGGTGTTTGTTGGAACCATCTAGTGCGTTCACGGTGATAGTGTTGGACAATCTAGTTTGGGTACATACGGACTTTGAGGAGTGCTTCGTAGCCCTACGCATGATTAGTGTTCGTTTTCCATTAGAGAATTGTTTTGAGTTGCATATTGATGATAGTATCTATTGGTTCAATTATGTTATATTTGTTGGGAGTGTGTCCACTAGTGAAAGTATGATCCCTAGGACTTGTTTCCAAGCATTGCACACCGTTTACTTCCTGTTTTGTTACATGTTTGCTCGCAGTGATATTTATTTCAGATCACGTTTACTACTTATAATCATCACTACTACTTGTATTTCACTATCTCTTTGCCGAACTAGTGCACCTATACATCTGACAAGTGTATTGGGTGTGTTGGGGACACAAGAGACTTTCTGTATCGTAATTGCAGGGTTGCTTGAGAGGAATAGCTTTGACCTCTTCCTCCCTGAGTTTGATAAACCTTGGGTGATCCACTTAAGGTAAACTTGCTGCTTCTCTACAAACCTCTGCACTTGTAGGCCCAACACTGTCTACAAGAACAGACGCGTGCGTAGACATCAAGCTCTTTTCTGGCGCCGTTGCCGGGGAGGTAAGGTAAAAGGTACTCGCATCCTCCTGTGTGAGTGCTCGGAGTTATTTCCTTTAGATTCTGCAATTATATCTTTTTGTTTCTTGTTTTTATTTTTACTAGTTAGGCTTGACGGAAAGTAAAGAGTTCTTTAGTCTTTTTCCTGAGTTTAGATTTGAAGAGAAAATTGAAAAACCTTCGGAGCTTATTTCGCATAGCAATGTTATTAGTACGAATGCTTTGAATACCGTTACTGCTAATGCTATAGAAAAGTCTAAGCTTGGGGAAGCTGATTTTGTTAAGCATGATATTTTTAGTTCCCTAGCTTTAGTGGAGAAAGTTTGTTCTGATGATATTTTATCTCCCATATGTGATGTTTCTAATGATGCTTGTGCTCCTCATCCTTTTAAAATACCTATGAAAATTGTTGATCGTGCTATGAATAACTGCTATTTAGGAGATGGAACTGTCCATCCCGGTGATCATTTGCTCTTTATACATGAATTATGCGAGTTGTTCCAGTGTGCAGGTATTTCAATGAACCAAGTTAAGAGGAAGCTATTTTCTTTATTACTGAAGGGCAGAGCTGCGGAATGGTATAAAGCACTGAAGGATGGCCGACCGGTTGAGTGGGAGGAAATTGTACCTCTCTTTTATTCTAAATTCTATCCTTCTAGTGAGGTTTATAAAGATAGAAATTACATTTATAATTTCCATCCGCATGAGGGAGAAAGCATTGCCCAAGCATGGGGAAGATTGAAGTTACTAATGCATAAATGTCCTATTCATGATCTTCCCCATAATATTGTTATTAATAATTTTTATGCAAGGCTTTCAGGATATTACAAGGACTATCTAGATGCATGCTTTGATGGGTCTTTCACAAGCAAGGATGTCGACACCAAGTGGGGTCTGCTTGAAACAATTCAAAACAATATTGAAGGTTGGGATAGCGACAAAGGTAAAGGATCAGGTATGAATTATGAGTTTGATTGCATTAAGTCTTTCGCTGAAACTGCTGATTTTCAAGAGCTTAGTGCTAAGTATGGTCTTGATCCTCAAATTATGATTGATTGTTTTAAAACCTTTGCTTCCCATATTAATGTTCCTAAAGGAAATGGGGACATGTATCATGAACCTTTTAAGGACACTTGCGTAGAAAATGATATTGTTGTTGATGATTGCAATAAACATGCTCGAACCTCTGAAAGTCCTATTTCTTATAAGCATGTTAATTTTTGTGGAATACATAGACCTTGTGAACAGAGTCACAACAAGGAAGATTATTGCATCACCCACGGGAATGAAGAAACCAATACGTGGCTCAGGGATCTAGATGAGCTTGGTGAAAGGGTTTGTGAGCTTATTCCTTTTCTTTGTGAACTTTGCGATAAAAAGGGTCACTTTAATTTTCAATGCCCAATTAATCGAACGAGTACCGCAGATTTATATTGTGATGATAAGATTACTCTTAATCAGTATGATGAGCTTACTTTGTTTTTGAATTGTGAAGAAATATCTAGAAAGATTTCTTTGGTTGATATGAGAGATGTTGATATTAATAGCATCATTCGTGGTTGTCATCTCTATTGTGCTAAAGATTGCCTCGCAAATACTTACTTACAAGATCTTATAAAACATGATGTTTTGCCAAACTATGATAGGACTAATAGATGTTTCGATCTTATTAATAGAGAGGAGGAATCCTCCAAAGTTTCTTCTGTTGTTTCTGTTAGCAAACCAGATTATGTGGAGAAGATGCCTTTCCCTCCTAAAGGATATGTGGAGAAGATGCCCTTCAAGTCTCTCCCTCCTAAAAGAGAGAGTAAGAAGAGTATGAAGAAGAAGAAGAGGAGTAAGAGGCGAGAGGACACGGTATCTTCTCCTAAGCGTTATGATCCTGCTATAGATTATGATAATTCTGATTGGGATGATGTTCCTATGCCTATTACTTATGTTAGTGATCATGATTGGGAAAAGCACTCTACTTTTGATATTGAAAATCTTTTTGGTACAAATTCTAAGATTAATAATTGTTGTACCATTAGTACTATCCATGTTCCTTCTTATGATGATATGTTTGATGAATATGCTTTGAGAAATAGCTGTTCTCTAGCTTGTGATGATACTAAACCTCTAGTTTATGATGGTTATGATGATGAGTATAATATTTTCAGTTTACCTACTTTTGAGGAGAAAATTAGTTAGGATTACAATATGCCTCCTGTTTTTTGATGACTATGGTGATGAGAATAATTATTTTGTTGAATCTGCTCCTACTACGATTGTTCATGTGGGGAGTATTGATCCTTTTATGCATGTGGCTCATGATAAGGATGCTTTATGTGATAGTTATGTTAGTTCTATTCATGATGCTACTGAAAGTTATTATGAGAGAGGGAAACATGGTTTGATGGATCTCAACAATATTGAGTTTCCCCTCTTTTTGTTGCAATTCTTGAAGTTATACTTGTTTTGCCTTCCTATGCTTTTTGCTTTGCGCTTTCATGGCTTGTCTCTTTACAAGACTATTTCTCATAGGAAGTGGTTTAGATTTAAATGTGTTTCACATCTGCTTTTTGATGCTCTCTATTGCTTCAAGTTCCTTTATAGCGCATTTGCCTTAAGCTCTTTTATGGCACCTACATGAGCATCTTTGCAAATTACTGCGCCTAGCTCAAAGGCGTTAAAGAAAAGCACTCTTGGGAGATAACCCAATGTTTTTACTTTTAGTTCTTTTTCTTTTATTTGAGTCTTGGAAGTTATTACTACTGTAATAACCGCTCCTTATCCTTTTTATTTCGTTTTTGTGCCAAGAGAAGCCTCTAATTTGAGTAAGGTAAGATTTGGGGATGTTGCTGTCCTGAAACAGTTTTCGGTGCTGCACCGTAAAAATTTGTGAAAATTCTCTGTATATCTTTTGGACCTGCGATTTCTTGTGCATATGCCCCAGGTTATATCCAAACTTTCATTAGTTGAACACTTTTTGATTTGAGCAACAGAAAACCCTCTAAAAATTCGACCTTTGTCAGCTGTTCTGTTTTGACAGATTTCTGCCAATATTTGTGTTTGCCGCTTTATCGCTTTCTTTTTGAGTTCTTTTGATCGCAGAACTTTTTGGGAAGTTGCTACAGTAGTATATACTTTATATATGGTGGTTTTGAGTTGAAACCTGAAGCAAAAAGGGTTGATTCATTACTATGCTTACATTAATGTTGCTAATAGAATTGTGTTTAGTTTTGTATGAAGGAAGTTTTCAAGTGTAGGGATTGGAGAATGATGAGATGAGATGAAGAATGGACAAAAGCTCAAGCTTGGGGATGCCCATGTCACCCCAAGAAATATCCAAGAAGTACAAGCGTCAAAACTTGGGGATGCCCCCGAGGCACCCCTTCTTCATCGGCAAAAATCAGGTCACCTTTCAAGACACTATATTTTTATTGCTTCATGCATTATGCGTTTTTCTTGGAGCGTCAGTTGCTTTTGTTTTCAGTTTTCTTTTGCTTTGCTTGCTGCAATAAATGGTTGGATCACATCATGTTGGTTTGGAGGGAGACATACTTCACTTTTCATTTGCCAAGAACACTCCATTTTTCACTCTTATCGTTTCAACGAGTGTTCTCTTTTTCTAGAACTGCGTTTAGCTTGCATTTTTCGCCTTGATTTTTGTTCAGATCTTGTTTTATCTTTGCATCAAGGTGTATTTGGACCTCTGGTATATGTTGGTTTTCCTCAAAAGAGTTTCCTCAAAAAGGTTTGAATGGTGTTGGAAAAGAGAAAAAGTTTCATGCAAAAAAGTGGTACAAAAAGGAGCTTGTTTAGACTGCGGCTTAGACTTTTGCATGTCATGTTTGATGTCATTTTGATAGTTTGCTTAGTGATTTTTGCTGTAGCATGACTTGTCTCAAATGACTGAGATTGCTTAACGAGTCTTTGAAAAAATCATGCATTATTTTTATTATATGGAAGCATTTATTTGGTTTTCTCCTTTGATGCTTTATTTGGGTTGACTTGGTGCATGCTTACACCATGTTGACTACAAAAATAAGTCGCCTATAGCCTCTATGATCATTTAGTTTTTGACTTTTGATGCCATCTTATGCTTCTTTTAATATTGTTTTGTCGCTTTGCATGATTATGGCCGTTATTGCCCTCTTAGTTGGTCACTCCTAGTCTTTTGCTAGCCCTCATTTTGTACTGAGTATGAGCTCTACTCGTGCATCCAACTCCCAAAAACCAAGTTTGCCATTGTGTCCACTTAAATTCTTATGCATGGTATTTGCAAGCCATTCCAAGTAAATTTTCATGTGCTACCTTTCAAAAAACTTTCAAAATACTTCTCATTTTGTGACACTGTTTTTAGCTCATGGGGACGTAGTGGTCGGATTTGCTATCTTCCATATTGTCTTATTCCAAAAGAAAAAAATAGAAAAAAAGAAAGAAAAAAGGCACTCCTCCATGGTATGTGAATGTTGGTGGGCACCCGATGAAATTGGTTAGCCATGGTTTGAGAAAGGAAAAAAGGTGGGGAGGAGTGCCAAGCTTTATAAAAGAGCACAAAAGTGCCAATCTCTCTCTCAAAAACTTGCTTCATTTTTGTATGAAAGATAGTAAGAACCCCATTGCCAGTCGTTGACAAAGACAACCACCTCTCAAAACCAATTTTTGTCTCTCTGTTTTACAAATGAAAAGCTCTAGCACATGTTTAATCACTGCTTCCCTCTGCGAAGGGCCTTTCTTTTTTACTTTTATGTTGAGTCACCACCTTCTACCTTTATGCACCGTCTAAGAGAGCATAGTTGTCATTCTGAGTATAATGTGCATTGTCCCAAAGTTTTCATTGATTGATTCATGATCATGGTTTCACTTGTTCTTAAATTACTTGTATCTAGTCACCCTCTTAAACTTGAAGGTGTCCTATGCATTTATGTTTTGCTACTCCATGAGGGACATGCTGAAAACCATTTGTATGTTTTTCCTTATGATTTGAACACACGTTTGACTTTCATTGTTTCATTTTCATGATCTTTCATTTGTGTTCTTTTCATGCTATAACTTGGTTGCTAAGTTTCTATTATCAAGATTATGTCTTTCATGCCCATGTTTTAAGTTCTTTGATCCCAGCACTCAATGCTTTACCTATATGATCAAGATTGTGATGGTGCATGTCACCTCAAAAATTATTTCTTTTGTTATCACTTACCTACTCAAGGACAAGCAGGAGTTAAGCTTGGAGATGCTGATACGTCTCAAACGTATCTATAATTTTTGATGCTCCATGCTTGTTTTTACACCATTTGCCTTGTGTTTCGTTACACTTCGTGGCGTTTTTATGCGATTTCCGGAACTAACCAATTAACAAGTCACCACAGTGCTAGTTCCCTGTTTTCTGCTGTTTTTGTGTTTTAGAAAAGTTACACAGGAAATATTCTCATAATTGGACGAAACAAAAGCCGAACGTCCAGAAATTCACCGAAGCTTCAAGAGAACCGAAGAGGAGACGGAGTGGGGCCACGAGGGCCCCACACAATAGGGTGGCGCGGCCTGGCCGCGCCCCCTACGTGTGAGGGTGCCCTGGCAGCCCCCTGACGACGCCCCTTCGCCTATATAAAGCCTCGGGACGGAAAACCCTAGGGGAGTCGGCAAAATTTCCAGAAAGAGTTCCGCAGCTCCGCCGCCAACGCCGACGAATTTCGGGGGACAGAAGTCTCTGTTCCGGCACCCTTCCGGGACGGGGAAGTGCCCCCGGAGCCATCTCCATCGGTCTCCATCGCCGTCTCCGCCGTCTCCATCGACCTCACCGCCATCTCCATCAACCTTGCCGTCTCCTATGATGAGGAGGGAGTAGTTCTCCCCCGGTGCTGAGGGCTCTGCCGGTAGCTTTGTGGTTCACCTCTCTCTCCCATGATGTGATCTTTATGTGATCGTGAGCTTTGTATCTAGTTGAATTGGTAGATGTTATTATTCAGATATTATGCTACTCCTATGCTTTATTATTATACTCTCCGGAGATACCTCGTATCATGGTGTAAAGGTGACTAGTGTGTGCATCATGTATATCTTTTTGGTTAATGTCTCTATGAAATGTTGGTGTTTGTTGGAACCATCTAGTGCGTTCACGGTGATAGTGTGGGACAATCTAGTTTGGGTACATATGGACTTTGAGGAGTGCTTCGTAGCCCTACGCATGATTAGTGTTCGTTTTCCATTGGAGAATTGTTTTGAGTTGCATATTGATGATAGTATCTATTGGTTCAATTATGTTATATTTGTTGGGAGTGTGTCCACTAGTGAAAGTATGATCCCTAGGCCTTGTTTCCAAGCATTGCACACCGTTTACTTCCTGTTTTGTTACATATTTGCTCGCAGCGATATTTATTTCAGATCACGTTTACTACTTATACTCATCACTACTACTTGTATTTCACTATCTCTTCACCGAACTAGTGCACCTATACATCTGACAAGTGTATTGGGTGTGTTGGGGACACAAGAGACTTTCTGTATCGTAATTGCAGGGTTGCTTGAGAGGGATAGCTTTGACCTCTTCCTCCCTGAGTTCGATAAACCTTGGGTGATCCACTTAAGTGAAACTTGCTGCTGCTCTATAAACCTCTGCACTTGGAGGCCCAACACTGTCTACAAGAACAGACGCGTGCGTAGACATCAGCGCGCGCAAGGAGCTCCCGTCGGAATCGTTGCGGTCGGCCGTTCATTTGACGGCGCCGCCCGCCCCGGCCACCGCCCGCTCCGCCCCGGCCTCCGCCTCCCGCTCCACCACCGTGCGCCCGCCCCGGCCACTGCCCGCCTGCCCCGGCCACCGCGCGCCCGCCCCGGCCACCGCCCCTCCGGCCGCCCCGGCCTCCGCGCGCCCGCCCCCGGCCACCGCCCGCTTCCCTCCCTGCAAAGGTTTTTTTAAATTTTGTTAAGTGTTAGTGTTTTGTTAGGGTCTGTAATTGTTAGGGTTTATTTGTTAGATTGAATTTGTTATTTGTTAGATAGAATTTTGTTATTTGTTATTTGTTAGATATAATTTTGTTATTTGTTAGATAGAATTTTGTTATTTGTTAGTGTGTAATTTGTTATATAGAATTGTTATTTGTTAGTGTGTAATTTGTTATTTGTTAGATAGAATTTGTTATTTGTTAGTGTGTAATTTGTTAGATAGAATTGTTAGGAATTTATTTGGTAGATAGAATTGTTAGGATTTTATTTGTTAGATAGAATTGTTAGGAATTTATTAGAAATAGAAATAATTAAAATTTGCTAGTGTGTAATTTGTTAGATAGAATTGTTAGGAATTTATTTGTTAGATAGAATTGTTAGGAAATTATATATTGTTGATAGGAAATTAGTAGTTAGAAATAGAGTTAGAAAAAATAGAATAGAAATAGAGTTAAAAAAATAGAATAGAAATAGCAAATAGAAATAGAGTTAGAAAAAATAGAATAGAAATAGCAATTAGAAATAGAGTTAGAAAAAATAGAATAGAATTAGAATTAGAAAAAATAGAATTAGTTAGGGTTAGTAGTTAGAAAATTGTTAGGGTTAGTAGTTAATTTGTTTTGTTATTAGTTAGGGTTAGTAGTTAGAAAATAAGTAAGGTTATTTTGTTAGGTATTATTCTATATAGCGTTCATAATTGAAATATAAATGTCGGTATTTTGCAGAAACTATGGATTCACATAGCAGGAACCTAGAAGAGGAAGAACTTCTCGAAGATATAATCAAAGACGCCCCCGATGTTGAACCAGCTGAATCTCCGTCGTCATATCCGAACCCCTCCGGAGATGGAATGGAGGTCGACCGACACGAAGATGAAGCCGACGGGGCAGGCGATAGCTCCGATGACGGAGAAGGCGATAGCTCCGCTGATGAAGAAGCCGGTGGACAAATAACAAAGTCCAGCGAGGTATATATATGAAGTTCGGCAATCACTTGTAATATGTGAAAAATATTGGAGATAGCTGTATATTGTATACATATACATTAATTCACGAATGTTTCTCCTCTTAGGCCTCCACATCGAGCAAAGCTACGAAACGAGGCCCGACCAAAAAGTTGGATGCACGAACGCATTACACCTTTGAGGTCATATTGCCTACGGGCGAACCCAAGCTTCCTAAGAAGGCTGCCGACATATTCAAGAAGCAATGCAGAGTTCTGGTTAGGGATCACATCCCGATCAGCGTTTGGGAGTGGAACAAGCGCAAAGGGGCAGACGATAGTGACTATGTCGCCGAAAGGTACAAAGAGAATCTTTGGAATGATCTCATGGCACATTTCAACCTGCCAGAATGTGAGAATGAAGACGCCGCAAGACAACTGAGGGCCAAAGTCAAGCAGTGGACTCTAAAGAAGATGGCCGAACTATTCCGGGTGTGGAAGAAGAAACTATGGAAAAACTATCTGAAGACAAAGAAAGTGCCAGTATTTGAAGGGTATCTAGCCAAGCAGGCGAATCACTGGAAGGCATTTCAGGAGTACAAGGAGTCAGAAGATGCCAAGGCATTATCAGAAAAGAACAAGAAAAATGCCGACAAGAAGAAATATCACCACACGCTAGGGCCAGGGGGCTATGAGACTGCCATCCCAAAGTTGGATAAGAAAGAGCAAGAGATGATTGCTAAAGGGATCACACCTGAACCCATCCGTGATGAGTGGGAAATGAGAGCAAGAAATTGGTTCCTTGCGCATGGTGGTTCGTACGACAAACTAACAGGGGACCTTATCTGCAGTGACGGTCTTAGGATACCCAGGGAAAATTAGGAAAAATAGTGAAAGAAATTAAAGAGGGAAAAAGACAGTTCACTCCAGATAGAGAGAAAGACTTGCTCACACTGGTCCTCGGGAATGACGAACATGGAGGACGAACGCGAGGCTTTGGTCCTTCTTACCCGTGGTGGCTTGGGTTTGCCAAAGACCAAGAGACTTACAGAAGCCGAGCCAGAGCAAAGAAGCGATAACAGGATGAGGAAAATGACAAGTTCAACCAGTTGCTTGCCAGACTTAATAAGCAACAGTAGCAGATTAATGAACTTAGAGGAGTAGTGCGCCAGCAAGATCTTGCACTCGATATTACCGCCGGCCCATCTAAGCGGAAAAGCAGCGTGGCTGAATCTGAGGCCCCGACCGACGATGCACGACGAATGATAGAGGGCGGTCCCGGCTACCCCGTGGATGGAATCAAGGAGTCAACATCATGTGAACTCCATCAGAGAATGAAGAACATATCCATGAAGGTGGCCGTCGGACAAGCTTTACCTTCTGGTCCTGATGTACGCTGGCATGGCCGTGAGATTCCAGCTGGCTATGCTAAAGTCGGGGTGGATGAAATCATGCCGGGGTTTCATGATATGGAGCTTGACATCGCTGGACCCGAAGATGAGAGGACACTCGGAGAAGTACTGGGTGGAGTCATTCTATGGGACAAGAACTACATCAAGCTTCCAGGCTTGGCCCTAAGGACAACACCGCCTCTGAGTCGTCGCAGGTCACCTACACCTCCATCACCTCCAAGCCCTCCACATGACTACGGCCACCACAACACGAGTCCATCTCGATCACCGCCGCCGGACTTGGGTCGGCCGTCTCCGCCGCCGCCCTCTAAGGATACTAAGCGGAAGCGTGCCAGCAAGAACACTCCGTCGATGAGTTCTAAGCGATGGAGCTCCCCAAAGCGCAAACTGTTGCCCCTCCCAAAGGTACCTCATGCTAATCTTCCCATCAGACCTTATGATCGTACCCCCGAGGAAAATGCCAGGATAGCAAAGGAACATTATGATGCGCAGATAAAAAGAAGGAACCCGAGCCCCGCCCGAAATATACCGAGAAGCAAAAAGCATATGTAAAATACTTACTGACCCTTCCATCGCAGTATGACTTGCACCATAAGCCTGATGACTATACACGCACATTGCAGAAGGAAGGGAAAAAGAGCAAATCACATGCAAGTGCAAGTGGGAGCAAATCAAGTACAAGTACAAGCAAAAAAAATCAGACATTCCTCAGCTTGGACAACAGGCCAAACAATCGATCCCACCCCTCAGGGTGTTATCCGAGAATGTTCCCTCTCTGGTGCAGGGGCAAGATTTGGAATTAGCAGCGAAGTGGGCGGCTGAATGGGGTATAAGTGTTGAAGACGTTCTGGCTTCCCAAGACGAGAGGTTTCCCAAGGCTGTGGTAGCCCTAAGCCTAAATTTGTCATGGGAGCGCCTTTGGTCAGCAAAGAAAAGTTGGAAGATCTCCCAACAAATATGCGTTACTTGCATACATGGTACTTGAATGAAGCAAAGAATGGGAGAACGATGATCGTGGCGCGTGTCCCATGGGAGTACTACGGCCGTCCCGAAGACATCCATATCGACTTTGATGAACTCTTCCAGATGTACAATTGCGACGCCCTCGACAAATCTCTCATGAGTTGCTATTGTCTGTAAGTTTTTCAATTTGTTGTCTACATATAACTTGGTCAGTTATTTCAATTCATTGTCTACATATAACTTGTTCAGTTATGACTTGTACTCTATTATGCAGAATGAAGATCCTGGTCTGTAAAACTAGGAACATCTTAAATATTGGGTTTATTGACCCAGATAAAATACATATAAAGACACTAACTGATAACCCCAAGGAGACGGAGGAAAACCTTCTAAGGTTTCTAACGGATCAAAATTTCTGTGACCACATACTGTTTTCATAAAACTTCAAGTGAGGGTCTTACTCTGTTGTGTCCATTCACTTATAAGTGTAATTGATAAGTTACTGACATATATATATACATGTGCAGCTATCACTGGATTCTGTTAGACATTCAAATTGATAAGGGAAGAGTTGATGCCTTCGACCCATTATCGAGAAACATGGAACAGTTCCAAAGCCTGCAGGACATGCTCCAAGGGTAATTTCAATAATTCTTGCGCTCTATCGGTCTCTTTTGATGATTTTCTGATATATCAAGTAATGAAAAACTTAGCAAATCATTTTCCTTGTCGGGCAGGGTTTGGAAGCGGTTCAAGTGCGTGACTGACGGTATCTCTCATGAGAAGCTGGCCTTTAGAGCGACTCAGGTAAGTAGTACGAGATACTTCTATTTTCAATACATTTATGATGCTAGATTATTATTTTGATTATATTCTATTCTCGTAAAGTGCGACCAGCAGCCACAGGGGACGCATCTATGTGGATACTACGTTTGCGAGTTCACTCTCACGTTTACCTCTGAGCACAAGGATTACAGATACGACGTTAGCAATAAACATTCACACCTCTCTTTTTACCCGTCATTCTTTGTTATCATGATTGACATTCATATTGATCTCCTTTTCTTATATAGTTCACGGCCATGCGGGAGAAGTACCTACCAGAGCAACGCGCGATCGCTGTTGCAGAGGAGCTAGCGGCCTTTTTGAGGACAGAACTTATAGATGAAAAAGAAAGATTTAGTGTAGCTAGGGGCCATTACTAATGTTGGTGTAATCGAATAGACGGGCTCTAGTCCCGGTAATTGTTATCTCCATATAATTGTATATATATACTCGATCGTAAGATAAGTTATCTTACATATATATGCACTAACATGTATGCGTAGAATTATATGAAAATTGTTTTTAAAATGAAGAAAGAATAAAATAAAATACAACAAAAATAATTCCCCCGAACACCTAAACCCTAAAACCCTAAAGTAAAAAAACAAAATCTATAGAGGCCCTTTAGTCCCGGTCCGTGTTACAAACCGGGACTAAAGGGCCTGTCCCTGAATGCGCTCCGAGGCGCCCACGTGGAGGCCCTCCAGTCCCGGCTGGTAACCGGGCCGGGACTAAAGGTTTAGCCTTTAGTCCCGCCTCTAGAGTCCCGGTTTGCAAATCGGGACTAAAGCCCTTTACGAGCCGGGATTGGAGGCCCTGTCCCCACTAGTGATTGTTTCACCAAACTTCACGTGCCAGTTGTTGCTGAGGAACTGACATCTCTAAGGTGTTTATGGCATACCAATTTATGAAACCTTAGGACATCGACATTGGCGGACTGAGACACAAAATTCAGTGGGGGCAATTCAAACGAGTGGGGGCACCTCTAATATAAATTTGAACTTTTTAAAATATATTTCTTTGAAGTATGAGTGGATTACACATAAATTCAACAAATTGAGTGCGTCATGAGCCTGGCTCCATCTTGGATATGAGAATTTCCATGCATGGTCACCTTTTTTTGTGGAAGTCTCTAGCTGGACTGCATTCTTCTGTATATTGCTTTCAGTATATTAAAATTTTAAATATCATACACATTTTTTTTTGCTTCTGTTTACCACCTTCATGGCAAAATACATGACGGTTTAGACATTTGAGAAAGCATCAGCTCTAATATATTAAAACAGTCACTATTTGCTCATTAGGTTATATAAATATTTATTTGTTGTGACAATATACAAAATGTCTAGAAAATATTTGTACGTTGTAATAGAGACTTATAACATGCGGTTAGGATTACTATCGCTTTGGTGAGCACCAATTTCACGGTAAATACAGAAATTATCACGTGTGCAGGAAACCTTTTTAATCATCCTTAACTGTAGGTGAATGATTACTTGAAGATTAAATAATGTATATGTGGCAGTTTTTATATGATATGACATTAGTACATGGTAAAGATGCTGAATATAGTTTGCATATGTATTTTATAATGATTAAAAGTTAAAGAAAAACAAAGTTGGTGCCTACATATGATACTTAGGCTATGAAACAATGACGTTTAGGCATAGTTACAACGAACTTTTAATCAGTGACTATTATACTACTGAACCCTCAGAATAATGGTGAGATAATGACATTTAAAAATATATGTTAGATCTTGGCTGCTAATGATAAGGTTCACGAGAATAGTATGTGTATGAACAATGAGTTTGTTAAGGAAGAAGGGAACAAAATCTCGACTGGTAGAAAATATAGAGTTCACATTTTCGATTTGTCTTGTCCAAATCAACTTCTTCCGTCTTTACTCCCTCGTTTATGAACACTCGAGGCTTTCCCTCTGTATTATGATATGTGGCATTTTGGACACGTGCATTGTTTGTAAGATGTAACTTTGACCATTTTGTATGTTTTTTTCTAAATACTAGAAATGAAAATCATCAAATTTGTTATACTTAAATTTAATGTAATTATATTATTGAATGGCTACTATCTTATCAAGATCATGGTGTACACGTAAACTGAGGCAGCCATATTTCTATTTATCTTATTTGATTATCTCCTTGATACCTTGGACTGTTTAATCCGGTGAGTGTATATTCTCAATCACATGAGTAGTTGTTTCATGGATCATGACTACCCGAGATCTTAGTTAACCGGTCACCAAATGTCTTCCATCATTCTATGCATGAATATTTACAATCCTAGTATCTATTTACCATGTTTTGCCCAAAATTAATCAAGATTCCCTATTAGTATCATAGCACCGCTATACTGCAGGAAAATATGAATTCACACGATCAAAAGCACATATATTAAAAACATACAATGGCACATCTATATCTCTCTTGTAGCAAAACCCTACTAATATTTATTTATGATGTCTATCTCAATATGCAAGCTATCCACATCACCTACTATTCTAGCCAATTAATTATCTATAATCTAATTACTAACATTCATTAATGATTGTACAGTTTAACATAGTACAACCATCCAGCCATGTCATCAATGTTTCATCCATACATGTCATCAACTTTTAGTCAACATATACAAAGAAATTAATGCCAGTCAAAATTAGCATCTCGGTTATTGTGATCATTTGAATCCATGCAATTTCATATCTATAAACAACTTTATATTTTCTATTGTCGTATATCTTTTGATTTACACAATAAAATTCTTAGAAAGATTCCCGCTGCAATGACCGGGGGTATTCTTCTAGTTCTATTAAACCTTGAGGGATTACAAACTATAAAGATGGAAATAAATGTGTGCATGTTAAACTACAATATCATTTTCAATTTTGTAGTGAAAAGGTGTGATGTAAGGAGTTTCTAGGAGCACTTACCGTAGAGAGTGTTTTTTTTGGAGACGGAGCTACATGTAGCTCAGTTTTTTTGAAAAAAAAGTCAAATAAGATATTTACAAGTTCCAAATAAATCTGAAAACAATTCCAGATGTTGACAATGATGTGATCTACCAACGTCCAAAATGTTAACTCAAGATTCGTAATATTCAGGGCTGTACAAAAATGATAAACTCAAACATATTTGTAGTTCGAACTACATATAGCTCGAGCTACGTTTGTAGTTTCCAAACGTACGTAGTACTATATGCGTTTATAAGTTTTCAGCTATATTATATTCCCTCCGTTCCATAAAATTTATCGCTAAAATAGATGTATATAGACGTAAAAATAAGTAAAAACCCACCAAAACGCGCGCATTCTATCCATTTTAACAACAACTTTTTTTTGTGTCTCCCGAGCCCGCCCATGCATGTGTACATGCCGGCCCCACCTACATGGCCAAGAACGTGTGTAAACCTGGACCGCACACGGCCGACCGCAACGACGCCACCGCACTCACTGTTGCTACTTCCGGCTTCCGGCCATGCCCAGCGGCGCCTGCCAAATACGTGCAAGCTGCTACCACTAGTGGAAAATGGGCTTTTGATCAGGACCCTTTAGTACCGGCCGTAATCTGGGCTGGGACTAAAGGCCCGGCCACGTCGCCCCAAATTCGTCCAACCGTACGGCAGTCTTTAGTCCCGGCCCGTTACAACCCTTTAGTCCCGGCTTGAGACACAAACCGGGACTAAAGGGCTATGCGGTGTGCAGCTCGCATGTGCGTCCCCTTTAGTCCCGGTTTGTGTCTCAAACCAGGACTAAAGGCTTCTGCCTATATATATGGCCGCAGCCCCTCTCCCCTCTCCCTTGTATTTTTCTTGGATGGAGGAGTGTGGGTTTGTGCTAGTTCTCCATTTTATTCCTATGCACTAGAGGTGTTTGTTGAAATGTGTGTTAGAGCGATGCCGCTTCAGTTCACCGAACACAACTACGATATGAGATGCCCGAGCCACGCTTAAGCCTCTTCCTCTTTATTTCCACTTATTCTAAAAGGTTAGCAACTATATTTCCTCGTTTAGACCGTGCGGTACTAATTTTTAGGATCGTGATTGTGTTTAATATACTGTTGTATGACGCAGATGAGCCATCCATGGATGTACGGTGATCGACGCACAGCCGCTTACAGAGAAGGCGTGCATTCTTTTCGAGATGCGGCCGAGGCGAACAAGCATGGTGGTGGCTATATGTTTTGTCCATGTGTTGAATGTCGGAATGAGAAGGATTACACTTCCTCAAGAGTCATTCAGAGCCACCTGCTTCGGTCCGGTTTTATGTCGGGCTATAATATTTGGACCAAGCACGGAGAAAGAGGGGTTATGATGGAAGACGACGATGAAGAAGAGAACGATGATGACAACTACCGATCTATGTTCCCTGAGTATGCTGATACCGCAATGGAAGACAATGAAGAAGAAAATCAGGGTGAAGAACGGGAACCAGATGAGCCCGCTGATGATCTTGGCCGGGTCATTTCTGATGCACGGCGAGGCTGCGACACAGAAAAGGAGAGGTTGCAGTTCGAGCAGATGTTACAAGACCACAACAAATTATTGTACCCAACTTGTGAAGATGGCCAGAAGAAGCTGGGTAGCACACTGGAATTGCTGAAGTGGAAGGCAGAGACCGGTGTGACTGACTCATCATTTGAAAAGTTGTTGGTACTGATGAAGAAGATGCTTCCAAGAAAGAATGATTTGCCCGCCAGCACGTACGAAGCAAAGAAGCTTGTCTGCCCTCTAGGATTAGACATGCAGAAGATACATGCATGCCCTAATGACTGCATCCTCTACCGCGGTGAGAAATACGAGAATATAGATAAATGCCCGGTATGCACTGCATTGCGGTATAAGATCAGAAAAGATGACCCTGGTGATATTGAGGGCGAGCCACCCAGGAAGAGGGTTCCTGCCAAGGTGATGTGGTATGCTCCTATAATACCACGGTTGAAACGTCTCTTCAGAAATAAAGATCATGCGAAGTTGTTGCGATGACACATGGAAGATCGTATGAAAGACCACAAGTTGAGGCACCCCGCTGATGGTCGGCAGTGGAGAAAAATCGAGAGAGAGTTCCCGAGATTTGCAGGTGACGCAAGGAACTTATGGTTTAGTCTAAGTACAGATGGCATAAATCCTTTTGGGGAGCAGAGTTGCAGTCACAGCACCTGGCCCGTTACTCTATGTATCTACAACCTTCCTCCTTGGTTGTGCATGAAGCGGAAGTTCATTATGATGCCAGTGCTTATCCAAGGTCCAAAGCAACCCGGCAATGACATTGATGTGTACCTAAGGCCATTAGTTGATGAACTTTTACAGCTGTGGGCCGAACCAGGCGTACGTGTGTGGGACGAGCACAAACAAGAGGAATTTGACCTTCGAGCGTTGCTTTTCGTAACCATCAATGATTGGCCTGCTCTTAGTAACATTTCAGGACAGTCAAACAAGGGATACAATGCATGCACGCACTATTTGGATCAGACAGAAAGTATATATCTGGACAAATATAGGAAGAATGTGTACCCGTACAATCATCGTTTTCTTCCGCCCAAGCATCCCTTAAAGAAAAAAGGCAAGCATTTCAATGGCAAGGCAGAACCCCGGGGGAAGCCTGTCACCCGTACTCGTGCTGAAGTATTTGACATGGTCAAAGATTTAAAAGTAATCTTTGGAAAGGGTCCTGGCAGCCAACCTGTTCCTAACGGCCCTGATAAGCGCGCACCCATGTGGAAGAAGAAATCTATATTTTGGGAGCTACCCTATTGGGAAGTCCATGAGGTCCGCTCCGCAATCGACTTGATGCACATGACGAAGAATCTTTGCGTGAATATTCTAGGCTTTCTGGGCTTGTATGGGAAGTCAAAAGATACACCGGAAGCACGGGAGGACCAGGAACGTCATAAAGGACGAGATGGCATGCATCCAGGGCAGTTTCAAGGGCGTGCCAGCTACGCTCTTACCAAGGAAGAGAAGGAAATCTTCTTTGAAGTCCTTTTCAGTATCAAGGTCCCGACTGGCTTCTCGTCGAATATAAAGGGAATCGTAAATATGAAAGACAAGAAATTTCAAAACCTAAAGTCTCATGACTGCCACGTGCTTATGACGCAATTGCTTCCGGTTGCATTGAGGGGAATTCTACTGGAAAATGTTCGCCTGGCAATTGTGAAGGTATGTGCATTCCTCAATGCAATTTCTCAGAAGGTAATAGATCGAGAAAGCCTATCAGGGTTACAGATTGATGTGGTCCAATGTCTGGTCAGCTCCGAGTTGTTGTTCCCGCCATCCTTCTTCAATATAATGACACACCTCCTAGTTTACCTAGTCAAAGAGATTAGAATTCTCGGTCCTGTGTTTCTACACAATATGTTCCCCTTCGAGAGGTTCATGGGAGTCTTAAAGAAATATGTTCGTATCCGTGCTAGGCCAGAAGGAAGCATCTCCAAGGGCTATGGAACAGAGGAGGTCATTGAGTTTTGTGTGGACTTTCTTCCTGACCTTAAGCCGATTGGTGTTCCTGAATCTCGGTATGAGGGTAGGCTGACAGGAAAAGGCACACTAGGAAGGAAAGCAAAAGTATGTATGGATGGGCATTCATTCTCTCAAGCACACTACACAGTTCTACACAATTCCACTGTGGTGGCTCCGTATATCGTGAGACACAAGAATATTCTACGCTCCGAAAACCCGGGGAAGGCTGACTCTTGGATTAAAGGGGAACACGAGAAGACTTTAGGCAGTTGGTTGCAGACACATCTCATGAATGACGACACCGTTGGAGATCAGCTGTACTGTTTGGCCAGGCCACCATCTTCGACTATATGTACTTTCCAAGGGTACGAGATAAATGGGAATACATTTTACACGGTTGCCCAAGATAAAAAGAGCGCCAACCAAAACAGTGGTGTCCGCTTTGATGCAACATACGATAATGGGCAGAAGGAAACATATTACGGGTACATAGAGGAGATATGGGAACTTGACTATGGACCTACTTTTAAGATCCCTTTGTTTCGGTGCAAATGGGTGAAGCTGACAGGAGGCGGGGTAGTTGTAGACCAAAAGTACGGCATGACAACAGTGGATCTCAACAATCTTGCGTACATGGACGAACCATTCGTCCTAGCCAATGATGTCACTCAGGTTTTCTATGTGAAGGACATGTCTACAAAAATGAGAAAAAGAAATTAGCAAAAGAAGACATCGTCCGATGAGCCAAAGCGCCACATAGTTCTTTCAGGGAAAAGAAACATCGTGGGAGTAGATGACAAGACAGACATGTCAGTAGATTATAATAAGTTTCATGAAATTCCACCCTTCAAAGTGAAAACTGACCCAAGCATCCTACTGAATGATGAAGATTCTCCATGGCTATGACCCAGAAGAAATCAAAAATAATAGATAGAAATGTTGGTGTAATAATGTATTAAACCTTTTATGTAATGCATGTATGGAATGTACTAAACCTTTATTTAAGGAGCATGTACTAAATCTTTTATTAAACCCTTTATGTAATGCATGTTAATAGTTTGATAAGTTAGAATAAGTTAACAAAACTGTCGGTGGGATAAGGATGTGTGGGTAACCTTTAGTCCCGGCTGGTGGGTGCAACCGAGACTAAAGCTGTCGGCAGGATAAGGACGCATGGGTGGATGCACTGCTCGATGAGATAAAGCATGTAGCGCACGATGCCTGACGAGGGTTAACTCGACAAATGTCCTAGATGAAGGACTTAGGATCGGGGAGATAGGGCGTCGGAAGAACTCGAAGGTAAAGTTAGTCGAAATAGCTGTGTGTCGAAAGTAACTTGGGTGTTGAACCTGGCTTTCTTTCAATCTGGCCTACACCGTCCCCTCCTGGCCCCTATATATAGGTGGCCAGGTCTCGAGGATCGGGTAGGGTTCAATACAGATTACAATATCGACATACGGTAAGGACTCGTATCTCGACTATCATTACAATTGGGCCTAGCTTAACGGGCCTTAGGGGTACTCAACTAACGGGCTCTATTAACTATACCCTTGTCAGTAGCCCCTAAGATTCTACCAGAATTGCAGATTCGGATTGAATCTCTAATCTTTAAATCTTCGACTTGATCAACTCTTCGACTTCTTAATATCTTCACATATTCGACTTGGTCTTTCGACTTATTTTCATGATAACATTCGCAAGGGGTTTTGATGAACAAGCCTGACAACTCTAACGGATCAAGAGGTCAGTTAACTGCCGGAACAGATACTTGTCACCTACTTCAAATTCAATCCCCTTAGACTTGAATTCGGGATACCGGTCAAACCCACTCTTTTGCCGCATTTAGGACTTACAAAGAATGAATCCCAGTGATTCTCAGGGTACCCAGTGCGTCCACCAGGATTTTTTTCGCATCATAGACACAGATACATACCAGCAGAGCACATCATGTGCGTATACTAGGCCACACAGGATGGATCCCGGGGTCTTACCTTCGTGATAAATCACGGCATTCGAGTTTTGTTGCGATAACGCAACTCAAGAATCTCATGTCGCAGTCAAATTTTGACTGAAAATATTCGGGTTATACAACCATAAAAAACTCGCTCCCGATGGGAGTAACAATGTTCCACCGCATACTTCTTCACTTCCCATGATCTAGTGCTTGCCAAAAAACATCGGCGGGTGTGCGCGCAGCGCTCCCGATGGGAGTAGCCCCCAAGGCTATAGTCGAACAAAACTTTTTTTCGAGTATAGGCTCAAATATAGTATACGCCATCATCATGCTTCAACTCTAAATAGTTTAGAGATAACTTTCGTCAGGTGCGCGTTTCAGCGCTCCCGATGGTAGTAGCCCCCAAGGCTATAGTCGAATGTTATCGGGTATAGTCTTCTAACTTGATTTTTATATTGTCGGCGCCAACCTTGTTTGCTCTTGTCTATCATCTTCATATTTGATAGTCGCCATATTTGATACTCCTCAATTATATGCATCTGTTGAATTGATCTCTAACCTCTTCGTGACGTCAGTGGCCGAATTTAGCTATACATCATCTTTACTGAGCGCGTACCATTTCATGGGTAGCGCGGTAATTTTTGTATTTCTCTGCCCGTTAGTGGGCTGCCGCTTCCGCTCCTTTCGCCACGCCGCAGCCCACGTTCCTTCACCGAGAAGGTATATAAAGGGATAGTGGGGATTTTTACTGTTTACCAGCTCTTTCTCTCCGCCGCCGCCATTGTCGATCTCTGCTTCCTTCTCCTCTCGTGCATAGCCCCCAGGCACGGAGTAGTAGATGTGCGTGAAGCACCTTGCGTCCAAGAACACCATGGCCAAGGGAACGACAACCTCCGCGACTAGCTGGGTGCGCTCTGCCATCGCGCAAAAGGAGGTGGAGAAGGCCAGGACGGACGGTCTCATCTCCAGCAATGATTCCATTAAGTTCCCCAGCACCGAGCGGATCCCGTAGCCCCCGAACGGTTATCGAGTAATGTTCCTTGCCTTCCTCT
The DNA here is from genome assembly GCA_007115705.1 of Dactylis glomerata. Taxonomy (NCBI): domain Eukaryota; kingdom Viridiplantae; phylum Streptophyta; class Magnoliopsida; order Poales; family Poaceae; genus Dactylis; species Dactylis glomerata. The sequence goes on from QXEO01000697.1 coordinate 342,672, forward strand.
TCCGCGGCCTTTCTCTTCCTGCCCACGAGTTTCTTCGTGGGCTTCTCTTTGTTTATGGTGTGCAGCTTCACCAGCTCACACCTAATTCCATCCTCCATATCGCTTGCTTTGTGACTCTTTGCGAGTCATTCCTGGGCATTGAGCCCCATTTTCTTCTTTGGAGGTCAATCTTCCGGCTCCGCCCCAACGTTGCTTTGTCCAGAAAACCCGAACTGGGCGGAGCCGTTGTCTCTGTGCGCCCTAAGGCGCAATATCTCGAATTTTCCATGGCTGCATCTGTCCAAGGATGGAGGACAAAATGGTTCTACATCAAAGACCGCAAGGCCTCCCCTGAAGACGAATATGGTCTAGCCCCCTTCGACGCCTCCAAGGAACTGAAGAAATTGGCATCGTGGTATTCACCTCCCTCAGATGCTGAAATGGAACAGATTGCTCCCCTGCTGACTCGCATTCAAGCTCTGAAAGGAGGTAAAGAAGGCGCATTGTCGGGTATTCAGCTCATGGCGTTCTTTGTGCAACGTCGAGTTCAATCCCTGCAGCATCGCCTTACCAAACTTTGGAACTACTCTGGCTTGGAGGATCCTTCTCGCATTTCTGAAGATCTAATACAGAAGCAAGATGTCGACAAGCGAGTCAGGAGCCTCACCAAGCTCACCAAGGATCATGCGGTTGCTGAATTGGCCGCTAGTTACTTCGACTCCGTGCACCCCCTACCCGAGGTATATATTTGTTTGCTTTTGTACACCTTTTGTCGAATTCATTGGTTTCGAGCTGTGTTTCTTTTTGCGTCTGTTACTTTGCTGACTTGTTCGTGTGCAGGACCACCAATTCCTCGTTTCGCGCCCTCCTCTTCCAAAGGCAGGGCCTCTTCCGGCTGATCTGGCCTCTTCTGTATCTGAAGCCCCCGAGGCTGAAGAAAATTAGGACGGAGATGACGCCGAAGAATCAGAGGAAGACACCAGCTCATCGACATCAGCCTCCTCCTGCACTCTCTGAAGACACTGGTGCGGACAAGAAGAGGAAGCGTGTCGACGACTTTACTTCTTCGAGTACCTCTCTGCAGAGAACAGCGGCTGATAAAGCCCCTGTTCTAGAAGAAGACATTGAATACTTTGACCTCCTGGCATCGTAAATTTTCTTCGAGTTCTATGATTGCACCGTACTTGCCCTCTTTCTTTCGTGTTATACATAACTTGTTTCTCCTTGTAGTGATGACGAGGAGCCGCCAAAAGATACTACGACTACTCCTTCAACTTCACCTGTAGTTGCCGATGAGCCCTCTACCCAAGAGACTGCGCCGAGGGTCACCAGGGCTTCAGTCAAGAAGATTCCTGCGACCCGAAGCCTCAAGTGCTCGAAAAAGGCCAAGGAAGTCGACGTTGCTCTTGAAGCCCACGAATCCGCGGTTTCTCCTGATGATGTGAGTAAATGTCCTTGACTTGTTTTCCTTGCATAAACTATGCTCTTACGCGCCCTTCTTCTCAGGTATTATTGAAGAGATTCGTCGCCTTGGGCACTGAATGTGCTGAGTACCTAAAGGTTGCAAAAGCTTCCGAAGGTACGCTCGACATCCTGTCTTTACTTTTCCTCTAAGCTTCTTTTTTGTCGTTTATTTGACTTCCTTTCTTTCTTTGCTGGACTTCAGCTGCTCTAGCAACGGCCAATGCCCGTATTGCATCGCTGGAACCCGAGCTTAGCGCTTCGTGGAAGGCCTATGATGTTGCGACCGCCACCAAAGCAAACGCTTGTCTTCTTCTTTGACTTCTGTTGCGTTGTTGTACTTGCTAACGCTTTCCTTCCCTTCTTATCCGTTGTCCTCTTTGTTGTGCAGGATTTACCGGGGTGTCTTTGTCGACTCTGCAACCGGGCGATGACCCTCTGATGACCGCGGTTAACTTACTCGAAGCAAACTGGATATCTATCTAGGAGATCTTTGAGTTGGTGAGCTGCGTTCTGACGCGGATGTTCGTCGGGTTGTGGTCAAAGAAAAAGGCGGAGGTTCCAAAAGATGACTAGAAGAAACTTGCCAAAGCCTTTGATACAACTGACGACCCCATCCTCCAGCTGAAGGGGCTTTCTCTGAAGCGTGGTGCTGAGGGTGCTATCGCACTTTCTTACGCACATGGTGCAAATGTCGACTGGGAGAAGGTTAGCTCTCCTCATGGCCGCACCCGCTCTGAGTTGAAGGCTTTCTTCAAGAAGGCGAAGAAGTTGGCGCCCGCCCTGGCGTCAATTATTTCTCCTTCGGCGGCTTCCGCGACATCTACTGCGCCAACTCCAGCGGCAGAAGAACCCGCACCTCCTTCAACTGTTGGCGATGAATTTACCATGCCTTCTTCTGCCACGGAGCAAAATGCTAAGGTGGCATAGACTCAGCTTCTCTGTAGTTTTCAGTTGCTGCTTTTGATGTAAAAACCTGTAGTCACATGCAACCCGAGAACCTTAGTTAAAGGGTTTGCATTTATGTAAATATGCTTCTTTTCTATAGTATGTTGTGCTAGCTTCTGAAATGTTTCTCCTTTCTTTGACTTCCAGTCTATGCACATCACTGATCCTTTGAGTCGCGATCATGATCCTTCTTCTGCTCGCGAGTTTGGCTCTAAGGTTTCGTCGCCTCCTCGCCGCTGCTGTCAATGCGCGGAATATTCTTCAAGGATTTCTGATCTTGAGGCTCGCTTGACTTTGGCCAAACGCCAAGCACAGATGGCTGTGGGCAAAGCTAGCAAAGCTTGCGGTTTGACAAACAGATATCTATTCTTGATGATAAGGTGTCTAGCTTGACGGTGAAGATTGTGCATCATGAGGAATGCAATTCTTTTGTCCTTGGCATTATCGAGTCTGCCTGCGAGATGTTGCGATGTAAGATTCCTTTCGACCTATCTTTTTATTTCCTTTGTCCCACTGCTATTTTGTGATATCCTTTGCCATCATAGGCACTTGCTTGGATTTTGCTGCTGAAGATCGTCGGGTTACCGAGCGAAATGCTGCTCTGGAAAAAATGTCAGCAGGTATTGAGACTTTGTGGTCTGATCCTCGACGCCGGAGTGCTATCGTATTGCTTCAGGACCGCGCCCAGCATATTGGCGAGTCAGTTGATGGTTGCCGAAGGGCTCTCACAACTATGCATTCTATTATGCTTTCTCGCAATCCTCTTCATGGGAGTTTCTCACTGCTTCTCGATACTTTTAGATCTAGCCAGCGCATTCATCGATTGATAGAACTCAACTTAGTGGCAGGTGCCAATTTTGCTCTTGGGTGGATACGTAAGTGGCACCCAAGACTTAATTATAGCTCTATGTCCCTGAGTTTGGCTCCAGGTGGAGCTAGTCTGCGAGTACATATGGAGAATACCCTACAACCTGCTCGAAGGCTTATAGCTAGGTTGCTGCAAGCGGATGCCGCGTTTTTCCGCGAGTATCACTATTTAGATCCTTTAGGTGTAGATGATTCTGACAACCCGCTATTGTAATACTTGTGTATATGTGGAACGCGAGAGTTTCTTATTTTGCGACTGTATGTCTGAAACTTGTTCTCAGAGCGTTTTTGTATGATTCGTGCGTTTGCCGCATTTCCCCTTTGAAAGATTCGTAAACTCAAATATGAGGAACGTTTTGTCTTTATTATACTTGTAATGTAAGATACATGGGTGACCTAAGAGATCCGGCCTATGACCTGTGTTCTGGATCTAGAGGGCATTGCCCCTGGTATAACTCGTGGCTTTTACAGCCTTATTCTTCTACTCTACTTTGTTGTTCTTGATGCTTATACCATCGTGGCCTTCTCTTCTTCTTCTGTAACTTTGTCTTCTCCTGATGCTTCGACTCATGGTTTCTTCGTCTCTGGCTCTGCAGCACGTCCTTCGGGTAGCTTGACACCTTTCGTAGTCGTGTTTTTCACCTTCTCTGCATAGTTGGCTATCATGCCAAAGTTTTGCGCCATCTTGTGGAACTCCTTGTCGCAGAGGTCTGAAACCTCGAAGCTTCCCTTTACTGTGATGATTCCCCTTGGTCCTGGCATCTTGAGTACTAGATATGTATAGTGAGGCACTGCCATGAATCGCGAAAATGCGGGTCGCCCGAGGATCGCATGATACTGAGATGGCCAGTCCATGACTTCGAAGTCTAGCTTTTCTCTTCTGTAGTTTTGTCGGTTGCCGAAGCAAACGTTGAGTGCTATCCGCCCTAGTGGATAATTGGCACTTCCTGGTATGATTCCATGGAAGGAACAATATGTTGACTTCAGGAACTCTAGTGATATATGCATTGCTCTGAGCATTTTTGCATATATCAAATTAATTCCGCTTCCTACATCCATGAATATTCTGTCGACATCATATGTGCCGATTTGAGCTTTGAGTACCAAGGACGCGTTTCCCGGCCGAGGTACTGTTATAGGGTGATCTTCCCTGTTGAACTCGATTGGTTGTTCTGACCAGTGTAGATATTCTGTTGTAGCTGGAGGTGAAGTGACTGCTAGATTGACTTGTTGAGTAATACTTTTTTCCTCTTTGTTCGACTTGGGCACGGGTTGTATCATTGCTGTGATGTGTCCCTTAGATGGAACGTACCCTTCGTCGTCATCATGTCCCTGGTTTGGCTGGTCTTGTCCTTGAGGGGCTCCATTGTTCCCTTGTTGATTTCTGGGAGGTTTGTTGCTTCCTTCGTATCCTTGTCGCCTTGCTTCGGTTTGCTTATTTAATGCTGCCTCTTGTAGCTTCAAGAATGTTGTGCAATATTTCATTGCATGCCTGGATACTCGCTTTCCATCGACGAATGCTGAGTGTATATGACAAGGTCCATTTAGCATGTCTTCTGGCGACGGGTTATACTCTCTTGATTCTCTTATGGGAAACTTTTTATAGTCCTCTTTTCCGTAGCTTCGATATCCCGAGCTCCTGCGATCACTCCCTTGGTAGCTGTTGTCCTTATATCCCGCGGCTACTTGGCTGTGGGAGCCGTAGTTGTCGTAATTGCGGGATCGTCTTCTTTGACTTCCATATCTGTTTCTTCTATCGTCCTCTGGGGATCGCGTCCGCTTGTTGTTGCACTGATACGTCTCCAACGTATCTATAATTTTTGATGCTCCATGCTTGTTTTTACACCATTTGCCTACTGTTTCGTTACACTTCGTGGCACTTTTATGCATTTTCCGGAACTAACCTATTAACAAGTTGCCACAGTGCCAGTTCCCTGTTTTCTGCAGTTTTTGTGTTTCAGAAGTGATACACAGGAAATATTCTCGGAATTGGACGAAACAAGTTCCTGAAGTCTTATTTTACCCGGAAGCTTCCAGAGATCCGAAGGAGAGTAGGAGGGGGGCCACCAGGGCCCCACACACAGGGCTGACGTGGCCAGGGCCTGGGCCGCGCCACCCTGGCGTGAGGGCGCCTGGCTCCTCCTCTGACATCGCCCCTTCGCCTATAAAGACCCCCCGACGGAAAAAACCTAAGGACCCGATCACTTTTCCAGAACACATCGCGATCCGCTGCCGCCGTCGACCCAAAGATTGGGAGGGTCCAGAAGCTCTTCCCGGCACCCTGCCGGAGAGGGGAATCACCACCGGAGGTCTTCTTCATCGCCATGCTTGCCTCCGGAGCGATGAGTGAGTAGTCTACCTTGGACTATGGGTCCATAGCAGTAGCTAGATGGTTGTCTCCTCCACCATGTGCTTCATGTTTAGATCTCATGAGCTGCCCTACATGATTGAGATCACCGTTATGTAATTTTACATGTTTGGTTTGTTGGGATCCAATGAATATTGGTGTTTATGATTGAGTTGCTGTACTGAATATTATCTTTTGTTATCTCTATGTTGTTTATGATCTTGCATGCTCTCCGTTGTTAGTAGCTATCTTGGCCGAGTAGTTGCTAGTGACTCCAAGAGGGGGTATTTATGCTCGATAGTGGGTTCATGCCTCTATTTAACCTAGGGGAGTGACAAAAACCTCTAAGGTTGTAGATGTGCTATTGCTACTAGGGAGAAAACAACATTCATATGCTCAAGGGCATATGCTTTGTTTACATTACACACTTTGCTTAATGCAATTATCCGTTGTTCGCAACTTAATACTCATGGGGTGTTCGGACGATATCCCCGTGAGTGGATTATTAGTCATAGATGCAGTTGGATGGCGGTCTATGTATTTTGTTGTAATGCCCAGAGTAAATCTCATAGTGATCTTCTTGACATATCACGTTTATCTTTATTCTATCAATTGCCCAACTGTAATTTGTTTACCCAGCATGTGTTATTTATCTTATGGATAGACACCACTAGTGAACTGTGGACCCCGGTCCTATTTCCATCATATTGCTATCACCTGTTTACTTTACTCGCACTGTTTACATTACTCGCACTGTTTACTTTACTCGCATACTCTATTGTTTTCCACTCAATACGCTCATAACCTTTGTTTCAAGCAAACCGGTGAGATTGACAACCTCATCGCAAGTTAGGAACGAAGTACTTGGTTGTGTTGTGTGCAGGTTCCACGTTGCTTCTGGCCGAAGACGAGTCAACAAGAATCGTTAAACGGCGCCCTTGTTGGAGTGTTACTAAGCCAGTCCGCATAACCTTCAGTCGTTTGTCTCTCCTCTCCAAGAACGATAAACCTTGGTTTCTTAACTGAGGGAAAACTAGCTGCTATACTCATCACACCTTCCTCTTGGGGTTCCCAACGGGCTGGTCATTCACCATGCATCAAGCTAATTTTCTGGCGCCGTTGCCGGGGAGGAAGTAGAAGACTTCTGCGAGGGGAGTTTTCGCATGCACATCCTTTACTTTGTTTTATTGTTTTGCTTTACTTTATTTATCTTACCTGCATCGTTTTATATCAAAAACCAAAAAAATTTAGAATCCTTGGTAGTTGCTATTTCTTTACTTTAGTTTATTATGTCTAGTTCAGTTGCTACTACTATGTCGCCCGAGGACATGATTTTCACTTTTAAACAAAAGGATGAGGAAAGTTTTAAAGAAGCTTGGTCTAGAATTTATGATTGGCATGGAAAAACTGAACCTAAAATGACTTTGAGTTTGCTTCTTAGTAGCTTTTACTTTGGACTTGCTCTTTGTTATAGGTATGCTTTGGATGCTACTGCAGAAGGAGATTTCCTTCATTGTGATGGAGATCAAGCCTTCAATATTATAAAAAATTTGATTACAATTTATAGCATGCCAACCTATTTTGATTCCTCTCTTGTGTGCATTTTTAATAGACTTGATGCTCTTGAGACTCGTACTTCTAGTTTGAATTCTTGCTACAATACTTTGAGCCAGCATTTTGATTATGTGCCAACAAATTCTGAACCTTCGAGTTGGTATCCTACGTTAAAAATCACCATTAGTGGTGAAACTTTTCATGCTCGTTGTGATATTATGTCTGAATTTTGTCTTATGCCAAAGGATGTTTAGGAATCTTTGAGCCTTTGGAAGCTTTCTGAGGGGGGAGAAGGAATTTCTCTTACTAACAATGCCACTATATTTCCCATTGGAATAGCTGAAGGAGTTTTTATAAAAATCCTAGGAAGAATGATATCTACTGATTATCTTGTTATTGAATGTGTAGGGAAAGGACAAATCACACTTGGAAGATCCCTCTTGAAGCTCCTGGGCGCCGTCATTGATGTGGGAAAAGGCAATATAAGATTTATCTCTCCACCTTGCAATAGCCATGTCTTTCCTAGAGTCAAGAACAGAGGTAAGAAAGGAAGACGTAAGGCACGCGCTGATCCTAGTACTTCATCTTCAGAAAATACTTGATTCGCAATTTTCTGCGCCTAGCTCAAAGGCGTTAAAGAAAAACACTCTTGGGAGATAACCCAATGTTTTTATTTTTAGTACTTTTTCTTTTATTTGAGTCTTGGAAGTCATTACTACTGTAATGACCGCTCCTTATCTTGTTTATTTCGTTTTTGTGCCAAGAGAAGCCTCTAATTTGAGTGAGGTAAAGATTTGGGGATGTTGCTGTCCTGAAACTGTTTTCGGTGCTGCACCGTAAAAATTCGTATAAATTCTCTGTATATCTTTTGGACCTGCGATTTCTTGTGCATATGCCCCAGGTTATATCCAAACTTTTGTTAGTTGAACACTTTTTGATTTGAACAACAGAAAACCCCTCAAAAATTCGGCCTTTGTCAGCTGTTCTGTTTTGACAGATTTCTGCCAATATTTGTGTTTGCCACTTTATCGCTTTCTTTTGAGTTCTTTTGATCACGGAACTTTTGGAGAAGTTGCTACAGTAGTATTTACTATATATGTGGTGGTTTTGAGTTGAAACCCGAAGCAAAAAGAAGTTGATTATATGTTATGCTTGCACTAATGTTGCTAATAGAATTGTGTTTAGTTTTGTATGAAGGAAGTTTTCAAGTGTAGGGATTGGAGAATGATGAGATGAGTTGAAGAATGGACAAAAGCTCAAGCTTGGGGATGCCCCCGAGACACCCCTTCTTCATCGGCAAAAATCAGGTTACCTTTCAAAACACTATATTTTTATTTCTTCATGCACTATGTGTTTTTCTTGGAGCGTCAGTTGTTTTAGTTTTCTTAGTTAGTTTAGTTTGTTTGTTTGCTGCAATAAATGGTTGGACCCCAACAAATTTCTTTTGGAGAAGTTGCCTCGCTTTTCATTTGCCAAGAACGCTCTAGTTTTCACTCTTATTAAAAATCAAGTGTTCTTCTTTTTCTGCTACTGCTTTTGATTTTCGTTTTCGCCTTGATTTGCGTTCAGACCTTGTCATATCTTTTCATCAAGGTGTATTTTTGCCTCTAATCTTTATTGGTTTTCATCAAAAGAGGTGTCTTTAAAAATTTCAAATGGTGTTGGAAAAGAGAAAAAGCTTTGTGCAAAAAAGTGGTACAAGAAGGAGCTTGTGTAGACTGCGGCTTAGGCTTTTTCATGTCATGCTTGATGTCTTTTTGATAGTATGCTTAGTGGTTTTGCTGTAGCATGACTTGTCTCAAATAACTGAGATTGCTTAATGAGCCTTTGAAAAAATCATGCGTTGTTTTTATTGTATGGAAGCATTATTTTGGTTTTCTCCTTGATACTTTATTTGGGTTGACTTGGCGCATGCTCACACATGTTAGACTCTTAGAAAGTCGCCAATAGCCTCTATGATCATTTAATTTTTGACTTTTGATGCCATCTTATGCTTCTTTTAATGTCTCTTTGTCGCTTTGCATGATTATGGCCATTATTGCTCTCTTAGTTGGTCGCTCCCAGTCTTTTGCTAGCCCTCGCCTTGTACTGTGTATGAGCTCTACTCGTACATCCAACTCCTAAAAGCCAAAGTTTTCCAAAGTGTCCACCATGCATACCTACTAGCAATTTGCTATTCCAAGTAATTTTGACTTGCTTTTATTTTCTCTTCAAATATAGAATTATATGAAAAGTGTTTTTAAAATGAAGAAAGAATAAAATAAAATACAACAAAAATAATTCCCCCAAACACCTAAACCCTAAAACCCTAAAGCAAAAAACAAAATCTGTAGATGCCCTTTAGTCCCGGTCCGTGTTACAAACCGGGACTAAAGGTCCTGGCCCTGGATGCGCTCCGGGGCGCCCACGTGGAGACCCTCCAGTCCCGGCTGGTAACCGGGCCGGGACTAAAGGTTTATCCTTTAGTCCCACGGCTAGGGTCCCGGTTTGCAAACCGGGACTAAAGGCCCTTACGGGCCGGGACTGGAGGCCCTGTCCCCACTAGTGTACCCTGGCCACCGTCCTCTCCCATTTCCGGCCGTCGATTCATCAGCGTGCAAGCTGTTATACCATCCATCTTATATTTACTAATTGGAGGCACCATACGAGGCACCACGTTAATCCTTAAAAACTAAACAAATCATCCATCCGATCTCCCGTGAGGTTATTTACAGCCGTCCGATGAAATATCTCTATCCTCCCGCATAACGTGTCAGGATGTATAGTCTAGAGGCCGATCTCTCTCCTCCCGCATGAAACGCCTCCTCCTTTATTTGATACCCTAGAAAACAGTATCTTCTCGTGTTGTCTCCTCATCGATCTGGCGGTGAGTCCATCCACCGGAAAATCCTGGCAAATCCTCTCCTCCAGTTAATTCGTGAAGCTCCCCCGGTTGAGTCGTGATACACAGCGTGAGGCGGAGAAGGCCCCCGTCGCTGTTGGCCTCTACGATTCTTGCTCCTATACTGAGAAGCACACATGGAACACCATTAATTGTGTTATCTGCTGTCTTCTCGCGCTCTACAACATCGAAGATGATTCTATGATTGATATTGTGTGCACTGTTTTTTCCAGAGCTTTTGATTAGAGGTAACAGCGACCCATTGCATCTCCGTTGAACTAGGTATTGGGGGTTGGCTCGGATATCAAAAGCCTGCCAAATCGCTCCTGCTCCTGCGACGCAGTCCCGCTGCCTTTCCTGCCTCCACACAATCTGTGTGGCTGCTCGGCTGTATGCATCTCTATCTGTATTACTTGGCAAAATTTGATTTGGATATACCACGCCAGTTATTAAGAGTATATGTTGTTCCATACTGATGTAACTTTGTGCATATTTCTTGCCACAGATCAAGCAAGATATGGTAGGACGCAAGGTATCATGTATTCCGATTACAATGTATATAGTCAGAGATTTGTCTTTGCTCACCCCCAATATAGTCTGGGAAGCCAACGCGTCCAGCTTCTGCTAATCCAACACCTTATATCGAGCATTATGTTGGAGCTCCAGTATGAAAGCCTACCAATCAACTCTTGCAATTTTTCTTCTACCAAATAGAAAAATTACTCAATTATACATTACTGTCCTTACTATCCTCAAGACACGTACCTGAGCTCCAAGCCTTTTAGTGGCAAGCAAAATCACTAAATCCGAATTAGGAAACGTTTTTATCATCTGAATGTTTATTGATAAGTGGATTGATCTGAAAACTAAGACATGAGAATACTCTTTCTAAGCACATGCCACTGAGATTATTTATTTATTTTGAGATTCTAAGAAACACCAATTGGGTACATTTATAGTCAATTTTAGGCATTATTTTCTTTTCTAAATCAACACAAATATGTACTCCCTCTTAATAAAACCATAAAATACAAATGTGGAGTCCACCTATACTTGGACATATTTGTATTTTGCATTACAGTATGTAGTCCACGAATTGTTTATGCAGTTTGCTTTATAATATTTCCAATCTTTTTGTTTATATTGCAGACATGCCAGTCCAAGGATAGTAGATGGGCTCAACGTAGCAACTAGGGGCAGCAAAAAAATATTGTATGATACAAAGGACCTTTATCATTACATTGTCCGTTGTGTACTACTACCTCCATTTCAAGGCTTAAGGCTTATATTTTTTAGAAAGTCAAACTATGTCAAGTTTGACTAAGCTTTTATAAAAAATCATTAATATACAAAATACAAAATTAATATCAATAGATAGATAGTGAAACATATTTTCATGTGGTATATACAAAATATCATAATTGTTGATAGATTCTTTTAAAAGTTTGGTCAAACTTTACTTAGGTTGACTTTTCAAGAAAAAAAGCCTTAAGCCTTGGGATGGAGATAGTATATACTAGATAATGTATTTTCGAGTATTAATCTATCAGTATTTTTGGCTTTGATCATGATACTTTCGTATAGGAAATGTGCTTCCTCTGTTAGGTTTTTTGCATGGGTTAAGTATAGTTCAATCGTTGTGTTGTCCCTAGCATGATACATGATTCTGTAGTTAGGTGCTTAATCTAGCTAGGACAAGTTTTGTTATTAGCAATATTGTTGTCTCCATTGATAGGTAGGCAGATAATATTACTGTTAATTCCAAAAAAAATAATGAAAAAAATTGCACTACCTCCAACTTATTAAAATAAACATATTTTTCCCATGAATGTTTGAAAATTTTGACTGCACGTTTCTTAAGAAGTCACTTACTTACGAATCAAACGAGTATACATAACTATTTGCACATATGAAGACCATCATTTTATTTGCACGATGTCTCGATCTTTTACCATTCATGCTCAACATTGTTCTTGAACTAAAGTTGCTAAATTTTATAAAAAAAGAAATGACGCATTCCAACATGAATGTGTTTCCAAATGATGTTTATAATTTCCATTCTAGAATTTCCATAAATCGACATGGTCTCTTGAGAATCATGATTCCAACGCGCCTTTTGCAAAACATGCATTCTCTACTACTTGACCTACACGATTTAATATGGTGTAATCAGAAAAAAAATCATATAAATCATTCGACAATCTTTTCCAATCAGAGGGAGTACATAATTTTGATCACACAAAAATACATCAATCATTATTCTCTTTTCGACTTACATTTCTATTGTTTTACGAAATATCATCATACACTGTTTGTATAATCATGAGATTTTAAGATTTGCTAGCCCGTGCAGGTGCACGGGTTAATGACTAGTTTAATCTAATCCAAGCTACCAATCCACACCTGCCCGCTCTGATTATAGATCAACTAGTAAGTGTGCACGTGCAAACGCACGCCTCATATAAGTGTGATCATCTAATTTATATATATGTGATGTTGGCTATAATTTGAATAAGATTGTAAAATTGCAATTACGTGTAAGCACTGATACTAATAATAGTATTACTTAACGCTCCTTCCACAGACGTTAAGTTTCATAATTATACCTTAAACCATGGCTTGCTAGCATACGTTTCATATAAAACCAATGTAGTAAAGTAAATTGAATTTTTTGTTTGGAAGAGGGAAATCAAGCAAACTCATTCGGCATTCCCATAAATTCAACCTCACAAGTTGGAAATGTCACATAATTATCATTAGCAATAGTACAATACAATATCCAGGAACCTATGACCTAATTAGTCTGACAGTTTTTTATTGTTAAGTCATGCCATCTTACTGTTTATAAGCAGTATAGAAGTATAGATGAAACCTGGCAGGAGGGATTCTCCAATGGGAGCTAGCTGAAAAGGGGAAAATTAACAGTAGATGGCAGATCAATTTGACAGAATAAGCATGCCTTGAACTCACATTGTAGAGCTAAGTCGTGGCATTACACACGTGTTTTCCTCGATGAAGCTTTTAATTTTCCCATACATGGCCAGCACGGAAAAGGTGCAAGCAAAAATTGTGCACCTCTGAAGTCACATCTGAGTAAAAGTGTTCTATTTTAGCTGAAACGCCATTGTTGCGTAAAACAACATAGCTATATGGCCGAGCTGCTCCAGCCGCCGGCCTGATCTCCCTCCTCCGGCGTCCTCTCCGAGATTCGCGACCGGATCCGGCCTCCCCTCGACATCCTCTCTCCGTCCCTCTGCCAGGTATGTAGGGGGCTTGGTCTCCTGACCCTGCGGCCGCCCTTGGAGCTTTCGCCATTTTCCATGGCCGCGTCGGCGGCGTCCTTTGCCTCGCCGCCCTCCGCAGCCGCGCTTGCTGCAGCAGCTCTGGCCTCCCGCAGGTCAGACCCTGCGATTCGTGGGAGGATCTTGGTGAAGCGCTCGCCCACGGCCTCGAAGACGGCTGCTCCGGCCCCGTCGCCCGCCGCCGCTCCGGCACCGTTGCCCGCCGTTTCGGCTCCGTCGCTCGCCGCCGCTCCGGCACCGTCGCCCGCCGCTGCTCCGGCTCCTTCGCCCGCCGCCGCTCTGGCACCATCGCCCGCCGCCGCTCTGCCCCCATCGCCAACCGATGCTCCTGTCGCCGGCACCTCTTCTGTCCAGCTGCCATCGCCTCTGGGGCAGCTCTGTGAAGCTTCGAGTTTGCAGCCCCGGCTCTCGCCGTCAGCGGCCGCCCAGACTCTGCAGGTGGGTGCTTCCCTGCTGCCTCCACGCTCGGGTGCCGTCGACGAGCTCGTTCCCGAGAAACTCTCCCCGGAGCATGTGCAGTGCTCGGAGAAAGGTGCTGCTGCTCTCGATCCGGCGTGCAGCGTGGGGCAAGAGGAGGCGCCTTGGGTGTTTGTCCAGTCTAAGCGCAGCCCGCGCCGCATGGCCTTCGCTCCTCCAACTCCGAAGACCCGTCTCCCGCCTCCTGCTTGGCTTAACGGCAGATGCCACCGTTGCCATGAAGCTGGGCACTAGGCTGCAGTCTGTTGCGAGCAACTCAAGTGCAACAACTGTTGCCAGTTCGGCTACAAAGCGAAGTTCTGCACGGGGATAACTGCTCCTCGCCCTCCTCTGGTCCAAGGTCGTCATGCTGGGCAGATGCCTAGACCATGGCAGCGATCCCCTCCTCGTCCAGTGCTGCAGCCGGATCCACCTTGCCCGCCTACTGTTATGCAGACTGTTGTGCAGCCTACCTTGGTTGAGCAGGCCATATTGCTTCGCTCCGAGCTTCACGGCTGCCTAGAGAGGGTTGAGAGTTTTTTGGTTAGAGCGAGGGCTGCTGTTGGCACGTTCCCTGTTGTGCTTAAACCCTCTTCTCCGACTGAGCTCAATGTTGATTCAGCTGACGCTGGGGAGGAAGACCTCTATGGCGGTTTCTCCCCCCGGGCCATGCCCTGCGAGCTGCCACAGCCAAATGTGGCAGATTCCTCTGAGAGTGAGATCATGGCTCCGGTGATGTTGGTCATGCCTGAGTTGCAGGAGTTGCATGGGGAGTCGGCTCCTCCCTTGTCTATGGTGCATTTGGAGGTTGACTCGCTTAGGCCTTCGTCGGTGGCTTCCACGCCATCATCTTTGGTGCCTAGTCAGCCGCTTGTCTTTGTGGACTCCGAGATTCTCTTTGCACAAGAGCTTTCTGATCTTCTCGCTAGGTTGGAGAAGGCGTGCCCTGGATCTGGTAAAGAGATTGCATGCCTCTTGTCTGAGAAGGATACGAGAGATAAAATCAAGAAGGTGCAGGATTATCTTGGAGGCAGATGCAAGAAGGGTGGCGTCGCTAGGAAGGCGTCCGCGGCTGCTTGATAGTCGATTCCCATCTTTTCGAGTTGATGTGTCTTGAGTTCTTTGCTCTTGTGCTTTTAGTGGGGGTCTTCTCTATGTGTGGTATTAGGGCGTCGAGAGTTTGCCGCTGGGTTGGGAGAGTTGGTTGATCTGCCTTGGTGATCGGAGAGTTGCAGGCTTTGGGTTTAGTCTTTGTGTGGTGTTGTTGTAACGGTTTTAGCCCGGTTTTCTGTTAATTAACTGGGCAATTCTCTTCTTCTTAATTAATAGATTGGGGCAAAGCTTTTGCCCCCATTTCAATTTTAGCTGAAACAAACCTCTACGATACACCATGGATGCATCGTATGAAACAATCGTCTCTATGTGCGTGCAGTAACTACTGGATAATACAGAATGTGTAGCATTGCAATTTGAAAATATGTACTGTTATGCTAGAAGTAGAAGTGCGGAGTTGATATTATTGTAAAAAATGAGTTCAAGGGACAACGAAATATTACATAACATCGTGCTGTTCCTGAGCATATGGTGGCCTCCTCCCTCTGCTGCGGGAGTTCTCGTGCCCATTCACGCCAGTGTCGCCGCGAGGAGTACAAAGGTATGTGCAATGTTCTGAAAAAATGGCTCCGCCGATCATACTCTAACAATACTGTTTTGCGTGATAGTCTGATAGGAAGCTAGGCAAACGATTACCTGGTGGCCTCCAGTCGAGGAGGCCGAGCATGGCGAGCTGGTGGCCTCTGGCACCGGCGCTACTCCCCGCGACTACCTCTTGCAACCTGGCCCGAAACCTCCTCTCCATTCTTAACTGAAGCACATCCTTCAGTGCACAATGCATCCACCATGGTAGCCGCCGCACATCACCTGAACCACCGGCTGAAAGGAATTAAGTGTGGATGGCTAAACCCACAACACCCACCCATCGCCTGATGATTATCTTGTACTCCAATCGGTCTGATTTGACAGTTGAAGAAGTGAATCAAAAATAGATCAGGTCAGGATGTGGCGCGGTCTGCTCGGAAGTGAACGCAGCGCCTTCGTCGAGCCCAAGCCAACTCCGTTGCCGCCACCAGCCCCGCACCGCTTCCTCCGTTGATGCAGCGTCCGTCGGCCAGCGCCTACTCCTGCAGCTCCCGAGCAGACCGCGCCACCGCCGCCACCACGCCTTTCCTGCCGCCAGTCAGCCCACTGCGTCGCACGAGAAAAAATAATGGGAGGGGATTTTTGGGGAAGAACTGCAAAGGGGAGAACATGGCAGCAAGGGCAGGCGAACAATGGCGGCGTCGCGTGTGTGAGATTTGTTTTGCCTTCAGTTTATTTTTGCGCTGAGCCGATCATTAATATGTTTTATTATTGAGAGATTTGCGCCCAAGAATTGCGGACGCGGGGCGGGCAGTTTTCCTCGGCCGGCGAAGCATGGTCCGTCGGTGCTAATTGCTAAGCGCACATCAAGACGGGATTAGATTGATCTTAGCGGTTGGATGTAATCGGATGGGCTAATCCGGTGGTGTAAAACTACCTGCGTACATTTTGTGGGTAGATTTAGAAAAGAAAAAGTTCGCTCTTTTATAAGTATATATATATAAGTAAGTAGTAGTATATAGATGAACGCTAGTCTGGTTGCCATTTCTCTGTGATCCGTGTGATACAAATATAGTAGAAGCCATCGTTCTTTTTTTTTGGACAGAAAATATCGCTTTATTGATCACACGACATCAATACAAAGTGTTCCCTGGATAAAGTCCGGAACAGAATTGAAAATTTCACTAGAAAAGAAATTACGACAAGATTTAGCTAAAGCATTGTAACATCCCTGACTTTTCCAATTTTGGAAAATAAAAAAATAATTAAAATTAAGTGCTTGTAATTGTTTGACTTGATTGAAAAATCACAAGAAATTAAAACTGTTCGAACTATAACTAAGGTTTACCCTAAACAAATTAAGATCAAATCAAAAACCCTAAAACCCTAATACTAAAATACCGAAGTTATTCCCATATCTCATCTACTTCAAAAACTATTTATCAAATTTCTTTTTTCAAAACAATTTTTCCATCAACCTTCTGTTTTGAAAGATAATTTGAGAAAAGAATTTCAAAATATTATTTTTGCAATTATTCAAATCTTCTGCAAGCATCCTTGCATGAGAATTTTAACGAAAGGGTTTAATACCAAATAAAGTTTTGAATCATATTTCTTCAAAGAATACTGTATCTCTTCCCCGCTTTACACCAAACTTAGAATCAAAGGTTTTACAGAAAGTAGGTATTCTAATAGTCCCATTGTTTATGGAGACTATATTAAATTCTTCTAGTAATTTTTTTTTACAAAACTTTACTACTTGGTGTTCCATAAAATGTTTATTGGTCATGTTACCAAAACCACTTCTGTTTTATTTACCATCTCACTAAATTTGTGAAAACCAAATATTTTGGAAAGCTATTGTTTAAATATAGCTCCATAATTATTTGAGACTAGGTTTAAATTCTTGTAAATTATTAATTGCAAAATATCACTAAACCTTGTTTTATGTGTTTGGTAGACACTATTCAAAGACCAGAAGTGGACTGTTTTGAAATATTTCAAATCAAACAGGTTTAGCTTTTTCAAAATCCAAAACAGAAATCAGAAACAAAAGAAAAGGAAAACAGAAGAAAAAAAATAGAAAAGAGGACAGCAGCCCAACCTGGGCCGCACCCGGGGCCCAAATCCAGCCGAACTAGCCCATCCCGCATACCCCCTCCCTTCTCTCACCGCCAAGCGGGTCCCGCAGGTCAGAACGTTCTTCTCCCCTAATTTCTCTCCCTTTCTCTCTGCTACGGAAACTCCCGGCGATTACTCCGCCCTGGTAACGTCTCGACTCATTTAAACCCTACCCCATCAAGCCCCCAGCCTCCTCTCTCTTTCCCCTCCTCTGATTTCACGAAACCGCCGCTAGGGTAAGCGCTATTTCTCGCTGGAGTCCGCGAATTCCAGCGGCGTTCCTCGTTGATTCCGGTGAGCACGGACCACCCCACGCCCTCTCTCTAACCCCATGCTTCATCTCTTGTCCCGTCGCACCTCCTGACACCATTCACTTATTTTCTAGCGCAGCACAACGACGCCATCATCTCCGACCAAAGCATTCCGACGCGAGGAACCACTCCAGTCGCACCTCACTGCTTCTCCAGGACGTAGTCATCGACGCCGACCAAGCATACGAGCTCGCCGTCCTCCTCCGCACGTCGTCTGCATCTCCCTCATCGATTTGGACCACCGGAGCTTCGCCGTCGTCCACGTCCAGAGCCGAAGCTCGCCGTCGGCGACCGAACCCTAACCTAATCCGGTGAGCGCCCCTCTCCTCTGTCTTTGACCATCCGATCTGGATCTTGTGGTTCAGATCGAATCACTTAAGTGAAGAGGTATCAGTTGATCTCGGGCGTCCAATCCTCTTAAAATCCGACGCTCCTCATTGCCTATCCACCCGAACCGGTATCGCCCTATCAGATCAAGCCACGTGTCGGTCTCCGAATCAAATAGAGATCAAAATAGAATTTAGAAACCAGATTTTGTTCAAATCTTGTAAAATTCATATCTTTTGATCTGTAACTCGAAAATTAACAAATAATATATCAATGGAATCCTTAGAACATGTAGAATCCATTAGTGCCATAGTATTTCATAGTTTCAGTATTCAATTTGAATCTATTTTCAAATTGAATCAAACATGTCTGCAAGCTTGTTAATTTCATATCTTTTAAACCAAGTGTCCAAAAATTACAAATTTGTAGTCTTTGGAATCCTCTAAATATGTAGAACATCATAGGATCAAGAAATTTCAAATTTGATACGTGCACACACTTTGTGCATTCAAATTTGTCCAAATCACTATTTTGGTGATAATTCAAATTCTATAACTTGTTTTTGAAAGATTCCAATTGCAGTGACTTTATATTACTGCAAGCTATCCAGTAGTATCACTCCCATATTTGATTGAACCATTTCGCAATTATTCAAACTCTAACATGAGGATTTGAGTAATTTCCACTATAGAAATAAACCTATTCCTTTTCAGTGATGTTTCTCTCTACATTAGCAAATCCTATAATCATACCTAGTCATCAATGTTGTCTAAACAACATCTTGATCAAGATCATATCTACTTAGACCTATCATGTCTAGTTCACACATATTCAAATTACAATTGTGTTGTTTGAGTAAAGTGTGATACATCTCAATCATAGATTCTATTATTGCTATCTTTGTGGTGTTGATCTAATCAACATTATAGCACCTATCCAATACTCCATGTACCCAATAGAAACCTTAAACTATAATCTCAAATGTTATCTACCCCTACTCAATCCTCTGTCCACTTGATCCTGATTTCATGTGTAGAACTATTCAATTAACAAATGAGTTAATTGAGTAACTCAATGCTTCATGAATCCTAGCCCATTGCCTAAGTGTAATATATACTATTTAAGAATAATTATTGTCACACTTATTCAATAGTAATGTTATTGCACTAATTGCCACTTATGTGATCTAATTCACATGAGTTATTCTAAAGCTTCATTCATGCTTTAATAAAGCATAAAAACTTCATCAATTATATTATGCCTAGTCCAATTCTCTCTCAAATCATATTGATCTTCCCCAGCTAAGCTCTCAAACCCATATCTCACAATTCATATTTCCTTTACCATATCTTTCTATCATAACATATCAATAAATCTAAATTGTTAAACAAATACTTTTCAATTGTTTGATTTGTTTGATTGTGTGGTATGGTATGTTTATGTTATGTTATTTCTGTGCTATAGTTTGTGCGAAGAACTACGTGCTTAGTTGAGAGAAGTGAAACATCGTGATCTTCAAAAAGGCAAGTGACACACATGTCCCTTTACCCATTTTCTTTACTATATGCATTAGTGTATTCACTACTTGTAGTATGCATGATAGGTGGTGTTTTCAAAGAAAAGAGTTGCTATGCTAGATCCTAGTAGTGTATAGCCACCTCTGAACCCACCCTTGTTAGGTTATAGTATTAGTTGAAGAATTGATGCCAATGCTATGATCACTTGTTAAGTTGTTTTATGAACCAATTAAGAACTTCAACTAAAATGAATCACCTGGGTGGATTGGTTTGATAAGAGGCGGCGATGTAGGTGACTTCTGGGGCACAGGCCTCATCGAGAGGGTGTGTACTCAGAATGCCACTCGGGATGGCCACCCAGGATTAAAGAGGTTAACATGTCTTCCATGCTTAGAGTACTTCCAGTGCAGCCTTTGAAGGGATTCGCAGCATAGTAAATCAAAAAAATTCCTATGGATGCGAACAAGCAAGCCAAGATCTAATCTAGGAGATGTAATCAACGAGAGAGAAAGATGAGATCCTCATACCCTTGAAGAAATCGCACAGCGGAAATGTTCAACAGAACGTGGATGATGTAGTCGTACTAGCCGTCTCCTCCCCGCGATCCAATCCGATCCAACGCCGCAAGTGGCGACGCCTCCGAGAGATGCACACGTACGGCGCAGCGACGTCTCCTCCTTTCTTGGTCCAGCAAGTATGGTGGAGAGATAGATTGGATCTGCAGCACGATGGCGTGGTGCTTATGGTGGAGAGTTTCTGCGGCAGGGCTTCGCCTACGCGCAGTCGCGAGAGAGAGGTGGAGGGCAGCAATTCAGCCGGCGGCTAGTGTTAGATGAGGGGGAGGCTGCGCCCCAGCCCTCCCTTATATAGGAGGCTGGGCGGCCAGCTTGGCCCCTCCTCCAAGCCCTAGGGCCGGCGGCCAAGGGGTGGAGTGGGGAGCAAGTCTTCCCCCTTCCCTCTAGAACTTTCCCCTAGGGTTTCCCCTTTGGTCTGGCCGGCTGGGCCTTAGGGGCTTGGTGCGCCTGGCCCAAAGTGGCCAGGACACTTCCCCTTAGGCCCATGCAGGCCTCCGTCAAGTGGGCCCATGTTGGCCCCACTTTGGAACCTTCTAGAACCTTCCGGTACAATACCGATAAACTCCGAACAAATACTAGAATCCAAAAACTACTTTCCTTTATATGAATCTTATTCTCCGGACCATTCCGGAACCTCTCGTGATGTCCTGGATCTCATCCGAGACTCCGAACAAAAAACTCATTAACCAATTATCCATTCTATCCTAGCGTCGATGCACGTTAAGTGTGTGACCCTACGGGTTCGAGAATATGCAGACATGATCTTCTATCAATAATCAATAGCGGGATCTGGAAACCCATATTGACTCCCACATATTCATCGATGATCATATCGGATGAACCACGATGCCAGGATTCAATTAATCCCGTATATGTATTCCCTTCGTCTCGCGATATTTTACTTGCCCGAGATTCGATCGTCGGTATCGACATACCTAGTTCAATCTCGTTCACAGCAAGTACTTTACTCGTTCCGTAATCCGATATCACTTTGTGATTAACTCCTTAACCACGTGCTTGCAAGTGGTGTTGATATCGATTACCGAGTGGGCCCGAAGTATATCTCTCCGACTTGGGAGGGAAAAATTCCATCTCAATACATGCAACCCAACAAGTACTTTCCGATCACCTGAGAGACACCTTTATGATCACCCTTTCATAGGATGACGTTTGATGACCTCAAAGCTTTCTTTCGATACCAGTGAGTTGCATTATCTCATGGTCTAAGGACTACAATACTTGACATAGGAAAAGCTTCGCAAAGATGAACACAATGACACGATCTAATTGCTGTGCTTTATTTGGGTCTGTCCATCACATCATTCTCCTAATGACATGACCTCATTATTAATCGACAACTCATGTCTATGGTTAGGAAACCTTAACCATCATTAATCAATGAGCTAGTCTAGTAGAGGCATACTAGGGACACGGTGTTGTTCATAAACCACACAAGTATTAATGTTTCCGCTTAATACAATTCTAGCATGGAGTATAAACATTGTCATGAACAAGAAATATGATAATAACAATATTATTATTGCCTCTAGGGCATATTTCCTTCAGTCTCCCACTTGCACTAGAGTCAATAATCTAGTTATACTTGCGCCTTTAACACCTATGGCATTCCGGTGTTATTCATACGCGTTGCACGTGGTAAACCTTATCTACAGGTCTGACACTTTCAGGTCCGTTTGTATTTGCATATTCTTTTGCGTTAGCACGCATTACTCATCTTGTATGAGATGGCATCGTATAAACTTGGACTTCTGATAAAACCTTCGTTTCTTTACCAAAACTATGTTGTCACTATTGTCATACAATAGAACTATATAGTACTAGCACACTTGGAACTAAACCTCTATGATCGGATCGCAGAAATTTAATTTTCCTATTATGATGGTTTTCCAGTTCGTTCTGAAATTCTTTGAACTTTTCAAACGTTTCAGATTTATGTTTCATTAAATAGACATACCCATATCTACTTAAGTCATCAGTAAAAATGAGAAAATAGCGATATCCACCACGCGTCGAAATACTCATTGGTCCGCACACATCGGTATGTATGATTTCCAATAAGTCTGTTGCTCGCTCCATTATTCCGGAGAACGGGGTTTTGATCATCTTGCCCATGAGGCATGGCTTGCACGTGTCAAATGATTCAAAATCAAGAGACTCCAAAAGTCCATCAGAATGGAGTTTCTTCATGCGTTTTACACCAATATGACCTGGACGACAGTGCCACAAATAAGTTGGATTATCACTATCTACTTTGCATCTTTAATGCGCTTCTAAAGCGATTATATACTTAGCCCTCGTTGCAGTGTCCGCCACAATATTTAACATTGGAACTCATCCAAGTCATCATGGAACTTTCTTCCATCTTATTGTGCCACCCTCTAACTCAAAACAAATAGCTTAAAATTGAGATAAAATTTTACCTGTATATGTGACAAAGCCAATGTAACACATTGCAATGAACCATTTATCACTTTTGCATATAGAATATATTCTTAGTTCTTCGAAAGTACATAAGAATATACTTACTATTGTCCAACGATCATCATATGATTGCTTGTAACCTTTTAGAGCATCGGACATATCTGGATCTACATATCATGGTATACAAGATTGATAAAATCATTCTTGCGGTTTCACTCATCAAGTGTCAAAATAATTGATTCTTGCTCCAACCTCTTCCATGCAACAAGAACCGTTCTTATTGTTTCCATATTGAACAAATTCAATATTTTATCTATGTACTCTGGCAAAACTATATTAGTGCATGAATCTATCTGAATAGACATTAATGCTTAATATTCTGGTTTTACCTAAGTCTTTCATCAAAAACTAATTTTAATGAAAACTTAACAATATCAAGAAAACACATTATTTCTAATAAACGATATGTCATCCACATAAAGTATTAGAAATATGTCTGAGCGCTCCCACTTACTTTCTTGTAATACAAGCATCCTCAAATATCTTGATGAAATTAACACTTCAACATTTTCATCATTGAAGATTCCAACTTCGCTATGCTTACTTCTACCATAGAAGTTTGCATACATATCTAGCAACCTTTGAATCAACAAAACCCATTGGGTTGTGTCAGGTACACGTCCTTGGTGTGCATTCCGGTAGAGGAACGTTATTTCGTTTATTCAACTATCATATCTCAATATGTAATTGTTGCTAGAATAATTCATATGACGAAGTCAGGGCCCATCACTTCTTCTTTGTATATTGTTGGTTACTACTATCTAATAATATCTCGTCCTCAAATCTTGCTATTTGATCATGACCAACTTGGTTAAATAGGAACTTCGATGCCGTGACAACAACATATTGTAGACGCGTGAGCTATGAATGCAGTTGCCGCTTCCAGAACATTTTCTGGTGCTGCGCTACTCTGATCATCTTGCTCAGATTCAATAACCTCATCAAGTTCTATCTTCCTCCCACTTAAACCTTTCGCGAAAAACTCCTTCATAAGAAGTTCACTTCTTTCAGTGACAATCACTTTTAATTGGATTTATGGCAGAAGAAACACCCATTGATATTCTTTGGGATAACGTACAAAGACTTACTAATCCAATTTTGGTTGTAAACATTTTACTTATGTCATGCATACCAAAATTTAAGAAAAGACAACTATAACTTGTACGGTGTCATTTCAGCGGATTATGATGGTGCTCTATTCAGTGAAAAGCGGTAGTCTCTAAAGCATAATCCACAAATTATATTGGTAGTTTTATATAATCATTGGTCTAACCATGTCAAACAAGGTTTGATTACATCCATCGAAAACTCCATACTCCTATGGTGTTTATCACGATGCAAGTTTGTGGAACAATTCCTCTAAACTTGTAACTCAAATATTCTTCTTTATGATCCAATCATAAAAACTTGAATTTTTCTTGTTACAATAATTTCCACTTCATAAATTGAACAATTTCAATTGTTTAATACTTCTATCTCATCAAGTAGATATACCATACATCTATTCGAGTCATTGATAAAATAGAAAATACACCATGATCGACTTCACACCATGGACTACATACATCAACATGTACGATCTCCATTTAGTTAGTCGCTAGTTCTGTCCTTGGCCCATGAACGGAGTTTAATCATCTTTAGGAAAAGTCTCACAAGTGTCAATCAATTCAAAATCAAATGACTCGAAAATCTATCAATATAGAATTTCTTTCATGTTTTGTTTCCAATATGACTTAAACGGTGGTGTCATATATAAGTGAAATTCGTTTTGTCTTGCGACCTTTAGCATCAGTGTTATAAATGTCTATTTCATCAACAAGATTTATAATAATCTATCCATCGATTATGGAAGACAATAATAACATGAACAACAATTGTTCTCATAATACCAGAACAAGATAACAATTATTAAGTTCATGAAATATCTTGAAGGCTAGGTTTGATGTCGACGAGAAGCACAATAACACTTTTATTTGTATCTCGACACGCATCATTACCATATTCTTTTACTAGTTACTTAGGCCATTGTACTTCTTGCATTGTGTTGCTTTGTATGACATTTCATACCAACAAATCAGTATCGAATACCCAAGAATTACATTGTTAACAAGCAAAGAATTCATCTATAACATGTATATCATTTATATACCTGAGCTGGACAATTCCAGTCTTTTCCTTTTGTACCAAATACTTTTGCAGATCCTATTTAGCGTTTCCTCTCCTTTTAGAAGAATCTATCGACATCAATAGTGGCATCAATCATTTGACACATAGTCCAAAGGATGTTAGTCAAATACTAATAGCCCTGGATTTTGCACTTTGAAGTTGATCGTCATCATCATATGATTGGTATTCTTCCGGACTCCATTCTTTAGTAT
This sequence comes from Dactylis glomerata, assembly GCA_007115705.1. Classification (NCBI taxonomy): domain Eukaryota; kingdom Viridiplantae; phylum Streptophyta; class Magnoliopsida; order Poales; family Poaceae; genus Dactylis; species Dactylis glomerata. The sequence goes on from QXEO01000697.1 coordinate 367,836, forward strand.
TCTTTTGGTATAGCAAAACAATTTAGCCGATACCTTTTCATTCGTCCTATCATGACATCTTTCATGATGAAACTACTATAGCTCTTAAGGACAAATGCAAGTATAATATTAGTTTCCCAAACTTTTGGGTGATCGGGACGCCTAGCGTCTTCAATCTTCGCATACATTCATACAATATGAGCATATGTTCTTTTACTAAATTATACTTAATCATTTTGCAAACAATCAAAGTTTTAGATATCAAATATCTTTCACTTCTTGTTAGTTTCTGAAACAATTCTTTCAGCTCCAAGATCACTTTGATTCTCAAACAATTTTGAAGATTAATTTCTCATGGAGGCAAACATGATCTTAGATGCTAAACTTGAATCATTAATATAACTTATTAAATCGCATGGAGCAAGTGAGGTTTGCTAAAGTTTGCAATAAGACATAATCCTTACTCTTGACATTCTAACTAAACGGTACTAGTCCGTAAAGTGATTATCCAGAATTCTATAGTTCTTTTAACTCAATTAAGCTAAGTGTCGGTGGGAAACGGTGCCAAAAACTACAACGACTTATGCAAATACATCAAGATTTAGTTCATGATAATTAGTTCAAGTTAATCAAATTACTAATGAACTCCCACTAAATTCAACATCCCTCAAAGTTGTTTAGTGAAGCATGATCCAAATTCACTACACCGAGACCGATCATCACGAGAATGATGTAGCTTTAATGGTGAACATCAACATGTTGATCATATCATCCATATGACTCATGCTTGACCTTTCGGTCCGTGTGTTCCGAGGCCATGTCTGTACATGCTAGGCTCGTCAAGTTTAACCCACGTATTTTCGCATGTGTAAATCTGGCTTACACCCGTTGTATGTGAACGTAGAGTTTATAGCACCCGATCATCACGTGATGCTTCAAAACGACGATCTTTCGCAACGGCGCATACGAGGGAAGAACACATTTTATCTTGAAATTAAGTGTGAGGGATCATCTTATAATGCTACCGTCGCGATCAAAGCAAAATAAGATGCATACATAAAGGATAAACATCACATGCATATACAATATGTGACATGGTATAGCAAATCTTCGCGCATTGATCTCCATCTTGTGCGCGCCGGCATGATCTCCATCACTCCATCATGATTGCCTCCACCACGAATAGCAACTACGACTATTGCTAACTAATTAGCGATAAAGTAAAGCTATTACATGGCGTATAAGAAGTTGACACGCAGGTCATACAAAATTATAAAGACAACCATATGGCTCCTGCCGGTTGTGAACTCATCGACATGCAAGTCGTGAAGCATTACAAAACATGATCATTGCATACATCACATATATCAACATACTCATCACATCTTGTGGCAATACCATATCACAAACACTCCTTGCAAAAACAAGTTAGACGCCTCTAATTTGTTGTTGCATGTTTTACGTGGCTTATGGGAGTAACAAGCTAAGAACGATTCTTACCTACGAAAAGCCACAACGGTGATATTATGGTTGCTAACATCCGTTGTAAATCTCATGACTACTATAGTGAGAGAAACTGGCATCCACCAGCCGCATGTGTGGAACAAGCCACACGTCAAGTGCGGAGCCGGTCTCGCGAACGAGGTCGCGTAAAGTTGGCCTGGACCGCTTCGATCTCACTATGCCTGCGCCATAAGAAATACACAACAAAGAGGTTTGCAACAGAAAATATCAACGCCCGGAACAAGCATGTTGTGTTCTACTCGTGAAACACATCTACGCATAGATCTAGCTCTGATACCACTGAAGGGATTCACAGCACAGTAAATCAAAAAATTTCCTACGGATGCGAACAAGCAAGCCAAGATCTAATCTAGGAGATGTAATAAACGAGAGAGAAAGATGAGATCTTCATACCCTTGAAGAAATTGCACAGCGGAAATGTTCAACAGAACGTGGATGATGTAGTTGTACTAGCCGTCTCCTCCCCGCGATCCGATCCGATCCAACGCCGCAAGTGGCAACGCCTCTGAGAGATGCACACGTACGGCGCAGTGACGTCTCCTCCTTCCTTGGTCCAGCAAGTATGGTGGAGAGATAGATTGGATCTGCAGCACGACGGCGTGGTGCTTATGGTGGAGAGTTTCTGCGGCAGGGCTTCGCCTACGCGCAGTCGCGAGAGAGAGGTGGAGGGCAGCAATTCAGCCGGCGGCTAGCGTTAGATGAGGGGGAGGCTGCGCCCCAGCCCTCCCTTATATAGGAGGCTGGGCGGCCAGCTTGGCCCCTCCTCCAAGCCCTAGGGCCGGCGGCCAAGGGGTGGAGTGGGGGGCAAGTCTTCCCCTTCCCTCTAGAACTTTCCCCTAGGGTTTCCCCTTTGGGCTGGCTGGCTGGGCCTTAGGGGCTTGGTGCGCCTGGCCCAAAGTGGCCAGGACACTTCCCCTTAGGCCCATGCAGGCCTCCGTCAAGTGGGCCCACGTTGGCCCCACTCTAGGAACCTTCTAGAACCTTCTGGTACAATAACGATAAACTCCGAAACAATTCCGGAATCCAAAAACTGCTTTCCTTTATATGAATCTTATTCTCCGGACCATTCCGGAACCTCTCGTGATGTCCTGGATCTCATCCGAGACTATGAACAAAAAACTCATTAACCAATTATCCATTCTATCCTAGCGTCGATGCACGTTAAGTGTGTGACCCTATGGGTTCGAGAATATGCAGACATGATCTTCTATCAATAATCAATAGCGGGATCTGGAAACCCATATTGACTCCCACATATTCATCGATGATCATATCGGATGAACCACGATGCCAGGATTCAATTAATCCCGTATATGTATTCCCTTTGTCTCGCGATATTTTACTTGCCCGAGATTCGATCGTCGGTATCGACATACCTAGTTCAATCTCGTTCACAGCAAGTACTTTACTCATTCCGTAATCCGATATCACTTTGTGATTAACTCCTTAACCACGTGCTTGCAAGCGGTGTTGATATCGATTACCGAGTGGGCCCGAAGTATATCTCTCCGACTTGGGAGGGACAAATTCCATCTCGATACATGCAACCCAACAAGTACTTTCCGATCACCAGAGAGACACCTTTATGATCACCCTTTCATAGGATGACGTTTGATGACCTCAAAGCTTTCTTCCGATACCAGGGAGTTGCATTATCTCATGGTCTAAGGAATACAATACTTGACATAGGAAAAGCTTCGCAAAGATGAACACAGTGACATGATCTAATTGCTGTGCTTTATTTGGGTCTGTCCATCACATCATTCTCCTAATGACATGACCTCATTATTAATCGACAACTCATGTCTATGGTTAGGAAACCTTAACCATCATTAATCAATGAGCTAGTCTAGTAGAGGCATACTAGGGACACGGTGTTGTTCATAAACCACACAAGTATTAATGTTTCCGCTTAATACAATTCTAGCATGGAGTATAAACATTGTCATGAACAAGAAATATGATAATAACAATATTATTATTGCCTCTAGGGCATATTTCCTTCAACCATATGACAATATGGGCTCTGTCTTGACTGATTAGATGTGAGGGTGCAACTTGTGTGCAAGAAGATGGCTGGTAGTTGAATTGTAGGTTGGGAACGGATCTTGCCAGTTGGTTGCTCTCTCCTTCTAAAAGGTCTCGTCTCATTTTATGTATGGGCGTAAAATGAGTCTTAAGGTGAAAGTGCACAACCCCTGCAGGGTGTCTAACTAATCGATTAGCCGTGTCCCCGGTTATGGACAATTTGAGTCTCTAGACATGGAATGTACGGAAGAATCTCATCACCGTTTCTGAATGCTTTTAAAACTTGACTAGAAACCATTAGGCAGGAACTCAGGGCCATGCACTCCAAGGGGTGGTGGTTTCTGATGTTCCAACTTTGTTGAGTTTCGCCCAAAACTACATACCGGCCAGTATATAATGTATGGGGGTTGTCTTGACCCTTAAAAAATAAAATTTTGTAAGAAAGTATTAAAAATGATTTTAGGATAAAATTGGCTTTATGCAAATCAGCCTATGAGATCCACCAGCCAAATATCATGTAGTTAGTTCTTTCTCAACATCCACCAAATATGTGTCATTTGCCAGTATATCATTGTACTAACCCCCATTTGTGGGGCTGCATATTCAAATGTGCAGGTTTTCAGGTTTGGATTGTTTAGTAGGATCTCGAGAATGCATTCCAACATGTCTGCCTGTGGCACGAGATGAAGATGGAGGCTCATTGCCACTTTGTTTTCCGCTGTGTATCTGTAAGGTTTGAATACTTTGTATCTAGATCCACATTGTAATCTTGATACTATGCAATGAATATTTCATTTTGTTCTGTGGTGCTATCAGTGATCCAGGGAATAGCACTTAACACAGATGTTTCACCTTAATCCAAAGGCGGGGCGTTATAAAATGGTATCAGAGCATAGTGTTGCCTGTAGGATCGAGACCCTAAGTTTGGAATTAGAAACAGGAAGACTCTTGGAAATAAAAAAAATTCTATCTCACCTTGTTTGTGTTTATAAAAAAAAGTGTTTGCATTTTGAACTCCTTGTATTCTCTCCTACTTCCTCTTCAAATGTTTCCTTTTGCTATAGATGACCCTACCCTGAAATCATCAACAAAGGATAGAAGATCACAATGTGTCAGAAGTGTGAGACTGATACTCCATATATTTTCCTTGACTCAACATGAAGAACTATATTGAGGGCCAAACGAAGAACTTGGAAAAAGACTCAAATGCAGCTTGCACAACTTTAGAAGATGAATCAAGGAAGTAGAGAAGAAACTTGAAGTACACAAGCAAGTAATAGACAAGGCCACCAATAATTCTAGTTTATAGAACCAATGATGTTGTGATAATCTAATGATCATACCAAATTGGGGTATGACCATACTAGATTATTAGTGTTTGACATAATTTGCTAGATGTGATGAATGTTTGTTAGATGTTGTTTGTAAGATGATTTATCTTGATCTGCTGTGTTTGGGTAGGAATCTTCTTTAGATCCCTTCTATCTAATCTCATCTATGCTAAGACCTAAACCTGTCCTAAACCCAAACAGATGCATACTCAACCGCAAGCCAATCCCAACAACCCTCAGTTGGAGATAGCAATGCAACAGTTGGTTGAAGCTCACACGGGAATGATGCGGATGTTGACTCAGAATGTGGTTAACCGCGATAGCAAGGAGTTACCTCCAGGAGTGCAGCAAGTACTGGATGATCATTCGCGAATAGTACAAATGATGTCCCAGATTGTGGCTAGTACCAATAATAGCCTGCCACAAAATGATCATGGTGGAAAGACAACAAGAGATGATGTTGAGATGACACTGCAAGCCTGTAAGAGATGTGGAGAAATAGGACACACCTCTATGGATTGTCATGAAGTGTGTCCTTACTGTGTTATGAGTCACCCAGTTGGAGAATGTTCCATGACCCAAGTTACTTGTTTCCTTTGTGAAGGAACCAATCATATTCCTGCTGAATGTAAGTTTTATTCCACGGTGCAACGAATGAATCAACAAGCCAAGGATGGAATGAGCCAACTGCTAGGGAAGACCCCTGAAGATGGAAGACCCAAGATGAAAGTGGACATGAAAGTCATGGGAACAGCACACGACATCGCCACCAAGTGTTGCTACTCATGTGAAGAAGAAGGACACTTATCTAGAAATTGCTCGAGAAAACGAGAAAGGTTTCCCACAACTATGGTGGAATATGAAGATAATGAAGTAAGAGATCTCCTAGCCTTAGAGATACCCAAAAAGAAGAAGAGGATGACAAAGAAGAAAGACATTAGCAAGGTGCAGTGCTTCAATTGCAAGGAACTAGGGCATTATGCGGACAAATATCCAGAAAGGGACAACAAAGCGAATAGACAAAGGGGAACAGATCTGGTCACTTGTTACAAGTGCAAACAAAAGGGATACTATGCAGATAAATGCACAGAGGAAAGTACTTCAAGATCTCAGTGAGCTGAGATAACTGGAGGATGTCGCAAAATACAAGGAGAAGACTCAACAAGGTGTAGCCAACTTGAAGGAATACTGTGTGCAACTACAGCCTTGTAATAAATATTGTAAGGACTTGTAAGGACTAAGGACAACCCTATTGAATGAATTTTATTTTTCCCATGAAATGACAAACCGAAGGTTATGTAACCCAAGAGTTAACGCCATAAGGTGGAGTACGCAAAACCCTAGCTAAGGAATGATAGATTTGTTTTAAAAATTTAGATTTGGAACACAGGTCTTCATTTTAAGAAAATTTTGTCAAAGCAAGTGAGGTTGACCAAGAGTTAGAATACGAGGTTTGCAAACCATGTATGAAGTAATGATTTGGGTGTAGGATGGATTGATCACCATTCCTACTACTCTTATTATTCGCTCTCATAATGTTGGTTTTACACACCTAGAGAGACATACCTACATGAGAGACGACGTCGTTAAACCATAACCTTAGGAGGATAATATGTTACACTCCTTATAGTAAGCCAGTGTGGCCAAAACGTAGGACTACGGTGAGGATGATTTGGTTTATGAACGGCTATACGAATCTGAAACGTTTTGCTCAGTGGGCTTTGAATACGAAGGATGTTCAGCTTCGGCTGCTGCCTGTTCGATTCACCTTCCCGACCCTTCGTTTCATAATCCTACGTGGCCTGTTCAGCTACCTCCCTGAGCCTATAAAAGAGAGGTCACTCCTTTCCCGAGAGTCACAACAGAGACGGCCACCACTACTTATGACATTTCCTCTTGGTTTCAAAGCTTTACGCCACCGTAGTCTACCCCATCCCGACCTGCGACGTTATGAGGCCACTCTCCGAATCCCTGAAACTACTTTCCTGCCCATGAGAGCTTCGTTAGATCCCTTTATCTTGCAAAGGAGTTCACCTTCGAGATATGATCAAGTTGTCCAGTGTCTTCCAATAACTATGAAGATGGTTGCGAAAGGAATTCTTAAGGACCATCTGGTACTAGTGGCAGATAGCATGATGAGCACCGGTATCAAGAAAAGATTCAACAATGCTGGTTATAAGGCGACCTTCCATCCCTTAAAGGTGCAAGTACCTCTTACAGAGTCCACCTTGTTTACCCCTATGAAATGCATGAGAAGACTGCAGCGAGATGCCATCCTAATTCATTGGGATGTGTGGTCTCATCATGTTCGTGGGGCAAGCATGCATCACTTGGCACTGAGTCATCTTTTGAGATTCTTGGAACGAAAATCAGCTAAAAAGCAACAAGGAGTATGGTGATGGCCTGTATGCTGTCTTGGCCTTGGTGAGGACCGACCAAGAAAAGGCTAGATACACATTCTTGGAAGATGAGGACTACCTTATTGGTGACAACGCAATGGATGATATCTGCTTATCACCAGAATTGGATGGGACCCTTGGTATGCCCACTTTTGAACATAGTTGTGAACATCAAAATTTCTGAGAAGGGCGGTTCAGAGAAAATGGCACAATAGTGAATGCAAGCTGGGAACAAAATGCAAGTGCCTAAGGAAGCATCAAGATACCACCAAGAAAATTTTTCTTTTAAGGGTGGTAGCACCCTAGTTTCATTAGAATCAATAAACTTTTTAGCCTTTCTCCAATCTCGGGGACGAGATTTCTTTTAAGGGCGGTAGTCTGTAACATTCCTGACTTTTTCAATTTTGGAAAATCAAAAAAAATTAAAATTAAGTGCTTGTAATTATTTGACTTCATTAAAAAATCACAAGAAATTAAAACTTTTTGAACTATAACTAAGGTTTACCCTAAACAAATTAAGATCAAATCAAAAACCCTAAAACCCTAATACTAAAATACCAAAGTTATTCCCATATCTCATCTACTTCAAAAACTATTTATCAAATTTCTTTTTTCAAAACAATTTTTCCATCAACCTTCTGTTTTGAAAGATTATTTGAGAAAAGAATTTCAAAATATTATTTTTGCAATTATTCAAATCTTCTGCAAGCATCCTTGCATGGGAATTTTAACGAAAGGGTTTAATACCAAATAAATTTTTGAATCATATTTCTTCAAAGAATACTATATCTCTTCCCCGCTTTACACCAAACTTAGATTCAAAGGTTTTACAGAAAGTAGTTATTCTAATAGTCCCATTGTTTATGGAGACTATATTAAATTCTTCTAGTAAATATTTTGTTTACAAAACTTTACTACTTGGTGTTCCATAAAATGTTTATTGGTCATGTTACCAAAAACACTTCTGTTTTATTTACCATCTCACTAAATTTGTGAAAACTAAATATTTTCGAAAGCTATTGTTTAAATATAGCTCCATAATTATTTGAGACTAGGTTTAAATTCTTGTAAATTATTAATTGGAAAATATCACTAAACCTTGTTTTATCTGTTTGGTAGACACTATTCAAAGACCAGAAGTGGACTATTTTGAAATATTTCAAATCAAACAAGTTTAGCTTTTTCAAAATCCAAAACAGAAATCAAAAACAAAAGAAAAGGAAAACAGAAGAAAAAAATTAGAAAAGTGGACAGCAGCCCAACCTGGGCCGCACCCGGGGCCCAAATCCAGCCGAACCAGCCCATCCCGCATACCCCCTCCCTTTTCTCACCGCCAAGCGGGTCCCACAGGTCAGAACGTTCTTCTCCCCTAATTTCTCTCCCTTTCTCTCTCTGCTACGGAAACTCCCGGCGATTACTCCGCCCTGGTAACGTCTCGGCTCATTTAAACCCTACCCCATCAAGCCCCCAGACTCCTCTCTCTTTCCCCTCCTCTGATTTCATGAAACCGCCGCTAGGGTAAGCGCTATTTCTCGCCGGAGTCCGCGAATTCCAGCGGCGTTCCTCATCGATTCCGGTGAGCACGGACCACCCCACGCCCTCTCTCTAACCCCATGCTTCATCTCTTGTCTCGTCGCACCTCCTGACACCATTCGCTTATTTTCTAGCGCAGCACAATAACGCCATCATCTCCGACCGAAGCATTCCGACGCGCGGAACCACTCCAGTCGCACCTCACTGCTTCTCCAGGACGCAGTCGTCGACGCCGACCAAGCATACGAGCTCGCCGTCCTCCTCCGCACGTCGTCCGCATCTCCCTCGTCAATTTGGACCACCGGAGCTTCGCCGTCATCCACGTCCAGAGCCGGAGCTTGCCGCCGGCGACCAAACCCTAACCTAATTCGGTGAGCGCCCCTCTCCTCTGTCTTTGACCATCCGATCTGGATCTTGTGGTTCAGATCGAATCACTTAAGTGAAGAGGTATCAGTTGATCTCGGGCGTCCAATCCTCTTAAAATCCGACGCTCCTCATTGCCTATCCACCCGAACCGGTATCGCCCTATCAGATCAAGCCACGTGTCGGTCTCCGAATCAAATAGAGATCAAAATAGAATTTAGAAACCAGATTTTGTTCAAATCTTGTAAAATTCATATCTTTTGATCTGTAACTCGAAAATTAACAAATAATATATCAATGGAGTCCTTAGAACATGTAGAATCCATTAGTGCCATAGTATTTCATAGTTTCAGTATTCAATTTGAATCTATTTTCAAATTGAATCAAACATGTCTACAAGCTTGTTAATTTCATATCTTTTAAACCAAGGGTCCAAAAATTACAAATTTGTAGTCTCTGGAATCCTCTAAACATGTAGAACATCATAGGATCAAGAAATTTCAAATTTGATACGTGCACACACTTTGTGCATTCAAATTTGTCCAAATCACTATTTTGGTGATAATTCAAATTCTATAACTTGTTTTTGAAAGATTCCAATTGCAGTGACTTTATATTACTGCAAGCTATCCAGTAGTATCACTCCCATATTTGATTGAACCATTTCGCAATTATTCAAACTCTAACATGAGGATTTGAGTAATTTCCACTATAGAAATAAACCTATTCCTTTTCAGTGATGTTTCTCTCTACATTAGCAAATCCTATAATCATACCTAGTCATCAATGTTGTCTAAACAACATCTTGATCAAGATCATATCTACTTAGACCTATCATGTCTAGTTCACACATATTCAAATTACAATTGTGTTGTTTGAGTAAAGTGTGATACATCTCAATCATAGATTCTATTCTTGCTATCTTTGTGGTGTTGATCTAATCAACATTATATCACCTATCCAATACTCCATGTACCCAATAGAAACCTTAAACTATAATCTCAAATGTTATCTACCCCTACTCAATCCTCTGTCCACTTGATCCTGATTTCATGTGTAAAACTATTCAATTAACAAATGAGTTAATTGAGTAACTCAATGCTTCATGAATCCTAGCCCATTGCCTAAGTGTAATATATACTATTTAAGAATAATTGTTGTCACACTTATTCAATAGTAATGTTATTGCACTAATTGCCACTTATGTGATCTAATTCACATGAGTTATTCTAAAGCTTCATTCATGCTTTAATAAAGCATAAAAACTTCATCAATTATATTATGCCTAGTCCAATTCTCTCTCAAATCATATTGATCTTCCCCAGCTAAGCTCTCAAACCCATATCTCACAATTCATATTTCCTTTACCATATCTTTCTATCATAACATATCAATAAATCTAAATTGTTAAACAAATACTTTTCAATTGTTTGATTTGTTTGATTGTGTGGTATGGTATGTTTATGTTATGTTATTTCTGTGCTATAGTTTGTGCGAAGAACTACGTGCTTAGTTGAGAGAAGTGAAACATCGTGATATTCAAAAAGGCAAGTGACACACATGTCCCTTTACCCATTTTCTTTACTATATGCATTAGTGTATACACTACTTGTAGTATGCATGATAGGTGGTGTTTTCAAAGAAAAGAGTTGCTATGCTAGATCCTAGTAGTGTATAGCCACCTCTGAACCCACCCTTGTTAGGTTGTAGTTTTAGTTGAAGAATTGATGCCAATGCTATGATCACTTGTTAAGTTGTTTTATGAACCAATTAAGAACTTCAACTAAAATGAATCACCTGGGTGGATTGGTTTGATAAGAGGCGGCGATGTAGGTGACTTCTGGGGCACATGCCTCGTCGAGAGGTTGTGTACTCAGAATGCCACTCGGGATGGCCACCCAGGATTAAAGAGGTTAACATGTCTTCCATGCTTAGAGTACTTCCAGTGCAGCCTTATGACAATATGGGCTCTGTCTTGACTGATTAGATGTGAGGGTGCAACTTGTGTGCAAGAAGATGGCTGGTAGTTGAATTGTAGGTTGGGAACGGATCTTGCCAGTTGGTTGCTCTCTCCTTCTAAAAGGTCTTGTCTCATTTTATGTATGGGCGTAAAATGAGTCTTAAGGTGAAAGTGCACAACCCCTACATGGTGTCAAACTAATCGATTAGCCGTGTCCCCGGTTATGGACAATTTGAGTCTCTAGACATGGAATGTACGGAAGAATCTCATCACCGTTTCTGAATGCTTTTAAAACTTGACTAGAAACCATTAGGCAGGAGCTCAGGGCCATGCACTCCGAGGGGTGGTGGTTTCTGATGTTCCAACTTTGTTGAGTTTCGCCCAAAACTACATACCGGCCAGTATGTAATGTATGGGGGTTGTCTTGACCCTTAAAAAATAAAATTTTGTAAGTAAGTATTAAAAAGGATTTTAGGATAAAATTGGCTTTATGCAAATCAGCCTATGAGATCCACCAGCCAAATATCATGTATAGTTAGTTCTTTCTCAACAGCCACCAAATATGTGTCATTTGCCAGTACATCATTATACTGACCCCCATTTGTAGGGTTGCATATTCAAATGTGCAGGTTTTCAGGTTTGGATTGTTTAGTAGGATCTCGAGACTGCATTCCAACATGTCTGCCTGTGGCACGAGATGAAGATGGAGGCTCATTGCCACTTTGTTTTCCGCTGTGTATCTGTAAGGTTTGAATACTTTGTATCTGGATCCACGTTGTAATCTTGATACTATGCAATGAATATTTTATTTTGTTCTGTGGTGCTATCAGTGATCCAGGGAATAGCACTTAACACAGATGTTCCACCTTAATCCAAAGGCGGGGCGTTGCAAGCATGAGCTGCTTCATTGACACACCGCTTCACGTGGACGAAGGAGACCTCCGTGAAGACATTTGACATCGACTTGATTTCGCCAGCGAGGATCCCCACCGGTGATCGATCCAACAACGAAGAATTCATCCTTTGAATCAGAGATAAACAGTCTGAAGCAAAGATAACTTTGTTCAGTCCCTTATCCTGAGCAAAGGAGACCGCCCGCTGAAGTTCTAGCGCTTCGGCATGCTCAGGAGAAGTAAAACCCTGAAGCTGAAACCGACCAGCACCAAGACAAGTGCCCTGATGATTTGTTAGAATCACTCCTGCTCCCATTCTCTTGGCTTCCTCGAATAGGGCTGCATCAGAATTAACCAAAAACGATCCCGGCGGCGGTGGAGTCCATGTAGTGGATGGAGCATTAGACTCACACCTAGATGCACGAGATGTTTTGTAGAGATTCGCTCTGATCAGCTCAATGTAAGCCAAAATCTTACCACTTGTTCGCTTCGGATCTGGCTTAGTGCCCTCATTGCGTTTATCATTTCTTGCTTCCCAGATAAGCCAGAACCCAACAGCCAGAACAGATGCTTGCAACTCACTTGATCGCGCCAGGAAGTCGAATAGCCATTGCATGGGCGAACGAAAACCTTTTCGCTCTAGCTTGATTGGACAATTTTGTTTTACTTCCTGCCACACCATACGTGCAAACTGACAAGTGAGCATTGCATGTTCGATCCCCTCCGGTCGATCACAAAAAGTACACAGCCCGGATACAGGGATCTTTCGTTTACACAACTGAGCACCACTCGGCAAGCAATCATGAGCAAAGCGCCACAGATGTATAAGCATTTTACCTGGGGCTTTGATCTTTCAAACCGCTTTCCACTCTTCCTCTCTGTCCATCCAAGTGGACGAAATTCCGACACCCGACTTGCTTCGAGAATGAATGAACTTTGCCGATCGTGCAAGATTATAGCCCGAACGCACAGAGTAAGAACCATGTCTAGTAAATGGCCAAGTAACAAAATCCACTCCAATACGCCGAGCAATTGGAGTCTGAAGAATCTGTGCTGCTATAGATGGATCAAAAAAGGCATGCACATTTTCCTCATTCCAAGTCCCTTCCTCCACATTCATCAGACAGTGAACTGTTGCTGATGCCGGTATCGGTGATGTGGGACAGATCAACTCCGGCGGGTATTTGGGAACCCAATTATCTGTCAAAATTTTGACAGTATTGCCATCTCCAATGCTCCACCTGATCCCTTGTACTAGGAGGTCTCTACAATGTAACAAGCTTCTCCAAGTATACGATGCAGATCGAGGTCTGGCAGCATGTAGAAAATCAGTATCAGGATAGTAACGTCCCTTTAGCACACGTGCACACAATGAATCAGGAAGAGCAACCTCCACCCTTGCTTTGCCAACATAGCTTGGTTGAAGAGGGCAAAGTCACGAAAACCCATGCCTCCCAAACACTTCGGTGTAGACAGCCACGCCCAAGATCTCCAGTGCATATTCTTCTTCCCGTTTTCAACTCCCCACCATCTATTGGCAATCAACGTTTTTAACTTTTCACACGTAGCTAATGGGAGCTCGAAACAACTCATGACAAAAGTTGGAATAGCCTGTATCACCACTTTAATCAAAGCTTCATTTCCCGTCCTTGACAATGGTCTATCAGCAAGGCTACAGATATATCTCCAGATCTTGTCATACAGAAACTTGAAAGTGGCAGTAGGTGATCGGCCTACAGAAGTAGGCATGCCAAGATAAAAATCATTTAACTCTTCACTCTGGACTTCCAATTTTCCTTTCACTCTTACTTTCACTTGATCAGGGCAATGCCGACCAAAGAAAATAGATGACTTATCAAGATTTATTTTCTGGCCTGAACCATCACAATAGACCTTGAGAGTATTTTTGAGGGCATCAACACTCCGATTATCACTTCTTGCAAAAAAGATACTGTCGTCTGCAAACAATAAATGGGATATAGGAGGACCAAGTCTACCATTGCGAATACCATAGAGCTCACCTTGGACTTCCTGTTGTTGCAGCATACTCGACAAACCCTCTGTGCAGAGAAGGAATAAATACGGACTTATTGGATCCCCCTGACGAATCCCCCTGGATGGCACCACCGGTTCAGTGAGTTCACCATTAACACGAATGGCATAACGAACACAAGTTACACATCTCATCACCGATTGTATCCAAATAGGATCAAAAACGAGTTTACACAGACAACCATGTAGGTAGTTCCACTCTACCCTATCATAAGACTTCATCATATCAATTTTGAGAGCAAAGAAGGGTCTCTTGGAATGTTGGTTGCGAATTGTGTGTAAACACTCGAAGGCAATCAAGGCATTGTCTGTAATGAGTCTACCCGGAACAAAGGCACTCTGATGTTCTGAAATAATTATCGGAAGAATAACCTTGAGCCTGTTTGCCAAAACCTTTGAGGCAATTTTGTAGAGGACGTTGCATAAACTTATAGGCCTGAAGTTCTTCAGGTTCTTCGGTTTAGCAACTTTAGGAATCAACACAATGATCGAGTCACACAGACCATCAGGTATCTCCCCTCCACATAAGAAGCTTCTGACAGCATTACAAATTTCCGCTTTTAAAAAATCCCAATGAGTTTGACAAAATAAAGCCGGAAATCCATCGGGCCCCGGCGCCTTTGTGGGACCCATCTGAAAAAGTGCAGTCTCAATTTCCTCATCAGTATATGGTTTGCACAAATCATCATTCATATCCGACGTAACCTTGACAGGAATTGAGCTGAGCACTTCATCCACTGAAGTACAAGTTTCCGACAAAAAAAGTTGTTCTTAGAACCGATGAACCATACCTTTAATCTCTCCTTGAACTTCACACTTTGAGCCATCTTCCCGCACAAGAGAATCAATTCTATTAGATTTCTTTCATGTTGTCGCTCTAGCATGGAAGAAAGAAGTATTGCGGTCTTCCTCTCGGAGCCACTCCACCCTTGAGCGCTGCCGAGCCATTATTTCTTCGCATTCAAACAGCTCACAAAGTTTGCGCTCTACATCCCTTTCTTCTTTCACATTTTCCTCTGAAACAGGTTGTCCCCGAAGGAAAAACAACTGTTGTTCAAATTTTTGGATCTTCTTATGAATCGATCCAAAAGTTGCCTGACTCCAGTTCTTTAACACTGGCGCCATTCTGTTCAACGTCGACCATGTCGAGCTAAGTGAGGGCCCCCCCCACACTTTCCGCCTTCCAGGCCGATTCTAGGACCTCCTTGTAGTCAGGATCCCATCGCCACATAGCCTCCATACGAGACAGCATACGAGACAGCATGAAAGTCGTACATCAAAAAGAGGGTTATCAGTATCACAGAACGATGGCTTCTACTATATTTGTATCACACCAAGCAAAGTAGCTCCATAGTGCTCTCACCTTTTCCCAGGCAGCCCTTGAAAAAAAAACAAGCTCAAAAGACAACAGGTGTCACTGGACTTGTAGAGACATTTGCATCCGTTTGAAGTCTTTTTGTTTTGCTCCGAAACTATGAATATCCCACGGACATTTGCGAACTAGAAACATATACTCCAGTTTGCCACGGGCTAAATTCATGTATGAGCTGTTGAACTTGCAGCTATAGCCGTGCTTTGGACAGTTTGGGAAGTTCGGAAATGATCCACGGTTTTGCAAATTCACTTGGCTTATTTGGCTTGAAGGTTTCTTTGGGGCCGACTGCGGATGATTGTAAAGCAGCGTCGTCCTTTTGTATCGGCGCGCTTAAAGATCATCTGAAGGAGCCTTAAAAATTTGCGACACTGGTCTGGTAATTGAAGTACGGCTCCATGCCCAGTTTAGAACACTTTCCTGAGAGCTGTAACTGCTTCAACTATGGAGCTCCTCCGTTTCAGCCGGGAGCCATATATTCCAGTGTTTTTTTTTAAAAAAAAATGTGTTTGCAAAATTTCGCTCATCTGCTCTCAGCTGTCAGCTCTAAGTGGTCATCATCTGGCGATCGCGAGCATCCACATATTTTTTTTCATAAAAAGTATATACTAATATCGCTAAGATGCCAATTACACTAAGCCTCCGTAAAAACACAAATACAGTGCCATGATGGCATTACGGATGCACAATACAATAAAATTATAGAAAAAAGTTGCCTACATTGATTATTCCTTGTAGCAGCAATACAAATATCACCAAGACAATACTAAAAGTCCGGCTTCTTCAATAGCAACGCCTCCAAGAAGGAAACGGTGAATAAGCGCCATCGTCGCGCGATAATAGATCATGGTTTTTCACCCTGGGAGAAGTCCCCGTTCACAAAACAGTGCCTTCAATAATGTCATTATCAAGCGCAACCAATTAAGACCAGACCTTATATTTTCACCCTATAAGGTAGGACTCTGAACTTCTCCTGTGATGTCGCTCCCACTTATCGATGCCGCTTCCTACGAGTCATGAATGATCAAGCAAGTTCCTCATGGCCACAAAGATTCGAACCACCATTGGTAGTCCTCAGAACTCTATCTTCCATGTTATTCTTCGTCCCTGACTTCATCACGGACCGTAAGACGTGTCCCATGATGACAACATACAACAGAGCTTCGTAACACTCACTCTAAAACCAAACAGTCAGAACAATATGGGTGCGCACGACTGAAATCCCATCCGATCTAGCAATCTCTAGGCATGAGGCGCCACTAGAGTTCGCTGATGGAGCGTTCCGGAACTCAACACTCCGACCAGATCAATGAGAGCATGCATCAAGCAGATCATTTTCTTGGCGTGAAAGGAACCCTAGGTCCGCCTTCTTTATTCGGGCACACCAGCAGGCCTCCACGCTGCCGGCCGACCACCTCCGGCGAAGGAGGAGGCCACTCCTAACCATAGATCTGTCGGTGAGACCTCCGATACCAACACCCATCACCAGAGTAGACCACAACATCGTAGGTGGAGGAGATCACCAACGGGAGGGAGAGGCATCAGGGGATCCGCTGGTCATTTCCAATCACGGTCGTGCCGCCCAGGGCATCAGATCTGGAGACCACAAGGTCACCCCCGCCGCCAGCTGCATCACCGACCGCTGCTCGAGCACTGCCACCCGCCGCCATGGCGAGTGCGACGACGAGGAACAACACAACGTAGACCACCTTCATATGGCTGCCGCCACGGAATCCGCCCTGGACCCCACCACGTGGGAGCCTGACCAGCCCCAGAGGTGAAACCCGCCGCCGCCGAGAGCTTCCCGATCTTTGCCCTAGTGTGCGCGCCTACAACGGCGAAGAAGGGGCGGGGGAAGTATGGGTCAAGAGCAGCGACGGCTAGGCTTGCGCCCGAGTCGCCCGGGGAGGGGGGGACGCGGGTCTGTTATGCCTTGTTACCAACATCAACCAAAGTTTTAAATAGCCGGCTATTGCATTTAGCTGCGGTAATTTTAGAAGCTATAAAAGGCTATAGCCGGGCTATAGCGCAGCTATGCCATTTAGCCGTTTTGCAAAATAATAAATAAAAAATGAAAATTTAAGAAGTATATATACGTTTATATATCAACAATTCACTGATGCATAACAGGACATTCTTCTATTCACATATTACAACATTAAGTAGCAGCAACCTGTGAATGGAATGCTGGAAGCATGTGCGGCGGGCTATTTAGCAGCGGGCTAGTGAGAGTAGCCGGGTTTACTAGCGTTTGTGGTCAATTTTGGTTCGCGCTGAAAATTTTGGTCCAAATTTTTTGGAACCAAAGGCAAAAATTTAGCGGGCTAAGGGGCTAAACTAAGGCTAAATGGTTATAGTCGGACTATTAGCGGCTATTTCCAATTTAGCTTTTAAATGCCTTAGCCGTAGCCGCAAGCCTCTAGAAAGGCTATAGCCTGGCTATAGCCTGGTTATAGCCGTCTATTTAAAACTTTGGCATCAACACATGATATAGTCAGCAAAGTGACAACAAAGGGATGTTAATATAACCATTTCCTTTGACGTCAAGTTCTTAGTCTCCATATCACCATGGCGTGCAAATCCATCCATCCAAAGGAATTGGGACAAGAAAGAAAAAGAAAACGTGCTCGAGGCAGCACAACGAACACTAGCTGAGCGAGCGAACCCTCTTCTGAATTCTGAATTCCTTACCAGGGGGTGGAGGCAGGGCGCGAGCCGGCCGGAGCTAGCACCGGAAGCCCACGCCATGTCCACCTCCGCCGTGACCGTGAGCTTCTACTGCCACACCTGCGGCGCGAGGTTCTCGCTCCCCGCCCCGCCCTCCTCGTTCCACTTCACCCTCTGCCCCCGTTGCCGCCAGGACTACCTCGACGACTCCCCCGCGCCGCCCTACCAAGCGCCCCAGCCGGTCTTGCCGCCTCGACCACCCCCATGCGCCATACCCTGGCCGTCGCGCTCCCTCTCCTCTTCCATGCCGTTGCCGTTGCCGTTGCCGCCTCCGCCGATCCCGTCTTCGTCGTCGTTGGCTTCTTCCACGAGGTTGAGCACGCGCTCGCCCACCACCGCGGAGACCACGTCGGCGTCTTAGGATCTGCTTCCTCCTCCGCTTTCGCCTTGGTTGCTGCAGGCGTCCCCTCCGTTGGCGTCGCTGCCACTCCACCAACATCGCCGAGCCGAGCTACAGCTTGAGTCGTCTCCTCTGGCCCTGTCCCAGACCACGCCGACGTTTCAGGATCGGCTTCCGCCTCCGCCTCTGCCTAGGGATTCCCCGCTCCGCGGTCCATGGGATGGTGAATACATCTTCAGTCCCTCCGACTCTGACTACGAGAGCCCGCCACGGCCACCGCCGCCGCCTGTTTCCACCTCCGATGGCACGTTCGAGACGCCGCTCCAACAACTCGGCGGGCCACGAGCGGCGCCGCATCCTATGTTCGCCTACGACGCCACGTTCGAGACGCCGCGTCCTATGTTCGCCTACGACGCCACGTTCGACATGCCGCTCCAACGCGGCGGGTCACAAGCGGCGCCGGCGGAGTCCATCGCCGCACTGCCGACCGTCACCGTCACCGACACCGCGCTGGTCTGCCCCATCTGCACCGACCCCCTCCTGGCCTCGGCGCCCGCGCGCCGGCTCCCCTGCAGCCACCTGTACCACTCCGACTGCATCGTCACGTGGCTGTCGCTGCGCAATTCCTGCCCAGTGTGCCGCGGCAGCATCCCGATGTTCGCCACAGATAGTGCTTCCTCACCATCGCCGCCGTCCCTCCACCCGACGCCGCCCGGCCGGAGGCGATCGCTACCAGGGACACACCGGATCAGAAGGATTTGCAGCAGGTTGTTTAGACGCATGGATATTAGCCGTAACGATCGTCAGACAGATAGCAGCGGCGATGTGCATGTCTGACGGATGGCATGGTTCTGCACTGATACGATCGTCGGTGTCCCAGCGCATTGCACGGACGTCATAGTTTTTCAGGTATTTCAGAACATGATTTTTCAGTATATCTGTGTGTGTCCATTGATACCTGAATGTGTTACCTATAATTACAATGGAAGTAAGTAACGGAGTGTGTTTATAATAACTTGTTCTTGCTCAAGCGAACTACTATTGTGGCAATGAAGGAGCCAATTCCCCGGGCCCGGCCTACGATGTCATGGGATGCAGACAACCCAAAATTTATCACAAAATAGTTGCAACGTAAGGTGTGCGGTTGTGTCCGTTTCACTGGAATCAATTTCTCCTTCGTATATTACATGTAAACATTGCAAATAGCTTAATAATAACATCATACTGAATTTGAATCCCCTATTCAAGGGTTCCTATTCACGGGCTCTCCGTCAGACAACTTCTTCTGTGCGCGGTGGGACTTCTTCCCATTACTTGTCTCTACATGAAATTTCCAATCCATCCCATTTCTAAAAGGTGTCTCAAATATTGGTGCGGCACCGGCACTCATGGTGTTGGCCTTTTTGCTCTCCTCTTAGACTTGTCATACCATGCCACTGTGCTATTGTTTTACACACGCCAACTCTAGTTTCGAGCATTGCTTCTGCTACATGAGAAGGCTAGTTATTTATAGATTGGGTGTTAAGTGCAGACTTCATTGTTACACCAAACTTCATTGTTACACAAGACTTCATTGTTACAATTTATGCAACCTAGGCCATCACGGGCCTGACAACTATTTTGTGATGAATTTTGGGTCCAGCCACACTTTTTGATAAACCAAGTTGTACTTTTCCGAAGTGGCATGCTTCATTACACCCCTCCCTCCCCAACTCAAACATGTCAAGTACACAAATCGCTATGTACCCCTTCATAACTTAATTACGAAGGGATAAAAAAATTGATTGAGACCAAATCTATACTTAAATAAAACCTTCCATCTTCCTTTGGGCAACAAAAGCCAAGCCCATTTTTTCTTTTGAAATCTAGTGTTTGAGATTAAAAAATATCACAACATGCCAACAAAAGAAACCTAGCGACCACCACAAAAAATATGGCCTCATTATTGGATTATGAGTAGTTGTCGAGTGCCGATGGCACTCGGCGAAGACCTGAATATATTTGGCAAAGGGTTTACCGAGTACCACACTTAGCAACTAGCACTCACTAATGACTTGGTAAACCCATCTATGCCGAGTGTACAGAAAACCCAGACGACACGATGACGATGGTGGTGTCTGTCTGCCGAGTGTTGGCCACGTGGCACTCGGCGAAGCAATTTTGGCCATGTGGCATGTGACCGACACTCAGAAACCAGGGGCTATATGCCGAGTGATGAGTAAAACTAAGTCCTAGGAGTCGACATGTTCTGCTAGGACTCATTGTCGACTATCGACTTGATGCCGAGTCACACCATGGGAACTTAGAAGCTCTGGTCATATCTAGGTGATTGTGAACCTACGGGGTCAGCTACTTAAGAGGACTGAGATGACTTACCAAAGTAGGACAAGGACAGAGTTAACGAGTTGGACTCGTGTATCTTGGTTAGGTTTCTGTAGGGCCGCAAATGTTGCAGGTCGAGGCCAGGGTTGCCACAATCCATGTGTTGGAATCCCTAGCCACCATCAGTCCTAGCGGGGCAAATCGGATTTTCACCGGCGCTTCTCCTCGTGCATGTGGATACCGATAGAGGTGTTGTACGATCAACACTAAGGCGACAAGCTGACATGATCTGCACACAATTTGAGAATCAGACGAAACAAGGAGTACATTGTCTTTCCTGACACACATTATCAAGTAGTTTCGCACATGCACGTTCCATGGTAATCTTGTGACCTAAACCCTAAGCATGTTCTGTGAGTTGGGTGGTAGATCCAGTAGAAAGTCTGTTTTACTCCTGACCGGTTGAAGGTTTTGTTAATTTAAGGTCGGGCTTTTAAAGTCTTATGTCTAAAAAAAGTTGGGCGGTAGAAATTTTGGTTTGCAAGTTCCACCCTGCGTAACCGAAAAGGGGCGACTGGGCCATGGCGTCAGGACTCCTGTGTTGCAATGCTCTCAATTTTGAAAAATATCTGCTCCTGCCCAAACAATTCATTTCTAGCTCTACCCAAGAAAAAGATATTCAAATACAGACAACAAAACCGCTCTTTTGCACATGTGACCACTCACTTTCATCGGCCTTAACTGATTGGAGTTTGAATTGGTCTGTCATTGGTTTGACAAGCTTTCTTAGATGAGATAAGACCGGGCTGACTTGGCAGCGAGTCCGGAAGTTCTCTTTCCTGGGCGACTTGATTCGTCCTTCGATTAGAAGACTCTGGTAGAAAAAGGCAGCTAGCTGAATCTTGTAATCTTGCACCGAAGGAGCTGGAAATAAGTAAATATCGGTATACTACCCGTCAATTTTTGTAAGTATCTGTTGTCTTTGGTAGAAACTGCTGCCGGCTGCGCTGTATTTTTGAACATTTGAAACCGCTGCAGCTACACCAACGCCTAAAAGCGTCAAAATTGGCGTCCAAAACATATAATAAGTGCTCTATTTTTGGACGTTCAGTGCCTTCGCAGCTGCGACTGACGGGATCACAAGTTCTACGGATGGATGCTGCTTTGCAAGAGAAATGTTACATCCATGAAGTGTGCATGCAAAAACAAAGCTTGGTACACACAAGAAAAATGATTGGAATATAACATTAGTACAGAACAGTCTTCACACGGCCTTTTTGGCCTATCACATACGCTTGATCAAACCGTCGCTATGAAGAGATGTGCGATAAAGCCGAACAACACACACAATTTTATTAACCGTGTGCAATAGGTAAGAAATCACAGATAGCCTTGGTCCAGAATCGTGTACAAAGTACACGATTATTTGTACTTAACCATTGGGAGTAAAGTATATCGCAAACGGTATTATGCACAGCCTTGCCATGTGTGCTATTGCATACTAGTATATATACCATTATCAACATTGCAAGAATATTTTGTTTTTATTATACATCTCATATACCTTATGCGCTTGCATTTTTACATAATATGTACATGAATTTTGACATACATTGAATTTCTAGCAATATAAATGAGTTAGCTAGCTGTTGTATATTTCTTGGTTACGTCTTCGTCTCGTAGACATAGGTTTTGTTGGCAACGATTCACCATATCTGGTGGCAGCCCTTGTTGAACATTCACTTCAATCTTCCCATCTCCTTTGTGAAATGTGGGCAACATTTTGCAGTGAACCCAAATCTCAGAAAGGTGATGGACAATCTGGGCCATAGCTCAGATGATAATATGCATCTCATCTGTTTGGAAATAGAGAACTAATAAGTAGCAAAGTAGAAGCAACATTAGAGCAATTTGGTTCCTTGAGATAGATACTCACCGATCTCGCTGCGGCTGTTACATCACTAAAAAGCAAATAAGATGGCACAACCAACCCATATGCTTGCATCCTCACTGGCCCTAATCTTGATGCAGCATTTAGAGTAGGAAAAACTGTAATATAAATTCATTAGAACTAGAAATTGATGTTAATGTTGATAAAATAAATGCAAGTTTAAGTCATTTGTGTTCTTACACAACAACAATTGAACAAAACTGTCCAATTCTTATGCAGTGCCACCAAATATCAACCCTATTATAAAAGAATGGAAACAGTATTAATATAAGATCTCATAGCAAGATCCGAAAGATACCATACCACACCGTGCTAATAGTGCTTACATAGTCAAGATCCGCACTATATTCTAATGGATTCGACCTTGCTAAACAGTGCTTACATAGCAGATCCACACTATATTCTAATTGATACGACCTTGCTAACAGTGCTTACATAGCAGATCCACACTATATATAAGTAAAAAATGCATGCTAACAACATATATCTCTGGCAAGGCGTCGCGTACACACGCGTAAGCTGGAGAAGATGAGGCGGCTTGACCGGCATTCTCGGCAACACCTGGAGCCTACGACCGCGCGGGTGGGAGTGAGACAACAGCGAGCAAGATGCCTGCGAGAAGATCAGTGTTAGAGACGGAGCTGTGGTGGTTGTCGCCGGCAGTGAGACCGGCCGGCCAGGGTCCATGCTGGTCCTGAAGAAGAGTGTGGCGGCTGTGGAATGCAAGTGAGACCGGACGGGGACCGCTAGTGTGGTACTTATAGATAAGGTGTAAGGTAGGGTTAGGCTTGTTGGGCCCTTATTGGACTTCTTTCACACACGACCTTTTTTAGAGAAAGCGTGTGCGATTTTAAATGACAGTCACATGTCGTATACAGTTTATGATAGAAAACTGTTTGCGATTGTGCAGATCGCACATGGACACTGTGATGAATGATGGCGCGGTGATGATGGTGCCAGAAAACTTGATTGCGTTTGTTGATGAAGTAAAATGACCGGCCAGTTGGAAACCCCAAGAGAAGGTTTGATGAATATAGCAGCAAGTTTTCCCTCAGTTATGAAACCAAGGTTTAATCGTCCAGGAGGAAAAAGACAAATACTCCAGATGGTGATGCCCACTAGCTGCGTGACACTCCAACAAGGGCGCCGTTAACGATAACTTGTTAGCGCGTCTTCAACCAGTAGCAATGTGGAACCTGCACACAACACAACCAAATACTTTGTTCCCAACTTACGATGAGGTTGTCAATCTCACTGGTTTGCTTGAAACAAAGGGTATGAGCATATCGAGTGGAAAGTGATAGTAATATGCGAGTAAAGTAAACAGTGCGAGTAAAGTAAATAGCTGACAGCAATATAAAGGAAATAGGACCGGGGTCCATAGTTCACTAGTGGTGTCTCTCCATAAGATAAAATAACACATGCTGGGTAAACAAATTATAGTTGGGCAATTGATAGAATAAAGACAACGTGCATGTCGTGAGGATCACTATGAGATTTACTCTGGGCATTACAACAAGATATATAGACCGCCATCCAACTGCATCTATGACTAATAATCCACTTGTGGCGAATCAATCCGAGAACTCCACAAGTATTAAGTTGCGAACAATAGATAACTGCATTAAGCAAAGTGTGTAATGTAAACAAAGCATATGCCCTTGAGCATATGAATGTTGTTTTCTTCCTAGTAGTAACAACACATCTACAACCTTAGAGGTTTCTGTCACTCCCCCAGATTAAATAGAGGCATGAACCCACTATCGAGCATAAATACCCCCTCTTGGAGTCACTAGCAACTACTCGGCCAAGATAGCTACTAACAACGGAGAGCATGCAAGATCATAAACAACATAGAGATAACATAAGATAATATTCAGCGTATCAACTCAATCATAACACCAATATTCATCGAATCTCAACAAACACAATATGTAGAATTACATAAAGGTAGTCTCGATCATGTAAAGCAACTCACGAGACCTAAACATGAAGCACATGGTGGAGAAGACAACCAACTAGCTACTGCTATGGACCCATAGTCCAAGGTAGACTACTCACTCATCGCACCGGAGGCAAGCATGGCGATGAAAAAGACCTCCAGTGGCGATTCCCCTCTCCGGCAGGGTGCCGGGAAGAGCTTCTGGACCCTCCCGATCTTTGGGTCGACAACGGCGACGGATCGCGATGTATTCTGGAAAAGTGATCGGGCGTTTAGGTTTTTCCCGTCGGGGGGTCTTTATAGGCGAAGGGGCGTCGTCAGAAGTGGTCCTGGTGGGGCTCACCACAGGGGGGCGCGGGCCAGCCCCAAGCCGCGCCCCCTGGTGGTGTGGCCCACCAGTGGCTCCTCTTCGTCTCCTCTTCGGTTCTCTGGAAGCTTCGGTAAATATCTGGACGTCTGGCTTTTGTTTCGTCCAATTCTGAGAATATTTCCTGTGTAACTTTTCTGAAACACAAAAACAGCATAAAACAGGGAACTGGCACTGTGGCATCTTGTTAATAGGTTAGTTCCGGAAAATGCATAAAAATGCCACGAAGTATAATGAAACACTAAGCAAATGGTGTAAAAACAAGCATGGAGCATGAAAAATTATAGATACGTTAGAGACGTATCAGCATCCCCAAGCTTAACTCCTGCTCGTCCTCGAGTAGGTAAGTGATAACAAAAGAAATAATTTTTGAGGTGATATGCACCTACACAATCTTGACCACATATATGTAAGCGTTGTGCGCTGGGATCAAAAGAACTTAAAACATGGGCATGAAAGATATAATCTTGATAGAAGAAACTTAGCAACCATGTTATAACATGAAAAAGAACACAAACGAAAGATCATGAAAATGAAACAATGAAAGTCAAACGTGTGTTCAAATTATATGGAAAAACATACAAATGGTTTTCAGCTTGTCCTTCATGAGAGAGCAAAACATAAATGCATAGGACACCTTCAAGTTTAAGAGGGCGACTAGATACAAATAATTTGAGAACAAGTGAAACCAACAATATGAATCAATCAATGAAAACTTTGGGACAATGCACATTATATTCAGAATGACAACTATGCTCTCTTAGACGGTGCATAAAGGTAGAAGGTGGAGACTCAACATAAAAGTAAAAGAAAGGCCCTTCACGGAGGGAAGCAGTGATTAAACATGTGCTAGAGCTTTTCATTTGTAAAACAGAGATAAAAATTGGGTTTTAAGAGGTGGTTGTTTCATGTCAACGACTGGCAATGGGGTCTTACTATCTTCCATAATAAACAAGTGAGAGCGGTTCCGAGTTCTTTGAAAATTTGGCACATTGGTGCTCTTTTATAAAGCTTTGGCACTCCTCCCCACCTTTTTTCCTTTCTCAAACCATGGCTAACCAATTCCATCGGGTGCCCACCAACATTCACATACCATGGAGGAGTGCCTTTTTTTCTTTTTTAGAATTAGATTGCAATGGTCTGACTAGCTCTCATGCAAAATTAATGATGAGCAGATGAAGCTGCCTAGTCGAGGGGTACTTAATTTAATATGGAAGATAGCAATTCCGACCACTATGTCCCCATGAGCTAGAAATAGTGGCACAAAATGAGAAGTAGTTGAAAGTTTTGAAAGGTAGCACATGAAAATTTACTTGGAATGACTTACAAATACCATGCATAGGAATTTATAGTGGACACAATGGCAAACTTGGTTTTTAGGAGTTGGATGCACTAGTAGAGCTCATACTCAGTACAAAATGAGGGCTAGCAAAAGACTGGAAGTGACCAACTAAGAGAGCAATAACGGCCATAATCATGCATAGCGACAAAGCGACATTAAAAGAAACATAAGATGGCATCAAAAGTCAAAAACTAAATGATCATAGAGGCAATGGCGACTTTGTATGAGTCTAACATGTGTGAGCATGCGCCAAGTCAACCCAAATAAAGCATCAAAGAGAAAACCAAAATAATGCTTCTAAATAATTAAAACAACGCATGATTTTTTTAAAGGCTCATTAAGCAATCTCAGTCATTTGAGACAAGTAATGCTATAGCAAAACCACAAAGCATACTATCAAAAAGACATCAAGCACGACATGCAAAAGCCCAGGCCGCAGTCTACACAAGCTCCTTCTTGTACCACTTTTTTGCATAAAGCTTTTTCTCATTTCCAACACCATTCGAACTTTTTATAAACAACTCTTTTGATGAAAACCAATAAAGATCAGAGGCAAAAATACACCTTGATGAAAAGATATGACAAGGTCTGAACGCAAATCAAGGCAAAAATGAAAACCAAAAGCAGTAGCGGAAAAAGAAGAACACCCGGTGAAATTGTAAGAATGAAAACGGAGTGTTCTTTGCAAGCATAAACATAAAGCACATGGTGGAGAAGACAACCAACTAGCTACTGCTATAGACCCATAGTCCAAGGTAGACTACTCACTCATCACGCCGGAGGCAAGCATGGTGATGAAGAAGACCTCTGGTGGCGATTCCCCTCTCCGGCAGGGAGCCGGGAAGAGCTTCTAGACCCTCCCGATCTTCGGGTCGACGGCTGATGGTGCCAAGTTGATGAAGTAAATAACCGGCCAGTTGGGAACCCCAAGAGGAAGGTGTGATGAGTATAGCAGCTTGTTTTCCCTCAGTTAAGAAACCAAGGTTTATCGTTCAGGAGAAGTGCAGACAATTACGACTGAAGGTGATGCTTGCTAGTTTGCGATAGCTTCGGACAATTTATATATGGCGCCTTGTCCAAGCTTTGCTTGCTAGCTGCAACGCAGAACCTGCACACAACACAACCAAGTACTTTGCTCCCAACTTGCGATGAGGTTGTCAATCTCACCGGTTTGCTTGAAACAAAGGTGATGAGCGTATCGAGTGGAAAACAGTAGAGTATGTGAGTAAAGTAAACAATGCGAGTAAAGTAAATAGGCGATAGCAATATGATAGAAATAGGACCGGGGTCCACAGTTCACTAGTGGTGTCTCTCCATAAGATAAATAACACATGCTGGGTAAACAAATTACAGTTGGGCAATTGATAGAATAAAGATAAACATGATATGTCAAGAAGATCACTATGAGATTTACTCTGGGCATTACAACAAAATACATAGACCGCCATCCAACTGCATCTATGACTAATAATCCACTTGTGGCGAATCAATCCGAGAACTCCACAAGTATTAAGTTGCGAACAACAGATAATTGCATTAAGCAAAGTGTGTAATGTAAACAAAGCATATGCCCTTGAGCATATGAATGTTGTTTTCTCCCTAGTAGCAACAGCACATCTACAACCTTAGAGGTTTCTGTCACTCCCCCAGGTTAAATAGAGGCATGAACCCACTATCGAGCATAAATACCCCCTCTTGGAGTCACTAGCAACTACTCGGCCGAGATAGCTACTAACAACGGAGAGCATGCAAGATCATAAACAACATAGAGATAACATAAGATATAATTTAGTACAGCAACTTAATCATAACACCAATATTCATCGGATCCCAACAAACCAAACATGTAGAATTACATAACGGTGATCTCAATCATGTAGGGCAGCTCATGAGATCTAAACATGAAGCACATGGTGGAGAAGACAACCATCTAGCTACTGCTATGGACCCATAGTCCAAGGTAGACTACTCACTCATCGCTCCGGAGGCAAGCATGGCGATGAAGAAGACCTCCGGTGGCGATTCCCCTCTCCGGCAGGGTGCCGGGAAGAGCTTCTGGACCCTCCCGATCTTCGGGTCGACGGCGGCGGCAGATCGCGATGTGTTCTGGAAAATTGATCGGGTACTTAGGTTTTTCCCGTCGGGGGGTCTTTATAGGCGAAGGGGCGATGTCAGGAGTGGCCCCAGGCCTCCTCACACCATGGCGGTGCGGCCAGGGCCTGGGCCGCGCCAGCCAGGCGTGAGGGCGGCCTGTGGCCCCTCTCCTACTCTCCTTCGGATCTCTGGAAGCTCCCGGACAAAATAAGACTTCAGGAACTTGTTTCGTCCAATTCCGAGAATATTTCCCGTGTATCACTTCTAAAACACAAAAACAGCAGAAAACAGGGAACTGGCACTGTGGCAACTTGTTAGTAGGTTAGTTCCAGAAAATGCATAAAAGTGCCACTAAGTGTAACGAAACATTAGGCAAATGGTGTAAAAACAAGCATGGAGCATCAAAAATTATAGATACATTGGAGACGTATCAAGCATCCCCAAGCTTAACTCCTGCTCGTCCTCGAGTAGGTAAGTGATAACAAAAGAATAATTTTTGAGGTGACATGCACCTGCACAATCTTGATCATATATGTAAGCATTTGTGAGCTGGGATCATAAGAACTTAAAACATGGGCATGAAAGATATAATCTTGACAATAGAAACTTAGCAACCATGTTGTAAACATGCAAATGAACACAAACAAAAGATCATGAAAATGAAACAATGAAAGTCAAACATGTGTTCAAATCATAAGGAAAAACATACAAATGGTTTTCAGCTTGTCCTTCAAAGAGAGCAAAACATAAATGCATAGGACACCTTCAAGTTTAAGAGGGCGACTAGATACAAATAATTTAAGAACAAGTGAAACCAACAATATGAATCAATCAATGAAAACTTTGGGACAATGCACATTATACTAAGAATGACAACTATGCTCTCTTAGATAGTGCATAAAGATAGAAGGTGGTGACTCAACATAAAAGTAGAAGAAAGGCCCTTCGCAGAGGGAAGCAGTGATTGCAAGTTTTATAACCTTCAAAAATTATGGTACTTACCGGCTTTGAGCTCTCATTGCCCCCATCATAAGCATCTTGAATGGTTAAAGTTAATGCGAGAACAATTATGATGCATATGCTTGACAAATCATAAGTTGAAAACCTCGTGTCCCGTGAATACGAGTACCCAAACCTCATGCTACTTTACTTAGAGTCCCAAGCAAGGCTCTTGTCATTGTAAATATATGCATATCATTGAGAACCACCAATGGGGTACCTCCGTACCCGATGACATGGAACAAGCCCACATCAAAATGACAGGACAAGCAGACAATGAACACCTCGACATCTCTTTTATTTGCCATTTGTTTAGCTTTTTATTGTGAGATGCGTCGTCGAATGTTCACCATGGGTATGCTGCAAATTTCCACCATGAATTATGCATGGCTTAGATTAGCGGCCCGGCGTTTCCCTAACACATATACAAACTCCATGATCCCCACAAGATTCCCAATTCATTTCACACCGCGGGCATCCATAAACAAAAGATCACGATATCAACTCAAATAAGAAGTGCAATGTTGAAAGCTTGCCCATGACTGCATGGCTGGGCTAGTCTCCAACTTACAACTTGCAAGCATAACAACTCAACATAAGAGACCACAATGTCAAATTTTTAAGAACAGGAAAAAGTAAAGTGTGCCTTCCGGTTCGTGAGAGCTTTACTGACCGAATTTCGCATAACACTGGTAAGAGTTTAATTTGAAGAGAAAATAAAAGCAAGTCAAATTTACTTGGAATAGCAAATTGCTAGTAGATATGTATGGTGGACACTTTGGAAAACTTTGGCTTTTAGGAGTTGGATGCACGAGTAGAGCTCATACTCAGTACAAGGCGAGGGCTAGCAAAAGACTGGGAGCGACCAACTAAGAGAGCAATAATGGCCATAATCATGCAATGCGACAAAGCGACATTAAAAGAAGCATAAGATGGCATCAAAAGTCAAAAACTAAATGATCATAGAGGCTATTGGCGACTTTGTAAGACTCTAACATGTGTGAGCATGCGCCAAGTCAACCTAAATAAAGCATCAAGGAGAAAACCAAAATAATGCTTCCAAATAATTAAAAACAACGCATGATTTTTTCAAAGGCTCATTAAGCAATCTCAGTTATTTGAGACAAGTCATGCTACAGAAAAACCACTAAGCATACCATCAAAAAGACATCAAGCATGACATGAAAAAGCCTAAGCCGTAGTCTACACAAACTCCTTCTTGTACCACTATTTTGCATAAAGCTTTTGCTCTTTTCCAACACCATTTGAAATTTTTAAAGACACCTCTTTTGATGAAAACCAATAAAGATCAGAGGCAAAAATACACCTTGATGAAAAGATATGACAAGGTCTGAACGCAAATCAAGGCAAAAATGAAAACCAAAAGCAGTAGCGGAAAAAGAAGAACACCCGGTGAAATTGTAAGAATGAAAACGGAGTGTTCTTTGCAAATGAAAACGAGTACATCTCCTCCAAAGGAAATTTGTTTGGGTCCAACCATTTATTGCAGCAAACAAACTAAAATAACTAAGAAAACTAAAACAACTGACGCTCCAAGAAAAACACATAGTGCATGAAGCAATAAAAATATAGTGTCTTGAAAGGTGACCTGATTTTTGCCGATGAAGAAGGGGTGCCTCGGAGGCATCCCCAAGCTTTGACGCTTGTACTTCTTTGGATATTTCTTGGGGGTTGCATGTGCATCCCCAAGCTTGAGCTTTTGTCCATTCTTCAACTCATCTCATCATTCTCCAATCCCTACACTTGAAAACTTCCTTCATACAAAACTAAACACAATTCTATTAGCAACATTAGTGTAGCATAACATATAATCAACCTCTTTTTGCTTCAAGTTTCAACTCAAAACCACCACATATATAGCAAATACTACTGTAGCAACTTCCCCAAAAGTTCCGTGATCAAAAGAACTCAAAAGAAAGCAATAAAGTGGCAAACACAAATATTGGCAGAAATCTGTCAAAACAGAACAGCTGACAAAGGCTGAATTTTTGAGGGGTTTTATGTTTCTCAAATCAAAAAGTGTTCAACTAACGAAAGTTTGTATATAACCTGGGTCATATGCACAAGAAATCGCAGGTCCAAAAGATATACAAAGAATTTATACGAATTTTTACTGTGCAGCACCGAAAACAGTTTCAGGACAGCAACATCCCCAAATCTTTACCTCACTCGAATTAGAGGCTCCTCTTGGCACAAAAACGAAATAAACAAGATAAGGAGCAGTCATTACAGTAGTAATGACTTCCAAGACTCAAATAAAAGAAAAAGTACTGAAAATAAAACATTGGGTTATCTCCCAAGAGTGCTTTTCTTTAACGCCTTTGAGCTAGGCGCAGAGAATTGCGAATCAAGTAACAATGAAAGGGGGATTAGGATCCACTATAGGAATAAAGAAATGAATACTATCTAATTGAGGTTTTGAGTATCCCTTGTAGTCACGCTTTGGTACACTATTTTCATCAAAAAGATTTTCAGGACAAATCCAACTAAAATTAGTTACCAAGGCATTATGAATTCCTACAAGCTTACAAGGTATTGGCAATCTAGAATCTTCGTTGGGTGTACCAACAATTTCAACAGGCGAGCCAAGCTTATTAAACTTCTTAAAAACTTTCCTAGCCTCAATTGCAACATCTCTAAATTCTATGCGCAAAGTTTCCAAGATAAAAGCTTTCTTTTCGGGATCCTCAATTTCATGAAGCTTAAGGAACATGTATTGCGTAAAAAGATTAAGACTAGCAAACCTAGTTTCTAACATGTGAATTAAATAAGCAGAAGCAACTTCAATACTAGGAGCTAGCTCAACCAAAGATTTTTCCTCAACTTCCTTATGCATACTAATGTGATTAAAGAACTCCTCAATGTTACTTTTTCCAATAATTGAACCACTACCTACTGAGAGGTCCTCCAGAACGTACTTAGGGAACAGCATGATGAACTAAAAGCGAAGAAATAACAACTACCAAGGATTCTAATTTTTTTGGGTTTTTGATATAAAACGATGCAGGTAAAATAAATAAAGTAAAGCAAAACAATAACAAAGTAAAGGATGTGCGTGCGAAAACTCCCCTCGCAGAAGTCTTCCATTCTTCCCCGGCAACGGCGCCAGAAAAGAAGCTTGATGGTGCCAAGTTGATGAAGTAAATAACCGGCCAGTTGGGAACCCCAAGAGGAATGTGTGATGAGTATAGCAGCTTGTTTTCCCTCAGTTAAGAAACCAAGGTTTATCGTTCAGGAGAAGAGCAGACAATTACGACTGAAGGTGATGCTTGCTAGTTTGCGACAGCATTGGACAATTTATATATGGCACCTCGTCCAAGCTTTGCTTGCTAGCTGCAACGCGGAACCTGCACACAACACAACCAAGTACTTTGCTCCCAACTTGCGATGAGGTTGTCAATCTCACCGGTTTGCTTGAAACAAAGGTGATGAGCGTATCGAGTGGAAAACAGTAGAGTATGCGAGTAAAGTAAACAGTGCGAGTAAAGTAAACAGGTGATAGCAATATGATAGAAATAGGACCGGGGTCCACAGTTCACTAGTGGTGTCTCTCCATAAGATAAATAACACATGCTGGGTAAACAAATTACAGTTGGGCAATTGATAGAATAAAGATAAACGTGATATGTCAAGAAGATCACTATGAGATTTACTCTGGGCATTACAACAAAATACATAGACCGCCATCCAACTGCATCTATGACTAATAATCCACTTGTGGCGAATCAATCCGAGAACTCCACAAGTATTAAGTTGTGAACAACAGATAATTGCATTAAGCAAAGTGTGTAATGTAAACAAAGCATATGCCCTTGAGCATATGAATGTTGTTTTCTCCCTAGTAGCAACAACACATCTACAACCTTAGAGGTTTCTGTCACTCCCCCAGGTTAAATAGAGGCATGAACCCACTATCGAGCATAAATACCCCCTCTTGGAGTCACTAGCAACTACTCGGCCAAGATAGCTACTAACAACGGAGAGCATGCAAGATCATAAACAACATAGAGATAACATAAGATATAATTCAGTACAACAACTTAATCATAACACCAATATTCATCGGATCCCAATAAACCAAACATGTAGAATTACATAACGGTGATCTCAATCATGTAGGGCAGCTCATGAGATCTAAACATGAAGCACATGGTGGAGAAGACAACCATCTAGCTACTGCTATGGACCCATAGTCCAAGGTAGACTACTCACTCATCGCTCCGGAGGCAAGCATGGCGATGAAGAAGACCTCCGGTGGCGATTCCCCTCTCTGGCAGGGTGCCGGGAAGAGCTTCTGGACCCTCCCGATCTTCGGGTCGATGGCGGCGGCAGATCGCGATGTGTTCTGGAAAATTGATCGGGTACTTAGGTTTTTCCCGTCGGGGGGTCTTTATAGGCGAAGGGGCTATGTTAGGAGTGGCCCCAGGCCTCCTCACACCATGGCGGCGCGGCCAGGGCCTGGGCCGCGCCAGCCAGGCGTGAGGGTGGCCTGTGGCCCCTCTCCTACTCTCCTTTGGATCTCTGGAAGCTCCCGGACAAAATAAGACTTCAGGAACTTGTTTCGTCCAATTTCGAGAATATTTCCTGTGTATCACTTCTGAAACACAAAAACAGCAGAAAATAGGGAACTGGCACTATGGCAACTTGTTAGTAGGTTAGTTTCGGAAAATGCATAAAAGTGCCACTAAGTGTAACGAAACATTAGGCAAATGGTATAAAAACAAGCATGGAGCATCAAAAATTATAGATACGTTAGAGACATATCAACGGTGGCGACGGATCGCGATGTATTCTAGAAAAGTGATCGGTCATTTAGGTTTTTCCCGTCAAGGGGTCTTTATAGGCGAAGGAGCATCGTCAGAAGTGGTCCTGGTGGGGCTCACCACAGGGGGGCGCGGGCCAGCCCCAGGCCGCGCCCCCTGGTGGTGTGGCCCACCAGTGGCTCCTCTCCATCTCCTCTTCGGTTCTCTGGAAGCTTCGGTAAATATCTGGACGTCTGGCTTTTGTTTCGTCCAATTCCGAGAATATTTCCTGTGTAACTTTTCTGAAACACAAAAATAGCAGAAAACAGGGAACTGGCACTGTGGCATCTTGTTAATAGGTTAGTTCCGGAAAATGCATAAAAATGCCACGAAGTATAACGAAACACTAAGCAAATGGTGTAAAAA
Source organism: Dactylis glomerata (assembly GCA_007115705.1). Classification (NCBI taxonomy): domain Eukaryota; kingdom Viridiplantae; phylum Streptophyta; class Magnoliopsida; order Poales; family Poaceae; genus Dactylis; species Dactylis glomerata. Next base: position 402,543 of record QXEO01000697.1, read on the forward strand.
CAAGCATGGAGCATCAAAAATTATAGATACGTTAGAGACGTATCAATGAATTATGTGTGATACAAATAATATCATACGGTTAATGACTGGATACTCGTTTTCTATGAACTAAATTCAAAATATATAACTTCATATATAACATATAGATTACCCATGTACATAATCGAACTTATTCAAGGAGAGCTACATTGAGATGATCTACATGGGTATTGTACCCAGCCAATTGAAAACACTTACTAGCAATCTCGAATCCTAGGCGAGCATCTAGAGCGGCATACTTGACTTGTTCAAAGCTAACCGGTACGTTGACCCATCCATCTCTTCTGATAGCTACTACCTCCAGATCATTTTTAGAAAGATTGGTTCCAATGTATGCATTCGCCAGAGCATAGAGACCTAGAGGATAGTTGAAGGTTGGGGATCTCCCTTTGGATGTCGCGCTCCCTGAGAATTTTGATTCCGTAGTACTCCAACATCTGGACATCACGTTTTGCTGTGCCCCAGAATATGATCTCACCTCATCGTTGTTCAGGAACTCCCTTAGGAGCTCCGGCACTACATCCGCGTGGCATATCTGGAAGACCAAAGTCTCGGATGCCACAAAGAATTACAGGATGGTGGCGCGTTGCTTATTCTCTGGCGGAAGGTTCTTCTGCTTCACAATCTTCACTGCGTCGGTGTACTCGCAGTCCAGGCCAACGCACATGGAATTCTCTGGTGTGTGGTCGGGAAACTCCAGCTGCACGCGATAGATCCACATCTCCACGCGCCATGCTCGGAGAGTGACTGTCACCCTGAAGTGCATGCCTTGCTCGACGAAATAGTACAGCCTGCTCCTGGGTATGGACGTCATAGCAAGCACTCGGTCTCTAAATTTCGATGCAGTAGAATGACGGAAAGATCAAGTGGAAAATACTAGGATTGTGGCCGGGGTGCTGATCTCATCTCGTGATCGATCTTAATATTTTTTTAGTGCATTAATCAATCTACAAACCGTATCATTAATTTACTGATCAATGTGAGCACGCTGACACCGGATTTCAGGCGGCTAGCCAAGGAAGCGCCACTATCGCCAGGCGCGTACTTGGAATGCTGGAGGAAGGCGAGAGCTCACGCGGTGATCGAAATGCAAGGAGGCAATATTGGGAACACACACGATTAATGTGGCTTCCGCGCCAGCGATGGACCAGGAAAAAGGAAACGATTGGCACAGCGTAAGCATCACAAAATAAAAGCACACGACATTCCATAGAAAGTCATATGTGACGATAGTGACGATTAGTAATGATAATCCGTGTGCGATATTTCCACACACGGTTTACTTAATATCTCCATTTGTGTTGTGCCCACGCTGGAGCCCGTCCGGGCCTCCGACACACGATATGTTTCCCAGCTCGTATGCGATAAATCACACTACACATGTGCACACGTCTTCCGTTTACAACGGGGGAGGGGGGGGGGGCTTAAAAGGTCCGATCTATACTAGTATAACATGATTTAAAAATGTTCTAGAGCTCAAATTGTTCTTTATATATTTTTCCGGTGATAACTATGATAACAATAAAAATAAGTCATTGGAGCATGTCAACATAAGGTTAATTTGGATTTGAAGATCTCGCTCAGAGAAAGTTGAACGACAACACTTGGTAATTTGAATCTGCAATGAATCTTGAGGATGTTGTGGAAGGATAAATTTTGGATTCTTCCGCAATCGTACTTTTGAGAAATCGAGAGTACATTTATTTGTTCAGTTAGAGCTCAATCCAGGTGGTAAATGAGAGCCACACACACATAGAGACCCATGTACCTAGATTGAGATCCCCGACAATGGGTAGAAGTCCTACTCCGGACTTCTGTTGTATTATGTATGATGTATGTAGAGGTAACAAGGTAGAGATGAGGCTGGGGGCGATTTACATGGTGATTTCGAAGAGGCTATGGTGGATGACCTAGTGTGTAAAGAACCCTAGATCAGTCGTGGACATGTATGTTGATAGAGATGGCGGCGACCCTGATGTGGTTTTTGAATTGTATGTCCTTTTAGGAGCCTATAGTCCCCATTTATACAGTGGGTTGGATGAAGTTTCTCATCTTGTACTCCAAGTCTTGTAGAGCCTGAGTCAGATTACGATTTATTAGGAGTCTGAGTTCCACAACCCGAGCTTGTCACAGTGGATTCCCAAGTCTTTCTTTTGCAGGGAGTGGATTCCCAAGTCTTGGCATTCATGATTTTGTGGGCAAGATGGGAGTAGCCATATGTATACCGTAGTTCTACGTGATGGCCCTATACATCATCGATATATGTGATCTTTTTGTTTGCTTGCGCATGAATACGATGGCCAACAAGAGCTTTGCATCCTCAAGCTTGCGTCGCGCTAGAATCTTATATAGCTAATGTTTACAATGTATTTGAGTCCAACATATTTATCTATTGAATGACTGGATCTTTATCCAAATACGATGATCCTTCCTTTTTTTTATCCTCAAATCCTAACACGCCTTGTTTTTACATCTTCGCCTTTCCCCCCCTAAGTCTCACCTTATCTTCTACGTGCTTCTCACGCCGACTCATCCATCGGTTGCCTCCCTCTTCCAATGTAAGTGGTGCTAACTCACCCTCTTCCTCCAACCATGACCACCACCAACCCTGTCGCCACCCACGGCCATCTCCACTAGCCACGGTTTCAAAAGAAAACAAATTCCTTTTGTGGGCATTCTTGTTTTTGGTAGATTTGGAGTAAATTGCAAGAAAGCACCACAGTTGGGTCAAAGTTGTCAAAGACCCAATAGATTGCCCCAAATATGTATTGCAGTTTTTCTTGCACCAGGGAATAAGCCCATGATTACATCCCATTTCGGAAAAAAAATATTGGTACCTTCTGTTAGACTTTGTTTAAAAAACTAATATGCATGCACGTTGCAAAATGCGGTCACTTACTGAAGTAGAAGCTCTCATCTTTTTTTTTTTTTGCTAATTGTAGATGCTCTCATCTTAGGCAGGACCGATTCTTACTGTTTTGGTTTGACCGGCATGCAGCAACGCGACACGGTAAGAAAGATCCGGTCGTTTACGCAGGCATACCTTGCCATCGGCCAACCGCGATAGCAACTGAAGCAATATTATACGTATGTGTGCACACGTGAGCAGTGAGCGCCGAGAAGGTGAAATTGGCGTTGCCTTTCGCCGAACCACCCGAACCTCCACGCCCCAAGTTGGCGACCAAATTCGAAGCATCTTTGCACCGCACCCTGTCGCCGGCGGCGGTCAAGCCGGCGTCTCGCCATTATATAAGCAGGCTTCCTACATCTTCTGGCCTCACAAACACAACAAGCAACTAGCTAGCTCTCGATCAATCTCACGGAAGTTCTTGCCTAGCGGATCGATTCGCTCGTGTCGTGTGTGGCCAAAACTCGGGAGCTCGTGGCAATGGAGTTCGAGATGGGTCAGATGGTGAACCAGCATGGGGCGCTGCTCAAGGTCGGGCTGTTCGTCCTGGTGCAGGCGCTGGTGTACCTCATCCTCGCCCAGTCGTCCTCCGTCTTCTCCACCACCAAGACCCTCGGCAGCCTCCACCCGTCGAGGTCCCTCTGCGCCCGCCGCATGGTCGCGCTGCTCTCCGACCTGCCTCTCGGCGGGGAGCCCTCGCCCCGCGCCGTCTCCTGGGAGCCGATGTCGCCCGTGGCCGTGGCTGTGGCCGCCCACAAGAAGAAGGATTAGTAAACTAAGCACGATTTGGGACACGGACGCAGACTGAGTATTCACCATTCTTTGATTGATCGCTTTGTTCTTTTGGGATTGTATATGCAAATTGCACTTGTACAATGTACACACGACCAAGTGAGATTATAATTTGGTTACACATACAGTCGTTCGTAATCGTGTCCCTGTGTTACGAGGAGGCGAGGAGAGACTTTCCAAATTGCGAAAAGAGAGTCGTTCAGCATGCTTTTCCATTTCCTAGTGATTGGGCCACTACAATGGCTACGCCGATTCACGGAATTTTCATTACGAATAGGAAAAAACACTATTTCAAAACTTCCTCCGATTAGGAAGGAATGTCGACGAGTTAGTATAACTTTCTATTCAGTTGGATTAAATCTTTTAACAATTTGTTTCAATCGGAGGAAGTACGGTTTTTCTAGAACACATTTTATATACTGTCTCATCTTAAATACAACTACGTCCTAGAAAATTTCCAAATACGACGTATATATGATCAAAGAGCTGCATGGTGTATTAAATCCATATGAATTGCTCCCATATATGTCTGTTTCCATACAAAATAAGTATATCTACTCCATTTCGGAGGTGGTGTTTTGGCTCTCAAGTGCATATGAACATATTATGAAAAATACCCAAAAACCAAAATTGAAAATGTCAAAAAAGGAAGAAAAATCTGTGTGTACATCCCAGCATTATATATTTGCTCACAAGTTTTTGGGAAAAAACAACATTTTATGTGGTTTGTGCAAAAAAGACAACAAACAATTATCATGTGAATAGTCATATTGAAGCATCAAAATTTGTCATTTTTACACACACACAAAAAATATTCCCTTTTCCCGGAAACTTATGTACAAACATAGAATATCCGGATGTACATGTAGATATTTTTTTGACATTATGAAGTGTGTTTTCAAATAATGGGTTCATATGCACCCGAGAGCCAAATTGCATTTCCGTACAACTCTATTTTTTTCTACTCACTACGTAGTACTCCGTCCTTCATGAAATAGCACTAGTGGAAAAAGAGGCTTCTATCTGCCACCTTTAGTCCCCAAACTATTTGGGCCGGGACTAAAGGTGGCATTAGTCCCGGTTCGTGCCGCTGGGACCTAGTCCCGGTTCGTAATGGACCTTTAGTCCCGGTCGTTAACACGGACCGGGACAAAAGGGTTGGCGGGCGGGAACCCCACGGGCGGTGGCCTTTAGTCCCGGCCCGTGTTAACGACCGGGACTAAAGGATGACCTTTAATCCCGGCCTTTAACACGGACCGGGACTAAAGGCCTTCGCCTACAAAATCGAGCTTCTCTTCCCCCGAGCCTGCCAGTACACTAATGGTGGTCGGAAGCTTGGATTGAGTGGAGAGGTCATGCCCGATTTTTTTATCAAAATTATCCAAGATTTTGAGTTATTTCATCTATCTAATTGGTTCAAAAGGTTAGCAACTTTACTCTCTCGTCTTTAATTGCTAATTTAGCTCATATAATGCTCTAGATGTGGTGAGATTTGTGGCTATAAATTGGGAGTAATTATAGGATTTTATTTGATTTATATAGCATTTGAGCTTAAATTAATTCCTTAGTTTGCACATGTGTAGAGGTGCTGTACTTGTATGTTGACCAAAATGAGTATGAAGTAGAAATTTGTCATGCACATATATAGCTTTTTTTATGCTCAAAAAATAGAGGGATTTGTGGAGTAATTAATGTTAGAAAGTAATGTGGGAGTAATTGTGAGCTTATGTGATTTACAATAATAATTTTTGAGTAGGATTTATTTGCAATAATTTTTGTAACGTTAGAGACTAATGTGGGAGTATATATGATTTATATGCAATGTGAGTTTATTTCTTGTATTAATTTGGTTTATTATATACTTATATAATGATGCAGATGAACCGGCAATGGATGTACGGTAGCCGAGTCTCAAGCGAGTTCATTAAGGGCTTGCAGGATTTTCTCCATGTGGCTGATGCGAACAAGCGGAATGGTTTTGTTGTCTGTCCATGTAGTGTGTGTAAGAATCTGAAGAATTACTCTTCATCAAGAACCCTTCACGTGCATCTGCTTCAACACGGTTTTATGCCCAGCTACAATTGTTGGACCAAGCACGGAGAAAGAGGTATTACAATGGAAGACAATGAAGAAGAGGATGATGACAACTATACTGGTTTCCCTGAATATGGTGATACTTTCATGGGAGAAGCTGAACGGGGAGCTGAACGGGGAGCTGAAGGGGAAGCTGAAGGAGAGACACATGATGAGGCCCCTGATGATCTCGGTCGGACCATTGCTGATGCACGAAGAGAATGCGAAACTAATAAGGAGAGGGAGAAGTTGGATCGCATGTTAGAGGATCACAAAAAGTCCTTATACCCAAACTGCCAAAATGGTCTGAAAAAGCTGGGCAGCACACTTGAATTGCTGAAATGGAATGCAGAGGAAGGTCTATCTGACTCTGGATTTGAAAAGTTGCTGAAAATGATGAGAAATATGCTTCCAAAGGATAACGAATTGCCCACCAGTACGTACGAAGCCAAGAAGATTGTCTGCCCTCTAGGTTTAGAGGTTCAGAAGATACATGCATGTCCTAATGACTGCATCCTCTATCGTGGTGACTATGAGAATTTGACTGAATGCCCGATATGCACTGCATTGCGGTATAAGATCAGAGGAGATGACTCTGGTGATGTTGAGGGCGAGCCCCCCAGAAAGAGGGTTCCTGCCAAGGTGATGTGGTATGCTCCTATAGTACCACGGTTGAAACGTTTGTTTCGGTGCAAAGAGCATGCCAAGTTATTGCGATGGCACAAAGAGGACCGTTTGTCAGACGGGATGTTGAGACACCCCGCTGATGGGTCTCAATGGAGAAAGATCGACAATAAGTTTAAAGATTTTGCAGGTGACGCAAGGAACATACGGTTTGGTCTAAGTACAGATGGCTTCAATCCTTTTGGGGAGCAGAGCTCTAGTCATAGCACCTGGCCCGTGACTCTATGCATCTATAACCTTCCTCCTTGGTTGTGCATGAAGCGGAAGTTCATTATGATGCCAGTGCTTATCCAAGGTCCGAAGCAACCCGGCAACGATATTGATGTGTACCTAAGGCCATTAGTTGATAAACTTTTACAGCTGTGGGCCAAACCAGGCATACGTGTGTGGGATGAGCACAAACAAGAGGAATTTGACTTACGAGCGTTGTTGTTCGTTACAATCAATGATTGGCCTGCTCTTAGTAACATTTCAGGACAGACAAACAAGGGATACAAGGCATGCACACACTGTTTACAAGAGACTGAAAGTATATATTTAGCTAATTGTAAGAAGAATGTGTACATATCGCACCGTCGATTTCTTAGCAAAATTCATGCCGTAAGAAAAAAAGGCAAGCATTTCAACGGTAAGGCAGATCACCGGGAGCCACCTAAGGAAAATACTGGTGATGATGTATTCGATATGGTCAAAGATATAGAAGTAATCTTTGGAAAGGGTCCTGGCGGACAATCTGTTCCGCATGACGCAGACGGACACGCACCCATGTGGAAGAAGAAATCTATATTTTGGGAGCTTGAGTATTGGAAATTCCTAGAAGTTCGCTCTGCAATCGACGTGATGCATGTGACAAAGAATCTTTGCGTGAACCTGCTAGGCTTCTTGGGTGTGTATGGGAAAACAAAAGATACAAAGGAAGCTCGACAGGACCTGCAACGTGTGAAAGACCCAGAAGACCGACATCCGGAACTGTTTTAAGGTCGCGCTAGCTACGCTCTTACTAAAGAAGAGAAGATCACCTTTTTTGAATGCCTGAACAGTATCAAGGTCCCGGCTGGATTCTCATCGAATATAAAGGGAATAATAAATATGGCAGAGAAAAAGTTCCAGAACCTAAAGTCTCATGACTGCCACGTGATTATGACGCAATTGCTTCCAGTTGCATTGAGGGGGCTTCTACCAGAAAATGTTCGACTAGCAATTGTGAAGCTATGTGCATTCCTCAATGCAATATCTCAGAAGGTAATTAATCCAGAAGATCTACCACGGTTACAAAATGATGTGGCCCAATGTCTTGTCAGCTTTGAGCTGGTGTTCCCACCATCATTCTTCAATATTATGACGCACCTCCTGGTTCACCTAGTCAAAGAGATTTTCATTCTCGGCCCTGTATTTCTACACAATATGTTCCCCTTTGAGAGGTTCATGGGAGTCTTAAAGAAATATGTTCGTAACCGTGCTAGGCCAGAAGGAAGCATCGTCAAGGGATATGGAACAGAGGAGGTCATTGAGTTTTGTGCTGACTTTGTTCCCGACCTTAAGCCGATTGGTCTTCCTCAATCGCGTCATGAGGGGAGACTTAGTGGAAAAGGCACGATCGGAAAGAAACCAATGATATGTAGGGATGGTCATTCGTTGACTCAAGCACACTACACAGTTCTACAAAATTCCCTCTTGGTGGCTCCATACAGTGAGGAATACAAGAATATTGTACGCCAAGCAAACCCAGGGGAGCCTGAGTCCTTTGTTTTACAGCTCCACATGGCGACTTTCGGCGTTTGGTTGCAAAGACGTCTCATGAATGACACTGTTGTTGAAGAGCAGCTGTACTTGCTGGCCAAATTACCATCTTCGACTATATTGACTTTCCAAGGGTACGAGATAAATGCGAATACATTTTACACGGTCGCCCAAGATAAAAAAAGCACCAACCAAAACAGTGGTGTCCGCTTTGATGCAGTAACTAGCAAAGGGCGAACGGACACATATTATGGTTACATAGAAGAGATATGGGAGCTTGATTATGGACCTAACTTTAAGGTTCCTTTGTTTCGGTGCAAATGGGTGAAGATGACAGGAGGCGGGGTAAAGTTGGACGAGCAGTACGGAATGACAACGGTGGATCTCAACAATCTAGGGTACCTTGATGAACCATTCGTCCTAGCCAAAGATGTGGCTCAGGTTTTCTATGTGAAGGACATGAGTAGCAAACCAAGAAAAAGAACCAAAGCGAATACATCATGTGATGAACCAAAGCGCCACATAGTTCTTTCAGGAAAAAGAACCATCGTGGGAGTGGAGGACAAGACAGACATGTCACAAGATTATAATCAGTTTGGTGAAATTCCGCCCTTCAGAGTGAACACTGACACAAGCCTCAAGTTAAATAATGAAGATTCTCCATGGTTACGCCACAATCGTAAGCAAGGGACACTAGCGAAGAAATGATGTGTAATCATGTATAATCATGTATTGTTCTAATCATATATTGTTCTAATCATGTATTGTTCTAATCATGTATTAAACATTTTATGTAATATATTGTTCTAATCATGTATCACAATAACACTCACGAGAGGCGGGGAAACGATTGAACTGGAATTAAAGTACATGGTCAGATTAAGTCACAATCGACCGAACTTGTTTTCGAATGTTGGAGTGATTCAGTCATAGTCGTGCCTAGCCCTATAAACGTCACCACTGTAGTCGTCATAGTCGCCGACGTCGTCGTCGCTGGCATCGGGGTCACGGTAGTCGAACCTCGGCCGGTGAGCACGTGTGGGCTGAGACTGAGGGTAGCGCAGGCGGGGGCCACGGTAGGCCATGACGCTCTGGAGAGTCCGGCCGCGCCACCACAGCCGACGGCCGGCCTCGTTGAAGTTCGAACGAGGCGGGCCGCCCTCCTCGTGCCTGGCAAGCGCACTATCACGCCGATTGATGAAGAAGGCGTCCCAAGTCGGGCTGTAGTCGGGATGCCACTGGGGATTCCTCCGCTGCTCTGGTGTGAGCTCGAAGTAGTAGTGGTTCGTGATGGCCATCTGGCGCGCCACACCTAGAGGGACAGGAGGGACCGGTATGCCTCCGACGCTCAGCATCCAGCCGGTGGGGACGCGGTAGCCCGGCGGGCAGGGGTAGTTTGAGGCGCAAAGCGCCTCTGCCTCCTGGGGGGTTAGAGATACGATGGAAGCCATGGAAGAGAGTTATGAGGTTTGCAGATATGAGTCTAGATATGATATGTAAATGGAGGCCAAGCCTACATATATATAATGAAAAATGGCGGGAAGACAGAGGCGGGAAGCGGTGGAAAGCGCGGGAAACCTTTAGTCCCGGCTGGTGGGTGCAACCGAGACTAAAACTGTCGGTGGGATAATTAAGGACATGTGGGTAACCTTTAGTCCCGGCTGTTGGGTGCAACCGAGACTAAAACTGTCGGTGGGATAAGGACGTGTGGGTAACCTTTAGTCCCGGCTGGTGGGTGCAACCGAGACTAAAACTGTCGGTGGGATAATTAAGGACGTGTGGGTAACCTTTAGTCCCGGCTGTTGGGTGCAACCGAGACTAAAGCTGTTGGCAGGATAAGGATGCGTGGGTGGATGCACTGCTCGATGAGATAAAGCATGTAGCACATGACGCCCCTGTCGGAGGAACAAGACAGAAGTAGAAGCGGCGCCGTGCCTATAAAAGGAGCATCGATACGCCATGGCAAGCACAACTCGAAGGCACGGAGAGTTTCATCCCATGGATGGAGGAAAGGGTTGGGAAATCTCCCGTGGCGGAGTTTCTCGAAGATGTCGTTGGTGCTCATTCCCTACGACATCTTCGGAAGCTCCGCCTCGGAAAAATTTCCCTGCAAGCCCGTGAAAGACTCCATCTTCGGAAGCTCCGCCTCGGTTGTGTTTTAATTGAAAATGGCAAAATAGTTAATTGTTTGAATAGTTAGAATAATTGATTTTGAAAATAGAAAATAGTTTTGAATTAGTTATTCAATTTCAAACACTTTTCATATTCAAAGTTTTGTCAGATTCTAAAATATTCAAAAAGAATATTAATCAATATAGTTTTAATTGGAAATGGCAAAATAGTTAATTGTTTAAATAGTTAGATTAATTGATTTTGAAAATAGAAAATAGTTTTGAATTGGTTATTCAATTTCAAACACTTTTCATATTCAAAGTTTTGTCAGATTCTAAAATATTCAAAAAGAATATTAATTAATATAGTTTTAATTGGAAATGGCAAAATAGTTAATTGTTTAAATAGTTAGATTAATTGATTTTGAAAATAGAAAATAGTTTTGAATTAGTTATTCAATTTCAAACACTTTTCATATTCAAAGTTTTGTCAGATTCTAAAATATTCAAAAAGAATATTAATCAATATAGTTTTAATTGAAAATGGCAAAATAGTTAATTGTTTAAATAGTTAGATTAATTGATTTTGAAAATACAAAATAGTTTTGAATTAGTTATTAATTTTCAAACACTTTTCATATTCAAAGTTTTGTCAGATTCTAAAATATATAGAAGTTATTCAAATTGAAATTCAAATTTCATATTCAAATGAAATCTGAAAAAATATAAGGCCTTGGCGCGCATTTATTATACCTTTAGTCCCGGTTGGTGGAAATCAGGCGCGAACCGCCGAAAATTCTTTAGTCCCGGTTGAATCCACCAACCGGGATTAAAGACCCTTTAGTCCCGGTTAGTGGTTTCAGCCGGGACTAAAGACCCCCCTTTAGTCCCGGTTGGAGCTACCAACCGGGACTAAAGGCTGGGGGTATAAAAGCCCGCGCCGCCCCTCTTCTTCTTCCCCACTCACACTTAGCGAATTTTCGATCCAGTCGACGGAGGCCCCCGACGCAAAACACGCCGCCGATTGTTGCGGTTGGCCAAAAACTCGCCGTCGCCGCCGTCCCCGACGCCTCCCCGAGCCGCGCCGCCGTCGCCGCCGTCCCCGACGCCTCCCCGAGCCGCGCCGCCGTCCCCGTGGCCTCCCCGAGCGCCGCGCCGCCGTCCCCGACGCCTTCCAGATCATCCCCGACGGCCTCCCGCCGCGCCGGCCGCCGTCCCCGACGCCTCCTAGGCCGCACCGCCGTCCCCGAGCCGCGCCGCCGTCCCCAGCTGAGCCCACGCCGGCCGTCCCCGAGCCCCTCGGTAATAATTAAGGTGAGGAGATCACCGGCCGCCGCCGCCCCCTTTGTATTTTTTGTTAGAACTAGTCATCTGTACGTGCTTTGCACGTTATTATTCTTAAGCATGGTACTGAATTAGTGAAAAACAACCGAAGCACTTTTATTACCATGAATTTGTCGTAGAATCTTCGCATGTGATATTTCCAATGAAATTTTTTGTAGTGTTTTTTCTATATTCGGACCAAGCAATGATATGAATTCATCGTAATGAATGTAATAAGAAAAAATTTATTTGTCATGAATATTTTTGATGTTTATGAAGTATTGTGATATCCTTTAGTTTACGGAAATCCAATTCGGTCACGAGTGCATATGAACCATTGTTTGAAAAAACATATTACAAAATGTAAAAAAATACATAAGAATTATTCGCATGTACATCCGGACATCCTATATTCACACTCAAGGTTTCATAAATAAAATTTGTGTCCCATGTAAACATAACAAATTTTGAAATTTTTTGTGTCCCAACTCGTAAACATAACAAATTTTGATGCACCAATATGATTATTTATGGGATATTTTTTTCTTTTTACACAGACCACGTAAAGTTTCTTTTTATCAAAAGTTTGAGTGCTAACATAAAATGTTCTGATACACGCAAATTTTGTTTCAATATTTTTGACATATTAAAATGTTGTTATATGCATTTTTCATAATAGATTTGTATGCTCTGGAGCCAAAACTCCACCTCGTTTAGTTTATCAAATTAGAACTCGCAGATTTTTTGGAATAAATGGAAGCAAAAAATAAGTCATATGTATAATAAATGTTGACCTTTTTTCTCAAACGTGTGTCAGCCATGAAAAAGAATAGTGATTTTTTTATGTGTTATTGATCAAATCTGTGTACTAAAAGGGGGCGTTGGTCGGGCGCCGACGCGGTGAGGGGGTCTTCCCCCCCACCGCGTCGACGCTCGGCCAACGCCCCCTTTTTTTTGGTTATTGATCAAATATGTGTACTAAAAGGGGGCGTTGGTCGGGTGCCGACGCGGTGAGGGGGTCTTTCCCCCACCGCGTCGGCGCTCGGCCAACGCCCCCTTTTTTTTGGTTATTGATCAAATATGTGTACTAAAAGGGGGCGTTAGACGGGCGCCGACGCGGTGAGGGGGTCTTCCCCCCACCGCGTCGGCGCTCGGCCAACGCCCCCTTTTTTTTTGGTTATTGATCAAATATGTGTACTAAAAGGGGGCGTTGGACGGGCGCCGACGCGGTGAGGGGGTCTTCCCCCCACCGCGTCGGCGCTCGGCCAACGCCCCCTTTTTTTTTGGTTATTGCTCAAATATGTGTTACTAACTTGTTTTACCTGTCTTTAGAAGAGACATGGACGGTGAAAATGACCCACGCCACCCCGAAGAATTCTTATTTGGCATGATACGTGAGAATGTATATGTGCCTCAAGAAGGTGCCGATCGAGAAGACCCCAGAGTAGCCGGCCGAGAAGGAGTCGACCGAGAAGGTGCCGGAGAAGCTGAAATTGAAGATGATGTTTCATCATTTCTTAACCCTTCCGGTGACGGAATGGAGATAGAAATGTTTGACGACGAAGGTCAAACAAACACCGATGCCGAACGACAATTGCAAACAAACGCCGATGGCGAGGTATATAGATTTAGCTTTTGGTGATACGAAGGGAATATGCATATTTGTATTAACGACTTTTTCTTTTTTCAGCCCTCCGGATCGAGCAAATCGCATTCTAAACGAGGTCCGAGCCAAAAGTTGAGTGCGAATCAGAAGCTGACCATCAATGTAGTATCTCCAGATGGCAAACCGTTGGAGCCAACACAACACGCAACAAAATTTATAAATCAATGCGGAGTGATTGTTAGGGACATGATCCCGATCACGGTTCAAGAATGGCACGAGCCAAAGAAGGCACGTCTTGGAGCTAGTTTTGTGAACAAAAGATCCAAGAAAGACCTTTGGAGGAAGCTCATGGAAAATTTCATTCTACCTCTGGAGTACTCCAAGAAGGATGATGATGGAAATGAAATTCCGGGTGGACGTGAAAGGAGAAGGAGAGTTAAACAGTTCGCTCTCAAGAAGATGGCTGAAGCATTCCGGGGCTTCAAGAAAATGTTATACGCGAAGTATATCGCAAAAAATAAAACTCCAGTGTTCGAAGGAGCATACGAGAAGTTGAGACAACAGTGGCCTGAATTTGTGGCATTCAAGGCATCTGAGAGAGCCAAGGAAATGTCAGAAAAAAATAAGAAAAATGCTGAAAAGAAGGAACATCACCATGTTTTGGGGCCAGGCGGCTACGTGAGAGCAGTGCCCAAGTGGGAATCTATGGAGAATGAATTGAGGAATAAAGGAATCACTCCAGGTACAGAGGGATGGCCCGAAAGGGCCAAGCACTGGTGGTACGGACATGGAGGATCGTTAGACCCGGCAACAGGGCAGTGTGTTCATCGGAAACAGACCTTTACTCCCACAGTAAAACTTATTAAGGCAATGGAGGATGCTCAAGCGGGATTGATCCGTGTCGACCGAGAGAACGACGAGCTGACACACGCCCTTGGGAATCCAGAACACACCGGACGAACAAGAGGCAAAGGCGCCGGTGTTCCATGGAAGGAAGGGTTTTCTCAGCACGAAGATCCATACGGTTACAAAAGCCGTAAGAGAAAGAAGGATCGGGAAGCAGATCGGATCGGCAAGGTAGAACGTGAATTAGCCGACATGAAGAGTATGATACATCAACTTAGCCAGGGAGGCGGATCTCGGCTGCAGGAAGATCCAGCATTGGATCTTAATAGTCAACGTAGAAGCAGCGTGGCTTCCACGGAGGTCCCAGCTGATGAGCATGAAGCACCGGGGTCTCGCTACCCCGTGGATGATGTTAGGGAGATGACAAATTGTGAGCTACATCAGCCAATGAAGAACATGACCATCAAGGTGGCGAGCGGCGACGCTTTACCTTGTCTACCTGAAACACTCCACCATGGGAACCCGATACCGGCTGGCTATGCTCGTGTCTCAGTGCTTGACATAGTCAGCTCGTTCGAGGACCTAGAGCTTGATTTTTTTACACCCGAAGGGGATCGGAGACTTGGAGATGTCAAGCGCCAAATCGTTTTATGGCAAAAGAAATACATCAAGTTTCCAGGCTCAGCGCCAAGGCCACCGACTCCGAGGAATCCAAGTCCACCCTCCCCCGGTGAACGTCGTCCACCTACGCCGCCCCCGAGTCCACCTCGGGCGCCGCGTCAGCAGACGCCACCCCCGAGTCCACCTCGGGCGCCGCGTCAGCAGACGCCACCCCCGAGTCCACCTCCAGCGCCGCGTCAGCCGACGCCACCCCTGAGTCCACCTCGGGCGACGCGTCAGCCAACGCCGTCCCCCAGTGCACCTCCTGTGCGTCAGCCAACGCCGTCCCCCAGTGCACCTCCAGCGCGTCAGGCGAAGCCGCCCCCCAATATTACTCAGACGGGGAAAAAGCGGAGCAGGTCCGCTACGGTTAGTACTACTGATAAGGTAGTACATAAGACCACGAAGATACCAGAGCCATCGCTAAAGCCTCTTCCCAAGAGAGCTTATGACCGGACTCCCGAGGAAAACGAGGCGATAGTACGCGCCGAAGTGAAGGCATTTCTTGCACCGAAAGTGCCTGAGCCCAAGCCGACATACACGCAGAAACAAAAGGACTGGGCTTATGCTATGCTTACTTCAGAGCCCCAATATAAGATGAATCTGCCATCAGACTATAAACGCAAAATTGAAAGGCAAAGTGACTTGGCCAAGGCAAAAAGAAGCGGGAAACAAATTCCCCAGCTTGGAGAACAGAAGAATCAATCGGTCGCCCCGCTCATAGTCGGCCCCCTCGATATCGATACGTCCTTCAGAGCCGATTTGGAAGAGGACCGATTGTTATTGGACCCCAGAGTAGTAGCAGCTGCTCAACTATTGGGTTTAACTGTAAGGGAGGCAAAACAGAACGCGGACCTCTTGAATGTGCCTCTTGTAGTTATGTTAGGCCTTGAAGAAGCGCCACTGGGAGAGATAGTAGAGCAATATGTACTGGGGGGGCCTCTGATCAAGCCTGAGGACGAACGCGGTCTATCAACACATATGCGAAATCTGCTCGGCTGGTACAAGGTGCATATACAAAAAAAGGACTTCAAACGTTGGATCCTCTTGGATGTTAGAGAGGAGCATTTCTTCAAAAAATACATCTTACATATTCCAATGGACGAATTGTTTCATATATTCAATCAGCGCGATCTCGACAAGTCTACCATCGGTTGCTATTGTCTGTAAGTGATTTATATTCAAGTATCTAGCTAAGCTCGTTCATTGCCTATATATCTTCATTAACTGTATGATTTTTGTATGCTATTATGCAGATTTAAGATGTTTGAATGCAAAAAAAAGGGAATCCATGACGTTGGGTTCATTGACCCATATATCATTAATGAAAGGATGTTAAAAGATCACCCCAGAGACGTGGAGAGGGACCTCTTCAGATCTTTTTTTAAGCAAAGTCTTAAAAGAGAACTTCTATTTCCTTACAACTTCAAGTGAGTGTTTCTATCTTCTAGACATTCATTTTTGCTTACTTGATGTTAAGTGTAATTGATGAGTTATGCATGCGTGTCTGCAGTTACCACTGGATTTTGCTAAAGATTCAATTGGACACATCAACTGTTTATATCTTGGACTCATTGGATAAGCCCGACGTCCTGATTAACGACATGAAAGAAATGCTGCAAAAGTAATTTCAATCATTACCCGACTATATCAGCTCCTTTCATTAATTTGCTGATATCAAGTATTTAATAACTCATTTGCTCATTTTCTTTGCCCTGTAGAGTTTGGACACGTTTCAGAAGGTCGGTAACAGGTGAATTCAACGAACATCTAACTTTTAAAAAGAAAAAGGGTTTGGTGCAACCACCGGGGACCAATCTCTGTGGATTCTACGTCTGCGAGTTCATCCGGTGGTATACCAGTGAGCGGAGAGCATATTCCACGGACTTTGATGTACGTAAATAATATTCACAGTTTTCTTTTATTATAATCAATTGTGTTGAGTTTCATCCAACTTATATATATCCATATCGATCTTCTTAAAGTTGTTAGTGATGCGGGAGAAGCTCCTACCAACCCAGCGCCTAAAAGCAATTCAAGAGGAGCTGGCGGGATTCATCATGAGGGAGGTCCTCGATGAGAAAGGAGAACATTATGTGGAGGACGACGAACGCTATCTGTAATTTAGTGATCTCCATGTAACTTAGTTTGTTTTGAAACTTGTTTGAAAAATAGTTGTACATACACTTGTTTGAAATTGTAGTATATACAGTCGCAAGACATCGTATAATATTATATATGCATGCACACCAACATGTAATGTGTATGTACTAGTCGTAGAATATAGGTACGGAAACTCGTTTGAAATTCAAATGAACCCTAATCAAGCATAAACCCTAAACCTATAATCTGAAATAGCAATAAAAATAAAAATAAAAACAGAAGACTTTAGTCCCGGTTCTCATTACGAACCGGGACTAAAGGTCCCCGAGACGGCGCTCCCAGCCTTGCCCACGTGGACGGCCATTAGTCCCGGTTCGTTTGCAACCGGGACTAATGGCTGAGGGCCTTTAATCGCGCTTTGCTAGTCCCGGTTTGGAAACCGGGACTAAAGGCCGTTACAGACCGGGATTAATGGCCCTTTTTCCACCAGTGTAGGATGCCTATAATTTTTGTTTAGTCAAAAATTTGATAGTTTGACCAACTATATAGAGAGAAGTGTTGACATTTTTAATCTCAAATCAATATAATTAGAATTATCACGAAATATGTATTCATATCATATCCATTTGATATTATGGATGACATTTTTTTCTTTATAGTTGGTGAAATTTTACAAAGTTTACTTTGACCAAATATTCAATGCATCCAATTTTTAGGAAGGACGGAGCATGCATATGTGCAACGACATGTCTCCCTAGATCATTTGACAGAGCGCAATTTCACCAAATTTTTAAAATTTCATAATTACAATAGAAACCTAGCATATAGTATAGTCATAATACTCATTATATACCATAGAATCATGGAAATGCTTTCTCGCACAAATATAGATCTTTAATCGGAGGCATGAGGAGGAGTGATATGCATTTACCGTGCCGACTACGACGAGTATCGATGGCATGATGCAACAAGGTCTCGGTGACAGACGTGCATTGATGGACTCGTGCAGGGTGGGGATGTTGTCTGGCTGTGTAGCGGCGTCGAAGGCAGGCCCGACGAGGGCTATGTGTGGATCATTGTCCCAAAGTTGGTTCAACGGTCGATGCCGATGATGGTTTTCTGAAGCAAGTGCATGAGGTCCGCTAAGGGTTTGCTGGACCGGATGAGTGATCATGTTTCAAGATCAGAATGTATGAAAATAAGAAAATATTGATATATAATATAGTGACCACATATATTTATAGAAACCATCATTTGGCATATGAAGATATGCATAAGATGATAAGAATAACCTTTCGCAATGAGGAACTTGCTTGGTGATTTGTGACTCGTAGCAGCAGCATCGATAAGTGGGGGCGACAACACAAGAGAAGTTCAATGTCCTATTTTGTAGGGTAAAAATCCAATGGCTGGCATTAAATGGTTGTGCCTAACGATAGCATTGTTAAAGGCATTGTTTTGTGAGCTAGGAATTTTCCCAGGGTAAAAACCTATAATCTATGAACGAGCGACCACAGTGCTTGTGCACGGTTTCCTTTCTAGAGGCGTTAGTATTGGAGTAGATGGACTTCTAGTGTTGTCTTAATGGTGTTTGTACTGCTGCTACAAGAAATAGATCATTGTAGTGGGACTTTTTTTTAATGTTTTGGTTGTGTGCACCCATAATGCCATGAGGGCACTGCGTTGATATAGAGGCTAGATGTAGTCTTTAAGAACTTTATAGTGAATCGAGACAAAAGTACATGCACATGATCGGAAAAAGTCAAACAGGATGTTTTTATTTCTAACATTTTTTTAGAAAACTTCACCACTCGGAGCAATCCCCGCTGATTCGACCGCAACCAAGAAAGGCTAAGTGACTCTGACATGGTACATTGGTATATGTAATTTTTCTTATTTTTTGGTTGCGTGCATCCGTGATGCCATGATAGCACTGCGTTGATGCAGAGGCTAGGTGTAGTTGTTATCTCCCAGATATCAACATATACTCTTATTGACAGAATCTTTCTTAGGCAAACCTTTTTATCCAAACAATACATAAACATTGGGCAACCAATTTTGAATGGCAACAACTGCAACAATACTGTTCTTGTCCATATGGCAACAAAAAAATGTTCTTGAAAATATAAGTAGAAATATATCTCAAATATTAATTATTTATGAACCAAGGAAGGTGTAAATTAGAGATCGTGGTCATAGTGACGAGAAATTAGCTAGCGACAAACGCTAATATATGATTGGTAAACCAACGCCAACAAGCTTAGAACAACATGAGTTAAATAAATAAAAATGAGTCACATTCCCTAGTTGCCTTGAAGAATAGAGGGATTCAAATATCTCTACTACTATAATGTGGAAGTTTTAAATTTGTACCGGCCTCTTTTCAGTTTCCCGCCAAAACATGTCAGAAGCAATTGCAGCCGTTGATTTGCAATATTAAGCAACCATCTGCCGTTCATCAAATATCATCGATAGTAATCCAACGGCTGGATTCGCTTCTGCCCACGTGCACCCAGTCAGTCTCCTCAACGTGCGCCTGTGAACCTGCTAGAAGGTAGCCGAATATTCTGGACCACAAGAATCGCTGCACATTTGCAACCTGTGTGTGTGGGTACATCTTTTTCTTAGCAGAACTAGGATCGGCCTGCTTACATGCACATGGAACTTTTTTTTGGAAACTTGTCACATGCACGTGCTACCTGGCTAGGCTGTCTCTTGGCTCAAGGCAGACCATTAAAATCCTTCTTTTGTGGAACAGAACTTAGGTGCTACGCGTATAAGAAATGTGCAATCATGATAAATGAAATGGTTCCATCTGACACGGTTATTTTCAACATATATATATTATTAGACATGGTGTTTTGACTTATAGGTCTATATGTATTTTATGGCTTTATTTATAAAGCGGGACGAAAGCGTGTTTCAAGAGGTCTAGACACACCTACTATAAAAAATGTATCCAAAATGTCAAAAAATTCGATAAAAATGTGTCGCTGCACATCTGTTCATTCTATGTTCACGCGGTTTGAAGAAAAAAGATATTTTCCGTGATCTATGTAAAAAGAAAAAAGGATTTATCATGAAAAGCTATTTTGGAGCACCGAAAGTTTTCATTTTTACATGAATCACAATTCGTTTGTGAACCTTTATGTGTGAATATAGAATGTCTGGGTATACAATATTTTTTGGGGAATTTTCAATATTTTGAAATATGTTTGTAGGCAATGTGTGCATCTACACCTATATACCAAAGTGGATTTCAGTCTTCATATTTTGCTGATTTGTTTGACTTAACACTTCTTATCTCCTATCAAGAACTCGCTTAAATTAAGAAATCAAATTTACTAAAAGTTAGTACACACAAAACAGACACTTAACATTTTTTAGAAATCTAATCATAAACATATACATACTCACATTCAGCTAACCATAAAAAACTAGAGTCACTTTGTAACAAATTATACTTCTATTTCTATTTCAACTATAATGATCCCCATTTATTATTTTTCAGAGCAATTCCATAACGTGCAAAGCACGTGTTACTTATACTAGTAAATAGTAAAACTGCACTTCTGCACTTCTGACCACTCAACGTCATCGAGCATCCGACCTTAGCTTATTGGTGTTTGAATTGGTCTGACGTTGGCATGAAAGCTTTTTTTTATAATAAGACCGGGCTGACTTGGCAGCATGTCAGAAAGTTCTCTTTCCTGAGCGACTAGCTTCATCCTCTTCTACATGTTCGACTTTTTTTAAGATTCTCTCCACGTCCTATACGTGCTTCTTCGCGTCTTCCTCGTCTCTGGTGACATCACCTACACAGTACACCCTGGCCGACCATCATGTCAAACCCCTCGTCGTATGCCTCGATCCCTCTTGCTAGGAGCGTGCGTAGGCTTCTGCCACCATGGCATGTCGTGAGATCTTAGATCTTTCTTTGTAACCTTGTAACTCACTCTCGTAATCAATTGAATCTCCAAAGCGTTCATCTCCGTTGGCAAAATTCCATAGTATCTTTATATTGGACTTTGTTTTAAAGAAGAACAACATTGCAAATTCTAGCAACTTTTCTCGAAAAGGAGGTTAAGACCCCTGGCTTATGACCGTTGACCGACGATCTCTGGCGGCCACCACTACGACAACGAAGTCAGCGAGTACCACACAGGTTCCACCTCGACGATTTCAGGTGACCCCTACGCCTCGCCAGAGTCCAGCGGCCGCGGCGCACCGCCAACCATCTTGATCTCGGTTGGCGATCACGGTGGATCCCAAACCCCTACGACTCCAAGCGTGTCCTAGACTCTACGGGATGCTTGCTTTATCTCCTTCACAAATTGCAACCGCTTTCTGGCCTGCATGTTGTCGCCGTGTTCTCTCAGTTTTGGCATGGTAGCGTGGGGCGAGCCTAGCTTTACTTTTGCGGAAGACAGACGGGAAGAGAGGAGGAGGGAGACGATGGGACGGCGAGGACGAGGAAAGGAGAAACTAGCGAGGGAAGGGAAATAAAGCGGCAATTTGAACACCCGCGGCTTTGGAGCGGCTGGGCATTTGCGGAGTGTATGATGTGATGACAAGAGTTATCTTCCAAATGTTAAGGCTATGCCGATGCATCCTACCATGGTAAATACTATGCATATAGGGGGCAATTGCACCCCCCCCCCCCCCCCAACAATGTTAGAACTTATTTAAAAGTCTTCCTTTTTTAGAAAATGCAAAGAATTTGTGTTTCTTTTCATGGAACATAAGGGTTTAAGTGTACAGGCCTCCTAGGAGGCAGATTACCATTTTAATTATTATTTAAAACTCAGACTATTTAATTATAAGTGTATGCTAGGGAGGCCTTCTCGGTGGGCTTTGCTCGGCAATCTCTGGGGGATTTTATGTTCGATCTCATCTATACTAGTAGCCATGGCCTTTTTTCGAGCGGTGGTAGCCATGGTCTTCCTTATAACTTGTATCTTTTTACTAAGTTGTGTCTCTCTATCAATTATCATTATCATGTTAATCAATCCATATTTTCATCTCAATTACTTAGACATGCCATAATTTAATGATTAGAGTTATATGAGCAAAGGAGTTCATCCATTAGGAGATCACATGTGACTTGCACCCTCTATTCAAAGTAAGTAACCTGATGTTGAAGAAAATGTGGGGCCTCTTTACCATTAGATTGAAAATGTGATGTAAGAAATAGGATGACAATGCCTTTAAATGTCAAATCTTCCTTAATTGAAACTATTGCTTTGTTTGCACCAAATGAAGCAGACATAAATGCTTCGTCAACATAGAATTTTATATGACAAAAATAGAATTATGCAAGAAGTAGGATTACACTGTCAATCTTGAATCTTGCACGACTGAAACTATATGTTTGTGTGCACCAAATAAAGGACACGGAAAGGCTCCATCAATTTTCAAATTTTCATACGAAGTAAAAAATGAACCCTTACAAAAATATATCTAACGAATCAGATACCCCTCCCCCCCACCCACACACACAGAGAGAAATAAATTTTTGATGGACTAAAATCGAATGAACTTGTATTTTCAAAATAAAAAGGAAGAAAAATAGTTGTAATATTTAAATTAAACAAGGATTTTCCCTTCTTCCACATAGTGATCAATATATTTCTCCGAGTGCTTCTCTCATCCTGGCTCCTGTGCCGGTGGTACTGACAACCAACCACCTTGCCAGCTTCTGTCGGTTGCCTACCCTGACAATCTAAGAGCATCTCTAGCAGCGATCGAGATTCTATGACTTGCCAAGCCTGACCAGGGGATCATTGAAAGGTGGGTCTCCCATCTGGTGGGGCCCATATGCAGTGAGGGCAAGTCAGAGAATCTGCGCCAAGCAGCACTGACCATAAAAGAGGCAAAATCATATACTAATCGCTAGATTATGGTTTCGAGCGAAAAAGGGCGCAGATCGGAACCCGTAAACATGTAAAAACCATAAAAAGTTTTATAGGCGACTACAAATTTTAGAGGCGGAACTAGGAATCTCCAGTTTTTCTCCCCAAACCGAAGCGCGGCATGTACTCATGGAGCAGTTGGCGGGCTGAAATTTCAGCTCCATGAGTATCTTCTACTGCCGTTCTCGCCGGAGACCAGCCAACGTTGTACCGATAATCGCCGCCACCACCGTCCCCGACCATCGGACTCACTAATCTCACCTCACTACTAAATTTTGTTAAACAAACTTATATTAAAAAAATCTGAAGCCACAACACAACACCTACACACCGAACAATGGAGGAAGAATGTGCCATCAAGGCTTTAATGCCAAAAACACTAACATTTTCACTAGGGCATCATGGAATAACCCTATGACGAACCTGGAGCCCACTTCAGTGCAGAGATACACATAGTCCTCTACAGGCCTAGCGTTTATGCTACCACGACGCCATACAACACCTCGACCATGCGTGAGCCTGCCATATAGATTTTGTATAAGATTCCCCGTTGTGTCACGTCGCCAATACCCGCTCGCCGCCGTCAACCTTGTAGATGAAACAGTGCTCCACCTCCAGCTATCACTTGTTCCAAAATGATGCCCCCCAAGAGGGAGCAACACCGAGTGTCGTCATCGTCAAATCCAAAAGACACGGATCTAGGATTTCCCCTTAACATTTGGGTAGGAGGCAGGAGCTTCGCATCAACGACACCTTCAACAAGCTAACGACACCTGCGAGCGCCGCCGTCGTCGGCTCTAACTACTTCAGAACCTGGCTTTCACCGGAAGATTACCTCGCCATAGCCCTAGGGGCGAGCCATAGGAGAGGGAGTCGTCTCCATGATGTCCGTCATCAATCTATTTGGAGAGGGGCCACCACGACCACGCCATCTGCCACGCCACCGCATAAGCAACTACGTCAAGATACCGGACAGTCGACAACTCCTAGGCTCTAAGGTGTCGTCCAGCGTCTACTCCTTCAGGATAGGGGCAATAGGAGGCTCCGCTACCGCCGGCACCGGCCAGCCTTCGCCTGGCCGCGTACTCTACCGACGGTGAGAGATGAGGCGGAGGAGATGTTGGTGGAGGGATGAGGGTTCCCTCCCGGTCGCCATGCGGGGCGGTAGGAGAGGATGATCAACCTAGGTATCTTATGACCCAAATTCTAGTCATTTGCTCAAGCTGTCAAGCAGAAGCTCACCTTAGAGCATCTTCACCGACGCTTCTAATACGGCTCCCAATAACGCTATTAGATTGCTGACTGTTTTTCAAGCTTACCTTGATGACTCCAATAGAGAGCAGACAGATTTTAGAACATACTAAAACAGTCGGCGCTTCCACTTTTCCGCCAACACATAGAGAGTAGATTGGAAACACCTGTGTCTCGCGCCACGTCGAATTTCAAAGGCGGACCCGTCCAGTCATCCACAGGACAGCTCAGGAACCTCTGCCGACTGTTATTTAGGAAAGTCGCTTGTATAGGTTCTCTTAGACGTGGACCGATTCTTACTGTTTGGTTTGACCGGCAGCTACAGGACACGACACGAAACATCCGGTAGTTTACGCACGCAGTCTTCACCAGCAGCCATGTTCCATCCTCATCCGCCGATAGCAGCTCGATCAACTGTGCACACGTGAGCGGTGAGCGCCTTTCGCCGAACCACCCGAACCTGCCCCCGGCAGTGGTCAAACCGGCATCTCCCCCTTATAAAAGCGCGCGCACACATATCTTCCGGCCTCACAAATCGAGCTCAACTTACTCTCAATCAATCTCACAGAAATTTTAGCTTAAACGATCGATTCACTCGTGTCGTGTGGCGAAAGCGGGAGCTCATGGCAATGGAGTTCGAGTTGGTGGCGAGCCAGCACGGGGCGCTGCTCAAGGTCGGGCTGTTCGTGCTGGTGCAGGCGCTGGTGTACCTCATCCTCGCCCAGTCCTCCTCCGTCTTCTCCACCACCAAGACCCTCGGCAGTCTCCGCCCGTCGAGGTCCCTCAGCGTCCGCCGCATGGTCGCGCTGCTCGCCGACCTGCCGCTCGGCGGGGAGCCCTCGCCCCGCGCCGCCTCCGGGGAGCCGTTGTCGCCGGTGCCCGTGCACGCCCACCAGAAGGAGGATTAGCTAACCAAAGCACGATTTGGGACACAGACGCGGACTGAGCCGGGAGGGGACAGATAGCTCTGGTTCCGAGCTAGCGGTAGTAGGAGTTTGTTAGCTATTCACCATTCTTTGATTGATCGCTTTGTTCTTTTGTACAACACGACCATGTGAGATTATGTTTTGGTTACAGTCGTTCGTGTTCCTGTGTTACGAGGAGTCGAGGATTCCTCTGTGATTCGGCCGCTACAATGACCACGCTGAGTCGCAGAATTTGCAGCACAAATTGGAAAATATACATAAAACTACCACATTTCGGACTAAATTTGTCAAATGGTACCACTTTATATTTTGACAACTAAAATCTATCACTTTCGCGCAAGTTCATTGCAATTCGCGCAAATCACAGATTTAGAGTCAATTGACAGCCCCATTTGTCATGCCGAGGTGGTAGAAACTGGAGGCACTTTGCTGACTAGGACTGGTCCCGCATGTTAGTCTATTTAGAAAAGTAAAAGAATAAACACCAATCGCTCGTCGGCATCCCCGCTGCCGCCCAGGCTCGCCGCCGGCCTATGCGCCGGCCAGCCCCCACGTCCACCGACCACCGGCTAGGGCCTGAGCCACCCCCGCCGGCCAGGACCCGAGCCATTCCCGCCCACCCCAGTCGGCCAGGACCCGAGTGCACATTTGAGCTTCGGGGGGGGGGGGGGGGAGGGGGCGGCCATGGCAGGATCTCAGCGCTGCCGCCGCAGTGAAGTGCGGTGTTAAGCTTCATGCACTAGCCAACACAACAAAAAGTCTGAACTGATGGAAAGAGCTAGTGCAATCCACTTATACACTTCAACACCCCCACTCACGTGTGACGGAGAAGACAAGTCAACACGTGTAGAGACTCAGAGGTAGGTACAAGAGGCCTTGTACGTGGTCTGATGTCATAGATAGTCCTATACACTGACACCAAGGGGTAACAACAATTTTAGGATAAATTGCGAAAGCTAGGACTCAAACTCAAGACCTTGGGCTCTGATACTGAAAGGACACGGATGTCGTCTAGAGGGGGGTGAATAGACGATTTAAATTTTTTACGAGGGGCTTGACAAATACGGAATAAAACTAACGTTTAATTTGCCAATCATACAAAATCTAAATAAACTAGGTTCACCTATGTGCACCAACAACTTATGCTATACAAGATAAGCAACTATGTGATAGCAAGATATATATAACTTCAAGCACGAAGGCTATCACACAGTAGATTGCATAAGTAAAGGAGCTCGGGTATAGAAATAACCGAGGCACGCGGAGACAACGATGTATCCCGAAGTTCACACCCTTGCGGGTGCTAATCTCCGTTGGAGCGGTGTGGAGGCACAAGGCTCTCCAAACGCCGCGGAGGCTCACCATAATCTCCTCGAGCCCTCCCACCACTATGGGATCCTTGAGGGCGGTCACCGAACCCGCACAAAGCTTGGGGCAACTCCACAACTTAATTGGAGGCTCCCAAATTCAAAAAGCCACTAAGATTGGGGCACACTCCACAACTCAATTAGAGGCTCCCAATAATCACCACGGAGGCACCACAAAGCTTGGGAAGATCTCCACATATTAATTGGAGGTCCCCAAGAAATCCACTAAGCCGTCTAGGTTTCCAAGAACCCAAGAGGAAATAAGCTTCTTGCTTTCACCACCGAATCTCCGAGGAGAACTCAAACCGATGCACCAAATGCAATGGCAAGAACACACGAAGTGCTCAAATCCTTCTCTCCCAAATCCTACCAAAGCAACAAATGCTATGGAGGGATATGAGAGGAAGAACAAGGAGGAAATCCACAAAGAACTCCAAGATCTAGATCCAATAGGTTCCCCTCACTTAGAGGAGAAAGTGATTGGTGGAAATATAGATCTAGATCTCCTCTCTCTTTTCCCTTAAAAAGATGCAAGAAACATGCAGGGAATGGAGGAGGAAGGGCAAGCTTTGAAGGTCAACAATGGAGGAGAGAGAAGCCCAAAAACGTGGTTGGAGGAAGAAGGGGTATTTATAGGTGGGAAAAATATGGCCGTTGGAAGCAGCCCGCCGGCCAGTTCGGCCGTAAGTCCGGCGCCGCCAGACTGGAGACCGGACGGTCCGGCGGCCCGCCGAAATTTTCCGGCCCAGCGCCGAAACACGCGCCAGTACTGCGCCGGACTGGTCCGGTCTGCCGCCGGATGGTCCGGCCTGGAACCCGGCCTGGCCGGACCTGGGGCTGAACTGGACAGCCCAAAAACTCTCTATATGAGGAACCGGTAAATTCTCCAAACACCGAAAACACAACAAGTTTTCCATAGGAAATCAGTTTTCGATGAACTAGAGCTTGTCATGAGAATAACCACAAGCTCTAGAATCTCACAAGGAGAAAAGCCAAATAAGAACCAAGAAAGATGATGCCAAGAATGCAAAGGTTTGAGCTCTCTCCGAACGATATGAATAAGTTACTCACTCGAGAGCCCCTCTTGATAGTACGGCTATCGATCCTAAAACCCGGTCTCCCACACTATGAGACCAGTAAGAAAGAAATCCTATCAAGATTATACCTTTGTCTTGCGCATTCCACTT
This sequence comes from Dactylis glomerata, assembly GCA_007115705.1. Classification (NCBI taxonomy): domain Eukaryota; kingdom Viridiplantae; phylum Streptophyta; class Magnoliopsida; order Poales; family Poaceae; genus Dactylis; species Dactylis glomerata. The sequence goes on from QXEO01000697.1 coordinate 430,071, forward strand.
GAGCTAGATGACGACGGTCTTGACTCCCTCAAGAGGGAACACCTTTCTTGATCATGCTTGCTCGCACGTGCTTCATGAAGACCATCTCCAAATACTCCCCCATACCCCAATATGGGAGAGCCTTGCTTAGCTCCATCTTCATGAGTCCATTGCACTAACTTGACTTTGTCTTCACACATTGACTAGATCAACATTGTGCCTTGAGAATACACATGAGAGAACACTCCATATTATTCCTCAAGACACACTCTATAGCCTCAACTCCCTTATGACCAATCTTCGGATTACTCCTTGAATAACACCTTGGTCATAGATTAATGTTCTTTATTTTCATCTTCCTACAACCTCGAAACCAACATATGGCTCAAGCATTGTCTACGGACAAGTCCTACAAACATAACTCAATGCAAACATTAGTCCATAGGGATTTTCATTAATTACCAAAACCACACATGGGGGCACATGCTCTTTCAGATACCATGTTAAGCTTCATACACTAGCCAATGCAACCAAAAGTCTGAACTGATGGAAAGAGCTAGTGCAATCGACTTATACACTTCAACATGAGGGAGGCCACAGGGACCTGGGGTGGGACTGGGACCTCACATGAGGGAGGAGCTCAACCACCAGCGCTGGGGCCGCACCCGAGCGCCCCCATGTCGAGGGGCTTGCCGACGGTGGCCAGGGGGGCCTGGCCGGCGAGGTTCAGACATAGGGCGGGGCGGTGCAGGGCAGTCGAGACTAGGGGCAGGGCCGCCGAGACTAGGGATGGGGCGGCGACCGGGGTGCTGGCTGGTGGTTGCGTCCTAGCGGGGCGATGGCGCGGCGCATAGGGACGGTGGTGGGCGAGACAGTTTTTTTTTAAGTGGACTGATAGGTGAGACCTAGTCCTAGTCAGCAAATAACTTCTGGTTTCTGCCACCTCAGCGCTGACAAATGGGACCCACTTGCCAAATTCGCTGTCAATTGACTCTAAATCTGTGATTTGTGCGAATTGCAATTGACTTGTGGAAAAATGGTAGATTTTAGTTATCAAAACGTAAAGTGGTACCATTTGGTAAATTTAGCCCAAAATGTGTAGTTTTATGCTAACTACTCGGTTTTGCTAGAACACATTTTTAGTATAAGTTGCCTCATCTTAAATCCTAAGTCCTAGAAACTTTTTCAAATAACAACGTACTCCCTCTATCCTCGAATAAGCGTTCCGAATCTTGTTCTAAGTTAAAAAAAATTAAAGTTCGGCCAACTTTATTGGTAAAACATAATACTAAATTAGTATAATCATGCTCATCTTGATTTGGCACCCGGGAGTATATGCTTCCGATTTCTGAAATCTGTTTTACACAAAGTTTAAAATGTCAAAAAAATGGGAATATTTTTACGTGTAGATCTCGACATTCTATGTTCTCGTAAAGTTATTTCACGAGAAAGCGATATTTTCGGTGTTATGTGTAAAAAGACAAATTTGGTGCTAAAATAGGCGTCGCGTGAGAATTTTTTAGTCTTTTTTACATTAGACACCAAAATATCGATTTTTCCGCGAAACTTGGCATGTCCACAGAGCGTCGAGTTGTACGTGTGAAATTTTTATTTAGATTTTTTTAATGTTTTGAATTTTTTTCCCGGTGGTGGGAGCATATGCTCACACGTTCTGAATCAAATTTAAAATCATGTACTATATAGCTACTCTTTTATATAAAGTTGGTAAATTTTTAAATAGTGTAATTTAGGACAATAAATAGAAGTACACTTATTTGCCGACAGTAGATATGCATATGAAGTTATGAAGATATAAGATGATAAGAATAACCTCCAAATTTTCTTAGGCAAACCTTTTTGTATCCAAACAATACATAAACATTGGGCAACCAATTATGAATGGCAACAAATGCAACAATAACGTTCTTGTCCATATGGCAATCAATTACAACAATAATGTTCTTAAAAATCTGCCAAGTTGCCTCTAATAATAGAGAGATTCGTATGTAGACAGTAAAACTACACTTCTGCCCTTGTGACCACTCACCATGTCATGGACCATTCAACCTTATCTTCTTGGTGTTCGAATTGGTTTGACTATGAAACCTTTTTTTATAAGACTGGACTGACTTGGAAGCAAGTCAGAAAGTTTTGTTTCCTGGGCGACTAGCTTCACCCTCTTCTCTTCTAGACCGTCACCTTTTTTGGATTTGTTGTTCGCCCTCCTTGTGCTTCTTCCCATCTTCCCCGTCTCCGGAGAGTGGTGACCTTAGCTTCACCCCAACCATCACATCGACCCGCTCATCGTGTACCTCCCTTTTCTAGGGGCTTTGGGCTAAGGCCGACGCCAAGCACTTTGAGTCCCATTTGTTAGGAGCGTGCGTAGGCTTTTCCTTTGCACCATGGCATGTCATGACATCTTACATCTTTCTTTGTAACCTCGCTAACTTTCGCAATCAATTGAATCTATAAAGCTTCCATGTCCATTGGAAAAAGCTCCATGATATACTTCTGTTAGACTTTGTTTTAAAGAATAATAACATTGCAAATTTTGGTCACTTTTTTGAAAAGGAGGTTAACATGACCATTAATTTAATTTTATTTGACAATGTTTGGCAAGAACATACATCAAAATACTCGAAGCAGCAATGGGAAGAACATGCCATCAGAGTCTTATTCGGTTATTCCCAAAACACACACAAAAAAGCCACCTGCACCACCAAGTCATCATATGGCGAACCGGGAGCACACATCCTATCCAGCAAACTATCATTGTGCACCTCATGCACATGCTGCAAAGCTTACCGCCGATAAAACATCTTAGAAAGATATCCCCATAGTCTTCCCCAGGATGCCATGACGCGAGACCTCGCCTCCTCCCTGCACGAGCCCACCATGTCAGATTCTTTGTCGATTCCCTGCTGTGTCACGCCGTCGAGACCCTCCTCCACCATCGACGCGGTAGATTAAACACATCTTCCAGTCATCATCAATTCCAAAGCGATGCTCCCAAGAGGGAGAACGACACCGAAAGTACCGCCATTGTTTGATCCGGGAGACTTAGATCTATCATGATGATTCACAACAATGACCCCTTCAACAAGGTAACAAACTCGTGGGCGCCGCCATCGTTGGCTCCGACCACATCGAAGCCCAGCTCTCACCGGTCGACGACCGCCTCGCCTCCAACTCGCGCACTGCAACCCCAGAGGCCGAGCCACAAGAGAGGGAGCTATATCCACATCATCAGTCGTTGATCTGCCTAGAGAGGGGTTACCACGCTGGAACAGAAGCAGCCACGCCATGATACCCGACGGGCCACGCCACGCACATGCCCTAGGGCACCGTCCCACGTCTACTTCCTTCAAGCGAGGGGACGAGAGGAGGCCCCGCTGCCACCGGCTCACACTAGGCTTTGCCCGGCCGCGCCCTCTAGCAACATCGAGGGATCAGGGTGAGGAGGGCAGGCGATGGGGTAGATTTCCTCCCGATCACCATGCAGGGGTGGGGCGAGAGTCGAGACCCCAACATATTTTTTGACCCAAATTATGACCACTTGCCTAAGCAGAAGCTCACCTTAGGCGTGGACCTATTCTTACTGTTTGGTTTGACCGGCAGCAACAGGACACGGCACGAAACATCCGGTTTACGCACGCAGTGCTTTACCAGCAGCCATGCTCCATCCGCCATCAGCCGATAGCAACTCAAATACTCTTTATCAATTTTGTAACTGTGCACACTGTGAGCCGGTGAGCGCCTTTCGCCGAACCACCCGAACCTCCACACGCGAATGGCGACCCTGTCCCCGGCGGCAGTGGTCAAACCGGCGTTTCGCCGTTATAAAAGAGCGCACCCATATCTTCCGGCCTCACAAGTCGAGCTCAACTTACTCTCCTCTCAATCAATCTCACAGAATTTTAGCTTAATCGATCGATTCGTTCCTGTCGTGTCTGACCAAATTAAGCTCGGGAGCTCGTGGCAATGGAGTTCGAGATGAGTCAGATGGTGAGCCAGCACGGGGCGCTGCTCAAGGTCGGGCTGTTCGTGCTGGTGCAGGCGCTGGTGTACCTCATCCTCGCCCAGTCCTCCTCCGTCTTCTCCAGCACCAAGACCCTCGGCCTCCGCCCGTCGAGGTCCCTCAGCGCCCACCGCATGGTCGCGCTGCTCTCCGACCTGCCGCTCGGTTGGGAGCCCTCGCCCCTCGCCGTCTCCGGGGAGCCGTTGTTGCCCGTCCCCGTCGACGCCCACCAGAAAAAGGATTAGATAAACAGGCTTGATTCGCCACACAGGTGTTGACCAAAAAGTGTACGTAGGAGTGGTTTTAGCTACTCACAATTCTTTGATCCATTGGTTTTGTTCTTTTGGGATTGTATGTGCAAATTACCTGCCCTTTCGACATGTACGTGACCATATGATATTATGTTTTGCTTACGGTCCATTCGTGTGCCCATTTTATGAGGAGAGACTACTTATGACTCTTGTGATGAATGGAAGAGTTGTCTCATCTTAAATCCTTTTTCCAACCGGGCTAGCCCCTTTCTATTAATCGCTTAACGGAAATACAAAGTTCATTACAAAAGGACATCAATTAAAGGGTGGCTGGAGAGAGAGAGAGAGAGAGAGAGAGAGAGAGAGAGAGAGAGAGAGAGAGAAACATTGTTGGTACACCAATGGGAGACATGTTGCGAGTGTCTCGAAATCAAAACACTCACTACAGGCCAAAAACCCATTATCATAGTCCAACCAAATAATCTACAGCCGAATTTTTAAGAAGTCTCATCTTAAATCCTACACTCCAAGCAAAAAACATAGGAATAAGTTTACAAGTATGGGTGAAAGTTTTAAAATAATGTTGTCTATGAATCGTATTTTTTAATAGCAGGAACTTTTTTCAGATTAATGCCACATGGATCAAGGGTTTGGTGGTATTAAATCCCTACGAAGTGCTCTTATTTTGCCGATTTCCATAGAAATATTAGTACCCACTAGACCACACCATTCTCTATTTTCTGCTTGTACTCGATAGGATTCTATCATGTGAATATTGCTGCAAGTTTTTGTAATTTCACACCTATTGGTTTTCCGCTTGCATTCATGTCCCATTTGATACCATGCTCATTCCAATGATAGTAAGACGCCAAAAGTGCAAATGTCTTACGACTATAATCCTACAAATCATACAAAATACAGAGTTCTTAAGAATAACAACCTTATAAATCATATTGTCATAGTGACAAGAGGGATGGAGTGTCTTTTGAGTGTTAGTAAAACCATCGAATAAGTAAAATAGCATGCTTAGTGAGACAATGACCGAGTTGTAAAGGTCCCTCAACACCAAGACCCTAGCAGCCTCCGCCCGTCGAGGTCCCACAACGCCCGCCTCAAGGTCGCCCTGCGCTCTCCAACCTGCCGCTCGTTGGGGAGCCTTTGCCCCGCGCCGTCTCCGGGTAGGCGTTGTCGCTAGTGCCGGTCCACGCCCAACAAAAGAAGGATTAAACAACCAAGCTTGATTGCCGACACATGCACGGACAGAAAATTGTTTTATTTGTTATAACTACTCACAATTCTTTGTTTGATTTGATTGTTCTTTTAGGATTGCATGTTCAAATTGCATGCCCTTTTAGTCCATTTGTGTGCTCTGTTATGCGGAGATACTTCTAAATTGTGATGAACGGAAGAGTTGTCCATCATGTCTTTCCAGTCCATGGCTGTGTGCATCGTTTTGCCGAGTCTGGGGGTTTTATCTCCTTCTAGGGAAGAACATGTGTTTTATCATCCATGTGAATGGGTAACTACAAGGACCATGCTGATTCGATGAATTTTCATAAGGTACAAAATTATTCAATACGGTTTTGGTATAACAAATTTTAGTATTGATTGTCTCATCTTAAATCCTACACTCCCAGCAAAAATAAATAAATATACATAGGCATAATTTTACAAGTCTGGGTGAAAGTTTTCAAATAATGTCATCTTTCAATAGTATTTTTTGGATTTTAATGGTTAGGAAATTTTCAGATTAATGCCATATGGGCCAAGCGATTGGATGTAGAAATCCCCATGGATTGCTCTCATTTGTCGATTTCTGTAGACATATTAGTATCCACTATATGCTCTATTTTCTACTATGCATTATTTGTTTCACAACTATTGGTTTCACATTTGCATTCATGTCTAATACCGTGTTCATTTCACTGATAGAAAGACACCAAAAGCGCAAATGTCTTATGACTATAATCCTACAAATCAAACAACATACATAATTCTTAAGAGTGACAATCTTATGAAATCATGTTGTCATAGTGAAATATTCCAAGAGAGAGGGAGTGTCTTTTGAGTGCTAGTAAAACCATTGAATAAGTAAAATAGTCTTCTCAATGAGACAATGACCGAGTTGTTGAGTGCCGAACGCTTACACAACTAAGAAGGAGAAGGGCATAATCACGTGAAATGGTATGATCTCGAGCACAAACGTGTAACTCTTTGTTGCCATGCCTATAGAGGAACTGTCCATACTTCTTCTACCTTTCTCATATGAATACACAAGTCTCGAGTCTTTGGTATAGCGACCATCCAAGTTTTCTCGATAAAATGAAAGAGACTCATTTTATTTTGAATTCAACTTCCCTTTGAATCAAATATGGGTACGATATGATAGTTTGAATCAAGTTTTACTTTATGCACAATGGACAATATTTAAATAATAGAGATAGATGAGTCCCGTAACATGCCATCCTAATGTTGATTAGAACACATGAATGGTGTACGCTCCAAGTTCCCGGGGAAGGATGACTACTGGATTAAAGAAAATCACATGGAGACTTTCGGCACTTGGTTGCAATTACATCTCATGAATGACACCACTATTGGAGATCAGCTCTACTTGCTGGCCGCGACACCATCTGCGACTGTATTGACTTTCCATGGGTACGAGATAAATGGAAATACATTTTACACGATCTCCCAAGATAAAAAGAGCACTAACCAAAACAGTGGTGTCCGCTTTGATGCAACATGTGAGAATGGGGAAAAGGACACATACTATGGTTACACAGAGGAGATATGTGAACTTGACTATGGACCTACTTTTAAGGTCCCTTTGTTTCGGTGCAGTTGGTTCAATATGAATGGAGAAGGGGTAAAGATAGACCAGCTGTACGGAATGACAACAGTGGATCTCAATAATCTTGGTTACAGAGACGAACCATTCGTCCTAACCAATGATGTGGCTCAGGTTTTCTATGTGAAGGACATGTCCTCCAGACCAAAAAAAAGAAAAAATAAGAAAACGAATACATCAGACGATGAGCACAGGCGTCACATAGTTCTTTCAGGGAAAAGAAACATCGCGGGAGTCGAGGACAAGACAGACATGTCAGCAGATTATGATAAGTGTGAAGAAATTCCGCCCTTCACCGTGAAAACTGACCCTTGCATCCCGTTAAATAATGAAGATGCTCCATGGTTACGGCCTAAGAAGCGATCATAGGCAAGGGATCGACATACGCGACAAAGGATTCATACCCTAAACCCTAAACCCTATGTATATCTATGTAATGTATGAAAACTATGACGCATCATTTTGTGAAGGATTTTTTATGATGTTTGCAATTTTCCAAGTTCAATATTTTTCCTTGCAGCTATGACACATAATATGACACCACGCGAAGGTTTCACATTGTTTGGATCATTTTTGAATTTCTTATGCCCGTTTCAAACTATATTCAAAACGGCGGGCATGAAGCTTCTTAGCACGAGGCTGACCCTCGCTAAACTTGAAGTGGATCTCTGATGAAATAGCATGTTGTGAACCTATAAATGATTTTTTGAAAAATTCACAAGCATTATATCATGTACTTGTAGTTCAAATTTGGGCACCCTCCTACCGAATCGGCGGGTGACAAGGGTATAGCTAATAGAGCCTGCAAGTTGAGTACCCCTGAGGCCCGTTAAGCTAGGCCCAATTGTAATGATAGTCAAGATACGAGTCCTTACCGTATGTCGATATTGTAATCTATATCGGACCCTACACGATCCTTGAGACCTGGCCACCTATATATAGGGGCCAGGAGGGGACGGTGTAGGGCAGATTGAAAGCAAGCCAGGTTCAACACCCAAGTTTACTTTCAATATACACCTATTTCGACTAACCTTACCTTCGAGTTCATCCGACGCCCTATCTCCCCGATCCTAAGTCCTTCATCTAGGACATTTGTCGAGTTAACCCTCGTCAGCGGGAATTTGTCTTTTTCATGAGGGATAGACGGAAAGGTTCCTGATACACCGGTTGGGAATTTGTCCATCTAAGGTGGTCTAGTATTTTTGCAAAATGGGTTGGTACCAATGCCAAACTTTAATTTGGTGGTTCCTTCACAGAACACCCTGATTTCGGCACCTCAAAAATGGAAATTGGTTATTTCGTGCGTCAAAAAGGAAAACTTCCTCCTGCAACATTATAAGCCATCCCAAGATGCACATGTGTGCACAATATGGGCACATTATCACAAACTGTGCCCTGATTCTAGCCATAACATTGGTGGTTTGACCTAAATGCCATGAAACCTCGAACATGATAGGTCATTTTGTGAAGGATTTTTTATGATGTTTGCAATTTTCAAAGTTCAATATTTTTCCATGCAACTATGACACATAATATGACACCACGCGAAGGTTTCACATTGTTTGGATAATTTTTGAATTTCTTATGCCCATTTCAAACGCGTTAGTGCATTTCTAATTGAAAATGGTAAAATTGTTAATAGTTTGTATAGTTAGAATAAATAATTTTGAAAACAGAAAATAGTTTTGGATTAGTTATTTAAGTTGAAGCACTTTTCCTGCTGAAAGTTTTTTCAAATTCTAAATTATGCAATAAATATATGTTAATGCATTTTTAATTAAAAATAGTAAAATTGTTTAGTTAGAATAAATAATTTTGAAAACAAAAAATGGTTTTGGATTAGTTATTTAAATTGAAGCACTTTTCCTATTGAAAGTTTTTTCAAATTTCAAATAAAAGAAAGTTTTTTCCTGATAAAATGAAGACAGAAAGTTAAAATGGAAAACAAAAAAGTCTTTTCGTGATAAAACCTTAAAAACGGGTCATTGGTCCCGGTTCATCGCATCAACCGGGACCAATGGATCAACGGTCCCGGTTGATGCCATGAACCGGGACCAATGATCCTGGGCACGTGGCGGCTCAACAGCGCCCCCCACCCAGGTCATTGGTCCCGGTTCATCGCATCAATCGGGACCGTTGATCCATTTATCCTGGTTGATGCGATTAACCGGGACCAATGACCCCCAGATATATAACTGGAGCCTTCTTCTCCCCCCACTTCCCCCCAAATCGCCGAAACCGCTAAGGACTTTGCGCGCGGAACGAATTGACGCCGGCAGGCTGCCCGTCCCCGCCGCGGAGAAGCTCGCCACCGTCCTCGGTGAGCGCCGCCGCCGCGACCTCTCCCTCTTCCCCCGCTGCCGCTCACCCTTCCTTCTCTCTACAGGCCGTCCGACGCCCCGGAGAAGCTCGCCGACCGCCGCCCTGCATAGCCCACCGTCGATGCCCCCCTGCAGAGCCCGCCGTCGATGCCCCCCTGCGCCGCTGACGCCCTTCCGGTGAACCTTGCTGTGGGTGTTAGAAATTTCGGGAAAACGAATTGAAATAGAAACGAATTTGCATAACAGAAACAAAATTTCAGGATTAAAAATGAATTTTAGCACCGGTTTCTATATGTATTTTTAGAAATAGAAACAAAAATAGAAACATATGTATCATATATGTATAAATAGAAATATATAAATAGTTATGTATTTTAGATATGTATCATATATGTATAAATAGAAATATATGTATTTTATATATGTATTTTAGAAATAGAAACTTCGAGCATGTGTAAATAGAAATATATGTATTTTATAAATAGAAACTTCGAGCACCGGTGAACTTCGAGTATGTGTAAATAGAAACTTCGAGCACCGGTGAACTTCGAGCATGTGTAAATAGAAACTTCGAGCACCGGTGAACTTCAAGCATGTGTAAATAGAAACTTCGAGCACCGGTGAACTTCGAGCATGTGCACCGACGATATTAGATCAATGTCTATAATTAAATTCCTATCGCAAGTTAGAAGTTAAATTCTATTTGGATTTAGTTTATTTAAGGTTGAAAATAAGAAAAATTTCATCCACATTAGCTTGTCGTGGAATATAAAACTTTTATGTTGAAGTCTAAATTATAATGGAAATGAATAGTGTGCAAAATTATGTCATGTGTATTTATATTTTGTATTGTGATTTATAAATCATGGTGAATTATAATAAAGATTTTTCAGATTAATGAGTGTGCCGATGTATTGTAGTTACATGTATACCCGTTTTTACCGCCTATTAATAATAAGATTCAAGAGATTCACTCAAAATCCATCGCTAATGCCTTGACAAATGCAACTACCGGAACAATTCAACATTATTGACTTACCGGTGTAAATTTTGATGCAATTATAATAACTTGCAATTCTTGATTATTTGCATTATAATAACTTGCAATTCTTAATTTGCAGATACTATGGATCCAGCACATGGCACAACTCAAGATGATGAATACTTCCTCCAAGGAATGATCCGCAAAAATAAAGATATCGATGTCACCAGGACGTTTCTGAATGATTCCGGTGAGGGAGATGAATCTCTCAACCGAGGAGATGGCTCTGGTGAGGTAGAAGCCGAAGCCTGGGACGGGGGAGAAGCCATTGAGGAAGAAGCCGATAAGGGAGAAGCCAACGAGGGAGAAGGCGACAGCTCCGGCCAAACCTTAAATCTCAGAAACTCCGGCGAGGTGTATATATGTATTTTTGTAATGCTGCTGTCTATATATATACATGCATATATTAACACTCTTTCTTCTTTTAGCCCTCTGGATCGAGCACTTCTTCCGTAAGAACAAAACGAGGCCCAACAAAAAAGTTGGATAACATTGTTTGGTATAGGATCGAAGTGGTCGGTGTAGACGGCGAACCGACAGCTCCTGACGATGTCGTAAAAAAAATTGTCAAGCAATGCGGAGTTCTTGTGAGGGACTACATCCCGATCACCGTTCAAGAATGAAATCGGCCAAGCAGCGGTGGAGTCCCGTTTGTCGGCGACGTCACCAAAGATAAGCTTTTTGACAAGCTCATGATTAATTTCCTCCTGCCGAGGCCAGATGTGAATCCAGATGAAGAGGAGAGAGCAAATGAGGAGCTAGTGCAAAGAGTCAAGAAGTTTGCTCTCATCAAGATGGCCAAGGCATTCAAGAACTGCAAGAAGAAACTGTACCTTAAGTTTGTCAAGTTAGACAAGACTCCGGATTTCAATCAAGCCGGCTATGCTAAGTTAAGACACCAGTGGGCTGATTTTGTGAACTACAAGACATCGGAGAAAGCTTTGCAAAGGTCTAGAATAAATAAAGAGAACGCTGCTAAGAAAGTGTACCACCATAATATGGGGTCTGCTGGATATGCCGGTTGCATGCCTAAGTGGGATGCACTTGAGGTCAAGTATATTGCTGCCGGGATCAGACCAGAGCCCACAACATGGACACCACGGGCGAGAAACTGGTTTTACGGCCATGGGGGCACGTTGGACGAAGAAGGGAGGACAATATATACCTAAAAACACAAAGATCATCCCCTACTGCCCATCAAAGATATTAGAAGTGCAGTACAAGATGTTGAAGTGGGACGGTTCGTTCCCGATAGAGAGAACGACGAGCTCACACGCGCCCTTAAAAATGATAAACACACCGGATGAGCACGAGGCACACCATGCTCCAAGCCGTGGAATGTTGCCTTCCCCGCGGAAATGAAGAGATATCCCGATAAAAGTCATCAGAGGAGAAAGGAAATGGAGGCAGCTGAGAAAGCGGCAGCTGCAGACCGGCTGCGTAATGTAGAAGAAGCATTAAAGCGGCAGCAGGATCAACTCGACAGACTTAGCCAGCAAGGTATTAGAGGCCAATCTCAGCGGCACATGGTAGAAGCTGCATTCGATGGTACCGGCGCCCTATCGAATAAGAAAAGCAGCATCGCTTCCACCCAGCTCCAGGATGGTGATGATGATGCACTGACGACGGCTCCTCCTAAATGCTACCCAGTGGATGATATCACGGATAGCACAGCTTGTGAGCTAAAGGTGCAAGTTATGAACTTAAGGGTGATGGCGGCGGTCGGCATGGCCGTACCAATTGCGCCTAACGTGACTTGGCATTGCAGGCCGGTTCTAAAAGGGTACGCTGTTGTCACGGTGGATGATGTGAAGCAAGATTTTGAGGAGTTGAAGCTGGACCACCCTGCAGGGGAAGATAGGGACTTGACTGATGACCCACAAGTATAGGGGGTGTATCGTAGTACTTTCGATAAATAAGAGTGTCAAACCCAACGAGGAGCAGAAGGTGTTGACAAATGGTTTTGATCAAGGATTCACTGTAAATACTAGCAAACGGGTTTTCAGGGGTATTTGGCGATGCAAATAAATAAAGTACGAGTAAATAAAAGACAATAGTAATAATTGCTGCAAGTGGCCCAATCCTTTCTAGAGCAAAGGACAAGCCGGTTGTGTAACTTATGATAACCAATCGTTCTCGAGGACACATGGGAGTTTCTATCAAGTGCTTTCGCTTCATATCGCTAAATAATCTTTATTGGTTTGATAAGTGTTATGGGGGTGAACCTGTGCTAGCGCACTACCCTTACTAAGATAAATATACACTTGTGATTATACCCCTTGGAAGCATCCGCAAATACAAGAAAGTAATTAAGATAAATCTAACCACAGCCTTAAACTCTAAGATCCTACGCTCCCTGGTGCAATGGTTTCCCAACGGAGGTTTAGGTTCCTGTCACTCCAGCAACCCCACAATTGGTAGCCAAATACACAATGCATCTCACTAGGCCCATAAATGGTGAAGTATCATGTAGTCGACGTTCACATGACACCACTAGTGAAATAACACCACAACAAATAAATAGCAAACCATTAAATATTACTCAACATAATTCCACTACTAACGAGTTGACTTCTCCCATGTCCTCAAGAACTAAACGAACTACTCACAAGACATCATATGGATCATGATCAGAGGTGAAATAATGGTAAATAACAATCTGAATATAAACCTTAATTCAACGGTTCCACTCAATAGCATCAACCACAAGAGTAATCAACACCGGGAAAGTTTCCCCTAAGAATTTGACAATATTCAACTCAAGATGTTACAGCGAGATGGCGTGGTGATGGTGGAGATGAAGGTGTTGGTGATGAGGATGATGGTGATGATGATCCCGATGAAGTCCGACGCGATGATGATGACGATGGCGACGATCCCCCCTCTCCGGGAAGCAATTTCCCTGGCAGATTTCTGCCTGCCGGAGAGCTTTTCTCTCTCTGGTGTTTTCCGCCCCGCAGAGGTGGCATTATCTATCTCTGAGCCCTCCCTTGACTTAGGATTTTGGGGACGATGAAATACGCGAAGGGGCGATGGCAGAAGTGGGCCAGGGTGGCCACACAACAGGCCGGCGCGGCCAGGGGTCAGGTCGCGCCCCCTGTGTGTGAGCCTGCCCCGTGGCTCCTCTCGACTCCTCCTTCTGGCTTCTTCAGTCTTCTGGTAAAATATAATTTTCTGGTATTTTTCTGGAATTTCCTGATCTTTCAAAATATGGTGTCTTGATAGTCCCTTTTCCAGCAAACTCCTGACTCCGGCAGCAAATACTCCAATGATCATCAAACATGTAAAAACAGAGGAAACAACATAAGTATCATCTCTAAATGTGAAATATATCAATGAATAACAGTAAATTATGATACAAAATAGTGATGCAAAATGGACGTATCAACCCCCCCAAGCTTAGACCTCGCTTGTCCCCAAGCGAAAACTAAACTCGGTAAACATGACCACAGGTTTATGGAGTAAAGTGTCGATAATCAAAATACAGACAAGAAGCATCACATTTACCAAGGCACAAATTATAATAGACAGCAACTTCCCTTTATATGATATAGACTTGCAATAAGTAAAAGGGAATCACAAATAAGGATGCACAAGGTAAACTATAATTGGTGATGGCAAACCTTAGTTCTTGGTCAGACAACAATGAACAAACTATACTTACTTTTGAATGGAGCCTTTTTTAAAAACAGAGCTAATATAGCAAAAACCATATGCTCAATGAAACAAACTTTTGCAACCATAGAAAGCTTTCAAAGATATATTCCTTCAAATAAAAGCATTGTACTAACAAAAAGAAGTTAGTGCACATGATTGAACAGATCAACATATGGATGAGTGAAACATAACAACTCAAATGCTTGCTTGAGATAGAAGGGAATAGGTTGACTCAACATAAAAGTAAAAGACATGCCCTTCGCAGAGGGAAGCAGGGATTAAACATGTGCTAGAGCTTTTCATTTGTAAAACATAGGTAAAAGTTGTTTTGAGAGGTGGTTGCTTTTGTCAACAACTAGCAACGGAGTTCTTGATATCTTCCATACTAAACAAGTGAGAGCGCTTCCGAGATGTTGATTAGTTGGCACAATTGTGCTCTTTTATAGCTTGGCACTCCTCCCCACCTTTTCCTTTCTCAAACCATGGCTAACCGATTCCATCGGGTGCCAACCAACTTTCACATACCATGGAGGAGTGCCTTTTTCTTTCTTTTTGAGATTACAATGGTCTGACCAGCTCCCTTGCAAAATTAATGACGAGCAGATGAAGCTGCCTAGTCGAGGGGTACTCAATTTAGTATGGAAGATTACAAACCCATCCACTACGTCCTCATGAGCTAAAAACAGTGGCACAAAATGAGAAGTATTTGAAGGTTTTTGAAAGGTAGCACGTGAAAAATTACTTGGAATGGCTTGAAATACCATGCATAGGAATTTATAGTGGACTCTTTGGAAGTAACTTGGCTTTTGGGAGTTGGATGCACAAGAAGTATTCCCTCTTAGTACAAGTTTTTGGCTAGCAAGGCTGGGTAGCAAGCATAAGAGTTGCATGAAACAAACAAACATACATATAATAGGAACAATCATGCAAACTTCCTTGAAGGTACAATGATTTTAACTTTGAGAATAATAATGCTTATAAGCCAAACATGAAGGAAAACTAAAGTGAAGTAACTACAAGCACTTCTTTCTTCTTTTCTACTCAAACCTCAAGGTAATGTTGCTACTGACCAAGCTAAGTTTGCCAAAACCAACTAAATTTACTCATGCTCCCAAAGTGATACCAATACTAATCAACAAGACTAATCATATAAGAAACATTGCAAACTACAATAAAGTGTGCGGAAAGTAAACGATACCACTTCTCATTAATATTTCATTACCGCAACTCACACCAAGGGATACATAGATAACCAACTAAGGAGGATACTACTACACTGCAAACTATTCTATAAGATAACTTCTCTATTCATGATATGACTCTACTTGAAAAGTAAATGAGTAAAAGGTAATGATGTAATACCGCGGCACTCCCCCAAGCTTGGAACAAGCCAAGGGGATGCCTATACCAGTGATGAATTACTCCTTCGGCGGTGGTGGGATCACCCTTGGGTTAATGAAATATTCCAGCATCCTGCAAAGCCTGAGATTCTCTTCTTGAAGTATCTGTATCTCCCTCTCTAGAACTCGGTATTGGGCACAAAGCTCGTCAGTGACCAGCATACCCTCTTTTATTATAGGCATGAAATTTAGATCCAAGACTGGAAACGTTGGTCCCCGCATATCATGAGAAAAGGCACGTCCAGCGTTCATTGATCCTACAAAATTAGAGTTTCTCGCCCTTGATTTTCCAGCCTACTATTCCTCCTTCAGCTTGGGGTCTTCCCTAGGCCTCTTGCCCTTGTCATCGCTTGAGGGAGCCATGGTGCTCTCAAAACTAAGATCAAGTCCTGACAGAAACAGCTCGAAACAAAAACACGACGAGAAAACAATATACAAACCTTGGGTAATCCGGGGGGTTATATAGGCGAAAATTAAACATCGAAACCAAGTCACAGGAGGAAACCGGGACGGAAACGAGCTCCGGGGTGCTCACACAATAGGTGGGCGCAGCCTGAGGTGGGCCCGCACCCCCTATGTGTGAGATCACACCGAACTCCTTCTCCTTCCCATTTTTGTCTCGTGATTTTCCATATTTAACAAAAACAATAAAAATATAACTGGAAAAGTTTAACACGAACCTTTTCTGTCTAGAACTGTTACCTATTCGAAAACAAACTCTGCAGGTTCCTGCATATTGTCCTGGATGAATTCTTCTGGAGAAACCATTTGTATAACATCAACATCTTCATTATAAGAATCTCCAGCAATATAATGTTTGAGTCTTTGCCCATTCACCACTTGTGTAGTGTCATCTTTTAATGAATCAATCTTTATTGCGCCTAAGCAGTACACTTCCACAATAACATATGGTCCTTCCCATTTAGAGAGTAATTTTCCTACAAAAAATCTGAGACGAGACCTATACAAAAGAACTTTCTCACCAACATGAAACTCTCTCTTAAGAATTCTATTATCATGCCATTGCTTGACTTTCTCTTTGAAAAGTCTGGCATTCTCGTTGGCTTCATTTCTCCACTCATATAGAGAACTCAAATCTAACAACCTTTTCTTACCGGCAAGTTTAACATCCCTATTAAGCTCTTTCACTGCCCAAAAAGCTTTGTGTTCTAATTCTAAGGGCAAGTGACACGCTTTTCCGTAAACCATTTTGTAAGGAGACATGCCCATGGGGTTCTTATAAGCAGTTCTATAAGCCCATAAAGCATCGTTTAACTTGCTAGCCCAGTTTTTCCTAGATCTATTGACAGTCTTCTGCAAGATAGACTTGATCTCTCTATTTGAAAGCTCTACCTGCCCACTAGTTTGGGGATGATAAGCAGAAGCAATTCTATGATTAACAGTCATATCTAGCAAGAGTTTTTCTAAAACCACCATGAATAAAATGAGAAGCTCCGTCAGTCATAAGATATCTAGGCACACCAAACCTAGGAAAAATAACATCCTTAAGCATTTTTAACGAGGTCTCACCATCGGCACTCTTTGTAGGTATGGCTTCTACCCACTTGGTAACGTAATCAACAGCAACAAGTATATGAGTATAACCTTTTGAAGGAGGAAAAGGACCCATAAAGTCAAATCCCCAACAATCAAATGGCTCAATAACAAGTGTGTAACTTATAGGCATTTCATTACGTCTAGAGATATTACCAACTCTTTGACATTCGTCACAAGATAAAACATACCTTCTAGCATCTTTAAAGAGGGTTGGCCAATAAAAACCTGATTGTAGAACCTTTTGTGCGGTTCTATCTCCAGCATGATGTCCTCCATAAGCACTTCCATGGCATTTTCTCAATATTTCTAGTTGCACATATTCTGGTACACATCTTCGCATAATACCATCAACTCCTTCTTTATATAAGTGTGGGTCATCCCAAAAGTAATGCCTCAAATCATAAAAGAATTTTCTTCTTTGCTGAGCTGTAAAGGTTGGAGGCAAATACTTGGAAACAATAAAATTAGCATAATCAGCATACCAAGGAAGGTCTCGCGAAGTTACATTTATCGAAGCCAACTGTTCATTTGGAAAACTATCATTAATAGGAATAGGATCAAAAGAAATGTTTTCCAATCTAGACAAATTGCCAGCAACAGGATTTTCAGCACCTTTCCTATCTACAATATGCAAATCAAACTCTTGTAAAAGCAACACCTATCTAATAAGCCTAGGCTTAGCATCCTTCTTAGACATAAGATATCTAATAGCAGCGTGATCAGTATAAATAGTAACTTTAGAATCAACAATGTAAGGTCTAAACTTATCACATGCAAAAACAACAGCAAGAAACTCTTTCTCAGTAGTAGCATAATTCTTCTGAGCAGCATCAAGAGTCTTACTAGCATAATGAATAACATTCAACTTATTATCTACGCGCTGTCCAAAAACAGCACCAACAGCAAAATCACCAGCATCACACATAATTTCAAAGGATAAATTCCAATCAGGTGGTTGAACAATAGGAGCAGTAGTTAAAGCCTTCTTAAGAGTTTCAAAAGCTTCCTTACAATCATCATCAAAGACAAATGGTACATCTTTTTGAAGAAGATTAGTAAGAGGCTTTGAAATCTTAGAGAAATCTTTAATAAACCTCCTATAGAAACCAGCATGACCAAGAATACTACGAATACCTTTAACATCTCTGGGACAGGGCATTTTCTCAATTGCTTCCACTTTCGCTCTGTCAACTTCAATACCTCTTTCAGAAATTTTATGTCCAAGAACAATTCCTTCATTCACCATAAAGTGGCATTTCTCCCAATTAAGAATAAGATTAGTTTCTTCACACCTCTGCAAAACTTTATCAAGATTGTGCAAACAGTTATCAAAAGAAGTTCCATAGACAGAAAAATCATCCATGAAAACCTCCACAATTTCTTTACAAAAACCATGAAAAATAGCAGACATGCATCTTTGAAAAGTAGCAGGAGCATTGCATAAACCAAACGGCATACGTCTATAAGCATAAATTCCATAAGGACAAGTAAAAGTGGTTTTCTCTTGATCTTCCTTTCTAACAGCAATCTGAGAGAAACCAGAATAACCATCAAGAAAACAAAAGTGAGTCTTCTTAGACAGCCTCTCTAACATTTGATCTATAAATGGTAAAGGATAATGATCTTTCTTGGTAACTTTGTTTACCTTTCTAAAATCAATGCACATCCTATAACCAACTACTACCCTTTGAGGAATAAGCTCGTTATTCTCATTAGGCACAACAGTCATACCTCCTTTCTTAGGAACATAATGAACAAGACTAACCCATCTACTATCAGCAATAGGATAAATAATACCAGCATCAAGGAGCTTCAATACCTCATTTCTTACCACTTCCTTCATTTTGGGAATTAGGCGGCATTGATGTTCGACAACTGGCTTTGCGTCTTCCTTCATATTAATAGCATGCTGACATAAAGTGGGAGAGATCCCTTTTAAATCATCAAGAGTATATCACATAGCTCCTCGATGTTTCCTCAATACCTCCAATAACCTTTCTTCTTCCTTTCCTGAAAGCTTAGAACTGATAATAACAGGATATATTTTCTTATCATCTATATAAGCATACTTAAGATCATCAGGTAAAGGTTTTAATTCAAAAACAGGATCTTCCTTAGGTGGCAAAGTGGTACCAAGATCCTCCACGGGTAAATTGTGCTTGATCAACGGTGGTTGACGAAAGAAAATATAGTCAATCTCTTCTCTTTCCTTCCTGTAAACATCACTTTCATGGTCCTCCATGAATTGATGCAAAGCATTATTAGGAGCAAGAGCAATAGAAGCAAGCTATTCAACTCAAAAAATTTCATTGGGCATTTCATTTTCATAAGAAGTCTTAGCAAACTTAGAAAAATGAAACTCATAAGATTCTCCATTAAACTTAGTGAAAATTTTCTCCTTCTTACAGTCTATCACAGCACCACAAGTATTCAAAAAGGGTCTACCAAAAATAATAGGACAAGTTTTACTAGCTTCCTTACCAAGTACTAGAAAATTAGTGGGATATTTGGTCTTACCACAAAGAACTTCTACATCTCGAACAATACCAAGAGGCCAAATAATCTCTCTAGTAGCAAGCTGAACAACCACATCAGTATCCTCAAGTTCACAAGGGCCAATCTCATGCATAATTTCTCTGTAAAGCTCTAAAGGAATGGTGCTTGAACTAGCACCAATGTCACATAAACCATAATAGCAATGATCGCCAATCCTGACAGAAATAACAGGACCACTTGTTTTCCTACGCCTATTAGGATGTGAAATAATGTTAGTAGCATCTTCACAAAAGATAATATGTTCATCCCCTACATCTTTAGTAACAAGGTCCTTCACTATAGCCACAGAAGACTTAATAGTAATTTGCTCATCAGGTTCTACAGCTTTCTTAGTACTTTTATTAGACACACTTACCAAGGTAGAATGCTCTTTTACCTTAGCAGGGAAAGGTGTCTTCTCGAAATAAGGTTCAGGCAAAATGCTATCAACAGTACAAACTTCAGTAGCTGCAGCAGGAATATGACTAATAGAATATTTATAAGGCGCATGATATTTGTTCCAATCTTTCTTTGGAACATCAAGATAAGAGGCAAAAGCAATAAAACAGTTAGCAAGTATTTGAGAATCAAGACCATAAGCAGTGCTAACATTATGAAAGTCATCGGTTCCCATAAAAGCTTTTATTCATTCCTAATCATAATTTATACTTGACTTCCTACCTTTGTCGTTCTCCCATCCTTCAACATTTTCTTGAATACGGTCAAGAAGATTCCACTTAGCATCTTCTTTCATATGGGTAAATGATCCAAAATAGGAAGCATCCAAATAATCCTTATCATGAAGAGCAAGCCTCGCATAAAAATTATCAATAACAATATTACTGGGGAGCTCATGAATGGGACATTTGAGCATTAGTAACTTCAATCTCCCACACGCTTGGGCAATACTCTCTCCATCATGAGGCCAAAAGTTATATATTCGATTAGGATCTTTATGAATTTCACTTGGAGGATAAAACTTGGAATAAAAGAGAGGTACAATTTCCTCCCACGCAATAGATGGACCATCTTTAAGCAGCCGATACCACTCCTCAGCTCTACCTTTCAGTGATAAAGAGAATAGCTTCCTCTTAACTTTGCTTGATGAAATACCTGCACACTTAAACAACTCGCATAATTCATGTATAAAGAGTAAGTGATCACCCAGATGGACAGTTCCATCTCCTGAGTAGCAGTTATCCATAACACGTTCAACAATTTTTATAGGTATTTTAAAATCATCTAACTGAGCAGGTGGTGGTGGTGGTGGTTCATCCACATGTGCAGCAGTGGTATTAGTGTTCCCAAATAGGAAACCAAATGGAGAACTCTCCATAGCAAAATAAAATAAAAATAAAAACAATACTCACAGCGATGGTTACCTTTACCAATTCCACTCTTCAATAGCGCTTCACTCCCCGGCAACGGCGCCAGAAAATAGTCTTGATGACCCACAAGTATAGGGGGTGCATCGTAGTACTTTCGATAAATAAGAGTGTCAAACCCAACGAGGAGCAGAAGGTGTTGACAAGTGGTTTTGATCAAGGATTCACTGTAAATATTAGCAAACGGGTTTTCAGGGGTATTTGGTAATGCAAATAAATAAAGTACGAGTAAATAAAAGACAATAGTAATAATTGCTGCAAGTGGCCCAATCCTTTCTAGAGCAAAGGACAAGCCAGTTGTGTAACTTATGATAACCAAATGTTCTCGAGGACACACGGGAGTTTCTGTCAAGTGCTTTCGCTTCATATCGCTAAATAATCTCTATTGGTTTGATAAGTGTTATGGGGGTGAACCTATGCTAGCGCACTACCCTTACTAGGATAAATACACACTTGTGATTATACCCCTTGCAAGCATCCGCAAATACAAGAAAGTAATTAAGATAAATCTAACCACAGCCTTAAACTCTAAGATCCTATGCTCCCTGGTGCAATGGTTTCTCAACGGAGGTTTAGGTTTATGTCACTCCAGCAACCCCACAATTGGTAGCCAAATACACAATGCATCTCAGTAGGCCCATAAATGGTGAAGTATCATGTAGTCGACGTTCACATGGCACCACTAGTGAAATAACACCACACCAAATAAATATCAAACCATTAAATATTACTCAACATAATTCCACTACTAACGACTTGACTTCTCCCATGTCCTCAAGAACTAAACAAACTACTCACAAGACATCATATGGATCATGATCAGAGGTGAAATAATGGTAAATAACAATCTGAACATAAACCTTAATTCAACGGTTCCACTCAATAGCATCAACCACAAGAGTAATCAACACCGGAAAAGTTTCCCCTAAGAATTTGATAATATTCAACTCAAGATGTTACAACGAGATGGTGTGGTGATGGTGGAGATGAAGGCGCTGGTGATGAGGATGATGGTGATGATGATCCCGATGAAGTCCGGTGCGATGATGATGATGATGGCGATGATCTCCCCTCTCCGGGAAGGAATTTCCCCGACAGATTTCTGCCTCCCGGAGAGCTTTTCTCTCTCTGGTGTTTTCCGCCCCGCAGAGGCGGCGGTGTCTATCTCTGAGCCCCCCTTGACTTAGGTTTTTAGGGATGCTGAAATACATGAAGGGGCGATGGCAGAAGTGGGCAAGGGTGGCCACACAACAGGTCGGCGCGGCCAGGGGTCAGGCCGCGCCCCCTGTGTGTGAGCCTGTCCCGTGGCTCCTCTCGACTCCTCCTTCTGGCTTCAGTCTTCTGGTAAAATATAATTTTCTGGAATTTCCTGATCTTCCGAAATATGGTGTCTTGATAGTCCCTTTTCTAGCAGAATGCTGACTCCGGCAGCAAATCCTCCAATGATCATCAAACATGTAAAAATAGAGGAAACAACATAAGTATCATCTCTAAATGTGAAATATATCAATGAATAACAGTAAATTATGATACAAAATAGTGATGCAAAATGGACGTATCACTGACTGAACTAGGAGAAGCCAAAGGGGGGACTGTTGTATGGCCAAAGGAGCACATCGTGCTTCCAAATTATGTGCCGCCAAGGCCACCCACTCCTCAGAGCAGCAATCCACCTTCGCCGCCACCTCACCATTCTCCAGCGCAACCGTCGCCTTCGCCGCCTCACCACTCAGCGCAGCCGTCTCCACCGCCGCCTCAGCCATCTCCGCCGCCGCGTGAGTCGTCGCCGTCCCCTGAGCCTCAGAGACTAAAGCGGAAGTATACTAAGAGGGGCAGCACCACCAGCAGCAGCAAGAGCATGTTCCGATCACCAAAACGTAAGCTATCACCCCTCCCAAGAGTACCTCATCAGAATATGAAGAAGCTACTTTGCGAGAAGACAGATGAGGAAATTGCTGTGGCCGCAGATGCCCATTATGAAAAGTGAAAGACTGACATGGCTAACAAGAGAAAGCCAAAGCCGACGGAGCCATTCTTCTCGGTCACCGCAGAAGATAAAGCCAAAGCAGCCGCGCTTAAGATTCAGCTTCACCAACCCATAGCGCTCACACCAGACTATAATCGCTCTATTACCAAGTCGGCTGAGGCAAAAGAGCAGAGAGTCAGGAAAGAAGTTGCCCAGCTCGGACAACAGAAAAATCAATCGATCGAACCGCTCAAAGTGTATGATACCAATGAGTGGAGAGCCCAGGAGCGGCATGATCCGAACATTGATCTGGAGTTTATTCAACTCTACGGAGAAAAGGCCAAATTATATGGACTGTCTATTGCTGAGTACATGAGCTGTCTGGATGAGTTTGAGGGGTACCAGCAAATAGCGTACATATACCGGTACGGGGCTCCTCTCGTCAAACCCGAGTTAGTCAAAGATCTACCAACAAAAATGCGGAGATTGCATAAGTGGTACATGCAAGCCAGTGCTGAATCTACAAACTGGATCTATGCTGGATATAAACACCACCATTACGGTCATGGAGATGGCTTCTTACTGATTGAATTTCAAGAATTATTTCAGTTTTACCAATAAGACGCCCTCAACAAAACTATCGTCAGTGCCTATTGTCTGTAAGTATTATTAAGTCTTTCTAGCTCAGCTCATTCGTTGCTTGTATAATCTTACTCATCATTATACTAATTATATATGCAGAATGAAGATTCTCGAATGCAACAAAGGAGGAATCTATGACCTTAGGTTCGCTGACTGCAATTTCGTTCATGAAGATACTCTAAAAAAAACCCAGAGAGACAGAGGATAACTTGGTACAATCGTTGAAGTATTTTAGCAACAGAAGGGAAATACTATTTCCTTACAACTTCGAGTGAGTGTTACTGTCTTGTACACATTCTGTTTTTGCTTACTCGATGTTAAGCGTATAATTGACTCGTTATGTCTGTGCAGCTTCTACTTTATTCTGTTAATCATTATTATTGACGAAGGAGTAGTCAAAGTCATGGACTCAAAACGCACACCTTTAGGAAACTGGGCGAACATGCAGGAATGCCTCTAGAAGGCTTGGAAACGGTTCACCGCCAACACTAGGGGTGTTTGGAAGCCAGAGCTTACATTTCAACCATTGAATGTAAGTACTACTTGCTAGATCCACGCATCTCTTTGATTCTAGTTTCAATACCATTATCATGCTTGATTATTATTTTGATTGAACTCCGTTCTCGTAAAGTGCTTGAGGCAGAAAGCTGGGAATAACTTATGTGGATACTATGTCTGCGAGTTCATTCGCTAGACGACCAAAGAGAAGGGCGCAGACCGAAACTTCAAAAAAATTGAAGTACGATAAACAATAATCACAACTTTATTTTATTACCATCAACTGTGTTTAGTTTCATTCATATATATTGATCCCCTTCTTTAAATTAGATCGAACGGATGCGGGACGGTCTTCTACCACAAGAACGCGTGCAAGCAATTTAAGAGGAAATTGCCGGATTCTTATTAGAACATGTCATAGATCCGAAAAGAGAATACTATTACCCGGTTCATTTAGAAGGGTGAACATGTAAAATCAAATTTGTGTGAGTACCGTTTGTAATATGTTTCGACCAAGCACGACGGATGAGAATGTGAATAATATATTCGTGACCATGATGTGTAATATATATATAGTATGGTTCCTTCATTATTGTTGTATATATGTAGTACCATTAAATTGAATACAAAACACACCAAATAAATAAAATGGAAAAAAACACAAAACCCTGCAGAGATCAACGATCCCGGTTCGTGCTACGAACCGGGACCAATGGCGCCCACATGGAGACCTATCGGTCTCGATTCGTGCTAGAACCGGGACCGTCATTGGTCCCGAGTTATTGATCCCGGTTCGGCAACCAGGACCAATGGCCCGCACGAACCGAGACCATAGGGCCTTTTTCCACCAGTGAGTCCTCCTCCGTCTTCTCCACCGCCAAGACCCTCGGCAGCCTCCGGCCGTCGAGGTCCCTCAGCGTCCGCCGCATGGTCGCGCTGCTCTCCGACCTGCCGCTCGGCGGGGAGCCCTCGCCCCGCACCGCCTCCGGGGAGCCGTTGTCGCCGGTGCCCGTGCACGCCCACCAGAAGAAGGATTAGCTAACCAAAGCACGATTTGGGACACAGACGCGGACTGAGCCGGGAGGGGACAGATAGCGATCTGGTTCCGAGCTAGCGGTAGTAGGAGTTTGTTAGCTATTCACCATTCTTTGATTGATCGGTTTGTTCTTTTGTACAACACGACCATGTGAGATTATGTTTTGGTTACAGTCGTTCGTATTCCTGTGTTACGAGGAGTCGGGGAGAGACCTGTGATGAACCGAGAGCTGTTCAGCATGCATTTCCATTCCTCTGTGATTCGGCCGCTACAATGACCACGCTGAGTCGCAGAATTTGCAGCACAAATTAGAAAATATATTTTAATGCGGTTTTGCTAGAACACATTTTTAGTATAAATTGCCTCATCTTAAATCCTAAGTCCTAGAAACTTTTTCAAATAACAACGTAGTCCCTCCGTCCTCGAATAAGCGTATTTCTGAGTCTTGTCCTAAGTTAATTTTTTAAAAGTTCGGCCAACTTTATAGGAAAAACATCAATATTTATGATACTAAATTAGCATAATCATGCTCATCTTGATTTGGCACCCTGGAGCATATGCTCCCGGTTTTTGAAATCTATTTTAAACAAAGTTTAAAATGTCAAAAAAAAATTGGGAATTTTTTACGTGTAGATCTCGATATTCTATGTTCTCATAAAGTTACTTCACAAGAAAGCGATATTTTTTATGTTATGTGTAAAAAAGACAAATTTGGTGCTAAAATAGGCGTTGTGTGAGACTTTGTTTTAGTCTTTTTTACATAAGATACCAAAATATCAGTTTTCCACAAAACTTGGCATGTCCACATAGAGTGTCGAGTTGTACGTGTTAAATTTTTTTTCAGATTTTTTTAATGTTTTGAATTTTTTTCCCGGTGGTGGGAGCATATGCTCCCACGTTCTGAATCGAATTTAAAATCATGTACTATATAGCTACTCTTTTATATAAAGTTGGTAAATTTATAAAAGTGTAATTTAGGACAATAAATTGAAGTACACTTTAAATTGAAGTACACTTATTTGCCGATAGTAGATATGCATATGAAGTTATGAAGACATGAGATGATAAGAATAACCTCCAAATTTTCTTAGGCAAACCTTTTTGTATCCAAACAGTACATAAACATTGGGCAACCAATTATGAATGGCAACAAATGCACCAATAACCTTCTTGTCCATATGGTATCAAATACAACAATAATATTCGCTCCTGTCGTGTGTGACCAAATTAAGCTCGGGAGCTCGTGGCAATGGAGTTCGAGATGGGTCAGATGGCGAGCCAGCACGGGGCGCTGCTCAAGGTCGGGCTGTTCGTGCTGGTGCAGGCGCTGGTGTACCTCATCCTCGCCCAGTCGTCCTCCGTCTTCTCCAGCACCAAGACCCTCGGCCTCCGCCCGTCGAGGTCCCTCAGCGCCCACCGCATGGTCGCGCTGCTCTCCGACCTGCCGCTCGGTTGGGAGCCCTCGCCCCTCGCCGTCTCCGGGGAGCCGTTGTTGCCCGTCCCCGTCTACGCCCACCAGAAGAAGGATTAGATAAACAGGCTTGATTCGCCACACAGGTGTTGACCAAAAAGTGTACGTAGGAGTGGTTTTAGCTACTCACAATTCTTTGATCCATTGGTTTTGTTCTTTTGGGATTGTATGTGCAAATTACCTGCCCTTTCGACATGTACGTGACCAAATGAGATTTTGTTTTGCTTACGGTCCATTCATGTGCCCATTTTATGAGGAGAGACTACTTATGAATCTTGTGATGAATGGAAGAGTTGTCTCATCTTAAATCCTTTTTCCAACCGGGCTAGCCCCTTTCTATTAATCGCTTAACGGAAATACAAAGTTCATTACAAAAGGACATCAATTAAAGGGTGGCTGGAGAGAGAGAGAGAAAGAGAGAGAGAGAGAGAGAGAGAGAGAGAGACATTGTTGGTACACCAATGGGAGACATGTCCCGGTTCGTGTCACGAGCCGGGACCAAAGGCCCGTTCAAATGAACCGCCTCTTCCCGCGCCAGTTACGACGCGATGACGCTTCGGAATCGATCGTCATTAACAACGTCGCTTCGTTTAGATCGTCGCGCGCTTCGGGAACCGCCGGCCGGCTTCGGAATCGATCGCCATTCACACCGCCGGCGCTGTCTTCTCATCTCCCTCTCTCTACTATATAAGTCACTCATATTTTCATCTTAAGCATACACATCTTCTCATCCTAATCTTCTTCCCAAAATACATCTCCCATGCACATCTTCACCACCGCCGGCACCCTCTCTCTCCCTCTCAATGGCGGAGCAAGATCTACCTCGATCTCGGCTATACTACATCACCATTGAAGAGATGAACTTCACCATCATGGAAACTCTCCCTGCATCAAGGGTGGAGAAGTGGATCTACGACGTCAAGCAACGGTTCCTCGACGCCGCACCGATCAAGTGCGTGGGCTTGGACTGTGAGTTCACCACTCACGAGGTCCCTCAGCGTGCCGTCATCCTTCAACTCTCGGTGGCGTCCGAGATATTGATCTTCCAGATATGTTGGACCAATCGCGTACCGCAACTGCTCAAGAAATTCTTGAAGGACACCACCATTAAATTCTGCGGTGCGGCTATCGCCAATGATGTGCGCATGCTGAGCATATACGGAATTGAAATTTCGTCTGCGTACAATCTCCAAAAGATTGTCCCGAACCCCACTAACAAACTAACTCCGAGTCTCTATGATCTGGCCAATGCTACTATTGGGACACATCTTGAGAACAAGAAGAGGGACAAGAAGAAGGACAAGAAGAAGGACAAGAAGAAGGGAGAAGAAGAAGAAGAAGAAGAACTAATATTTGGTTGGGCCAAAGTTCCATTGAGCTTCAAGCAATTGTTATATGCCGCTCTAGACGCTCGCCTGGGCTTTGAGATTGCTAGGAGCTACTGGAAGCTAAAAGGCTACAATAGCCATGTTGATCGTCTCAACCTTAATGTTTATTAGGTGGATGATCGTAGATGTGTGGTTGTGTGAGTCTTATTGTTATTCTATTGGATGAGTATAATGTTTGGAAAAATATACTCCCTTTGTTTCGGTTAACAAAGTCTATTAATTTTCGAATTTATGATTTTTCAAGTATTTTGGCTTTTTTGAATATTTTAATTATTAAAAATTAATAATTAAATTATGCATAAAGATTATTTGAAATTCATTGGTGCTTATTATTACTTAATCATTGTTGCTTATTTTGTGAATTTATTTGGAATTTAAAAAAGTAATATTATATATTACCAAAGTGTATAGGTTAATAGAATTGGTAGCATACCATTATCAAGAAGTCGCGAGCGCAGTCTTGGAAGCTAGTAGGGAAGGAATGAAGAAGTTAAGCGTGCTAAGGGTGGAGCAGTGTGAGGATGGGTGACCGACCGGGAAGTGAGGACCACAAGTACTTATAATTTGACATGACAATGGAGTGAGAGCCATAAGTATCTAATTCTATATGAGAATATAGATGATTAGATATTAGAGAAATAAAGAAAATAGAGAAATTCTGAAATAGAAAATACAAATTTTATTCCGAATGGACCTTTAGTCCTGGTCCGTGTTACGAACCGGGACCAAAGGTCCTCCAGCCGCAACACATGACCCGGGCCACGTGGAGGCCCATTGGTCCCGATTCGTAAACAACCGGGACTAAAGGCTGGAGCCTTTAGTCCCACTTTGTTAGTCCCGGTTGCTACAATCGGGACTAATAGGCATTACAAACCAGGATTGAAGGCCTTTTTTCCACCAGTGCGGTCCATTCGTGTGCCCGTTTTATGAGGAGAGACTACTTATGACTTTGTGATGAATGGAAGAGTTGTCTCATCTTAAATCCTTTTTCCAACCGGGCTAGCCCATTTCTATTAATCACATAACGGAAATACAAAGTTCATTACAAAAGGACATCAATTAAAAGGTGGCTAGAGAGAGGGGGGAGAGAGAGAGAGAGAGAGAGTGAGAGAGAGAGAGGCACCTAGTTGGTACACCAATGGGAGACATGCTGCGAGTGTCTCGAAATCGAAACACCCACTACAGGCCAAAAACCCATTATCATAGTCCAACCAAATAATCAACACCCGAGTTTTTAAGAAGAAGTCTCATCTTAAATCCTACACTCCAAGCAAAAAGCATAGGAATAAGTTTACAAGTATGGGTGAAAGTTTTAAAATAATGTTGTCTATGAATCGTATTTTTTAATAGCAGGAACTTTTTTCAGATTAATGCCATATGGATCAAGGGTTTGGTGGTATTAAATCCCTACGAAGTGCTCTTATTTTGTCGATTTCCATAGAAATATTAGTACCCACTCGACTACTCCATTCTCTATTTTCTACTTTGTACTCG
This sequence comes from Dactylis glomerata, assembly GCA_007115705.1. Lineage (NCBI taxonomy): Eukaryota > Viridiplantae > Streptophyta > Magnoliopsida > Poales > Poaceae > Dactylis > Dactylis glomerata. The sequence continues at coordinate 459,562 of QXEO01000697.1, forward strand.
ATAGGATTCTATCATGTGAATATTGCTGCAAGTTTTTGTTTCACACCTATTGGTTTTCCGCTTGCATTCATGTCCCATTTGATACCATGCTCATTCCAATGATAGTAGGGATTTCTATTTTCGTGCCCTCGGGTCGTTAGTTGTACTCAGTTTTCCCCAGCTCGTTAGTTTTTCCTCAGTTTTCCCCTCGCTCTAGTTTGAAACCCCTCGCGGTCGCTCGGACGGGAGGGTTGCGGTCTGGTCAGAGGCCTTGACCGTTACCGGTGACGGCTAGGGAGCCGCGGTGGTTGTGGATTGACCGATGCTTTTAAATGGTGCTGACGGGTAGGGTCAGGAGACACGTCGGAGCAGCCATCCATCTATCGCTGACGTGTGGGCTGTTTTATTTCCTGATTATATACACGGTGCTGCCAATGACAAATGGGGCCGCTCTATAGGGCTGCCGCAGCCAATGACCAGTGGGGTCGTGTATTTTTCAGGAAAAGACATATATTGCCGCTCTGTGGGGCTGCCGCAGCCAATGACCAGTGGGGTCGTCTATTTATTTAGAGAAAATCATATATTGCCGCTCTGTGGGGCCTTCGCAGCCAATGACCGCTGGGGTCGTCTATTTATTTAGAGAAAATCATATAGAGCCGCTCTGTGGGGCCTCCGCAGCCAATGACCGCTGGGGTCGTCTATTTATTTAGAGAAAATCATATAGAGCCGCTCTGTGGGGCCGCCTCAGCCAATGACCAGTGGGGTCGTGTATTTTTCAGGAAAAGACATATATTGCCGCTCTGTGGGGCTGCCGCAGCCAATGACCAGTGGGATCGTCTATTTATTTAGAGAAAATCATATATTGCCGCTCTGTGGGGCCTCCGCAGCCAATGACCGCTGGGGTCGTCTATTTATTTAGAGAAAATCATATAGAGCCGTTCTGTGGGGCCGCCTCAGCCAATGACCGCTGGGGTCGCCCTTAGTGAAAAGGCATATATCCGTGCTTTTAGTTAGAGAGAAGCAACAAGTTCGCTAATTAATTTTTCTTAAGATAGACCCAGCAGGTGACTATTTTCGCAGCTTAATCTAAAGTGAATCTTGTGCTAAACAAGTTCGCTAATTAAAGTGCATCTCATTAGTCATCGGAGAACCGCTGGCAGCTCGTTCCCCACCTTCGGACGGAGCAGCCATCGCCGGCGCCTCGTCGCGCCGCCGGCTCTGTTCCCCGGCGGCGTCGGACGGACTGCGGCGCTGCACGTCAACCACGGCTCCAGCACTTGTTTCGTCCGCACGCATTGTACCCACCGCAGGAAAGTCTGCTGCAAGCAGATCCACCGCCCACGACGACCGGGATTTGCTCCGCCGCAAGCAGATCCGCCGCCCACGACGACCTCCGCTTCCGCCTCCCCCGCCCCCTAATCGATTCGGTTCCCGTAATTTATTTGGAGTTTGCAGGTGCGAAATAGTCCTCAATGTCTGGTCGTAGCGGGTACACCGGCGAGGGTGGGGATTCGATCATGTCGTGGCCACGTTCTACTTCTCCTACCTCGTCGGAAGTGCAGGTATCTAGCTTGTGCTCTCTGTACTACCGTTGAATTTGAAGTGCCGCCATGACCTGTTGGAGTGATTTCAGTTGTTCTTTTTTCCATTATTGTTACAGTTCGCCAGGCAAGCCGATGATCCATGGTACATTGCATACCAAGATGAATCAACCCAATGGTGTAGCCAGAGGATGGATTTGGAGGAGAAGGTGGCCAATTTAGGTGATGAATTGGCCCGTAAAAACCTGATGATATTCGAGCTGAAGCGTACTGTGGAGGAAGAAAAGAAGAATTCAGAGCTTATTCGCAAGGAGAAGTTGATACTTCAGACAGATCTTGCCTTATTTGATCAAGTGGTAGAAAATCTAGAACATGAACTTCAAGTGATGGGAGAGGCGAAAAGTAGATTCATCTGGGCAGTTTTATTAGGTATCATCCCTGTTCTAGCAGTTATGTGGTTGTGGTAGATGATTTAGATAGTATAGAATTGTTATTCAGTAGATGGCTCTGACCACTCTATTTTGGTGTGGCTCTAACCACTGTATTTTGTCGTACAATTTCCTAGTTGTGCTAAGTAATGCACGCGATAATTTTCATGCATGAACATCTTCTAAAAGTGAAGGGGTCCCAAAAGTGAAAGCATGTACCAGCCTCTCGGATCAAATACATATCAATCTTCCCAATCAAGTTGGGATAGAATTCAAATCATACATTCGGATGTACAGGGACACATCGAGAAAGTGGAGAAGCTTTTTTTGACACGGAGGTAGTAGTTCGAACAATTTTATCCCAAATTGAAATTGAAAAATACAAATTTATCATAATTTATCCCAATTTGCGGCGTCGAACACGGCCGCGCACCGAAGGGCTAGAAGGGCCAGGACGACGGGCGGCTGAGGAGCTGGATCTGCGCCATCCGCAAACTCGGACATGGAGGAGGTCTGGATCTGCGCCGTCGCAGTGATGTTGTGGATGATGGCTTCAATCGTCTTGTCATCTATGACCACTGTCGATACGGCCGCCGTCTTGGTGTCCATCAGCAACAGATCTGAGGAGGGAAACGGAAGTGAGACATCGGCAGGCTCCGACATTGAAGGCTGGATCTGCGCCGTCGCAGCGATGTTGTAGGTCGCAGCGATGTTGTTGGCGATGGCTTCAAGACGATCGCTGAGCACTGTGGACACGGTCGCCGTCTTGGTGTCCATCAGCAACAGATCTGACGAGGGTAACGGAAGTGAGACATCGGCAGGCTCCGACATTGAAGGCTGGATCTGCGCTGTCGCAGCGATGTTGTAGGTCACAGTGATGTTGTTGGCGATGGCTTCAAGACGATCGCTGAGCACTATCGACACGGCCACCGTCTTGGTGTTCTTCATCATCAATAGATCTGAGAAGATAAACGAAAGTGAGACAGAGAGAGACATTTCAACTATTTCTGAGGGTTAGATCCTCACCGGCACTCTTAGATCTACGCCGCCGCACGGTTAGATCCACGCCGCCGCACGCACGGTTAGATCCGCGCCGCCGCACGCACGCACGCACGCACGCTGCAGATCCGCGCCGCCGCGACCGCCAGAGTAAGAGAGGAAGATGCGACTGGAATATGCGATTGCCAGGGTTGGTAGGTATGTGCTCTGCAGATCCGCGCCGCCGCGATCGCCAGGGTTGACAGGCCGTCCGATCATAAATGATCCAACGGTGCAAGCATGCGTTGAGCTATCAACCAACCAAGATTCGTGTGAAATACATCTCGACCAATCAGAGATCAGCCAGTGAGTACAAGGGAGGAAAACTGAGTAGAACTAAGAGGGGGAAAAGTGAGGAAATGTTTATCGGAAGGGCAAAACTGAGTAGGACTGAATAAAACAAGTAGACCCGGAGGGGGAAAACTGAGTAAAACTAAGTAAAACAGGGGCACCCAAATAATAAAGGGAGTAAGGGAAATTGAAGCTTTTGGCATAAAAATTGTTAGATTGTGTTATTTGAACAATATAGTATATTTTGGCCGACGTGATATTGTTTGCAATTCAAAGATACACAAGTGTGACGAATTTGGACTCATTTGGACAAAGTTTGTAAGCATTGTGGGCATTTGGGAGGTGTGTTGAGTAGAAAGCCCTGCATCTTCATAGCTAGTAGCTCATGGACTAGGAAGTGGTTTTGGGAAAGGGAAACTTCATATCTCTATATCCTTTTCCATTATTATTTCTCTAGGTTGTAGGTAACATAACAAGACTCCATGGGAAGGTTCCACCATGTTTTGAATTATTATGAATTAAAATAAACCCAAAACTATATTTTTTGAGTTTAGTCACAAAGAGGGGGAAAAGTGAGGAAACCTCAAGCGATGAACTATAGCTAGTAGCTCATGGACTAGAAACTTATTCAAGCAAATAACACATATATTCCCTACATTATTGTGATTATTCAACATACAAACTTGGGAACGTCACACTAGTTTGAATTCAATACAAAGGGATCCCCAATACAAATTGTTCATACAAATTCAAATTAATTATTCAAAATAAAATCTTTCTCTTGCTCCTGGTGTGACTCGCTGGGTCCACCACCTTACTCCGGGTAACCCTACCAGGGATATTACCGGTGTCTACCTTCCTTTTGCCATCTTTCTTGTTCTTCTTCTTCTTCTCTTCGGGTTGTGCCAAGACCGAGACAACCATATCATACGAAGCTTGTGCTCTTTCTTCTAATGCATTTTCTTCAAATGCTTCAAGCAGGTGTCGATCCATTGCTTCAATGGCCTCTCGATCCATCTGTTCCCTCTGCTCTCGATCCATCGGTTCAAGCAGCTCTCGATCCATCTGTTCCCTCTGCTCTCGATCCATCGGTTCAAGCAGCTCTTGATCCATCGGTTCAATCTGCTCTGGATCCATCTGTTCAAGCAGCTCATGATCCATTGCTTCAATCTCCTCATGATCCATTGCTTCAATCTCCTCATGTTGAATTGCTTCTTCATTCTCCTCTGCATTTGCTGCTCCCGCCTGATCTTCCATTCCAAAAGCTGGGTCAACTGGATTTTTACAAAGCCTAGCAATGTGTCCAGGGATTCCACAACGTTTGCACTTACGTCGTCGAATCGGTGGACCACCCTCTGCACTAGCTCTGATCCTATTCTTCCTCGGCCTACCTGCCGGTCTAATCAAAACTAGAGAGTACAGTTTGAAGCCTGGATCGACTTTCATCCATTGGTCTTTTCCCAACAAGGTAGGAACATTCATAGCATATGCAGCCCTAAATTTGGCAACAGAGAAATACTCTGACACATACTGATCAACTTCACCTTCTGCACCCGCTATAACACTCATGAAAAATAATGCGTGTATGCAGGGTATCCCACGGATCTGCCATCGCCTACAATGGCATGTCCTATCAACCAAACTCACTGGATACCTCCACTGCCTGTTTTTACTGTCAGTGTAGGTTACCTCAGCCTCCATTCCTTTTCTGATGCATTTCATCTTCAATTGTTTTGCCCTGGCATGCAAAGACTTAATCAAAGATGGGAGCATGATGTGGCCAACATATTTTGTGGCTGCAATTCTTTGACGCAGATCGATTTTTATCATGATCATCTGCCTAATCTTATCAAATATTTGCCACAGCATAAGCCCTTTCAATGACTTGACCTTTGCATTGAAACTCTCCGCAAGGTTACTTGTTACAGTCTACCTTGCAAATTTCATTGAATTGGCTTCTTGACCACAACCTACCATGATGTTCATCCAAGTACTCCTTCACTCCAGTTTTTTGTTTATACAACACTTCCAAATGAAACAGATGCTTCCTAATGCTGCATGTGTATGCAGCTGGCCATAGGTTGTCAGTATAAACTTTACCCTTGAATTTCTTTGTAAAATTCTGTACCAAGTGTCGCATACATTCCCTATGCTCCACTCCAGGGAATACTGCTTCTACTGCACTCTCCAAACCTTTGCAAGCGTCTGTGTGGATAGTAAGTCCTGGTGGATGACCTATAAGGTCGCGCAAATTCTGCAGAAACCAAGTCCAACTTTCCTCTGACTCAACCTCCAAAACTCCATAAGCAACAGGGAACATCCACTGTGTCCATCAATTGCAGTAGCAGCAACTAGCTGTCCTTTAAACCTGCCATGAAGAGCTGTTGCATCCACGGCCAAATAAGGCCTGCAACCGTCCAGAAAGCCTTTCCAGCAAGCTTTGAAACAAACAAAAGCCCTTCTAAAACATTCCTTCTGCATCATCCTCCCGCTTTTCAATTTGTAGGGAACTGTATGCTTGTCTATCGCTACAACACTGCCTGGACTAGCCATCTCCACTTCAGCTTTGAAAGTGTAAAGCAACTGAAAGCTTTCATTCCATGGACCATTTATCCTGTCAAGAGCCATTTCCTTTGCATAGAACATCCTCATGTAAGGTATGTTTATAGTAAACTTATCAGATATCAATTTTATGAGTGCTGTTGGACCAAGTGTTGGAGTTTCTCTCAGCCAATCTATGATTGCATCTGCCAACCACCTAGTCTTCGCTAGCTTTGATTTCTCCTCTGGCGCTCCCGCTCGAGGTGGACAAGTATGGCCGATCGAGTTCTTCTTTATCTGAAACATAATTATAAGGGATGTCAGTAACAGTTAACAAATTTTACACCGTGATCTAAAATACACAATTGGTTGGCGTAGTACCTGAACCACGGTGCTTCTGAGCATTGTGGATGCATGCAGCCTCCACCTACACCTCTTGTATGGGCACTTAACTGTGAACCTACCTGGCTCACTTTTAATAACCTCATAATCATTCTTGGTGAGAATGCAATATGTAGTAATTGCATTACGGCAGTCCATCATCGTTTGAAATACGGTGCCTTCTGCAAGCTGAGGATCCTCCCTGTTCCACTCAATTGTTGGCAAGTCATCGTCTTTGTAATCGGCTAAAACAAGGCTGTCATTGTTCTCATCCTTCTCTTCATCATCAGTGTCATCAAATCTGGCACCTTGTGCAATATCTTCCATGTATTGATCCTCCATTGCCTGCTTACTGCATCGATCTACCAATTCAGGAAACATCAACTCATCCTCATCATCTTGAGGAGACGGATCCTCAATCTCTGCATCGTCCTCCACATCGACCGCAGGAACAATCTGGCTACCACTAGCACTGGGGACAGATGGTGCTGCTGTGGACCTACAAGGAGCGGGGCGGCGCACACGATTAGCAGAGGCAGCAACACTAGAGAGACATGATGCCTGACCACCTGATGATGCCCCAACACCAGATGATGCCTGGAACCTGTCCACATGGATTCGAATTTTACCGACACGGCAAGAATCATTTAAAGCAAAAAGAATTCCCAGATTGTCGTCGGAAATTAGTAGAACAAATCTTCCCTCCGTGCTGTTGAAATATTGCAAATCAACTGAATCGCCAGCGCCCCAGGGGTACAGAGCGCAGATGTTATCTTTTAAATCCCTCAACGAGATGGTAGTTGCAACCACCGCTGGGATGTAAAATCCGGTCACATTGCGTTCAGAATCACGCAAAAAGCTAGTATCCAGCCTAACCACCAGCCGAAAAGCCAGCGCTGGATCAATCCTATTCGAAAAGCAACGCAGTTAGTTGAGCAACAACGATTCGCACTCAAAAACTGTGTGCTCTTAATTCACATAGGCAGACGATGCTTACCCAGATGGAATCCATGCGTTAGATCCCTCCGATTCCCAATCTTCTCCGCTGTTGAGGGGCATAATCGGCACATTAGACAGATGTACAAACTCTACCTCCATAGGGGTAGATCTAGATCTAGTGGAGGCGGAGCCCTCTCCGCCTCCCGGGGGAGGTGGTGGGGGCGGGGCCGGCTCGGTGGCGGACGACGCCATAAGGTAGGAGGGCAGGACGGCGTGGCGGCGGAGGGGCGGTGTGTGAGCTCTTCCAGTCTCGGGCGGAGGGGAAAGCTTTGGGTGAGTGACAGACCGCCAGTCCGACGTGTCTCATTGGGTCAACAGTCAACACAATTCAAAAGCAACGGTCCACTCACAACCACCGCGGCTCCCTAGCCATCACCGGTAACGGTCTAAGGCCTCTGACCAGACCGCAACCCTCCCGTCCGAGCGACCGCGAGGGGTTTCAAACTAGAGCGAGGGGAAAACTGAGGAAAAACTAACGAGCTGGGGAAAACTGAGTACAACTAACGAACTAGGGGCACGAAAATAGAAATCCCATGATAGTAAGACGCCAAAAGTGCAAATGTCTTACGACTATAATCCTACAAATCAAACAAAATACAGAGTTCTTAAGAATAACAATCTTATAAATCATATTGTCATAGTGACAAGAGGGATGGAGTGTCTTTTGAGTGTTAGTAAAACCATCGAATAAATAAAATAGCGTGCTTAGTGAGACAATGACCGAGTTGTAAAGGTCCCTCAACACCAAGACCCTTGCAGCCTCCGCCCGTCGAGGTCCCACAATGCCCGCCTCATGGTCGCCCTGCGCTCTCCAACCTGCCGCTCGCTGGGGAGCCTTTGCCCCGCGCCGTCTCCGGGTAGGCGTTGTCACCAGTGCCGGTACACGCCCACCAAAAGAAGGATTAAACAACCAAGCTTGATTGCCGACACATGCACGCACAAAAAATTGCTTGATTTGTTATAACTACTCACAATTATTTGTTTGATTGGATTGTTCTTTTAGGATTGCATGTTCAAATTACATGCCCTTTCAGTCCATTTGTGAGCTCAGTTATGCGGAGATACTTCTAAATTGTGATGAATGGAAGAGTTGTCCATCATGTCTTTCCAGTCCATGGCTGTGTGCATCGTTTTGCCGAGTCTGGGGGTTTTGTCTCCTTCTAGGGAAGAACATGTGTTTTATTATCCATATGAATGGGTGACGAAGGAATGACAAATAGGCCCTCGACTTTTGCCTACCTGGCTTTTTGGCCTAGGGGGGATACCGTCGAAAGGATCACGAAGCCCATGAAGAGGACAGCCTGGCACGGCCCAGAGATGTAACTTGGCGTACAAGGCAAAGGCTCAAAGTCGGAGACTTAGTCGAATAGGACTCGTTTAAGGTTTATCCTAACTGATCCGACCTGTAATCAACTTGGAGAACAATCCTGAGACCCAGCCTTCGCATATAAAAGGCTAGGAGGGAGGTCTCAAAACCCTAGGCACTTTTTCCACCCACCTCACGCCGGAGCGCTCGATAGTTCAGAGCTCTCTGTTTCGGCTAGATCTAATCTACGCCACCATTGTAACTCATCCATCAAAGCCACCCCATCAATACAAAGTCAGACAAGCAGGACGTAGGCCTTTTACCTTCCAAGGGGGCCGAACCTGGGTAAACTCCTGTGTTCCATTGCTTTTGTCTGATCGCCGTCGAGTTCGCCAGGTCCCCAATGCGCTCCATAGATCGAAAGCCCTTAAACATGGGCATTGCCGGGGTAGAACCTCGTCAATTGGCGCCGACCGTGGGGACGACGGGATCTGAATCTACGGATTCACCCGCTCCATCACCAACCAACGCCAAGATCGACATCGACCCCACCATCGACACCGCCGTCGGCATCGCTGTGCCGACCGACGCGGACACCAACGCCAAGATCGACATCGACCCCGCCATCGACACCGCCGTCGGCATCGCTGTGCCGACCGACGCGGACACTAACGCCAAGATCGACATCGACTCCGCCATCGACACCTCTGTCGGCATCGCTGTGCCGATCTACACCAACGCCAACGCCGACATCAGCATCGGCGCCACCCCGTCAAGTGCCCCCGAATTAGTTCCGGCCGCGACGCTCGTCGGCCCAATTTCGGGCTCGACAGGAGCAGTTTCAACGGTCACTGGAGGTTTTGACATGGCTTTCGGGCTGTTCAGCTTCCACGTGGACGGCAACGGAGTTGCTGAATTGATCTCCATCGGCGATTTCGCGCCACCTACGACGACCCCAGGCACATTGCCAGTTACCGGGGGTAATCTCTCGGCAACTGCACCGCCAGCGCCATCGACGCCGCTGGAGGAGGAACCAAGGCTGGAGGAGTTAACCCCATCAGTAGGGTCCAACGGCTTCGAAGATCCACCGCCATCCCCAACCACCGCATACTGCGTCGACTGCGACGCATACCACTACGTGGGTGCCGGAGATTTCTCATCTCATGAGATCGCCGGTTGTGAAGATCCTCGGGGGGCACGGCAGCTGTCTACCCGACAGTATCCGAGTGCGAGCGGGCTCTCAACGCCCTTACGCTACGTACCGCACCATATGACCCCGACTACGTCGAAGGGTTATATTCGGACTACACATGCTCCAACGATGACGATGACGTCTACCCCGAAGCCAAGGGGAAAATTGGCAATTCAGCAAGCTCCTGCTCACCAAGCGAATCTGCCACATCAAGCAACGACTACGACTCTGACTTCATGATCGAGGTCGGACCCTACATCGAAAACAACGATATCTACCCTCCAGCACTGGGCGAAATCACTGACGATTCGATCCCGTGGTCCGGAGGCCACTACATGATGGCGTCGCATGACGACGAAAACGAGAACAGGGCCAATGATGGCCGAAACCGGACAAACAGCGGCCGTCAGGTGGTCACGCACGATCAAATTCGGTTTGCAAGAAGGGTTTACGCGGGTGAGGCGAATTTTGGCCCCAACCCAAGCCCAAGCGATATGGCTGCGCTCCAATTCGTCGTCCAGGAGCAAAAAGACCAGATCAGCGCCGACACGCGAATATTGGAACGGCGAATAGAAGAGGCCGACGCGTCCAGCAGAAGACGGGCCGAAAGATCGTCCCATTATTCATCAAGCGTCCAGCATAGGACGAGGTCACGCACCCAGCCCGGGCCCGATATGCACAATATCACCCAGAATCTGGAGGCAGGGTTTAACGAGGCCGAACTGATGCCCAAGACCAAGGAAGCTGCAATCATGGCTGCGGCAGCATACATTGCCGCGAACGCATCCAACGGAGATGAGCACATGAGGCACCTGCGAAACCTGGCACTCGAAGGGGTAAGGGTGCTTCAAGGCACACCCCGCCCAGGATACGACGCAGCACAAAGGACAACTACACCACCACCAGAGCAAGCTAGGCACCCAGCAGAGGTGCCAGTCATGGTGCCCAGAACTCAAGTGGTCGAACCCATCAACGGGGAACTTCGGCATGGTCTGGCCCAGAACAGAGTAGACCAAGGGCGAGCACGACGCGAGGCACACCGCTTCGAGGAGGAACGTGATACGCTCGGCGGAGCTTAGGATGGACTCTGTGGGGCAGAGTGCTTTAGCCTCCTAATCTGTTCCTCACCGTTGCCGAAGGGAATCAAGCTCAGCGACGGTGTAGTCAAGTTCAACGGGCAGCAGGTCCCCGAATTTGGCTCGACGACTTCGTAACCGCCGTCAAAATCAGCGGCGGATCCAGGGACAACGCTCTCCAGTTGTTGTCGTTGCACTTAAAAGACAACGCAAGGGCATGGCTGAACAATCTTGCCCTAGATAGTATCCGCTCTTGGGAGGAGTTCCGGCAAGCGTTCATCGCTAACTTTCGAGGCACCTCACGCCGACCTACGTCGTTCGAAGAGTTGCGCTTATGCGTGCAGAGGACCGGAGAAAATTTGAGGTCATACATTTCACGCTGGATCAGCCTCCGCAACACGACGAAGAATATTTCGCCCGAAAGAGCCATCGACGCCTTTTGGGACGGTCTCTTCCGACGTGACTTCAAGGAGGAGCTCGGACGCTGCAAGCCAAAGACCATCGATCACCTCATGAGCTTGGCAAACGAATGGGCAGATGGCGAAGACTCCATCGCAGCACCTAGAAGCCGTCGCCGGTCAGCGGAGCGCGATGTCAACGCTAAAGACCAGTTCCATTCAGGTTCCCAAAAGAAGGGCCGTCGGAACCGTTTCGATGACGCAGATAACATAGAAATGGTAGCAGCAGGCTACATACACGAAGACCATGACGACAATCGCGACTTACCCCGACGAGGGAACAACTACTATGGCAGCAGCAGCAGAAGCGCTAGCCGTGATTCGAAACCAAGAACAGAGTGGCATCGACGACGCGAACAGCCACAACTATCAGCAGAAGAGATGCTCGATGGAGGGTGCACAAGGCACAATTACCTCGATAAAGATGGCATCCGAAGACATGCGCATCTCCTCATCGAGTGCAGGGAATTCCTTCGTCTTAGTCGAGCCCTCCAAGAAAGGATGCAGACCGAACAACCAGTGGCTGGCGCAGTAGCTTACAACGCTCCACCGCCGCCGCCTAATCCGTCGGCGAATGTGGTCCAGCAGGGTCACCAAGCCACGACAATTCAGCACGTAGAGCGACGGCAACCAGCCGACGAAGAGGAGGCGTTCCCGCCACCAAGAGGATTCGTGCCCATGATTCAGAGAGGGCGCTCGACAAACAAAGTCCAGCGGAAGCGTGCAAGGAAGGTGTTTCACGCCGAGCACGCGCCACCTGCTATGCCTGAGTACCTGAATTGGTCCGAACATCCAATTGGTTTCGACCGGTCAGATCACCCTCCGAAAATCCCGCGCCCTGGACACCACACCTTAGTCCTTGAGGCACAGATTGGGTGGTTCACCTCGAAGAAAGTGTTCATGGACGGAGGGAGCAGTCTGAACCTGATCTATGTAGACACCCTGCGCAAAATCAAGATCCCGATGAACAATCTTCTGCCAACCGAGACATCCTTCCACGGAATAGTCCGAGGAAAGCCGACGTACCCATTAGGAGCAATACACCTAGACGTCATTTTCGGCACCCCTTCGAACTTTCGGAAGGAGAAGATCGAGTTCGAGGTCGTCGATTGGCCTTCACAGTACCACGCCATTCTTGGACGACCAGCATTCGCCCGATTCATGGCAGTCCCGCATTACGCTTACCTCAAGCTGCGGATGCCAGCCAATCGAGGACCGCTGACGATCAGCGGTAGCTTTGCCCGCTTTGAAAACTGCGACAAGGACTTCAACAGCATGTCCCAGACTTTCGGAGTGCATGAGGAGCTCCATCACATCAGGGAGAATACCAACATGGACATCGACCCGCCGGCGCAGCAGAATGCCCCAGAACTTTCGTTTGATGCCAGCAAAGACACTCGGGAGCACCAGATCCACCCGACGGACCCAACCAAGACAGCGCGGGTGTCAAATTCTCTCTCCCCCACATAGGAAAGCGCGCTCATCGGGTTCCTCCGTGAGCACTGGAGAATGTTCGCCTGGTGTCCAGCAGATATGCCAGGCATCCCTAGGGAACTCGCCGAGCACGAGCTTAAAATATTTCCGAACGCGAAGCCAGTTAAGCAATCCATGCACCGCTACAATCCAGAAAAGGCCAAGTCCATGGGCAAAGAAATTAATCGCCTCCTCGAAGCCAAGTTCATCAGGGAAAAGAAGGACACCAAGATCTACAGGATGTGCATCGACTTCATGGCACTTAACAAGCACTGCCCGATAGATTACTTCCCACTGCCCCAAATCGACCAGATCATCGACTCTGCCGCGGGGTGCGAGCACCTTTCTTTCCTCGACGCCTACTCCGGATACAATCAGATACGGATGAAGGTTGAAGACGAAGACAAGACAGCGTTCATCACCCCGCATGGGGTATACTGCTACATGACAATGCCCTTCGGGCTCAAGAACGCCGGAGCCACCTATCAACGGTGCATGCAGGCATGCTTGAAGGAACAGATCGGACGCAACATCGAGGTCTACGTCGACGACATCGTCATCAAAACAACGAAAGCAGACAGCTTGCTCGACGATCTGCGAGAAACCTTCGCCAACCTCAAACGCTACAGCATCAAACTTAACCCGAAGAAGTGCTCCTTCGGGGTACCCACCGGCCAACTGCTGGGCTATCTCATCTCCGAAAGAGGGATTGAAGGCAACCCAGAGAAGATACAGGCCATCATCAACATGCAGCCGCCCAAAATGCTTCGACACATCCAGCAGTTGACAGGTCGACTCGCAGCGCTTAGCCGGTTCATCAGCAAGCTCGGCGAAAAAGCTCTCCCTTTTTATCGGCTGCTTCACAAGACAGATAACTTCACGTGGACAGAAGAGGCGCAAGCCGCGTTCGACGATCTCAAGCATTGCCTGTTGACATCACCAGTCTTGGTCACCCCCCGAGAGAAGGAGCCAATGTTGCTGTACATAGCAGCCATGAATCAGGTCGTCAGTTCGGTCCTTGTGGTCGAACGGGCAGAGGATGGCAAAGAACAAGCAGTCCAAAGGCCGGTGTATTACCTCAGTGAGGTCTTATCCCCGACAAAACAACGGTACCCACACTACCAGAAGCTAGCTTACGCCATTTACATGACGGGGAAGAAACTGCCACTCCATCATAGTGGTGGCCTCGAATCCAGTCTCCAGCATCCTCAACAACCCAGATGCCACAGGACGTGTATCGCTATGGGGAATCACGCTGGGACCCTGGGAGATCACATACCACCGCCAGTCAGCAATCAAGTCCCAAGTCCTACCGGACTTCATAGCCGAATGGACGGAAGCTCAGATGCCCGAACTCCCAGACCTGTCGAACAGCTGGACCATATTCGTCGACGGGTCCAAGCGGGTTTCGGGGGCAGGAGTAGGAGTGGTTCTCATATCACCGCAGGGGGACATGATGCGCTATGTTCTCCGCATGCGCTTTCCAAACCCCTCGAATAACGAGGCTGAATACGAAGCTGTTCTCCATGGCATGCGCATGGCGAAAGCCTGCGGGGCCACCCGCATCAAGATCCATGGAGATTCGAACCTCATCGCCCAACAAGTCATGAAGGAGTGCGACGCAACCTGCGCAAACATGGTCGCATACCGCGCTATGTACGCCAAGCTCGAAGGCGAATTCGAGGGCTGCGAAGTAACGCACATTGGCAGGGAAAGCAACGAAGAGGCAGACAACCTGGCCAACATCGGGTCAAGATGCCTCCCAATACCGCCCGGAGTCTTCTTCGAAGAAATATTCGAGTGCTCTGTCAAGATTAAACCAGTCACCGACCCGGCGTTAGCAACACGCTCGGGGGCTCAGCAGGACAGCGCAACCCCAGCAGCGGGAACAGAAGATCTTCCCAAAGACGCAGCAGCAGTTATGCTCGTTGAAGCAGTCTGGACGAGGCCGTATGTGGCTTACCTGAGTCGGGGTGAGCTTCCAGAAGACCCCATCCACCGGCGACAAGTTATGAGGCGTTCCAAAGCCTTCACCATAATCAACGGGGAGCTTTACAAGAGGAGCACCACGGGGGTACTCCAGCGATGCATAGCGCAGGAAGATGGAATCGCTCTCCTTCGGGACATCCATGAAGGAACCTGTGGGCATCATGCCAGCAGTCGGACCCTTGTGGCCAAGGCTTTTCGGTCAGGGTTCTATTGGCTTTCCGCCCTCTACGACGCCAGGAACATCATCCTACGCTGCGAAGCATGCCAACTCTTCGCCACCAAGCCTCACACACCTGCATCCGAGCTGCATACTATACCCGTCGCTTGGCCCTTCGCGCAATGGGGCCTCGATCAGGTAGGGCCTCTACCCAAGTCATCTCGGGGAGGGCACACATACCTGCTGGTCGCGGTGGACAAGTTCTCCAAATGGATCGAAGCTGTCCCGGTCACCAACCAAGAAGCAACCACAGCAGTCAAGTTCTTCGAGTCCATCGTCTACCGGTACGGGGTGCCGAACAGCATCATCACCGACAACGGCACCAACTTCACTTCAGGCGAATTTCAGGAGTTCGCCAAAAACCTCGGCATCAAGATCAAGTATGCCTCGGTCGCACATCCCAAGTCCAATGGCCAAGTCGAAAAGGCCAATGGACTCATCTGCGGGGGCCTGAAGAAACGATTGCTTCGACCTCTCAAACGCACGGCAGGCGCTTGGGTCGAAGAACTACCTTCGGTCTTCTGGAGCCTGCAGACCACGCCCAACTCTTCGACCGGCTACACACCTTTCTTCCTGCTTTTTGGGGCAGAAGCAGTCCTACCTACGGATGTGTGCTACTGCGCGCCCCGCGTGGTGGCCTATGTTGAAGAAGACACAAAAAAGGCACTGGCCGATGCGCAAGACCTGCTGGATGAGGCTCGAGACATCGCCCTCGTCCGCTCGGCCGTTTATCAGCAAAGCCTCCGCAATTACCACAGCAGACGGATACGCGGACGATCCTTCGAGTTAGGTGACCTCGTCCTCCGACTCAAGCAAACAAGCACGTCGAAGTTGGAGCCGCCATGGGAGGGCCCATACCTCGTCCACGAAGTAATCCCGGGAGGCACGTAACGGCTACGCGACCCCAAGACAGGGAAGGATATCGACAATCCATGGAACGCACAGCAGCTGCGTCGGTTCTATCCTTAGAGCCAACACGCCATCCTCCCCCATCTCTATGTAACTAAGCGTCGGCAGCAGTCCACGCTCAACCATTGCGCCTTCAGCGCCAAGTAATAAAGTTTATTCCCTCACATCATTTTTCGCCCTATGCTCGGGGGCTTCGCCCAATGCTCGGGGGCTTCGCCCTATGCTTGGGGGCTTTGCCCTACGCTCGGGGGCTTCGCCCTATGCTCGGGGGCTTCGCCCTACGCTCGGGGGCTTCGTCCTACGCTCGGGGGCTTCGCCTCTTAGATATACGCTCAGGAGCTTTGCTCCGCAGGCCACATAATCCATTCAAAGCATACAGACGAACTTCAAAGAGACACACACATATACAATATATATACAAGGTTCAGATACAAGGCCAGCTCATTGCGCTAAGACACCCTGGTTTGCCCTCTGACGATCACTTTTGGTGATAATCTATTGGGCGATACAATCGGCCGTGTCTCTACAAGCAGCATAATGGTGCTCCATGTCAACACGACCACTCGGAGATAGAGGAAGTGTTTTCAGCAGCTTCAAGTCAATTTCAGGATAACGAGCGCGCACGAAGGAAAGGGCTACCACGGCTCCGCAGCGCAGATGTTCCCGAACGAAGGAGTAGACAGTATTGCCATTCTCGAATCGGTCAAGCAGCGCCGGCAGGCCTTCGGGTTGGTTGTTTAGAGGATACATCGCCTCGTGAACCAGAGCAAGGGCGCTACGGCTTGTTTCGGCCAACACTCCTGCTTGGGCAATCCTGTCCTGAAGAAGTGTCAGCTTCATCGCCTTTGACCGATCTGCCCAGAAGTTGTCAGCAATCGAATTAGCATGTGTCTGGGCAGAAAGAACATGAGCATTCACGCGTCGAGCTTCAACTGCACTATCGAGACCCACATCTGCAGACACAAGAAGAACATCAAATTCTGCATGTTCGAATCGCGAGACAGACCAACAAAGTTCGACAGACTCACACTTCAGGGACTTCCCAAGCCTCTCGATTTCCTCGAGAAGAAACTTCTCGGCATCTGCAGCCTGCGACGCCTTGGACAAAGCAACATCAACCTTAGCAGTAACTGCTTTCAGCCGTTGTTGAGTGTCCTTGAGCTGATCACGCAAGGATCGAATCAAGGACAGTTCACTCGTGGAAGGTGCTCTCCTCTCATTAGCATTCGAGGAGCTAGCAACTGCCTCGTAAGAAATAGGCCAGGCACTCGAAAGCACGGACGTACCCTGCATAAAGCGACCCCGGTCACGCATAGCCATCAGTAATTAAGAAAGCAGACATAGAGGATGATGACAAGCAAAGTGCAGCAAAGTTACAGCAGGCGGTACACCCGCATTAACACAACAGTGTTCGACACAGCATCCTAAGACTAATTACAAATGCATGACAAAGGCATCGACGGTGCTACGCCGAGCTACCAGGGGCCTTGCTGGATTGGGCGCCGGAAGTCCCGCGTTTTCGAGCCCGTGCCGCCGCTCGCTGCTCGTTCCGTTCGGCCAAGAAGTTCGTCAACCGAGCAGCCAGGTCACGAGCACGAGCAACATAGCTCTTCGCCGACTTGTCACGTCCGTTAGCGTCCTTCGGGTATGTGCTCATGACCTTGTCGGCATCGAACTCCACCTCGTGCATCATCATCAGAGAGAAGACAGACTCAGAGCTGATAGTTACCTGTCGGCGAACCGCAGCAACTAACGGGTCTTCGCCGTCCGGCTTCACCGTCAGAGCTTCGAGGATCCCGGCCATGGTGTCGTTGACCGAATCAGGGATAGATGTATCCCTTACACGGATAAGCGTTGACCGCACCTTCGCCAGGAAGCTGCTAACTTCTCGACTTAGACGCTTGGCGGTACCGACACTGGACTCGAGTCCAGCAGGCTCTTTCATAGCCCCGGCATCCATCTCCGCAGCAACTACAAAAAGGATAAGCTCTTCAGTTAGGGGAAACGATTAATCAGCATGAAGAAACCCCATCAAGTGATATCGAAGACTCACCACGTAAAGCATCGAGCGAGGTTTGCAGTCGCTGGTGCAGGTCCTTCTCTCTTGACTCAGCATCCAGGCGATTCTTCTTCGCACGCTCTTGGGCTTCAGACGATTCGGCCTTTAATCGGGCGATTTCGCCGGCTAGCTCATCAGCTTTAGCCTTCAAGCCCGAATTCTCCGCGGCAAGATCATCCAGCTGAGTCTTCAGGGACGTCTTATCGGCGGCAGCCTGCGCTCCTATTCCTGGCCATTTAAAGGATGTGGTAAGGAACTGAAGCGAAACAGCCTTCTGAAGCAAGCTACTACAAGAGAAAGAGAATCACTCACATCGAACGTCGTCAAGCTGGGCGACTAGCTGTCGGTTCTCTTCCTCCAGAGCAAGGAAGCTCTGACATACCTTCGATAAATCCCTAACAATGGGCTGTGCAAGAAGAAGCAAGGATAAGAACTCCGAATTATTGATTAGGAGGGCGAGCCCAAGTGTAAACACTTTGACTCACCCTCGGGGGCTACTGACAGGCAAACATACGAGGCACAGAAGCGGGAAATTTCGGACTTACATGACTTTTGGAGCTGGAAGGCTCGCCGAAGGAAGAGATCAGGATGAATTCAGGCTCATTCTTCTTCAGAGGAGGAGGAGACGGAGGCTGCGGGGGGTCGACCTTAGGGCGGCGTCTCCAATTGCCCTCTCTTGCGAATCCGCAGTGTGCTCGAGGGAGTCGTCATGCGGACGAATGTGATATTGGTCACGGTCCCCTCGGCTGGCCGAGGTCTCTTCGGTGGATGACCTGAAGCAAGCATCGAAGTCATTACATCACTAGCATTTCGAAATATGGCCGTATGATACGAGGGAAACTTACGAGGCGTCGACTCCAAATTTCGGAAGAGCCCTTTTCCCTACTCGAAGAGGAGGACGGCTGCTCAAAGGCGCTACAGGAATCGCGTTGTCATCATCATCACCTGAAGTGAGATGGGTGTCATCGAGGTCTTCAGAGTCCTCGACAACATCCGCGATCAGCTGCTTCTTCGGGGCTCTTGGTGGCGACGGAGCGGTAGAGGTCGATCCCTCTGGCACTTCGGTAAAGTCACGCCCTGGATATTCACCCATTTCGGGCTGGGGCGGATAGCATCGGGCTACCTCGATTACCTGTGCAAGGATTCAATCGTCTTCGAAACCGATCAACACAATTGCGGTAAAAAAGAACTACTCGATAAAAGGCGTACCTCGGTGCGGGGAAAAGCCTTGCTGAAGGCCACCGCGTCGAAGGCTTTCGGCACGGGTGACTTCTTCTTGATATTCATGACGGCGTGCACGCACTCGTCGATCTCGGCTTCACGAAGCTCGTCTGAAGAAATACGGGTCGAATCCCGTCGGTCGCTGTAATCCCACATGCAGTGGGCTCGAGCAGCGAGAGGCTGGATTCGACGCTCGATGAAGGTCCGAATGAGTTGGAGGCCCGAAAGCTCCTTCTTCGGAGTAGCTCGAAGCTGCTCGATTTTCTTCATCAGCGGCTCCGTAATCTTCATCTCCTCCCCTGAAAGATCATGTCTCCAGGACACTCGAGATCGAAGGACGGAGGTGGTCTGGAACTCCTCAAGCCCGAAAGTTACGCCGTCGGAGGACTTGTCCTTGGCGTAGAACCACTTCGTCCTCCAGCCGGGATTGTTTTCGGGCGTTTGGAGGGAGAAGTAGGAGACATCCGGGCGCACCTGACAGCTGAAGCCGCCGGTCTGGAATTGCAGAGGGCGCCGAATAACAAAAATTCGGCGCCATAGCGCCCAGTGGGGTTCAATCCCCAGGGAACATTCACAAAGCATGATGAAACCCGCAATGTGTAGGATGGTGTTGGGATTCATATCATGGAGCTGAATCCCGTAAGCAAAAAGAAGACCGCGGAGGAAAGGATGCGGAGGAAGAGACAAACCCCGCAGCAGAAAGGCAATAAAGAGTACCCGGAATCCAGGAGGAGGCTGGGGGATGATCTCAGGGCCGGCGGTGAGCGATTCTGCCGGCGTGTTCTTCAGGAGGCCCATCTTCTCGGCCTGGGACAGCTCCTTATCCCCGACCTTGGTCTGGACCCAACGGCCGATGATGGAGCCGTCAGCATCGGCCGTCTTGGCCTTCTTGGTGGCGGCGCTGGTGGCGGCGCCGGCCACGGAGGAGTTCCTCTTCCCCATGAGCTTGGTGCGTGGCGAAAGCTGTGGAAATGGCATGGGCAGAGAAGGCAACTTCTGCGGAGCGCGAGGAGGAAGACGGTGGCGGCGGAGTGGAAAGCACTGTTCCCTCTCCACCGCCATTTTATTTGGAAGTTATGGCTGATCTGAGCCGTCGGCTATGAAGTGGGAACGGCAGGGCAGATCTAGCCACCCACGTGTCAACACCACGGGAGCCATGGCCTCCACTACGCACGGTAATCCAGGAAACCGCGCAGACTTTTTTCACCCACGCACGGGACGTGCGGTCAAAAACAGTCAACAGCCGGGACGTGCGGCCGCTGGGCCCGCTGCGTGTCTCGTCTTGTCAGAGTCAGCAGAGGGTGGCGTGACTACTCGGGAAAATCTGGCGTCATCACTGACGTAGCTCCCAGGAAAAAAGCTGATTCTATTCAACCCAAGGAGCGAAGTTGACGAGGGTCTCGTTAAATTTCAAAGGTAACCCGAACACTTTTTGGTATTGAGTTTTCCTCAAAGTTTTCCTGCTCCTTCTGCATTGCCCGAGTGCATTGTTCTCTGGGCAATTTTGTTTTTTCACTTGATGTATTGAGTGGGCTTCGGTCCCTCGAATCGTCTTCTTCGTCCCAGCAGTGCCTTCGGAACATTCGAGCCTGGGCTTCGGTCCCTCGGATTATCTTCCTCAGGCCAGCAGTGCCTTCGAATTATTCGAGCCAGGGCTTCGGTCCCTCGAATCGTCTTCTTCGGGCCAGCAGTGCCTTCGAATTATTCGAGCCTGGGCTTCGGTCCCTCGAATTATTCGGGTTTGGGCGTCAGTCCCTCGAATTATCTCCTCCGAGCCAGCAGCGGTTCTACTTTATTCGAGTTTGGCCCCCGAATCTCTGTTTCGGGCTATCAACACTTTTCGCTCAAATACCCGAATTTTGGTGGCAACATACCAGTTCGGATGCCGTATGTCAAATACGAAGGTAAGTCCACGGTTTGCAACACCAGATGGCCCGGTATTCGTATCAAACGCGCTCTGTTGAGAAATTTTCCATACCTACGGTATGAAGTTTGCACCGATGGACGCATCGGGTGCCTCACAATAAACTGGGCTTCGACCTGGTGAGTCCAACGCGGCTCAGGTCAGGGTAGCGCCAGCCCACGCGGGTTCGAGTTAGGGGACTCGAATCTGAGTAAGCTAACCGAATGTTTTTGCGGCTATGCAATTAACTGAGACCCGACGTGAGTCTCAGGCCGGTTATGCGCATCCCTTTGCAAACCCAGCTGAACACTTTTTCGGGGCTCAGCATGAGCATTACTCAAACTAATCGCACCTGTCGTATACCTGCAATGTAGCTGTGCTTTTTTAGGAAGAGCGAAAATAGTCTCGGGCGATAAGAAGGAGGCTCGAGTTAGAGTCCCTGCCATAGTCTTCGACTATCCCAGGCACTCGGGGGCTACTGACAAAGGAATGACAAATGGGCCCTTGACTTTTTCCTACCTGGCTTTTCGGCCCAGGGGGGATACCGTCGAAAGGATCATGAAGCCCATGAAGAGGACAGCCTGGCTCGGCCCAGAGATGTAACTTGGCGTACAAGGCAAAGGCTCGAAACCGGAGACTTAGTCGAATAGGACTCATTTAAGGTTTATCCTAACTGATCCGACCTGTAATCAACTTGGAGAACAATCCTGAGACCCAGCCTTCGCATATAAAAGGCTGGGAGGGAGGTCTCGAAACCCTAGGCACTTTTTTCCACCCACCTCATGCCGGAGCGCTCGATAGTTCAGAGCTCTCTGTTTCGGCTAGATCTAATCTACGCCACCATTGTAACTCATCCATCAAAGCCACCCCATCAATACAAAGTCAGAAAAGCAGGACGTAGGCCTTTTACCTTCCAAGGGGGCCGAGCCTGGGTAAACTCCTGTGTTCCTTAGCTTTCGTCTGATCGCCGTCGAGTTCGCCAGGTCCCCAATGCGCTCCATAGATCGAAAGCCCTTAAACATGAGCATTGCCGGGGTAGAACCTCATCAATGGGTAACTACAAGGACCGTGCTGATTCGATGAATTTTCAGAAGGTACAAAAATATTCAATACGGTTTTGGTATAACAAATTTTAGTATTGATTGTCTCATCTTAAATCCTACACTCCTAGCAAAAATAAATAAATATACAGAGGCATAATTTTACAAGTCTGGGTGAAAGATTCCAAATAATGTCATCTTTCAATAGTATTTTTTTTGGATTTTAATGGTTAGGAAATTTTCAGATTAATGCCATAAGGGCCAAGCGATTGGTTGTATAAATCCCCACGGATTGCTCTCATTTGTCGATTTCTGTAGACATATTAGTATCCACTCTGTTCTCTATTTTCTACTATGCATTATTTGTTTCACAACTATTGGTTTTCCATTTGCATTCATGTCTAATACCGTGTTCATTTCACTGATAGAAAGACACCAAAAGCGCAAATGTCTTATGACTATAATCCTACAAATCAAATGTAACGCCCCAACCTTGAGAACAAGGTGGAACATCTGTGTTAAGTGCTATTCCCTGGATCAATGATAGCACCACAGAACAAAATGAAATATTCATTGCATAGTATCAAGATTACATCACGGATCCAGATACAAAGTACTTAAACCTTACAATTTACACATCGGAAATAACAAGGTGGCAAGGAGCCTCCATCTTCATCACGTGCCACAGGCAGCCATGTTGGAATGTAAGCTCGAGATCCTAATCCTGGTTCCTTACTCGAGTAAAACCTGCACGTTGAATATGCAGCCCCAAAGGGGTCAGTACAATGATGTACTGGCAAATGACACATATTTGGTGGATGTTGTGAGGAGCCTATCTACATGAAGATTTGGCTGGTGGATCTCACAGGCCGACTTGCATAAAGCCAGTTTTGTCCTACAGTTCTTTCTCAAAGTTTTTCTTTCAAGTTTTACATTTTCAAGGGTCGAATTAACCCCCAAATGCCACATACTAGCCAGGCATGTAGCACTGGGTGAAATTTAACAAAGCCGGAACCTCAGGCACCACCACCCCTCGGAGTGTATGGTCCTTAGTTCCTACCTAAGGGTTTCTAGATAGATTTTAATCATTCAGAAGAGGTGATGAGATTATTCCGTACATTCCATGTCTAGAGACTCAATTGTCCATAACCGAGGACACGGCTAATCGATTAGTTTTGACACCTTGCAAGGGTTGTGCACGTTCACCTTACGATTCATTTTATGCCCATACATAAAATGAAACGAGACCTTTTAGAGGAGAGGACAACTAACTGGGCAAGATCCGTTCCCAAGCTATAATTCAGCTACCACCATCTTCTTGCCGACAAGTTGTACTCCCACATCTAATCAGTCAAGACAGAGCCCATAATGTCATAAGGCTGCACTGGAAGTACACTAAGCATGGAAGACATAGCCATCTCTTTGTTCCTGGGTGGCAAACCACAAGTGTACGCCCAGGCAGCAACTACACAAAGTGTAGCCCCAGGTCGCCACTCAACATCGCCTCCATCATCAAACCAATCCACCCAGGTGTTTCATTTTAGTTGAAGTTCTTAAATTGTTCCCAAAACACTTTTCAAGTGACCTTAGCATAGCATCAATATTTTTCAAAGTATTTAGCATCCTAACAGGTGGGGTTTGAGGGATTTGCTACACACTACTAGGATCTAAGCATTTGATAAAACAGTTGAGTAAAACACCTATCATGCATACTACAAGAGGTGAATATACTAATGCATAATAAAATGGGTAAAGGGGCATGTGTGTCACTTGCCTCCAGAAGAACATGACGTTTCTCTTTCCTCAACTAAGCGTGTAGTCCTTTGCACCAACTATAGTAAAAGAACAAGGTATAAACACTCAAACATTCACAAACAATCAATTTAAACAATCGAAGGTATTGGTTTAGCCATTTAGCTTCATTGAGATGTTGCGATTTGGAGGGTATGGTAAAAGATCATGAATGGAATTGAGGGCTTAGTTGGGAAGGATCAGTATGATTCGAGCGGGAATTGGTCCAGGCAACTTCAGGAGTGCTTGTACTACTCAATAGCATGTTTGCAAGTTGAATAGTTCAAAACATGAAAACAAAACTAAGTGGGCATTGGATTGGGTATAGACGGTTGATATTTGGGGTCATGGCTCAAATGGTTCATTGATCATCATGGTGTATAACACATACTTGGTATGGGTTATAACAGCTCCACGTTAAGGGAGTCTGGGCTTGAGATGGATTCATATTTTACTCAAGTAGCTCATTTGCTGTTTGAATATTTATATGAATTGACAAAGTATAATAAGTGAAGGATCTTTATGCTCTATCAAAGCATATTGAATCTTGGGATATCTTATGTGGGTAACTCACATAAGAGACAAAATAGTGTAATAGCAATACTATCGAATAAGTGCAGTAACAATTATCCTTGAATAGTGTATGTATTACACTTAGTCATTGGGCTAGGAAATAAGAAGCATTGAGTTACTCAATTAACTCACTTGTTAATTGAATGATTCCATGCAAGGCTAAGGTTGATTTGACATGAATAAATGGCTATAGGTATAGGATAGGTATAGGTGATGTGTGAAATATGGCTTTAAGGTTCCTGATGAGTAAGTAGGATTTGGTTAAGTTCTATGATGTTGATTTGGTCAATACCAAAGTAGCAAGGTAGAAATTAAGATTGGAGTATCACACTTTACTCAAACGACACATTTGTAATTTGAATAAGTGGGTACTATACAGGACAGGTCTGAGTGAATATGATCTTGATCGAGATGTTGTTTAGATAGATACGACATTGGATCGAAGTGATCTCAAGGTGATATCTGATAGCTAGGTATGATCGTAGGGTTTTCTAAAGTAGAAGGAATCATTGATTGAATTAGAAATAGAATTAATCTATATAGGAATACTCAAATTCTCATATTAGAATTTGAATAATTGTGGCATGGTTCAGGAAATTATGGGAGTGATACTACTGGATAGCTTGCAGTAATACAAAGTTACTGCAATTGGAATCACTCTAAAATAAGTTATAGAATTTGAACTATCACCAAAATAGTGATTTGGACAAATTTGAATGCACAAAGTGTGTGCATGATGTCTACGCACTTCTATTCTTGTAGACACTTGTTGGGCCTCCAAGTGCAGAGGTTTGTAGAACAGCAGCAAGTTTCCCTTAAGTGGATCACCCAAGGTTTATCGAACTCAGGGAGGTTAGAGGTCAAAGCTATCCCTCTCAAGCAACCCTGCAATTACGATACAGAAAGTCTCTTGTGTCCCCAACACACCCAATACACTTGTCAGATGTATAGGTGCACTAGTTCGGCGAAGAGATAGTAAAATACAAGTGGTATAGACGATTATAAGTAGCAAACGTGATATGGAATAAATATCGCTGCGAGCAAACAAGTAATAAAATAGCAAGTAAACGGTATGCAAAGCTTGGAAACAAGGCCTAGGGATCATACTTTCACTAGTGGACACACTCCCAACAATATAACATGACTGAACAAGTAACTTCTCTTTGCTAAGGTACTCTGAATTACTCTCCTATTGAACATCACTAATCATCGCGTAGTGGCTACGGAAGCACCCCTTAAAGTTTATCAAGTACTTGACAAACACCACTCATAGAGATAAACAAATCAGATCACAACTCAAGATAGAAATCATTGCAACTTAAACCAAGTACTAACATGGTGCACACACTGTCAACTTTACACCATGAAAGGAGGAATAGATCACTCAAACTATCATAGCAATAATTATTCTCATAATCCACAAGAGATCACAATCATAGCCTAAACCAAGTACCACCATGATCCACGCACTGTCACCGTTACACCATGGCAGGAGGAATAGATTACTTTAATAATCACCACTAGAGTACACTAAATATCTGAATAATAACATGTACTTGTTCAACATGATACAAAGCTCACGATCACATAAAGATCACATCATGGGAGAGAGAGGTGAACCACATAGCTACCGGTAGAGCCCTCGGCCCCGGGGATGAACTACTCCCTCCTCATCATAGGAGACAGCAAGGTTGATGGAGATGGCGGTGAGGTCGATGGAGACGGCGGAGACGGCGATGGAGACCGATGGAGATGGCTCCGGGGGCACTTCCCCGTCCCGGCAGGGTGCCGGAACAGAGACTTCTGTCCCCCGAAATTCGTCGGTGGCGGCGGCGGAGCTACGGAACTCTTTCTGGAAATCTGATCGGGGGGTTAGGTTTTTCCGTCCCGAGGCTTCTTATAGGCGAAGGGGCGAAGTCAGAGGGCTGCCAGGGCTTCCTCACACAGGGGTGGCGCAGCCAGGGCCTGGGCCGCGCCAGCCCCTTGTGAGGGTGGCCTCTAGCCCCTCTCCTTCCTCTCTTCGGATGTTTGGATGCTCCCGGGAAAAATAAGACTTCTGGCTTTTGTTTCGTCCAATTCCGAGAATATTTCCTGTGTATCACTTCTGAAACCAAAAATAGCAGAAAACAGGGAACTGGCACTGTGGCACTTCGTTAATAGGTTAGTTCCGGAAAATGCATAAAAGTACCACTAAGTGTAACGAAACAATAGGCAAATGGTGTAAAAACAAGCATGGAGCATCAAAAATTATAGATACGTTTGAGACGTATCAAGCATCCCCAAGCTTAACTCATGCTCGTCCTCGAGTAGGTAAGTGATAACAAAAGAATAATTTTTGAGGTGACATGCACCTACACAATCTTGATCATATATGTAAGCATTGATGAGCTGGGATCAATAGAACTTAAAACATGGGCATGAAAGATATAATCATGACAATAAGAACTTAGCAACCATGTTGTAAACATGCAAATGAACACAAACAAAAGATCATGATAATGAAACAATGAAAGTCAAACGTGTGTTCAAATTATAAGGAAAAACATACAAATGGTTTTCAGCTTGTCCTTCAAAGAGAGCAAAACATAAATGCATAGGACACCTCAAAGTTTAAGAGGGCGACTAGATACAAATAATTTAAGAACAAGTGAAACCAACAATATGAGTCAATCAATGAACTTTGGGACAATGCATATCACACTAAGAATGACAACTATGCTCTCTTAATGGTGCATAAAGAAAGAAGGTGGTGACTCAACATAAAAGTAAAAGAAAGGCCCTTCGCAGAGGGAAGCAGTGATTGCAAGTTTTATAACCTTCAAAAATTATGGTACTTACCGGCTTTGAGCTCTCATTGCCCCCATCATAAGCATCTTGAATGGTTAAAGTTAATGCAAGAACAGTTATGATGCATATGCTTGACAAATCATAAGTTGAAAACCTCGTGTCCCGTGAATACAAGTACCCAAACCATGCTAGTTTACTTAGAGTCCCAAGCAAGGCTCTTGTCATTGTAAGTATATGCATATCATTGAAAACCGCCAATGGGGTACCTCCGTGCCCGATGACATGGAACAAGCCCACACCAAAATGACAGGACAAGCAGACAATGAACACCTCGGCATCTCTTTTATTTGCTATATTGTTTAGCTTTTTATTGTGAGATGCGTCGTCGAATGTTCACCATGGGTATGCTGCAAATTTCCACCATGAATTATGCATGGCTTAGATTGGCGGCCCGGCGTTTCCCTAACACATATAAAAACTCCATGATCCCTACAAGATTCCCAATTCATTTCACACAGTGGGCATCCATAAACAAAAGATCACGATATCAACTCAAATAGGAAGTGCAATGTTGAAAGCTTGCCCCATGACAGCATGGTTGGGCTAGAATCCAACTTACAACTTGCAAGCATAACAACTCAACATAAAAGACCACAATGTCAAATTTTTAGAACAGGAAAAGTAAAGTGTGCCTTCCGGTTCGTGAGAGCTTTACTGACCGAATTTCGCATAACACTGGTAAGAGTTTAATTTGAAGAGAATATAAAAGCAAGTCAAATTTACTTGGAATAGCAAATTGCTAGTAGGTATGTATGGTGGACACAATGGAAAACTTTGGCTTTTAGGAGTTGGATGCACGAGTAGAGCTCATACTCAGTACAGGGTGAGGGCTAGCAAAAGACTGGGAGCGACCAACTAAGAGAGCAATAATGGCCATAATCATGCAAAGCGACAAAGCGACATTAAAAGAAGCATACGATGGCATCAAAAGTCAAAAACTAAATGATCATGAAGGCTAATGGCGACTTTGGAAGAGTCTAACATGTGTGAGCATGTGCCAAGTCAACCCAAATAAAGCATCAAGGAGAAAACCAAAATAATGCTTCCATACAATAAAAACAACGCATGATTTTTTCAAAGGCTCATTAAGCAATCTCAGTTATTTGAGACAAGTCATGCTACAGCAAAACCACTAAGCATACTATCAAAAAGACATCAAGCATGACATGAAAAAGCCTAAGCCGCAGTCTACACAAGCTCCTTCTTGTACCACTATTTTGCACAAAGCTTTTTCTCTTTTCCAACACCATTCGAAATTTTTAAAGACACCTCTTTTGATGAAAACCAATAAAGATCAGAGGCAAAAATACACCTTGATGAAAAGATATGGCAAGATCTGAACGCAAATCAAGGCGAAAACGAAAACCAAAAGCTGTAGCAGAAAAAGAAGAACACTCGGTGAACGATAAGAGTGAAAAACTGAGTGTTCTTAGCAAATGAAAACGAGTTCATCTCCTCCAAAAGAAACATGATGTGATCTAACCATTTATTGCAGCAAACAAAACTAAACTAACTAAGAAAACTAAAACAACTGATGCTCCAAGAAAAACACATAGTGCATGAAGCAATAAAAATATAGTGTCTTGAAAGGTGACCTGATTTTTGCCGATGAAGAAGGGGTGCCTCGGGGGCATCCCCAAGCTTTGACGCTTGTACTTCTTGGATATTTCTTGGGGTGATGCATGGGCATCCCCAAGCTTGAGCTTTTGTCCATTCTTCAACTCACCTCATCATTCTCCAATCCCTACACTTGAAAACTTCCTTCATACAAAACTAAACACAATTCTATTAGCAACATTAGTGTAAGCATAACATATATTCAACCTCTTTTTGCTTCAGGTTTCAACTCAAAACCACCACATATATAGTAGATACTACTGTAGCAACTTCCCCAAAAGTTCTATAATCAAAAGAACTCAAAAAGAAAGCGATAAAGCGGCAAACACAAATATTGGCAGAAATCTGTCAAAACTGAACAGCTGACAAAGGTCGAATTTTTGAGGGATTTTCTGTTGCTCAAATCAAAAAGTGTTCAACTAAGAAAAGTTTGGATATAACCTGGGGCATATGCACAAGAAATCGCAGGTCCAAAAGATAAACAGAGAATTTATACGAATTTTTACGGTGCAGCACCGAAAACAGTTTCAGGACAGCAACATCCCCAAATCTTACCTCACTCAAATTAGAGGCTTCCCTTGGCACAACAACGAAATAAAAAGGATAAGGAGCGGTTATTACAGTAGTAATAACTTCCAAGACTCAAATAAAAGAAAAGGTACTGAAAATAAACAATGGGTTATCTCCCAAGAGTGCTTTTCTTTAACGCCTTTGAGCTAGGCGCAGTAATTTGCAAATATGCTCATGTGGGCGCCATATAAGAGCTTGAGGCAAATGCACCATATAGGAACTTAAAGCAATAGAGAGCATCAAAAAGCAAATTTGAAAGACATTTATATCTGAACCACTTCCTATGCATAGGAATCTTGTAAGAAAATAAATCAACAAGGCACATAGTAGCAAGCATGGATAGATAAAACAAGTGCCACTTCAAGATTTGCAACATAAAGAGGGGAAACTTAATATTGTTGAGATCCATCAAACCATGTTTCCCTCTCTCGTAATAACTTTCAGTAGCATCATGAATAGAACTAACAATATAACTATCACATAAAACATCCCTATCATGAGCCACATGCATAAAAGAATTAATACTCACCACAGGAACAATAGTAGTAGGAGCAAATTCAATAGAATAATTATTCTCATCACCATAATCATCATAAATAGGAGGCATATTGTAATCATAACTAATTTTCTCCTCAAAAGTAGGTGAACTGAAAATATTATACTCATCATCACAAGCTAGAGAACTACTATGTCGCAAAGCATACTCATCAAACATATCATCATAAGAAGGAACATCACATATGGGAGATAAAATATCATCAGAACAAACTTTCTCCACTAAAGCTGGGGAACTAAAAATATCATGTTTAACAAAACCAGCTTCCCCAAGCTTAGACTTTTCTATAGCATTATCAACAACGGTGTTCAAAGCATTCATACTAACAACACTATTAGCATGCAGATTAAGCTCCAAAGGTTTTTCAATTTTCTCCTCATACACTTCATATCTAAACTCAGGAAAAAGACTAC
The DNA here is from genome assembly GCA_007115705.1 of Dactylis glomerata. NCBI lineage: Eukaryota > Viridiplantae > Streptophyta > Magnoliopsida > Poales > Poaceae > Dactylis > Dactylis glomerata. The sequence continues at coordinate 489,970 of QXEO01000697.1, forward strand.
AGAACTCATTTTCCATTAAGCCTAACTAGTGAAAATAAAAACAAGAAACAAAAAGATGTAATTGCAGAATCTAAAGGAAATAACTTCGAGCACTCACACAGGAGGATGCGAGTACCTTTTACCTTACCTCCCCGGCAACGGCGCCAGAAAAGAGCTTGATGTCTACGCACTTCTATTCTTGTAGACACTTGTTGGGCCTCCAAGTGCAGAGGTTTGTAGAACAGCAGCAAGTTTCCCTTAAGTGGATCACCCAAGGTTTATCGAACTCAGGGAGGTTAGAGGTCAAAGCTATCCCTCTCAAGCAACCCTGCAATTACGATACAGAAAGTCTCTCGTGTCCCCAACACACCCAATACACTTGTCAGATGTATAGGTGCACTAGTTCGGCGAAGAGATAGTAAAATACAAGTGGTATAGACGATTATAAGTAGCAAACGTGATATGGAATAAATATCGCTGCGAGCAAACAAGTAATAAAATAGCAAGTAAACGGTATGCAAAGCTTGGAAACAAGGCCTAGGGATCATACTTTCACTAGTGGACACACTCCCAACAATATAACATGACTGAACAAGTAACTTCTCTTTGCTAAGGTACTCTGAATTACTCTCCTATTGAACATCACTAATCATCGCGTAGTGGCTACGGAAGCACCCCTTAAAGTTCATCAAGTACTTGACAAACACCACTCATAGAGATAAACAAATCAGATCACAACTCAAGATAGAAATCATTGCAACTTAAACCAAGTACTAACACGGTGCACACACTGTCAACTTTACACCATGAAAGGAGGAATAGATCACTCAAACTATCATAGCAATAATTATTCTCATAATCCACAAGAGATCACAATCATAGCCTAAACCAAGTACCACCATGATCCACGCACTGTCACCGTTACACCATGGTAGGAGGAATAGATTACTTTAATAATCATCACTAGAGTACACTAAATATCTGAATAATAACATGTACTTGTTCAACATGATACAAAGCTCACGATCACATAAAGATCACATCATGGGAGAGAGAGGTGAACCACATAGCTACCGGTAGAGCCCTCAGCCCCGGGGATGAACTACTCCCTCCTCATCATAGGAGACAGCAAGGTTGATGGAGATGGCGGTGAGGTCGATGGAGACGGCGGAGACGGCAATGGAGACCGATGGAGATGGCTCCGGGGGCACTTCCCCGTCCCGACAGGGTGCCGGAACAGAGACTTCTGTCCCCCGAAATTCGTCGGTGGCGGCGGCGGAGCTACGGAACTCTTTCTGGAAATCTGATCGGGGGGTTAGGTTTTTCCGTCCCGAGGCTTCTTATAGGCGAAGGGGCGATGTCAGAGGGCTGCCAGGGCTTCCTCACACAGGGGTGGCGCGGCCAGGGCCTGGGCCGCGCCAGCCCCTTGTGAGGGTGGCCTCTAGCCCCTCTCCTTCCTCTCTTCGGATGTTTGGATGCTCCCGGGAAAAATAAGACTTCTGGCTTTTGTTTCGTCCAATTCCGAGAATATTTCCTGTGTATCACTTCTGAAACCAAAAACAGCAGAAAACAGGGAACTGGCACTGTGGCACTTCGTTAATAGGTTAGTTCCGGAAAATGCATAAAAGTACCACTAAGTGTAACGAAACAATAGGCAAATGGTGTAAAAACAAGCATGGAGCATCAAAAATTATAGATACGTTTGAGACGTATCAGTGCACATTTCAAATTTGGATTTTCTTGATCCTATGGTGTTCTACAAGTTCTAAGGAATCCAGGGACTACAAATTTGTAATTTTTGAATACTTGGTTCAAAAGATGTGAACTAAGCAAACTAACAGGAGGTTCAATCCCAATTTGAAAATAGTTTCAAATTGAACCGATGAAATATAAGATTTTACTGTACTACTGGATTCTACAGGTTTCAAGGATTTCAACGGTATATTATTTGCTATTTTTGGACCTACAGATCAAAAGATATGAATTTTGCAAGATTGAAACCAAATCTGGTTTGAAGTTCTAATTCGAATTTCTGTTTGAACCAGAGGCCGACATGCGGCGTGATCTGATTGGTCTGTACCGATTTGGGCGGATTAAGGTTGTGGGCCGTTAGATCTTAAGTGGATCGAACGTACCAGATCTACTGGTACCCCTTCGTTTAAGTGAAGTGATCTGGGCTTTTAGATCTTGATCGGACGGACGATAAGAGTCAGAGGGGAGAAGCTTACAGTGAGGCTAGGATTCCGGTCGTCGCCGGCGAGGAGCGGCCCTGGGGGTGGACGTTGCCGACGATGCCGAGGGTTCTGGCGGTGACGAAGATGCGGACGAGGTTCAGCTTGACGAGGGAAATCCGACGGTGGTGACGGCGTCGTCGATTTCTTCCTGCACTCGCGTGGAGAGGCGACTGGAGCGGGGATGGTCTTCGGGTTTTGACGTTGAGCTCGATTTGCTGCAGAAGAAGTTTGAAGGAGGGGTCAGGGGTGTGCGTCGGTTCAAGGCGAAGAGGATAGAGGCGAGGGGAGGGGCTCGGGCTCACCGTCGTTGGCGAAAACTACTGGGGATGCCCGCAGACGTGCGGACCTCCGACGAGGAATCCCGCAATCTTCTCTGCGGCTCGAGCGGAATATCAAAAGGGGAGAGGGAGAGGAGGTTATGGCGTCTTTACGCAGGGGTTTAAAAGGGGCGTGGGTGCGTTACCGGGGAGTAATCGCCGGCGGTAAATGCTTCCAGTGAGAGGAGAGAATTCGGGGGAGAAGACAGTGCCGACAGGTGGGGTCCACTGTCAGTGGGAGGAAGAGGGAAGGAGGGTACCGGTTCGGGGCGGGGCGATGCTGGGCCGTGGCTAGCTTCTGGGGTTGGGCCGAAAGGCTTCCCAGGGTCCGTTTTCATATTTTTCTCTCCTTTACTTCTTTTTCTTTTCTGTTTTCTTAAATCTTTCACAGATTTTTGCAAAAATGCTCCAAATCAATTTAAACTACTTTCAGAGATTTTACAGAAATCACTGCAAGGTTTTAAGTCAGTAGGAAAACAAGTTTTCAAAATCAGAACAAGATTTTTAACAGAAATATGGATCATGTCTATAGGTTTTGCTTGCATAAAGCTAATTGGGATTTGAAAATAAATCCTTTGAGAATAAGAAATAATCCTTTATAGAATAATGTTTGAATATATCTTTCAAACTTGGTTTCTTGAAATACCATCTCTACTAAATAAAACTCCTTTGGATCTCACTCCTTTGCAAGTAAACTTGCATAGGTTTGAATAAAGGATGGAAAATAGTATTTTGGGAATTGATCTTTTCTCAAAGAAGTTCTTCAAGAAAATAATAGAAGGTTTAAATTCTTTTCAAATAAAACTTTCAATTAGACTCAAAAGTTTCAAATCCCTGTGAATTTCTAATCATCTCAAGCAATACAAAAGCAAAAAAAAATCCCCCAAAATTTGACAAAATCTTGGGATGTTACAGACTACCACCCTTAAAAGAAATCTCGTCCTCGAGATTGGAGGAAGGTTACAAGGTTTAAAGGTCCTAATGGAACTAGGGTGCTACCACCCTTAAAAGAAGATTTTTCTTGGTGGTATCTTGATGCTTCCTTAGGCACTTGCATTTTGTTCCCAGCTTGAATTCACCGTTGCGCCATTTTTCCTTAAATCGCTCTTCTCAGAAGTGTCGATGTTCGCCGTTATGTTCAAAAGTGGGCATTCCAAATGTTCCATCCAATTCTGGTGATAGGCAGATATCATCCATTGCGTTGTCTTCAATAAGGTAGTCCACATCGTCCAAGAATGTGTATCTAGCCTTTTCTTGGTCGGTCCTCACCAAGGCCAGGACAGCATACCGGCCATCACCATACTCCTTGTTGCTTTTTAGCTGATTTTCATTGCAGAATCTCGAAGGATGATCCAGTGCCAAGAACTGCATGCTTGCCCCACGAACATGATGAGACCACACACCCCAATGAATTAGGATAGCATCTCTCTGCAGTCTTCTCATGCATTTCATAGGGGTAAACAAGGTGAACTCTGTAGGAGGTACTGGCACCTTTAAGGGTCGGAAGGTCACCTTATAACCAGTATTGTTGAATCCATTCAAGTTACCGGAGCAAGTCGTGCTACTTGCCACAGGTACCAGATGATCCTTAAGAATTCCTTTAGCAACCGTCTTCATAGTTGTTGAAAGGCGTTGAACAACTTGATCATATCCCAAAGATGGATTCCTTTTCAGGGAAAAGGGATCTGAGGACGCTCTCATGGGCAGGAACAGGGTTCCATGGATTTGGAGAGGTGTCTCACAACATCGTAGGTTGGGATGAGGTAGACTTCGGTGGCGCTGGGCTTTGGAATCAGGTGGAAATCTCATAGTTGGTGGTGGCAGTCTCTATTGTGACTCCCTCTGGAGAGGGGAGAGTCCTCTTTTATAGGCTCAGGGGTAGTCGGACAGGCTGTGTGGGGAGTCGAAACGAAAGGTCGGGGAATTGAAGTCGAAATTGAACCGTCTCAGCATTCAAGGTCCACTGAGAAAACGTTTCTGAAATGTGTAGTCGTTCCTCACCGTATTCTTACGTTTTGGCCACACTGGCACATTACGGGGGGTGTAACTTATTTATCCTCCTAAGGTCATGGTTTAAAGACGTCGCCTCTCATGTAGGTATGTCTCTCTAGGTGTGTAAAACCAACATTATGAGAGCGAACAATAAGAGTAGTAGGAATGGTGATCAATCCATCCTGCACCCAAATCATTACTTCATACATGGTTTGCAAACCTCGTATTCTAACTCTTGGTCATCCTCACTTGCTTTGCCAAAATTTTCTTGAAATGAGAACCTGTGTTTTAAGTCTAAATTTTTAAAACAAATCTATCGTTCTTTAGCTAGGGTTTTGCGCAAACTCGGTTGTATGACGTTAACTCTTGAGTTACAAATCCTTTGGCTTGCCATCTCATTGAGAAATATAATTCATTCAACCAAGTTGTCCTTAACTCTTACAAGTCCTTACAATATTTATTAAAGGTAGAAATGGCACACAAGTTCTTCCAAATTGGCTACATCTTGTTGTGTTTCCTCCTTGTATATTGTAGCATACTTCAGTCGTTCCACGTTACTGAGGTCTTGGAGCACCCTTCTCTGGACATTTATCAGAGTAGTGTCCCTTTTGTTTGCACTTGTAACAAGTGATCAAACGGATGTCTCCTTTTACGCTGTCTCGTAGTTTTAGCTTATTGAAACCTTCTGGGCATTTGGTCGCATAATGACCTAGTTCCTTGCAATTGAAGCACTGCACCTTGCTATTATCTTTCTTCTTCTTTTTGGTTACCTCTAAGGCTAGGAGATCTCTTACTTCATTCTCTTTATATTCTACCATAGTTGTGGGAAACCTTTCTCGTTTCCTAGAGCAATTCCTAGACAAGTGTCCTTCTTCTTCACATGAGTAGCAACGCTTGGTGGTAGGGTTGTGTGTAGTTTCCATGACTTCCAAGTCCACTTTCATCTTGGGACTTCCATCTTCAGGGGTCTTTCTTAGCAGTTGGCTCATTTTATCCTTGGCTTGTTGATTCATTCGTTGCACCGTGGAATAAAACTTGCACTCAACAGGTACATGATTGGTTCCCTCGCAGAGGAAACAAGTAACTTGGCTCATGGGGCATTCTCCAATTGGGTGACTTGTATCACAGTGGGGACACTCTCCATGACAGTCCTTAGAGGTGTGTCCTACTTCTCCGCATCTCTTACAGGCTTGACATATTATTTCGGTATCAATTTTTGTTGGCTTTTCTCCATGCTCATCTTGTGGCAGACTATTATGGGTACTAGCCACCATCTGGGACATCATTTGTACTAGTCGTGAATGATCATTTAGTACTTGCTGCACTCCTGGGGGTAGCTCTTTGCTATCGCGATTAGCCATATTCTGAGTCATCACCCGCATCATTCTTGTGTGAGCTTGAACTAACTGTTGCATTGCTATCTCCAACTGAGGGTTGTTGTGATTGTTCTGGCGTTGAGGATGCATCTATTTGGGTTTAGGACAGGTTTAGGCCTTAGCATAGATGAGGGTTAGACAGAAGAAATCTAAGGAAGATCCTACCCAAACATAGCAGGTCAAGAGAAAACATCTTTTCTACAAAATTATAACAAGCATTGCAACCAGCACTCGATAGCATAGACGATCACATCAAACATAGATCCTCAAGCACAATAGGTTGACTACAAGTTTTAGGAAAACAAGGTCTAAAAGGGTCATACCACTAGGTGGCACGACAAACCACTACAAGATCGCCGATTCAATACATAATGTGGTGGTCTCACTACTTGAACTGTGCAAGATACGCTCTAGTGTTCCCTGTCTTGCGTCGCTTCACCACAGGGCTAGGTGGCGCCGCATGGGTCTTCTCCACGGAATCTCCCTCTATCATGGGCTGGCAAGGCTCTAGCTTCTCAGGCTCTGCTCCAATCTGCTCTGAGGTTGACTCCTTCTTCTCTTCAGTAGGTGTTGTTCCTTTCTTGGGCGGCCAGGGCTTGTACTTCATTAGGTCCTTGTGAAGGTAAATGCACTGTCCTCGAAAGCCTACAATCTGGGCCTCCTGATCCTCGACCTTGCCTGACAGCTTATCATTGGCGGCCTCAAGTGTTTTGTTCTTCTCCTTCAGCTTCTCTATCGTGCTCTCTAGTTGTTCTATCTTCTCATCCTTTTGCAGGAGCTGGTACTTGGCGTCATCTGTGGCATCCATCTCACTGCGCAGCATGTCCTCCAAGTTGAAGGCATAGGATCCCATGTCCTCTAACTGCACCTCAGTCCACGGTAAATCCTCACGACGTCCTGGGGTCCTCAAGGCCCATCCTTCGTGGTTACGCCTCCCAAACTGGTAGATGGAATTGTCCAACTCTGATATCTCCTGGACGTACATACCACATATACGGGCTAGTGCCTCCTCCATGGCCATCATGACTCCAGTCTCCCATCCTGGGTACATCCTCGAGTACAACACTGTCTCCGTGGGAGTACCAATGGTGCGACACTCAATCCGGGTCTCAATCTCCCAGCGGACGATCTCGGGAACCACACAGGGTATCACTCTGCCATGAAAAGTGGGAGGTGACAGGTTCAGCATCCGAGAAAGGCGGGATAGCTGATCACTAAACAGCTCATCGTCATCGTCGTAGGGGACCTTCAGCTTGGTGAACGTCATCTAAAATTTTGAAAGGAGAGCAGTGTAAGTAAAATGAAAGTGATAAGCCTTACGAGAAAATAAAGCAAACTGTAATTATAATGCAACAAAAAATTTCAAAACACATCCTAAGCGCAATGATATCCATTTGATATCATTTTTGGGTTTCCTAGCCTAGTCCAAACCTAGGGTCTCGATCCTACAGGCAACACTATGCTCTGATACCATTCTGTAACGCCCCAACCTTGAGAACAAGGTGGAACATCTGTGTTAAGTGCTATTCCCTGGATCAATGATAGCACCACAGAACAAAATGAAATATTCATTGCATAGTATCAAGATTACATCGCGGATCCAGATACAAAGTACTTAAACCTTACAATTTACACAGCGGAAATAACAAGGTGGCAAGGAGCCTCCATCTTCATCACGTGCCACAGGCAGCCATGTTGGAATGTAAGCTCGAGATCCTAATCCTGGTTCCTTACTCAAGTAAAACCTTCACGTTGAATATGCAGCCCCAAAGGGGTCAGTACAATGATGTACTGGCAAATGACACATATTTGGTGGATGTTGTGAGGAGCCTATCTACATGAAGATTTGGCTGGTGGATCTCACAGGCCGACTTGCATAAAGCCAGTTTTGTCCTACAGTTCTTTCTCAAATTTTTTCTTTCAAGTTTTACATTTTCAAGGGTCGAATTAACCCCCAAATGCCACATACTAGCCAGGCATGTAGCACTGGGTGAAATTCAACAAAGCCGGAACCTCAGGCACCACCACCCCTCGGAGTGTATGGTCCTTAGTTCCTACCTAAGGGTTTCTAGATAGATTTTAATCATTCAGAAGAGGTGATGAGATTATTCCGTACATTCCATGTCTAGAGACTCAATTGTCCATAACCGAGGACACGGCTAATCGATTAGTTTTGACACCTTGCAAGGGTTGTGCACGTTCACCTTACGATTCATTTTATGCCCATACATAAAATGAAACGAGACCTTTTAGAGGAGAGGACAACTAACTGGGCAAGATCCGTTCCCAACCTATAATTCAGCTACCACCATCTTCTTGCCGACAAGTTGTACTCCCACATCTAATCAGTCAAGACAGAGCCCATAATGTCATAAGGCTGCACTGGAAGTACACTAAGCATGGAAGACATAGCCATCTCTTTGTTCCTGGGTGGCAAACCACAAGTGTACGCCCAGGCAGCAACTACACAAAGTGTAGCCCCAGGTCGCCACTCAACATCGCCTCCATCATCAAACCAATCCACCCAGGTGTTTCATTTTAGTTGAAGTTCTTAAATTGTTCCCAAAACACTTTTCAAGTGACCTTAGCATAGCATCAATATTTTTCAAAGTATTTAGCATCCTAACAGGTGGGGTTTGAGGGATTTGCTACACACTACTAGGATCTAAGCATTTGATAAAACAGTTGAGTAAAACACCTATCATGCATACTACAAGAGGTGAATATACTAATGCATAATAAAATGGGTAAAGGGGCATGTGTGTCACTTGCCTCCAGAAGAACACGACGTTTCTCTTTCCTCAACTAAGCGTGTAGTCCTTCGCACCAACTATAGTAAAAGAACAAGGTATAAACACTCAAACATTCACAAACAATCAATTTAAACAATCGAAGGTATTGGTTTAGCCATTTAGCTTCATTGAGATGTTGCGATTTGGAGGGTATGGTAAAAGATCATGAATGGAATTGAGGGCTTAGTTGGGAAGGATCAGTATGATTCGAGCGGGAATTGGTCCAGGCAACTTCAGGAGTGCTTGTACTACTCAATAGCATGTTTGCAAGTTGAATAGTTCAAAACACGAAAACAAAACTAAGTGGGCATTGGATTGGGTATAGACGGTTGATATTTGGGGTCATGGCTCAAATGGTTCATTGATCATCATGGTGTATAACACATACTTGGTATGGGTTATAACAGCTCCACGTTAAGGGAGTCTGGGCTTGAGATGGATTCATATTTTACTCAAGTAGCTCATTTGCTGTTTGAATATTTATATGAATTGACAAAGTATAATAAGTGAAGGATCTTTATGCTCTATCAAAGCATATTGAATCTTGGGATATCTTATGTGGGTAACTCACATAAGAGACAAAATAGTGTAATAGCAATACTATCAAATAAGTGCAGTAACAATTATCCTTGAATAGTGTATGTATTACACTTAGTCATTGGGCTAGGAAATAAGAAGCATTGAGTTACTCAATTAACTCACTTGTTAATTGAATGATTCCATGCAAGGCTAAGGTTGATTTGACATGAATAAATGGCTATAGGTATAGGATAGGTATAGGTGATGTGTGAAATATGGCTTTAAGGTTCCTGATGAGTAAGTAGGATTTGGTTAAGTTCTATGATGTTGATTTGGTCAATACCAAAGTAGCAAGGTAGAAATTAAGATTGGAGTATCACACTTTACTCAAACGACACATTTGTAATTTGAATAAGTGGGTACTATACAGGACAGGTCTGAGTGAATATGATCTTGATCGAGATGTTGTTTAGATAGATACGACATTGGATCGAAGTGATCTCAAGGTGATATCTGATAGCTAGGTATGATCGTAGGGTTTTCTAAAGTAGAAGGAATCATTGATTGAATTAGAAATAGAATTAATCTATATAGGAATACTCAAATTCTCATATTAGAATTTGAATAATTGTGGCATGGTTCAGGAAATTATGGGAGTGATACTACTGGATAGCTTGCAGTAATACAAAGTTACTGCAATTGGAATCACTCAAAAATAAGTTATAGAATTTGAACTATCACCAAAATAGTGATTTGGACAAATTTGAATGCACAAAGTGTGTGCACGTTTCAAATTTGGATTTTCTTGATCCTATGGTGTTCTACAAGTTCTAAGGAATCCAGGGACTACAAATTTGTAATTTTTGAATACTTGGTTCAAAAGATGTGAACTAAGCAAACTAATAGGAGGTTCAATCCCAATTTGAAAATAGTTTCAAATTGAACCCATGAAATATAAGATTTTACTGTACTACTGGATTCTACAGGTTTCAAGGATTTCAACGGTATATTATTTGCTATTTTTGGACCTACAGATCAAAAGATATGAATTTTGCAAGATTGAAACCAAATCTGGTTTGAAGTTCTAATTCGAATTTCTGTTTGAACCAGAGGCCGACATGCGGCGTGATCTGATTGGTCTGTACCGATTTGGGCGGATTAAGGTTGTGGGCCGTTAGATCTTAAGTGGATCGAACGTACCAGATCTACTGGTACCCCTTCGTTTAAGTGAAGTGATCTGGGCTTTTAGATCTTGATCGGACGGATGATAAGAGTCAGAGGGGAGAAGCTTACAGTGAGGCTAGGATTCCGGTCGTCGCCGGCGAGGAGCGGCCCTGGGGGTGGACGTTGCCGACGATGCCGAGGGTTCTGGCGGTGACGAAGATGCGGACGAGGTTCAGCTTGACGAGGGAAATCCGACGGTGGTGACGGCGTCGTCGATTTCTTCCTGCACTCGCGTGGAGAGGCGACTGGAGCGGGGATGGTCTTCGGGTTTTGACATTGAGCTCGATTTGCTGCAGAAGAAGTTTGAAGGAGGGGTCAGGGGTGTGCGTCGGTTCAAGGCGAAGAGGATAGAGGCGAGGGGAGGGGCTCGGGCTCACCGTCGTTGGCGAAAACTACCGGGGATGCCCGCAGACGTGCGGACCTCCGACGAGGAATCCCGCAATCTTCTCTGCGGCTCGAGCGGAATATCAAAAGGGGAGAGGGAGAGGAGGTTATGGCGTCTTTACGCAGGGGTTTAAAAGGGGCGTGGGTGCGTTACCGGGGAGTAATCGCCGGCGGTAAATGCTTCCAGTGAGAGGAGAGAATTCGGGGGAGAAGACAGTGCCGACAGGTGGGGTCCACTGTCAGTGGGAGGAAGAGGGAAGGAGGGTACCGGTTCGGGGCGGGGCGATGCTGGGCCGTGGCTGGCTTCTGGGGTTGGGCCGAAAGGCTTCCCAGGGTCCGTTTTCATATTTTTCTCTCCTTTACTTCTTTTTCTTTTCTGTTTTCTTAAATCTTTCACAGATTTTTGCAAAAATGCTCCAAATCAATTTAAACTACTTTCAGAGATTTTACAGAAATCACTGCAAGGTTTTAAGTCAGTAGGAAAACAAGTTTTCAAAATCAGAACAAGATTTTTAACAGAAATATGGATCATGTCTATAGGTTTTGCTTGCATAAAGCTAATTGGGATTTGAAAATAAATCCTTTGAGAATAAGAAATAATCCTTTATAGAATAATGTTTGAATATATCTTTCAAACTTGGTTTCTTGAAATACCATCTCTACTAAATAAAACTCCTTTGGATCTCACTCCTTTGCAAGTAAACTTGCATAGGTTTGAATAAAGGATGGAAAATAGTATTTTGGGAATTGATCTTTTCTCAAAGAAGTTCTTCAAGAAAATAATAGAAGGTTTGAATTCTTTTCAAATAAAACTTTCAATTAGACTCAAAAGTTTCAAATCCCTGTGAATTTCTAATCATCTCAAGCAATACAAAAGCAAAAAAAAATTCCCCCAAAATTTGACAAAATCTTGGGATGTGACATCAAACAACATACATAATTCTGAAGAGTGACAATCTTGTGAAATCATGTTGTCATAGTGAAATATTCCAAGAGAGAGGGAGTGTCTTTTGAGTGCTAGTAAAAACATTGAATAAGTAAAATAGTCTTCTCAATGAGACAATGACCGAGTTGTTGAGTGCCGAACGCTTACACAACTAAGAAGGAGAAGGGCATAATCACGTGAAATGGTATGATCTCGAGCACAAAAGTGTAACTCTTTGTAGCTGTGCCTATAGAGGAACTGTCCATACTTCTTCTACCTTTCTCATATGAATACACAAGTCTCGAGTCTTTGGTATAGCGACCATCCAAGTTTTCTCGATAAAACGAAAGAGACTCATTTTATTTTGAATTCAACTTCCCTTTGAATCAAATATGGGTACGATATGATAGTTTGAATCAAGTTTTACTATATGCACAATGGACAATATTTAAATAATAGAGAGACGAGGCCCGTAACATGCCATCCTAATGTTGATTAGAACACTATTTCATCTGGGTATGGCATCAGAGTTAATTATGAGCTTATCTAGCATATCTAACCATGCTTGTGTACTTTATTGTTTGCTTAACTAACTTCTCAATATTCCCATAGCTTTTTTGTAGAAGATTATGAAATAATTTTAGCACAGCACATTTCAAAATTACAAACTAAAACATTCTTTGATATAGTTCTTAAGCCTAGAAGACGCTGAGGAGGGACCAAGGTGAAAAAACATAAAGAGATCTTTTTGTCAATGTTTTGTGATTAGACTCTAGGAGCAGTGATATTATGATTTATCAAGGTCTTGATAGGGCAGTGTGAGTTCCAAATTTGGGATCAATCCATAGGGATCAACATTTTATTCCAAACATGTTTCTAAACTTGAGTGTCCGGTGCGCTATCTTAATGTAAAAAACCTTAGATGCAATAGCTCATTTCGACAAACTTTTTGTGAATATTATTTTTCATGCAATTATTCACACAAAAATTTGTGTTTTACTTTGTTTGGTTTTTGTATTAAAGGGATCCCAATGAAATATGGAAACAAGGCAATTGGTTTTATGTGGATGCTTGAATAATTTAAGTATTTTTTTTGCTTATATCCGAGTTAGGATTGGTTACATAGAAATGTACTTTGGTGCAAAATGCTAGAGGGATAAATTGGTCACAATTATGTTCTTTGGTGAAAAATATTTGAGTGCTTCTATGATCCTAAATACACCAGAATTTTTTCGACCCTTCTGCTTCACATGCTTGTGTTCAAGATGTGCTGGTCAAAGGAGAGGGGGTTGAGGATTATAGGCATAACCCTTAAAGAGAATTATATAAATAAGAGGACCAACTTGTCTGCAGATCCTAGGGAGGGATTCCAATTAGATCAGATCATGCGTGCTTCCCAAGGATGGCACAGTATGTGCCTAAAATACATATACTTGTGAGTGAATATCATAGCTCCTATTTGTAGAGATTATGAAAACAGAACGACATCAAATATTAATATGAGGAGGAGGTATAACTTGTGAGAGTAGTGCTTCTTTTGGAGAGTATTAATAAAATCTTGTGGTGTATTTTGCTTCTACCATGAGAAAATATCTTGAAGCTGAAAATCATCCTGTTTTAGGTAAGTGCATTTTCAAGTTGCTAGGTTGTTGTTGCTCCACCTAGACTTGGGTGGACTAGGTAATCCTAATGATCTAAATATAGAGGAGGCCTCTTGATTAAACTGGTGGAATCTAGCAAAATTTTTGAATAAAAAATATAAGGAGCACATCCTTCATCCCATTGTTGAGCAAGAGGAAGAGTTTGACAAGCAAAAGTATTAGAAAATAATGATTGTGAAAATTCAGCTGACTTTGGTAGTTCTAATAACAATGGACATGATGAAGTTCTGAAGTTCTACAACACCCTGGCAATGTTACGGGTTGTTATCTATTTTATAGAAACTTGTCAAGGGAGTTCTCAATAGGATGCCAGGGAGGCAAATATTATTTTCGTAGATGGATCTCAACCATAGGTGATCATGCATGTCTCAAGAAGGGTTGGGATCCCAAAGTGCGAATGCTATTGTTGGTGTGAAAATTAATGGAGTGGGTGAAGTGGGGATTGATGGTGCGTAGTAGGCACCCAGTTGGGAACCCCAAGAGGAAGGTATGATGAGCACAGCAGCAAGTTTCCCTCAGTATAAAACCAAGGTTTATCGAACCAGTAGGAGAAAGAAGCAACTTACGAAGGTTGATGCTAGCTGGCTTGGCGACAGCTCCAGACAATTTATATATGGCGCCTTATCTGAGGCGTAGCTTTGCACCAGCAGCAACGTGGAACTTGCACACAACACAACCAAAGTACTTTGCCCAACTAGCAGTGAGGTTGTCAATCTCACCGGTTTGCTATAAACAAAGGATTAAACGGTAATATGAATGTAAAATAATGGACCGGGGTCCAGAGTTCACTAGAGGTGTCTCTCCATAAAGATAAATAACATGCTAGGTAAACAAATTACAGTTGGGCAATTGACAAAATAAAGAATGCAAGCAAATGTATGTACATGTCATGAGGATCACTATGAGATTCACTTGGGCATTACAACATAATACATAGACCGTAATCCAACTGCATCTATGACTAATAATCCACCCGCCGAATGTCATCCGAGCAACCGTTGGGTATTAAGTTGCAAGCAACAGATTATCGCCTTAAGCAAAGTGTGTAATGTAAACAATACAAATGTCCTTGAACATAAGATTGTTGTTTTTTCCCTAGTAGCAACAGCACATCTACAACCTTAGAAGTTATTGTCACTCTCCCAGATTACTAGAGGCATGAACCCACTATCGAGCATAAATACTCCCTCTTGGAGTCACTAGCATCTACTCGGCCAAGATATCTACTAGCAACGGAGAGCATGTGATGGCGTGTAGATGACCACCCAGTTGGGAACCCCAAGAGGAAGGTATGATGAGAACAACATCAAGTCTTCCCTCGGTATGAAACCAAGGTTTATCGAACCAGTACGAGAAAGAACCAACTTCCGAAGGTTGATGCTCGCTAGCATCGCGACAGCTCCAGACAATTTATATTATGGCGCCTCGTTTGGGGCGTAGCTTTGCACCAGCAACAACGTGGAACCTGCACACAACACAACCAAGTACTTTGCCCCAACTTACAGTGAGGTTGTCAATCTCACCGGTTTGCTATAAATAAAGGATTAAGCGTATCTAGTGGTAAAAGATAGTAGTTTGCAAGAATGTAAATAAAGCGAGTAAATAGTAAACGGTAATAACAATATAAAATAATGGACCGGGGTCCACAGTTCACTAGTGGTGTCTCTCCATAAGATAAATAATATGCTGGGTAAACAAATTACAGTTGGGCAATTGATAGAATAAAGAAAGCATACAAATGTCATGAGGATCACTATGAGATTCACTTGGGCATTACAATATAATACATAGACCGTAATCCAACTGCATCTATGACTAATAATCCACCCTCCGGATGTCATCCGAGCAACCGTTGGGTATTAAGTTGCAAGCAACAAATTATTGCCTTAAGCAAAGTGTGTAATATAAACAATACAAATGTCCTTGAAAACAAGATCGTTGTTTTCTCTCTAGTAGCAACAACATATCTACAACCTTAGAGGTTTCTGTCACTCCCCCAGATTACAAGAGGCATGAACCCACTATCAAGCATAAATACCCCCTCTTGGAGTCACTAGCATCTACTTGGCCAAGATATCTACTAGCAACGGAGAGCATGAAAGATCATAAACAACATAGAGATGATAAATCATAAATCAACTTGACAAAGTATCAATATTCATCAGATCCCAACAAACACAACATGTAGAATTACACAACGATGATCTTGATCATGATAGGCAGCTCACAAGATCTAAACATGAAGCACATGGAGGAGATGACAACTATCTAGCTACTGCTATGGACCCGTAGTCCAAGGTAGACTACTCACACATCACTCCGGAGGCAGGCATGGTGATGAAGAAGGCCTCCGGTGGTAATTCCCCTCTCCGGCAGGGTGCCAGGAAGAGCTTCTGGACCCTCCCGATCTCGCGTCCATGATGGCGGTGGCTTACACTATGTTTCATAGAAAATTGATCGGGCCTTAGGGTTTTCTCATCGAGGGGAATATATAGGCGGAAGGGCGGCATCGGGAGGTGGGACAGGTGGCCCCACCACCTGGTGGCACGGCCAGGGGCTGGCCCGCGCCACCCTATGGTGTGGTCGGCCCCTGGTTCCCCTCTGTCTCTGCTTTGGACTCCGCCTCGTATCGGGAAAAATAGGAACTTCGGCTTTTGTTTCGTCCAATTCCGATAATATTTCCCGTTTAGCTTTTTTGAAACACAAAAACAGCAGAAAACAGGGACTGGCACTGTGGCATCTTGTTAATAGGTTAGTTCCGGAAAATGCATAAAAACGCCATGAAGTGTAACAAAATACAAAGCAAATGGTGTATAAACAAGCATGGAGCATCAAAAATTATAGATATGTTTGAGACGTATCAGCATGCAAGATCATAAACAACATAGAGATGATAAATCACAAATCAACTTGACATAGTACTCAATATTCATCGAATCCCAACAAACACAACATGTAGAATTACATAACAATGATCTTGATCATGATAGGCAGCTCACAAGATCTAAACATGAAGCATATGGAGGAGAAGACGACCATCTAGCTATTGCTATGGACCCATAGTCTAAGGTAGACTACTCACCATCACTCTGGAGGCAGACATGGTGATGAACAAGGCCTCCTGTGGTGATTCCCCTCTCCGGCAGGGTGCCAGGAAGAGCTTCTGGACCCTCCTGATCTCGCATCAACGATGGCGGCGGCTTGCAGTATGTTTTCTGGAAAAGAGTTCGGGCCCTTAGGGTTTTCTCGTCAAGGAGAATATATAGGCGGAAGGACGATGTCAGGGGGTGGACCAGTTGCCCACACCACCTGGTGGCGCGGCCAGGGGGTGGCCCGCGCCACCCTATAGCGTGGCTGCCCTCTGGCCCCCCTCCGTCTCTGCTTTGGACTCCGTCTCGTGTCGGGAAAAATAGGAACTTCAGCTTTTATTTCGTCCAATTCCGAGAATATTTCCTGTGTAACTTTTCTGAAACACAAAAACAGCAGAAAATAGGGAACTAGCACTGTGGCATCTCGTTAATAGGTTAGTTTCAGAAAATGCATAAAAATGCCACGAAGTGTAACAAAACACAAAGCAATTGGTGCATAAACAAGCATGAAGCATCAAAAATTATAGATACGTTTGAGACGTATCAGCACCTAAAGGAATATGCACCTACCATAACAACCTTCTCAACCTACCATAACTAGTGTTAGAATTTTCCAACAAGATGATGAGGTTACCTAAGAAAAAAGGACTGCTCAAGCCAACATCAAACGCCTAGTATGTACAAATATGTCATGCCCCAAAAACCCAGCCTAGAAAGATATCCGCTGCATGCCTATAGATTGGATCCTACTACCAAGTAAGGCACAAAATAGCAATCACAAACCCATTGCGAGTCTCAAAAGCTCACTTTTTTCTAGTACAAAACCCATATTTTTTCGAAATCTGTCCTTATCCCGCTCAACTGGTCCAGACTATATTTTGGATGACGATTTCCTCAGCATATGTTTAAGCTATCCACAACTGCAGCTAGAAAAGTCGAAAGCAAGAGTGAGACAAGGCATACAAAACAATCATGTACTTTGATAATCAACACAAAAGTAGGATATGAGTACAACCACAATAAATTGAATGTATTTATAGACCACAACGTGATGAGAACCCACCATGTCTTGTCCGACAACCACCACAAAGAGGACGCAACATCCGCCTTCAAGGTAGGTGAAATTGGACAACCGAACCCAGCATCCCACACGCAGCCACACATAGGCTCCGCCGCATGCCAACGAGGACCAACATAGTCTGGATCATCACCATTGGCCACATAATTGTCGTCATATATATATGTAACGTGGTTGTATGGCCACATCCACTGCCACCATCGACCACCACCGCACCACCCGAGCCAGGCAGAAGACAATGGAATCGTTGCTGATCCAGGCTCCATATCTAAATCATCGGGATCATACAACAAATTTTGTTGAATGTTGTTAATATGAGCCAATAATCACCAAGTCAATTCATAATCATATGGCATCCCCATCTACCATAAGTAATACAAAAATGTTACCCATGCATTGCTGCATGCATTTCTCTAGTCTGCCTCATGCGACTCCAAACCATTCGAAAATCAATGGAAGTAACCACGCAAACCGAAGAGATCACACGTTCTACAAAAGAAATTATCCCTTTCGGTATGATTTGAGTGTAAGTGAGCTTCAAGTACCTTTTTTTTTTGGGAACAAAAACCAAATGAAACTTGTTGTGTGCTCGACAACTCTCGGTCACATGAACTAAGCGCTCGATTCCGAAGTTCGTTGGCAGCAATGCTCGGGAAAGCAAAACAGAAAAAGGTTTCCTCACACACCGCTCTCGCGATTCATGAACTGATTCTCAGGAATCGAAGCGGTGCCACCTACCCAATTCAGATACCACCATTTGCAGGTTTGCAGCAGCATCGTCGCCCACATCCACAAGAACCCCCTTATCTTCTCTCCTGGATTGAAGTCCATCTTCCATCCGTCCAATCCGAGATAAGACGCCCCCAAACCCCTCCCACCCCTCCCAAACCAAGAACCCCAGTGCTTCTGTTCGTGAGATGATTTGGTAGTGCACATTGACAAGGAGAAGATTCAGAGCAGAGTTGTAGTCAAAAAATAGTTTCTTTGCGGTGAGAAAGATACTAGGGGATTAATTCAAGGTATTTCTGGAGTCCATTATTGGGAGCTGTGCCATGGATCTGCCTGCCCCACCAACCAATTATCCGAAAACTTTATCTTCCATTATCCTACGTCGCCGCCGTCCAGACGCGGGGAGGGCAGCAGGGGCGAGAATAAACAACTGCTCCACGAGCCAACAGCGACTCCTCTCGCCTCCACCAGTCACTCGCCACCACTCGCTGCTGCTGCTTCGACCCGACCAGCCCGGGCGCGACCGATCCGTCGTCGCGAGATCCGGCACCGTCGCCGCGCCGCCGCTCGTGCCGCCGCCGATGACGACGCCCGCGCCGAACCCGACGATCCGGAGGCTCGACGTGGCCTCGCCGGTGCCGGCGGACATCGACATCGCCAACTCCGTCGAGCCGCTCCACATCGCCGACATCGCCGCCGAGCTCGGCATCCCGCCGGAGCACTACGATCTCTACGGCAAGTACAAGGCCAAGGTGAAGATATATCATGTTCTTGATTGGTTACCGGAGAAGGAACACACCGGCGTTGCGTGGTGTGGTCATATGACGCGACCTGATTCGTTTCTGTGCGGCTGTTTGGTGATCTGCAGGTGCTCCTGTCGGTTCTTGACCAGCTGCAGGGGCAGCAGGATGGGTACTACGTGGTGGTCGGCGGCATCACGCCGACGCCGCTCGGGGAGGGCAAGTCAACGACCACCGTCGGCCTATGCCAGGCGCTGGGGGCGTTTCTTGATAAAAAAGTGAGTGTTTTTAGAATTCTGCACCGGGTTGATTGGTGCTTCTTGGTTAGAGCAAAGTCTGCAATTTGTGATTTGGTGTTAGAGTGTCGTTTTGGCATTGAGGTAAACGATAATGAGCTCGTTTGCGAAAACATTGGAAGGATTGGAAATTGTTTGATGCAGACTTGTGCTGGACTGTAGGGATCAGTCATTTGTTCTGCTGTCGCTTTGTCAGTAATCCATCCGTATTGGCTATCAGAGATTTCACAGTTTGTGTATCAGTCTGATTAATTATTTCTGAAATTGTGTTGGCATGAACTCTGTATGGAGCTGTAGAACTATCAGAGCTTACGGTAGAACAATATCTTTATGACTACCCGTGCTTGAGAAAGTAAAAAATCTCTCGTTTACTATCTCTTTGTGTAGAAAACATAGTATAATGATGTGGGCTAGCTTATCTGTTTTTCATAACTAGCACGGTGGCCCTCGCAATGCGAGGGCAATATCTGAATATGTTAAAATATTTGTATCGGGCATCTTGAAACTTATGAAACTGCACTTTCCCCAAATATATGGCGTATAAATTTAGTCAAAAGTCAATGATTTCTAAGTTTAATCAAAGATATTAAAGTGCACAATAAAAAACCAATATCTAGAGATCCACTATAAGATATTTTCACCATATAGTTAATCAATATTGTTGTTTATATTCCCTTCTATATATTTTGCGGAACTTAGAAAACAATGAATCATTTTATTAAGTATATGCCATATATTTAGGGTCGGAAAGAGTATCATGGGATGATGCTGAGCTTAACACCGGAAAGATGTTGTCGTATTCTTCTGGCATCGAGGCTACCCAGCCAGCAGCAGATCGATGAACACAAATTATAAATCCTCGAAGCTGCTTGTTGCTAGCACTTTTAGTTTCTTATGAAGATGCATAATAAAAAAAACAACATCTAGAGATCCACTATAAGATATTTTCACTATGTAGTTATTTAGGATTGTTTGTTGTTCATATTCCCTTCTATATATTTGGTGAAACTTAGAAAACAGTGAATCATTTTATTAAGTATATACCATATATTTGGGGTAAAAAAGGGTACCATGGGATGATGCCGAGTTTTAACACCGGAAAAGTGTTGTCGCTAGTTTCTCCCGACATCGAGGCTACCCAGGCAGCAATAGACCTATTATAAAACCTCTAAGCTGTTTGTTGCAGGCACTTTCAGTTTTCTTAGGAAATATGTAGGCTAAAATTTCTCAGCTAGCACATAACCTCATCTAGAAATTTGATTGGTTGGAGTTTAACCATGCCATATCTTTCTTCATAACTAACGTCGAGTTTGAAATCGACAAGATGCTGTCGTTAGTTTCTCCTAGATCGATGAACACAAAAGCTAAAAACGTAGGCTTGCTGCAACCACTTTTTTGATTTCTTGAGAAAATATGTAGGCCAGAATTTTTCAGCTAGCACATAACCTCGTCTAGAAATTTGATTGGTTTAGGTATTACGATGCACTACAGCTTCAGAATTAACTTTAGAATTACAGTCAATTAAAGAACTTCAAGACTCCTAGTGACACACAGCTGACTCTATTTTTACCTCCACGTCTTGGACACTTTTTTTGTGTGTAACCTGCACGTGTTGGACTCTTGGAACTATTTTTTTGACTTTTTTTGTTTTCATGGTACACAGTTTCCTTTAATATTTAATAGTATATTTAACGTAAGACGTATTAAACTGGACTGCACAATTACATAACTTTTAATCTCTTGTTAAAATCTAGCTACAACTTTTAGATCTAACTATTAATATTAATTTAGAGGATGTGGATCAGCATGGTGGCTCTATTTTAGAACCTATGTATTGTGTTTTTAATATAGTAGATAATCATGTAATAGTTTCCAACAATTGAGTGCCTAGTTAGCTTTGAGATTTTTTTTCTCCTAGAAACGTATTGGGAGTTTTTTTTAGAGAACAACGTATTAGGAGTTACACGAACGCACGTTACGCAGTTTCTTTGGCTTTAAGATTTTTTTTCCCAAAACGTGTTAGGAGTTGGAGGAATATACTTTTTTTTTCTTGGAACGTTTTGGCCGGATTGGCTACACACGTGGGGCCTTTTTTCTTTGTTGACACGTAAAAGGGTGTCAAACTCAGATTTTGACAATAATGTTAAGCAATCTCTAGCTTAATCCTAACCGTAAAGTTTAGATCTAATAGCTACAATAATTTTGATGATGTGGATTAATGTGGCGTCTCTATTTTAGACCTCCGTATTGTGCTTTTAGTATATAGTAGATGCTGAATTCCTGATAACTGCTTCTTTCTTTTGTTTATGAGGAAGAACTGCTACTTTCTTATGACAGCCATCCTTTCGGTTATATGATTTGAAGTATCAAAGAAAATTGTGAACATGTGATATATGAAATTCAAGGCTTTTAAAAACTAGTCTATACATTCCAGAACATATGGAACCTATTGTAATGTATGGCTATATATATTATGATATTCATGTGATTTACTACTTTACTTTGTGTCGTTGGCATAGGTTGTCACTTGCGTCCGTCAACCATCACAAGGGCCTACGTTCGGAATCAAGGGAGGTGCTGCTGGAGGTGGCTACAGTCAAGTTATACCCATGGATGAGTTCAACCTCCATATGACCGGAGATATCCATGCAATTACAGCTGCAAACAATCTTCTTGCTGCTGCTATCGATACAAGGATTTTCCATGAAAATTCTCAATCAGACAAAGCTCTGTTCAATAGATTGTGTCCACCAAACAAAGAAGGGAAGAGGCGCTTTGCTGATGTAATGCTCAGACGCCTGATAAAGCTTGGCATCTCAAAGACAAACCCAGATGAGCTTACACCAGAAGAAGTTAGACGCTTTGCAAGGCTTGATATTGACCCTGCGTCCATTACCTGGAGACGAGTAATGGATGTTAATGACCGCTTCCTGCGGAAAATCACCGTTGGACAAGGCCCTGAAGAAAAAGGCATGGTGAGAGAAACAGGCTTTGACATATCAGTAGCAAGTGAGATAATGGCTGTATTAGCTCTTACAACCTCCCTTGCTGACATGAGGGAAAGGCTTGGTAGAATGGTGATAGGGAACAGCAAGGCGGGTGAGCCAGTTACTGCTGATGATCTTGGTCTTGGAGGTGCCTTGACTGTCCTAATGAAAGACGCTATTCATCCCACCCTCATGCAAACACTTGAAGGCACTCCAGTTTTGGTGCATGCTGGACCTTTTGCTAATATTGCTCATGGGAACTCTTCCATAGTTGCTGATAAGATTGCTTTGAAGTTGGTTGGGAAGGGTGGCTTTGTTGTTACAGAGGCTGGTTTTGGCGCTGATATTGGAACTGAGAAATTCATGGACATAAAGTGTAGGTATAGTGGATTGGCGCCACAGTGTGCTATTATTGTGGCCACAATTAGGGCTCTTAAAATGCATGGAGGGGGGCCAGATGTTGTGGCTGGGAAGCCTTTAGATCATGCATATGTGAGTGAAAATGTGGGTCTTGTTGAAGCTGGATGTGTCAATCTTGCTAAGCACATATCAAACACAAAGAGTTATGGAGTCAATGTTGTAGTAGCAATCAACAAATTTGCAACAGATACTGACGCTGAAATGGAAGCGGTGAAAAATGCGGCTATGGCGGCTGGTGCTTTCGATGCTGTCGTCTGCTCCCACCATGCACACGGTGGTAAAGGAGCGGTTAGTTCTCTTCTCTTGTATAGTTTGTTAATTCAGACATTATATACATCACATGTCTTAATGGGGAAATATTATTTGTGGATCTATTGTACATTTCATATATTGTCTTCTAGTGCTGATGGTTCCATGAATTCTGTTTCTGTTGTGGCTGTTCTTTAATGTTTAACATGATTCAGCCTTAGTAATTAATGTTATTGCTTCTTATTAGGTTTTTCAACTTTATGTTTCTCTACTTGTCGACACAAGTATCAAAGTGGTCACTGTGCCAATTAGTTAATACATGCTATGCACATGCGTCCTTTTGCCACTTCTACATTGTGCCATGCCTAGCATGTTATTTTCACAAAAAATGCTTACTTTAACATTATGAAGGTTTAAATTTACAGAATTGAGCTGCGTGCCTAATTGTATCGTTCCATTGTACTTTCATTCAGGTTGATCTTGGACTCTCAGTTCAGCGAGCATGTGAAAGCCAGGCAGAGCCCCTCAAGTTTTTATATCCCTTAGAATCTAGCATAAAGGAGAAGATTGAGTCAATAGCTAATTTCTATGGTGCTAGTGGTGTTGAATACTCTGAACAGGTACTTGCGTATATTCCTTGTGAGATTTTTTCTAATTATGAACATGATGGCCTCAGCGCAAATATGGAATGTCCCATAGGGTTAACTCGTTTCCTTGATTAGAGAGGATTCCTTATTTGACACTCTTAAAATCGGCTTCCCTTTTTGACCCTATAAATTTTTTTCTTCCCAATTTGACCTGTAAAGTTAATTTTCTTCCTAAAATGACACTACCGTTCATCACGTTACACACTTCCGTCAAATATTTCTTTGCTGGACCAAAGTACCCCCTCTCTAACTAAAACAGATGAAACAAGAGACGGGTTAACAAAAATCGAACAGATCACCAGGGTGCCTCCGCCAGAAACAGGCAAAATCCATCGATCCATTTGTTCGGCGACCAGCACCGTCAATAATAATGGAAGAAGAACGCCAGACGAAGTGCCGCCGCCGTGTTGAGGAAGTACATGGGCGGCAGAGCTGCATGCCAGTGGTGTCCCGAGCCGAAGGAGGGCGGCGCGCGCCACGCAGGGCTGGAGGCGAGAGGCGTACGGAACTCCAGTCCGTAGACTGGTGGCGCGCAGGACCTTGGAGTGGAGGCGGGCTGTGGGCGGCGCGCGGGACCCTGGCCCGGAGATGTGCAGGCGGCGGCGCGGGATCTCCGCGTGGCGGTGAGGGGGCATCAGGTCCCAGCGGCGCGTGGCACCGGCGCCCGGCAGCTGCGCGCGGCACAGGTCTGATTGCGCCGAGCTAGTTCGCCGACGGAGGCGATCTGGGAGCGATTGGGATGGAGCCTGTGGCATCGTGGGGGAGAAAACCGTGTGGGTGGCTTTTTTCCGGTTATTTGATTTTATTTTCTCACATTATTCATCAAGGGCAAAAGAGTCATTTGATAGAGAAAATTCCTTATTTGACACCAGCTTAAAATTTGGTTCCTTATTTGACACAGGATAACTTTTTCTTCCCTATTTGACGCCTTTTTAAAACTTTTTTCCTTATGAAAAGTAGATATGAAAAGACTTTTTTACCCCTAGAACAAAATTAACAGATTCCATATACATGAGAATAGCCGACCAAAATCTATACAGGAATAGATAGTAGTACACCAGGTTGTGAACGTACAGCTTTGAACAGAAAACTGAAAATTTCGTCCTTTGATTTTAATTCAAAAAATTGAAAAATTGGGCAGAATCGGTGCCGATACGTGCAGCACCCCTTTCAAGGCATGGGTCGCCGTCCGCTCCTTTGCCTGCCTGGGTACGCCGCCGCGACAGTGCCTGGGCCGTCCTCCGCCTCCGCGCCATGGCCATGGACTGGCCGGCCGCTCGGCGCCGCGCCCTGGCCTGGCTGGCTGCCCGTTGCCGCGCCCTGGCCGGCCGTCAGCCGTCCGCGCCCTGGCCGGCCGCCCTGGCCTGGCCCGCCGTCCGCCATCGCACCCTCATCTGGGTCTCCTTCCATGCGGCGGCGCTACGGGCCGTCGGCGGCATCGATAGGGTTAGCTTGGGATCGGTCCAGTCGGGTCGGGAGCTGCGAGCCTGGGAACGGGACGATTCGGTGCGGTCGGTCGGCTAGTCTATCCACTGAAGGGCATTTTGGTCTAGGCAACTTTTTTTTAACAGAACAGTACAA
Organism: Dactylis glomerata; assembly: GCA_007115705.1. Lineage (NCBI taxonomy): Eukaryota > Viridiplantae > Streptophyta > Magnoliopsida > Poales > Poaceae > Dactylis > Dactylis glomerata. Next base: position 515,189 of record QXEO01000697.1, read on the forward strand.
CGGAACCAACGGCGATGTCAAATAGGGAAACAAAATTTTGAAAGAGGCCAAATAGGGAAGAAAAAGTTGTCCAGTGTCAAATAAGGAACCAGATTTTAAGTCGGTGTCAAATAAGAAATTTTCTCCATTTGATATACCCTGTTAACGCCATTAGTGCCAAAAATGAACTAAAGTGTCATTTTAGGAAAGAATTTTAGACTAGGTGTCAAATTGGGAAGAAAAAAATTTATAGGGTCAAAAAGGGAAGCCGATTTTAAGACAGTGTCAAATAAGGAATTCTCTCTTAGAAATATGAAGTGTTGGAGAGATAGAATTAGAGATAAATAATGAACACTCGGCATCCACTTGCAGAGTCCATGGTGTCATAAGATTTTACTCTATTCTGCTGACTTCTCTTCTATGTAGGCCGAAAAACAGATCGAGATATACACCAAGCAAGGTTTCTCCAACCTCCCGATATGCATGGCGAAAACTCAGTACTCGTTTTCTCATGTCCCATCCATGAAGGGCGCGCCCTCTGGCTTTGTGCTGCCGATAAGAGATGTGCGGGCCAGCATCGGAGCCGGTTTCATCTACCCACTCGTCGGCACAATGAGCACAATGCCCGGTCTTCCTACAAGGCCCAGCTTCTATGAAATCGACATCGACACAGCCACTGGGAAAGTCATGGGTCTGTCTTGAGCTTTGCCAGCACCATTTATGGAGTGAACTCTGCTGTCGCGGAATTAGCTGTGTGCAGTTACAGTTTTGGGGACATTCGGACATTCCTGAAAGCGGAATAAATAAGCAGCCTCATTGGCTCCGTACACTTGTGTTACTCCTTGATGGTCTGTAAATTTGTTCCAGCCGTGCTTTTCAGCTTTCTTTAGTCTCCTTCGCTGGTTCTATACGTACTGAATTGCATGTGCATTGCCTGACATGATTTTGGGCCGGGTTGGCTCCAAAGCGATGCCGCATCAAAATCTTATTAGCAAAATGCCCATTTGTTGCAACGGATCCAAAATAAAATATGCCTGCAATCTTGACAAAGATTTCTTCCTGACATTGGTTGTTACAATTACGAATATGTTGTGTTTAAAGTTTTAACCCAGTTTTAGTCCACACCACTTAGATTCCATGATGTGGCAATCCTCTCAAAAGAACAGGAAACCCCAGTTGGAGATGCCTGAACGAGTTCGTGAGGTCATGGTTTAGAACACCGTGAAAAAGATGCATAAACCCCTAACTCAGCCAGATTCCCTTCCCACTGCCGCATCGCGCCCTATTGACTACTGACACCGTCAACATTATCTTGCACGTTGCACCTCAGGACTGAATTTTGAGGGATTAGAAATTACAATCTAGAATAGATTGAACACTGATTTGGCAATTTCCAAACAAAGTAAAGAAGGTACCTACCTACTGCGGTGTAAATACAGAAAACTTGGTAGAAATCGCAGCAAGTGACTGCTGGTAACTGCAAGGGGATAATGTAGTCAGAGTTGGTTTACTCTGGGTAGCTAAATTTCTTATTTCAGCACTCAGCTGAATCTTTGCGACAAAGCTGTGACTCCATATCAAATGTTTGGATGTGTGCACTAATCATCACTGCATCCTGTGTCCACGACAGCAGACGAAATGAACCATCAGACACCCCGAATTCATGACTAAAACGGGAGCAGTTTTCAGGTTCCAGATTTTGAACTGATTGAACCTGCAAAATGCAAGCAGCGTTTTCCGATTCTCCTGTTTGTGATGGATAAAAAAGAACAGTTCCCTTAGCTCGGAACGTAAAAACAGAGATGATGTAATCACATCTCATTTCATTGCATTCTCATCCGATATCAAATTCATGCATAGGCACTCGACTGCGAAGCAGAAGCAGGGTGGTGACAAACACGGACTTGGGGCTCTTCTTCCAGAGCGCCCGTTCAGACTCTTCGGGGACTCCTCGTCCGAGAACTGCGAACACGGTGATGAGATTCTGACCACCGTTTTGGTGTCCGCGCTTCCATTACCTATGCCGTCAACGCATAGTTACATTTTCATGAATTTGACAACTTATTTTTTTGATAAAGAGAATATATTAATACCAAAAAAGATATCAATTACACCCAGCCTCTGCAACAACATAATCTCTAGATCCAGTCTAGACATTAAGGATGCACACAGCCAAAAAAAGAAGAAGAAAAAAGACCCCGCCAAAATAACCAGAGACACAGCAAGATCACCACTAGTGGTCACAACTAGACTCCGACCAAGGTACTCCAAAACGACGCCTCCAGAAAGGTAGCAGTGCAAATACACCGCCGTTGTCCGGTCTAATCAGCATGATCAGATCCTAGGCTTTCACCCTGAAGAAGATCCAAGTTCCAGACAATGCCTTCAACAAGGAAACGACTAGGTAGCCGCCACTGCCAGGTACAACCACCAAAGGTCAGACCTAGGGTTTTCACCCAGGAAATTGAAACCGCCAAGGAAGAAGTCATCGCCTTCCCCACTTGTCAAGAACACTGCTGCAAACTTTGTCATCCGACACACATACTTCTCTCGAACTTCTGTGAGTACTCCCTAATATCTTCACCGGCTCTCGACTCAATCTGAGCATTCGAGATAGGAACACGGGCGCCATAATCCCCCAAACAACACCTTGAAATCGCAGCAAAGAGGTGCCAAAGCGAATCCAGAGTGCACAGGGTCGCCACTAGTCAAAGGAACATGGATCTTCACGTCGACATCGCTGACGGTGGTTGCAACAATGTCGATCCCGATCCCCATGCGTAGATCTCACGCACGCCTAAGCGCGAGATGCAATACTTATTCCCAACATGTAGCAAGCCATGGGAGACATCAACAGCAACGAGCCAGACCTTGATCGCGCGAGCTCAAGCAACGATCTGCTCACCCACGCCCTCCTGCGACGTCATCGTCCGAAACGGCGACACCGGCAAAATCCGATGCAGACTTGGCGAGATGGGGAACTGACCGCGCTGCAGGCCGTGGACGCACGAGCGCATGGTGGGGCGGCTGGGCACGCACACCGTCGGCCGCATCCACTGCCTATCACGAGGTCCAGCCGGCGGCCGTACGACGTCAGTTAGGCGGCGGCGCGCACCTTCAGATCAGATCAAGGAGCAATCATGGGAGATGGGAGAACTGCTTGGGTCAAGGAAGGAAAAAGACCAGGGGGCACCCCACCGCCGCCGACGGGCGGCGACGGCAGGGTGGACGGGCGGCGGAAAGGTGGTTGCTGGGGAGGCGGTCGGGGGGGCCTCCGGAGTCGCCTGAGACGTAAATCACAAATACCGTGATCATACCTTCAACATAAGCTCGCATTCACCTTTTCTAAATTGTTGCCAAATTAGTTTAAAAAGCAGAATTTTCAAAAAAAACATGAACAAATAGCTGTACTTTGTTTCATGCGGTGAACGAGTGGATTAAGATTTTGGTTTTGCTAGATCTTTTTGTGACAACTTTGAAATTTTTGATTGATTTTTTGTTGAAAGCTTACAAATCTACGAGTACTTCAAATAGACTTGGCAAAGACTTTGCGCTTTACTTGGGGCCGGGTGACTTTTATGTTGGTTCTTTGTTGCTCCACCGCCTCGATTCCTCCATGCGGGCACTCCTATTTGCTTATAGAATATGTGAGCGGTATATGTCTGGTAACACGGATAGTTATCACCTTAAGTAAGATTCATTTTTTATCTCCATTTTTTATTGTTCTTACATCAAGATGGACATGAAATATTATAAACCGTAAAGGGTAGAACAAAAGATTTACCACAGAAAATGAAGAAACGAGAGAAAACCATACTATACAAATATCTGTGACTCATGAATTATGGAACCGTCGGTAAACATATTTAAAGATAACAAAAAGACATAGACAAATATTTGTGTACATATGGTATGACTAAATGACATTTATTCCTAAATGAATGTGTTCTTTTCCACTTTCATGTTTTTGCCATATTAAAACATAGTTTCAATTCGGCAAAATATTTCATATTAATTACAAAAATAACATAATTTTAGAATCGGATTATTTAGCAAGGTTATATGTTTCATGTTGTTACATGTTTTCTAAATGTAATCATATATTATATTTACCAACAAAACATATTGTGAGAAGTAAAAATGTTTAATATAAATGGTATGTACCATAACTAGTCTAGTGTTTTATTAACCACTTAGGATTAACCTTATTTCGAAAAGAGACAACCACAAGATTTGATTTGAGCACTTCATGATTATATGGATCCATCAATGCCACACTATATATGGCGACAACACACTAGTTGATGCTATCTGTTACGTACAGTCGTAAGGTATTAGTTTGTTTTCAATTGCACCATCAAAATTTATATCTTAAAATCTGATAGTGTCCACAGCGGGGAGCAACAAAGATTTACATTAATTTGCTTATTTCAAACCCACCTTGTAGTGCACCCTGTAACACCATAAAAATATTTTTATTTCTGCATTTACTCTATTTGTTCCATTGGATTTGTATGTGGCATGTTTACTTTGTTTTATATTATCCTCTGGGATTTCCTATTGCGATAAGATCCATGAATAGGAACTCGACACTAACTCAGAAAGAAAGGTTGGTTTTGTGTGCATTCAGAAAACAAAACTTTATAACAATGATCGGCTCAAAGCGGCAAAATGTATGCCATCTTTATACACAAATAGCTTAACACCCATCGAAAAGGGACATCCGCCGGCACACTGATCTTCAAGAATTGGAACTTTTTTTAGGTCTCTGGTTCTTCTTAAAATGATCTCCTCCTCCGACTGGTTCTCTTGGTTGAACATCATTTAGGATTTCCTTTCTTCTCTTTTTTCGATAAAGGGATTTTATTACTTAGATAAGATCCTTTCTCTTGGTTGAACATCATTTAGGATTTCCTTTCTTCTCTGTAATACTCTTTTTTTTTAGGACTTTGTAATGTCGCAAAAAAAAGACCCAGATCACTACCTTGCCAGCTCATAGCAATTCAGACTGTCCTGTTTTTGCAGCGATCTGTGTGTTGCAGCAACAAGACTATATAATCATCGATGTACAATGCTTATGAGTTGAATGAGAAGTTGGATGCTCTGCACCCTTCCTCATTAAAAAAAGGCAACTAGCTTTATACATGTACGGAATGTATCAGATGCTACTGGACATGAAAAGAGGAAGGGGGTGTACCAGCGAGAGCGTCAATTTGGCACCCGGGCACCATGCAGCTCTTTTGTTTTTTTTTCAGAAAAGTTCAAATTTAAAGATTCAAAAAAATAAAAAAAATACCGGGGTGTAGATAATAATTGGTAATAGTCGTGTTAGAAAAATCATGTGAAAATACTATATATTATAGCCTCAGCAAAAAAGAGAAATTTGCAGATCTGTGAGTGAACAGTGCAATTTTGAATGGGCCACTGTATTCCTGGTATTTGTTATATTTATCTTTTTAGCTGTGCCTAAAATATAAGGTATTTTTCAGTAAAAATTTGCAGAATTGTAGTGCGTATTGTTGTCTACACGGAGGTATTTTTTTCAAAAATATTTGATGCTTTAAAAAAAATTAAAAACGGGCTCCAGTGTGCCTGTGCTCTAAAGCGATTTTCCGGTGTACCAGACTGCTACCGGACATGAATCAGCTAGCCTACATGTACGGAATACTTTAGATTTTGTTATAATATATGTTTAATCTATTCTAGGTGTAAACATAGTCGGAACAAGTATACGGAAGCAAAATACCTATTAGGCCTTGTTCGTTTAATCCCACCCCGGCCGGGTTTTGGGCCCAATCCCCGTGGGTCGGCCGGGATCCGTCCGGCCGGGTTTGTATCCTGGCCCACGGAAAAAATGCGTTCGTTTAAACCCTGTCAGGATCCCATCCCGGTCGATTCGCCCCTAATCCTGTCCGTTCCATGGGGAATAAAAAATCTAGCCCCACCCCGTGGAACTCTTCCCCGCATGGTCGAGCGAATCGGCAGGCAAGCTCTCTTCTCGCCCCGACCTCTGCCTCGCGGACGATTTCGGGGCGGCGCCGGCGGCGAGCGCCGCAACCAGGCGGAGAAGATGGCGCTCCCCCAGACTCACCGCAAGGACTCCAACGCACGCCGTCACGAACCCTGGACCAAGCTCTCTCTTCAACGCTGCGTCCGAGGTACCACAAGAGTCCCTCTTCCGGTTCCGGTCTTGTCCGACGCAAACTCCAGGGCGACAACAGCCTTCTACGGCGTCACTCCCCACTGATTCCCGCTGGTAAGATCCTCCCCCATGGTCCTCCCCATCTCGTCCCCTGGTTAGGGTTAGGGGTAGGGTTGTGAGTTCTTGATTTTTGATGTGGGGATCATGCAGTGATTTCATGAGTTCTTGATTCTTCACAGCACAGATTAAAAAAATTGGATACATGATTATTTAGTATGAAATTGTCTCCATGTTCTTCAGTCGACATGTTAACACTTTACTAGTATGAAGTTCTCTCCATGTTTTTTCAATCTACAACGCATTGGTTTAATTCTAGCTATCTATTTGCTGCTACTACCTGCTACTGCTATCAACTTGAGTTACTGAAAACTCAAACCATGGAATGAAGAACAATACAGTCATCTGTTAATAGCCTTTGTTCTCAAAAAGGCAAGGATGGAAATGTTCTTGTAAGTGGTTATTGCTGGATTTACTAGGCCCGGATTTGGTGTTGTTTTGTGTGTGTAAGTGGTTATGCTGGATTTACTTGGCCCAGATTTGGTGTTGTATACTGTGCAATTTGTGTGAAAAACCGCAGGTCCATATAGAATTAGATTGTTTGGCCGTTGTCCATGTTCTAATTCCAACAACATGAGTGGCCTAGCTGAGCTTGTTTCCCTTGCAACAAAGGACAGTGCGTTGGTATTCCTCATACCACTGAAATCTGATTCCCTAGCTGAGCTTGTCCGGTACTGAATACTGAAACTAGCTAAATGCGCGCGCGCTGCTGCTATATTAAAAGAATATGTTACCATATATGAAACATTGCCTATTAACCTTGCCTTGAGCTATCAGTCGCATTTCCAATTTGATTGTGTAGAAGCACAAGGTACCAAGCATTGATCAAACAATGTAAGCACGCTATTACAGCAGCAGCAGGCAACGGCAATGATAGTTCTGTTAGGCAATCTTGCGATGATGAGAACCATTTTCGTGAGGGAAAGATAACAGCTTCTGATCATCACAATCAACTCTGAAACTTAACCAACAAGTGGGTGATACAAACAAATCAAAAAACCCACAAAAAGGAAACCAATATCACAAAAAAAGAAACCAATATCCTATACACAACTTCTGAAACTCCTCTTGAGAACTGGTCTGCCCTTCGTTGCATATTTCTCTTGCAGGTGGAAGTCGCTTTGCTCCTGGCATGGAGCGGATCCACCCCTAGCTCCACTCTACCGTGACAGACACCTCCCAGTCTCCAACTGTCAACTCACCACAGACACCAACAACATGTGACACGCCAAACAACACCCTGCGGCGAAACTCTTCAAGTTTGCCACAATTCAACAATTGTGTCGTCGTCTCCCCTGCATCTCCCCCCCTGTAGATTTTGAAGCACAACGTTGCTTCTCCTCAAAATCACTCTGTCCGCCTCCCTCTGTAACAACGGTGCCCCAACCGCCTTCCCCTCCGGCGGCAGCACCCACTTCCCATAATCGCGGCAGTAGCGGCGCCCCAACCTTCCTTCCCCACATGCGGAAGCAGCGACGTTCCCACTTTTGTTCGATAATCACCCGGACGAAGCTATGTGCGCCTCTAGAAGGCTCAGTCTCCACGTCGAAGGAGGAAAGCCTGCTGGGGCGGAGTTGGTGGCGGCGTCCACGAGAAAAATCTTCCGGCGGCGGATCAAATTGATCGACTGGTTGCCTCCTGTCTCTAGAACATCGCGGCGGAGTCGGCGCATCAACGGGCCATGCGTGGACTACGACTTAATCAGTCAGTAGGTCAAGGGTGAAAAAGCAAAATGGCCCGACGGACGTACCGACGTACGTACCGGCCGCATCGCGGTTTTATTAATAGAGATCACTCTAGGCAAATGGCATTCTATTTTGCTCACAATTATCTATTTTTTTTACACCGGGTACACTCAACATACAAGCCATGTAACTCAATTATTAAAACAATAGAACAATTTCTCCTGAATGGGAACCTTGCTTGGCAACAATATATGGTGGAGCGAGCTTCTGCGTTACTATCTTGCAATGTACAAAGCAATCACTCAAAGCTACAGATACTGAATCAAAGCAAAGCAATATTCCAGTTAGGTACTGAATTAAAGCAAGTATACATACCAAGAGGCTACCAGAGCTAAACAGATTCTGCGTGCACACAGGCCACATTCCACTATGTGCGGATTGTTGAGATGCTCCAGGACGAGGTCGACTGTTAACATGCATGGCGGGGCAGTAACTGCGGATCAACACGACTACATGTGTAATATACTTTTAAAAAAAAAGAAAAGTGGAACGATTGAAGCACAAATAGTCTGAAGTGATAAGGTTGTGTCGTTCAGGTCCATTGCGTTTCTGGCGGGAGCAGCGCGCTGGCCGCTGGCCTCCGCCTCCACCGCACGTGGCCACGAGTTGCCGGCCAGGTGCGGAGCTCTCCCTTTTGGCCTCTCGCCGCCTTGCCACCATCGACCGGAGGCTTATTTGTTGTGCGTGAATCAATCGTCAGACTGGGAAGGAGTCAGCTGCCCCTCCCATGGGTGCCGCATTTGATATGTTCGTCGCCATCGATTTGGCGACTTGTTTCAATTCCATCGCTATCGATTCACTTCGGATTCGCGCGAGTCTCGGTATCGACCGTATCGGGGGCCTCCTGGAACACCATGTCCTCGTGCTGCCGCTCATGGCGAGGCCACGTGGGGAGAAGGGAGGAGGACGGATCAGTGCGACAGCTCGCCTGGCAGGCCTCAAGCGGCGCCCCTTCCTCGCGCCTCTCTGCTCCGCCCTAGCGCCTTGTTCCGCCGCTTCGGCCACTCCGGCGGCTGCGCACGGGGGGATCTAGTTTTCACGGGAGGACGCGAAGGGCGGAGCAGCATCCTCGCTTTCTCTGAATCTTATCCTCGCTTTCTCTGAATCTTTTCACGGTAAAGAGAGGAAGAGCGGTGGGGAGGAAACGGGATCGAGGAGGATTGTTTTAGCGATGAGATTTAACGATGTGTGGCATCTATGAGACGGACGTACCTGTTTTTTTTTTACTTATGGGTGGCAATAGTGGGTAATTTTATCTGACGAAAACGTACTTTGGACGAAAGCGTATTTTACGGACACGGACCATACCTGTAGTAATATTATTAGTAGAGATTATTGATGCCTCAATGGCATTATCCCCTTGCACTTTTAGGCCAACTATTTCTCTCGGAAATTTGATATACTTGTGTGAGGCGTGAACAGATTTTTTTCGATATCTTCTCTTGGCAGGTACCTCGGAAATTGTTGATGCCTCAATGGCCTTATCCCCTTTGCACTTTCTAGCACTTCAACCTTGTAGAATTCTGTTATTCAATTTAACCTTGTAAAATAATGCCACATTTTTTTCCCAATGCATCTTGAGTTGGGTCTTGAGTTACAAGTGCAGCAGATATTTGTGCTTCAGATTCATACTACTAGTAGCCCATTTTAAATAAATAATGTATGGAGTCTGTTTTGCTGCTGGTAGATCAGTTCATCTTTCTTGTCCAGTAGCCTCCTACTTCTTTTGCGTAGCTCACCAGCTGGTGAAACAACTGGGTGGGATCTGATCTGGGTCTCTTATGTATTTAGGTTGAGACTATTCCCTGTAACTTGAAGTCACTTTATCATTAGCTGAGGCGAGCCAGCATCGCTGGCAACCTGAACATCGCTGGACTCAGGGCTAGGGGCAGCATCCTAGGCGCCAGCTCATCATCATCCTCACCAGAGCTTAAGGAGGCAACGGATGCCCATAAAGCTGGCCAGAGCAGCTGATACGGGGAGCATCATGGGCATGGACGCGAGAGCCATCCCCACGTAGCGGTCGCTGCTGCAGAGTGGCTGTTGAAGGCGGAGCTTGAGCAGGTGGCCTGGCTAGCTGATCTCGTCACATACTACAGCAGAGGCGAAGCTGACATGGTTGGAGATCATGGTGACGGCGGCGAGCCCTCCCCTTTGGCGTCCATGGTCGCAAGGATTATGAGTCGACGAGTCGCAACTTGTCGCTGGGTGGCGACAAGGAGACTAGTCGTGACTAGTCTTGACTAGTACTAGACTAGTCGATACGTACTAGAGCTTTATCTACTAAAAAATACTAAGCAACTAGTCTACTGATGGTAGTATATTAACAAGTTGACAATATATTTTGATGGCATTGGGGAGTCAAGAGGAACCTGGTACTGTGACAATTGTGTCCAGTGGAGCACAACCGTGAAGGAGAGAGATCAGGGCGAGGAAAGGAGCCCAGCAGCGTTCGACAAGGTGAGGGAGGCGCCGGCGGTGACCAGGTGAGAGACGGCGCAAGTGGAGGGTGGCCAGGAGAGAGGATCCTGGGTGGGGGAAATAACGATCTGTGGGGGGTTAGGGTTTTCACTCATGTGGGAGCCTTTTTGTTCCCAGGCAACTAACTTGTCGATCGACTCAAAATCATAGACTTGTCATGAATAGTCAACGACTAGTCAACTTGTCGACCGACAACCTCAACTAGTCAAGTCGCTCCAGGTTGTCGACATCAAATTTGCGACGGGTAGACAAGTCACGTGACAAGTCGCGACTTGTCAAGCGACTCATAATCCTTGCATGGTCGCGGGAGCCACTATTCCTCACAATTTCCATTGATCCAGGTTTGATTGGTCAAAGGGGTCTCAAGATACAAGTTCATGTCTTGATGAAATAGCACAATTTTTCTTGTCACTGTCTTCAAAACTTTCTTGACATATGGTTGTTGTCAACGATTGTAGTACAGTATGATCATATTGTTGTTAATTGTGCTGTTTGCTCCTTTTCACGGTATTTTTGTTTAGAATAGATTTTAGTACTGCTGATGTGAACTATTGAGAGAAAATCATCTTGCTCTGGTATTCAGGTTGTACTGTTGTTAGTACTGCTTGTAGTGCTGCCGTTTGTACTGAGTTGATGCTTTTAGTACCGCTGTCAGTCAAACTGTGTTCTATTGCGCGGTATTTAACCGAACGAGCCAAAAAAGGTGTGCAGGTTGGTGGGAAAGGGATGAGTGGGGATTACGGTGATGACTGGGGATCACCCCAACCCCTGCGTGGATGGAATCCACCGAGGGATTAGATCCCCACAACCGAACAAGGCCTTAGGCTGACAAGGCCTTTTCAAAATGAGTCAACCCGTGGCCCCTTAAATTGGCCTCGAGGCCAAAGGGGCGGGTTTAGGTCAACATGTCGGGGATATAACCTCGGGTATACCAAAGTACCCTTATCTAGATGATTAAAATATATTGTATGATTGAATTATATGTGCAGGAATATTAAAAAGCAAGTAAACAGCAGCCTGGGCCGGAACATAGCAAAGTCGGTACGTTGTTCCTCAGCCCAGGCCGGCATATCACTTGGTGGGCCGGCACATATTAGCCCCGGCCAAAGATGGGCCGGGACAGCTTCTACCTGGCTGGGCCGGCGTCTTCTCCCCCGGCTGGGCCGGGACAACAGTTATCCGGGCAGGCCAGCCTCCCTCCGTCCCGGCTGGGCCGATCTCCTATGCCCCCGATGGGCCGTCCTTCCCCTGTATCCCGGATGGGCCGGAGCTCCATCCTTCCGGCTGGGCCGGCAAGCAGCGGACCCCAGCGTGGGCCGCTAGGTCCTCCACCCCGGCTGGGCTGGGACGCCGCCTCTCCACCCCGGCTGGGCCAGGGTTGCCACTCCTCCCAGATGGGCCGCCAGGCCACGTGCTCCTCCAGGCCGCCTCTCCACCCCGGCTGGGCCAGGATTTGTGTATTCCGGCCAGGCCAGGCCGGGATTCCCCTGGCCCAGGCCGGAATTCCCCTTGCCAGGCCGGATTACCTCTCTCTAGGCTGGATTAACCCTCTCTGGGCTGGGATTTACTCCCTTCGGTACATTTCCTTCATCCGGCATCGACTCCATCGTCATGTGCTGGTCTTGGGACGCCTCTTGGCTCAGACTGGCATATCCTACATCGTTATATGCTGGTCTTGGGACGCACCTTGGCTCAGACCAGCGTACTCCACATCAGCTGTAGCCAGCCTTATCCTCAGGAGAGCATAAGACTGGTGACATGGAGATCCAGAAGACAGGCGCTAGAAGATGAAGACCAAGGACGCCAAGGACAGACAGCGATGGGACAAGCCCATGACCATGACGCAGTGCACAGTACCAGGGACGGTACCGTGCTGATGCAGGCTACAGGGTGATAAGACCCCAGTAATCAACTCAGCTACAGTGCATATGCACTATGCAGTGGGCCTCACCTTGTCCCCTGGGCACCCTATATAAGGGGCACCAGGGGGAACGAGCAGCCCAGCCTCCTTGGAAGGCTCATTTCCCCCAGCTCACGAGAGCTCTCTTCTTCCTCAGTAGCACTAGCTCTTTAGCTCTTTCCCAGTGCAGCCTTAGACATGCAAGATGAACAGCTCAAGGAGCACCATTGTAGCTCTCATGTGTAGCTCATATAGATTAGACATGCAGGAGTAGGGGTGTTACGTCCTCACGAGGGCCCCGAACCTGGGTAGCGCGGTGTGTTAGCAGTGTGTTCTGTGCGCGGTCTTCACTACACCTTCCCTCCTCCGGATCCGCTAGTGTACAGTCGGCCCCAACTTAAGCCACCCTGTGGCATATGCTCGTTCACGACGACGACATTTGGCGCCCACCGTGGGGCTGATAAAAGCGCTGGTAGGATTGCATCCGGATGGGATCTTCTTCGTCAGCTCGGGGGCTCGACATCAGCACCGCCTCCGAGCACTTCAGGTCTTCTTCGACTTCCGGGCCGACATCAACTCGCCCGGGCCGGCATTTGGTTGTCCCGGATCTACTTCAACATTTCCGGGCAGGCATATTCTTCCACGGGCCGGCACTCGGCTTCCCCGGGCCGGCATTGGTGGGTCCCGGCCGGCATATTTATGTCCCAGCTGACATAGGTGGGGCCGGGGTCGACTCCGACACTCCCCAGCCCACATACGCATTTTCCGGCCGATATTCACGTTCACGGGGCGGAATATGTCAAATCCGGCTTTTCTCTAGCTGGAATTCGCAGGTCTTGGGCCAGCACAGCAATCCTGGCCGGCCTGGGCCGGCACAGTGGAAGCCCGGTGCAGGCCGGGGCGTCTTCATCCGGGGGGCTTTTTCTTTGCGGTCACCAAGTTGATTGACACAGGCTCAGAGGTACCTTTGTTGTATGTAATAGAAGAATTTTATAAAGTTGAATAGGTAATAGCTTACACAGCCCTTTTTAGCAAACTATAGGTAAATACAAATTTGATGGGTCCTTGTGTGCCAGCCTTGCCCAGCTAGTCAACAGATGCGAGCCAAGCCAGAGCCGACCGCGCCGAAAAAAGCTCTCTGCCACACGTCGCTGTCGGTGCCGGCGCCGGCGCCACAACAATCCCCGCCGGTGGCGGATGTGCGGAATCTTCTTCCCATTTCGCAGCATGTCGTCGAGGCGTTCTTCTGACTTTCTCTTCCCGAATCATCGGCGGCGGCAGACTCGTCACGGTGGCCGGCGGCGAGACAACGGTGCCCCGCTCAATCTGCCTCGTGCCATCGTCCCACACCATGTCGATGGTGGTGCAGGTGCTAGCGACCCTCATGGGTTCCTCGAACGCCGCTCGTATCTTGTGCTGCTCCTGCCAGATCCGTTCCCATCGGCCGGCGGCGGCTCTATCTCAGGCCGCATGCCAACCCCCTCAAAACCAGCAAGCAGCAGCACACCATATCGTCCGACCACCGCGCGTCAGGCGTGTGCGCGCACAAGCACCGAGCCATGGCCGTACATCTCATGGACCGAACAGAGGAAGAAGATGACATGTACAACATAGTATAAGAATAAGCGCAAACATGATTAAGCAGGGCGTCATGCTAGCTCAAGTGGTTTGTTCCTACCACGTGTCTGTGAGGTCCAAGGATCGAATCCACTTCCCCACGATAATTTTCCTTTTCCGCTTTTACATGCACTGACAGGCGGGTCCAGCGTCAATAGTTGGCCCCACAGGCCAGCCCGTTCGTTGAGCCTGCAGCAGAGTAACAAAAGTTTCTGACAGATATTTTTATACAAATCCAAAATATAGTGTTTAAACTTGTAAAAACCATATCTTTTTATCGGTGTGTCTAAATTTAAAGTGTTGTACATGAAATTTTATAAAAATAATGTGAAGAATCATTTTTTCCTATGCAGCTATTTTTCCCCAATTTTTTGAAGTATATTTTATGTAGCCCCAGTTCAAATTTGAATTTAAATAGATTTACCTCAAAAATAATTTAGTATATGGCCACAGATCGAGAAAATTTATGAAACCTCGGATTTGGCCATCATACAAGGTCCCCTAACTATGAAAATTGGAGTGGTGGCATTCTGTATAATATCGTTGGTAGCCACTTCACAAAAAACACCATTTTTGCCTCTTTTGGCCACTAATAAAATGGGAAATCTATTTTTTATGCAGCAACTCAAAAAAACCTAGTTACAAAAGTTGTAGGCAATGGAAAGATGCACAACACTGCCAAAAATGAGGTCAAGATTCAAAATTTTGCTATAAAACTTGCACAAACGAAGCTCAATTGGAAAGAAAGCCAAGTGAAGTCCTCCTTGGTGCCATTTTTTGTGTAGAGTTTTTCTATGAAACATTGATCTGCCATGTTTGGTATTTTTCCTAGGTATTACATCACATATCAAGACTCCATGCATTGGTTTTCCATTTTTTTGATTTTTTTGAATTTCCTTTGCTGCCATTTCAAATCTAGGCCAAACTCGCGGTGCCTGCCGTGTGTGCTAGCTGGGTGGGGCCCCCAAGTTTGGGATAAGTTCTCAGGTTCCAAGCCTTCAAGGAACCTCTAGGTATTATTGCCCAAATTTTTGGAAGTGTAGTTTATGTAGCCCCAGTTCAAATTTGAATTTAAATGAATTTAGTTCAAAAATAATTTAGTATATGGCTGCAGGCCGAGAAAATTCATGAAACCTAGGATCTTGCCATCCTACAAGGTGCCCCACCCATGAAAATTGGAGTGGTGGCATTCTGTACAATGCCCTTGGTAGCCACTTCACAAAAAACCACCAGTTTTGCCCTATTTGGCCACTAATAAAATGGAAAATCTATTTTTTATGCGGAAACTCAAAAAACCCTAGTTACAAATGTTCTAGGCAATGGAAAGATGCACATCACTGCCAAAAATGGGGTCAAGATTCAAAATTTTGCTGTAAAACTTGCACAAACGAAGCTCAATTGGGAAGAAAGCCAAGTGAAGTCCTCCTTGGTGCCATTTTTTGTGTAGAATTTTTCTATGAAACATTGATATGCCATGTTTGCTATTTTTCCTAGGTATTACATCACATATCATGACTCCATGCATTGGTTTTCCATTTTTTTGATTTTTTTGAATTTCCTTTGCTGCCATTTCAAATCTAGGCCAAACTCGCGGTGCCTGTCGTGTGTGCTAGCTGGGTGGGGCCCCCAAGTTTGGGATGGGTTCTCAGGTTCCAAGCCTTCAAGGAACCTCTAGGTATTATTGCCCAAATTTTTGGAAGTGTAGTTTATGTAGCCCTAGTTCAAATTTGAATTTAAATGAATTTAGTTCAAAAATAATTTAGTATATGGCTGCAGGCCGAGAAAATTCATGAAACCTAGGATCTTGCCATCCTACAAGGTGCCCCACCCATGAAAATTGGAGTGGTGGCATTCTGTACAATGCCCTTGGTAGCCACTTCACAAAAAACCACCAGTTTTGCCCCATTTGGCCACTAATAAAATGGAAAATCTATTTTTTATGCGGCAACTCAAAAAACCCTAGTTACAAAAGTTGTAGGCAATGGAAAGATGCACATCACTGCCAAAAATGGGGTCAAGATTCAAAATTTTGCTGTAAAACTTGCACAAACGAAGCTCAATTGGGAAGAAAGCCAAGTGAAGTCCTCCTTGGTGCCATTTTTTGTGTAGAGTTTTTCTATGAAACATTGATATGCCATGTTTGCTATTTTTCCTAGGTATTACATCGCATATCATGACTCCATGCATTGGTTTTCCATTTTTTTGATTTTTTTGAATTTCCTTTGCTGCCATTTCAAATCTAGGCCAAACTCGCGGTGCCTGTCGTGTGTGCTAGCTGGGTGGGGCCCCCAAGTTTGGGATGGGTTCTCAGGTTCCAAGCCTTCAAGGAACCTCTAGGTATTATTGCCCAAATTTTTGGAAGTGTAGTTTATGTAGCCCCAGTTCAAATTTGAATTTAAATAGATTTAGTTCAAAAATAATTTAGTATATGGCTGCAGGCCGAGAAAATTCATGAAACCTAGGATCTTGCCATCCTACAAGGTGCCCCACCCATGAAAATTGGAGTGGTGGCATTCTGTACAATGCCCTTGGTAGCCACTTCACAAAAAACCACTAGTTTTGCCCCATTTGGCCACTAATAAAATGGAAAATCTATTTTTTATGCGGCAACTCAAAAAACCCTAGTTACAAAAGTTGTAGGCAATGGAAAGATGCACATCACTGCCAAAAATGGGGTCAAGATTCAAAATTTTGCTATAGAACTTGCACAAACCAAGCTCAATTGGAAAGAAAGCCAAGTGAAGTCCTCCTTGGTGCCATTTTTTGTGTAGAGTTTTTCTATGAAACATTGATCTGCCATGTTTGGTATTTTTTCCTAGGTATTACATCACATATCATGACTCCATGCATTGGTTTTCCATTTTTTTGATTTTTTTTGAATTTCCTTTGATGCCATATCAAATCTAGGACAAACTCACGGTGCATGCCGTGTGTGCTAGCTGGGTGGGGCCCCCAAGTTTGGGATGGGTTCTCAGGTTCCAAGCCTTCAAGGAACCTCTAGGTATTATTGCCCAAATTTTTGGAAGTGTAGTTTATGTAGCCCCAGTTCAAATTTGAATTTAAACAAATTTAGTTCAAAAATAATTTAGTATATGGCTGCAGGCCGAGAAAATTCATGAAACCTCGGATCTTGTCATCCTACAAGGTGCCCCACCTATGAAAATTGGAGTGGTGGCATTATGTACAATGCCCTTGGTAGCCACTTCACAAAAAACCACCAGTTTTGCCCCTTTTGGCCACTAATAAAATGGAAAATCCATTTTTTATGCGGCAAATCAAAAAACCTTTGTTACAAAAGTTGTAGGTAATGGAAAGATGCACATTACTGCCAAAAATGGGGTCAAGATTCAAAATTTTGCTATAAAACTTGCACAAACCAAGCTCAATTGGGAAGAAAGCCAAGTGAAGTCCTCCTTGGTGCCATTTTTTGTGTAGAGTTTTTCTATAAAATGTTGGTATGCCATGTTTGGTATTTTTCCTAGGTATTACATCACATATCATGACTCCATGCATTGGTTTTCCATTTTTTTGATTTTTTTTGAATTTCCTTTGATGCCATTTCAAATCTAGGACAAACTCGCGGTGCATGCCGTGTGTGCTAGCTGGGTGGGGCCCCCAAGTTTGGGATGGGTTCTCAGGTTCCAAGCCTTCAAGGAACCTCTAGGTATTATTGCCCAAATTTTTGGAAGTGTAGTTTATGTAGCCCCAGTTCAAATTTGAATTTAAACAAATTTAGTTCAAAAATAATTTAGTATATGGCTGCAGGCCAAGAAAATTCATAAAACCTCGGATCTTGTCATCCTACAAGGTGCCCCACCTATGAAAATTGGAGTGGTGACATTCTGTACAATGCCCTTGGTAGCCACTTCACAAAAAACCACTAGTTTTGCCCCTTTTGGCCACTAATAAAATGGAAAATCTATTTTTTATGCGGCAAATCAAAAAACCTTTGTTACAAAAGTTGTAGGTAATGGAAAGATGCACATTACTGCCAAAATGGGGTCAAAATTCAAAATTTTGCTATAGAACTTACACAAACCAAGCTCAATTGGGTAGAAAGCCAAGTGAAGTCCTCTTTGGTGCCATTTTTTGTGAAGAGTTTTTCTATAAAATGTTGGTATGCCATGTTTGATATTTTATCTAAGTAGTACATCACATATCATGACTCCATGCGCGGGTTTTCCTTTTTTAGATTTTTTTAGTTTACTTTGCTCCTGTTTCAAATATAGGTCAAACTCTCGATCTGACGTTCCTACAAGGTCGCCCATATGTGAAAAATGGAATGGTGGTATTCTGCAGACTACCCTTGGTAAGCACCTAACAAAAGATGTGCACCTTAGTTTTGGTAGCAATTCCCAAAAAAAACTTATTTTATTCTTTTTATGCATTTATAGAATTTAAAAATCATTTTTTGTTCCAAAACATAAAAAACAGAGTTAAAATCATAGTTGAAAACGTTTTCCATGCAAAAATGCACGCCTCTACTGAAAAAAGTATCCAAGTTTGCTACATAAGAAAAAGAAAAGGAGGAAAAAAGATAATAGCAAATAGATAAAAAAAATCACACACGGACGCGCCAATTTACTTGTGCCAAGCCCAAGTGCACATACGAGTATGCTGTGGGCTGTTCCCTAAAACAAAAACATAACACGCACGGTCTTGTACGGTCGTCTTCTACCTCTGTGTCTGTCTCTGTGATGCGCCGCCGGCGTTACTGCTCCGGCCGCCGTCGGTTGCCTCCGCCGCTGCCGCCTGCCTGTGAGGCTTTACTTAGGCCTCCTCTCCCAGTTCCTTGCCTTCAAACTTCGGCTCACCTCTAGTCGGTGGACATCCAGATCTAACCCTAGCCTCCATGGCTCTAGTTCGCCGACGGCGGCGCAGCTAATAGGAAGAGAAATCTGGGCGACGGTGGGTGGAGTTGACCAGCGGACGGTGATAGCGCTGGTAGCCGGAGTTGAAGGGGATGAACCGCTCAGCTCCTCGGTGTCGGCTCGATGTCAAACTTGACGAACCAGCTCGGTGTCGGCTCGATGTCAAACTTGACGAACCAGCTCGGCTAAAGAGAGGGCAAATCAGACTTTTCCTATCCATAATTTTTGCAAATTTTAATTTTTTTTTAAAAAAGACTGTCTAAGCAATTGGTTCCAAGAATTTTAGCACCGTAAAGTAATTGCAGGCAACAAAGGCACCTCTCAGCCCGTGTCAATCAACTTGGTGACCGCAAAGAAAATCCCCCTCATCCGGGTGGGCCGGCTCCTCCTTCGTCCTGGCCGGCCCATCCCAGCCTCTCTGCAGCTGCTCCGCTAGGCCATCCCGGCCTCCGCGCTAGGCTGCCAGCGCTGGCTGGCCCGGAACTCCCGCTTCCGGCTGGGCCGGGGCAGTTTATCCCCGGCTGGGCCTCTGCCCTGTTGCTGCAGCGCGTCAAGTGGCCTCCCCTCCAGCTGAGCCGGGCCGCGATAGGAAGAGCCGGCCTGTGCGCCGTAGGCTGGGCCGTGCGAGGGCAGGCCGCGCCGGCCGTCCGGCATTTGCCTAGACCGTGTCAGGGCGTGTCTGGCTAGTCTCTTCTGCGCTCAAGATCGCTCCCAGGTATGAAAAATGATCCGATCTGTCAGCTAGTATCCCGGTCAGCCTCGCGTGATAAAAACTAGCTAAATATCAGTAAATTCCCCTTTTATAATATTTGTAAATAGCTAGTTCTTAATAAGTATTTACCAGCTAGTACTCTAGTAAGTAGTTTACTGTTTCCCCGGGATTAAGTGTGTCAACCCAGGGGCTAATCAGTTTAGTCAAGGTTGCTATATCTTAAGTGCTAAAATTCACTCGGGGGCTAGGCATGAGCCTAGCCAGCCAATGCTATACTACTATTCCCGTTTTAACTAGTTTACATGCTTGCATACCAGCTACTCAGGTTTCTCCTGTATGTCTCTGTCTATATGACCAATTGCTACTTATGTCTGCTCCCAGTAGTATCATTAGTATCAGTTTATATGTCTATAGTCCTGTGCAAAGTTTTATCTTGTCTTACTATATGCCGGCTTTGTATGCCAACAATAGCATGTCAAGTTTTATGCCTTAGATAAAATCTCACATCTTAGACTTAGTATCTGTTATTGTAAGCAAGTTACCATGCCGAATTCTATGTCTTTGTATAGATCAATCTGTATATCTGTTACAATGCTAGAATCACTGTACCAGTTGCTATATCAAGTTCAGTATCTATTTATATACCAAAGGCTATGAGTACCACCTTGCATAGAGACTACTATTGCTATTTGTTATGACAAGTTTAGTATCTGTTTTGGCTATTTGCTATGTGTTATATGCCGGATGTTATATGCCAAGTCTCATGTGCCAGCTCTTTATATGTCAAATACCATGTGCTAGCTACTGTGAGTTTACAGTTATATCAGTTTATATGCCATGTGCTCTATGTCAATTATCGCATGCCAGTTACAGTATGCCTACATTTATATACCGGCACATGAGTGCCAAATCTTTCCTGTGAGTTGCCAAGTTAGCTTATATGTCAATCTTAGATGCTATATGTCAAACTGCTATATCTCAGTCTATATGTCAAGTGCTTTATTTCATATGCTGTATGTCGAATGCTATGTGCTATATGCCAAACTCCATATGCTAGATTGCAATATGCCAAATGCTATGACCATTGCTATGTCTTTTAGTATGATTACATAACAGGTTGGATATCTCATTATATATATAACTATTACCCGGCTATGACTCTCCATATTGCCGTTATAGAGAAGAAATTACTATTATACCACTATGGTTTCAATTTATATCTCAGGTCTAAATTTCAGTATGCCGACATATCATGGCATCAATCAAAATCTCAGTTTGCCGACATATCATGGCATCGATCAAAATCTCCAATCACTGTTTATTTCGGTATGCTAGCATATCACGGCATTATATAATCACTTCAGTCATCGCCAATTCTGGCTCAGTAATATATCGAGACATTGATCTCAATGCTAACAAGTATCATATATCTTATCATATCCGGTCTCACAGAGTATCCCGGTTTGATATATTAACATAAATTATCATATTGACATACTAACGAGTGCCCAGTGATGCCACAGCTCAAGAGGCATATCAGTATTCCGGCATTGTCCAAGCAGACAATGTCGATGAGACATAGCCCAAGTGACAGTATGTCAAAATAGCCCAAGAGGTAAAGTAGCCCAGGAGACAAAGTAGCCCAAGAGGCAAAGTAGCCCAAGTAGCCCGAGAGGCAAAGTGCCGATATAGCCAAAGAAGGCACAATAGTATTCTGAGAGAGCCCATGAAGGCTAGCATATCACGTAAATGCATTCATAAGGCATTGTTTATGATGGCATGAGATAAAATTGGCTTATGCAGGCCAGCATATCAGCTTCATGAATATGTGAGTTTGGGACTTTGGTATATCTTGCTGAAGCCTGTGCGCGACTCTGCGAGTCCCCCATAGCCTTGGGGGCTAATGTCAGGGATATAACCCCGGATATACCAAAGTACCCTTATCTAGATGATTAAAATATATTGTATGATTGAATTATATGTGCAGGAATATTAAAAAGCAAGTAAACAACAGCCTGGGTCGGAACATAGCAAAGTCGGCCTGCTGTTCCTCAGCCTAGGCTGGCATATCACTTGGTGGGCCGGCACATATTAGCCCCGGCCAAAGCTGGGCCGGGACAGCTTCTACCCGGCTGGGTCGGCGTCTTCTCCCCCGGCTGGGCCGGGACAACAGTTATTCGGGCAGGCCAGCCTCCCTCCGTCCCGGCTGGGCCGATCTCCTGCGCCCCCGATGGGCCGTCCTTCCCATGTATCCCGGCTGGGCCGGAGCTCCATCCTTCCGGCTGGGCCGGCAAGCAGCAGACCCCGGCATGGGCCGCCAGGTCCTCCACCCTGGCTGGGCTGCGATGCTGCCTTTCCACCCCGGCTGGGCCGGGGTCGCCACTCCTCCCAGATGGGCTGCCAGGCCACTTGCTCCTCCAGGCCGCCTCTCCACCCCAGCTGGGCCAGGATTTGTGTATTCCGGCCAGTCCAGGCCGGGATTCCCCAGGCCCAGGCCAGAATTCCCCTTGCCAGGCCGGATTACCTCTCCCCAGGCCGGATTAACCCTCTCTGGGCCGGGATTTACTCCCTCCGGGGCATTTCCTTCATCCGGCATCGACTCCATCGTCATGTGCTGGTCTTGGGATGCCTCTTGGCTCAGACTGGCACATCCTACATCGTTATATGCTGGTCTTGGGACGCCCCTTGGCTCAGACCAGCGTACTCCACATCAACTGTAGCCAGCCTTATCCTCAGGAGAGGATAAGACTGGTGACATGGAGATCCAGAAGACAGACGCTAGAAGACGAAGACCAAGGACGTCAAGGACAGACAGCGATGTGACAAGCCCGTGACCATGACGTAGTGCACAGTACCAGGGACGGTACTGTGCTGATACAGGCTACAGGGTGACAAGACCCCAGTAGTCAACTCAGCTACAGTGCATATGCACTATGCAGTGGGCCTCACCTTGTCCCCTGGGCACCCTATATAAGGGGCACCAGGGGGAACGAGCAGCCCAGCCTCCTTGGGAGGCTCATTTCCCCCAGCTTATGAGAGCTCTATTCTTCCTCAGTAGCACTAGCTCTTTAGCTCCTGCCGAGTGCGGTCTTAGAGAGGCAAGATGAACAGCTCAAGGAGCACCATTGTAGCTCTCATGTGTAGCTCATATAGACCAGACATGCAGGAGTAGGGGTGTTACCTCCTCACGAGGGCCCCGAACCTGGGTAGCTCGATGTGTTAGTAGTGTGTTTTGTGCGCGGTCTTCACCGCGCCTTCCCTCCTCCGGATCCGCCAATGTACAGTCGGCCCCAACTTAAGCCACCCTGTGGCATATGCTCGTTCACCACGACGACACAACCCATTCTCATTCTAAATTATCTCTTAAATGTCCATTTACTAGCGAGGTTGTATTTATTAATTTTAGAAGTATGCTTGTACGGGATTTAGGCTTTATCCCCCCCCTCCCCCCCGCAAGAGCCGTATATTATTACCTGGACAGAAATCCAGTGCCTTGCTGTTTGCAAGGCACGGCTTGCCTCCAGGCTTTGAATCCATCGTTCAAGACGCATCCAACGCACGGGAGCGCCCCAAGGCCATTCTTGCCCAAAACAACCTGGCACCGCTTCGTCCTCCGCTCGCAGGCAAAGGTCGAGGCGTCCTCCCCGCGCAGTGCCACTCCCACCCCCGCCAGATGCCGGAAAGGGACGGGAGCCACGCCGGCTGCTCCTCCAGGGATTGGTTCACCCGCCCCCAATTCGGCGGCTCGTTCTGCCCCCTCCGCCGGCCGCCGGCGTCGACCCGTCCTTGGCGCCGGTAACCACGATCCCAGCATGAATCGGAGCCCGATTTCTTCCGCAGAGAACAGAGCACACCAACAGGGAAGCCGGCGACCGAAAGTAGCAAAATTACTTGAAGCCGACGACCGAAGGTAGCAAAATTACTTATCCAACCTGGATCTTTTTCCTCACATAGAGCCATCGGGTTGATCCTACTTTCGGAAATGCCACACTGCTTTCTCTACCAATTTGTCAAAAAAGTAAGACTCTTTCCTCCCTAGGCTCGACTCTCCAAATTAGTTCAAATAAAAAAGAACTTCCTCAAAAAAAACATAAGATAAAGTACCAACCACTAGTGAACTATCGGCTCAGCTCACGGCTGCCTGCCGCAAGTCGAACGGCCGAGTCGTGCACGTCGCACAGGAGCCACAGAAACACGTCAGGAACTCGTCAAGAGTCAAATACCTCGCCGATAGGGCGACGCCTGTTCGTCGACATGGACGTGGCTCGATCACATGCCATTGTTTCCTGGAACGACACAAGTTCGCTGTCACGCACTACTCGATCGGGCTCTCTTCGCCGCGGCAAAGTCCGATGCCGCAGGTCACTTGGCAAGTCAAACGCAGGGAAATTGTTGGCAACTGTACTCTCTCCGTTTGAAAATATAAGATGTTTTAGCTTTGTAAAGCTAACGTATTTAGACATCTTTTAGTATATAGATTCGAGTGAACCTATATACTAAAAGATGTCTAGATACATTCACTTCATAAAACTAAAACATCTTATATTTCTGAATGGAGGGAGTAGCTCGTAGCACCAGGTGCAAGGACTCGGTTAGGGGACCCGAGGTTGCGTTTAATCATGTGGAGAGAAAAAAATGACGTTTCCACCGGACGCAACCAGCAAATGAATCTAGCGCGGAAGCGTGCACTCTCCATACGATGATATGAACTATGAGGAGTATGTATTGCCATGCTACACTGTCAAAACTAGAGAGTACCAACGTGCGACACCTCATGCGTGGGAGTGGAGATCATTGCTGGGATGTGATGTGGATCCTGTCTTGTTTAGTTTCTGGGTGAGCTAATGCGCTGGACCTACCATAATGGTGAGTGTGCTGCCGGCCGGGCACAAGATGGGCCAAAAGGTTTGCCCGTGGTCGGCATTTTTCTGTGCATGCCTATGAGTGGACGCATGCGTGCTTTTGCTAGTACCAGAATGTCCAGAGCTAACTTTCTTTCTCAATAACCTCCAGTGTATACAGTTTACCATTCCAAAGAAGAAGAAAAATAACTGGTAGTCAGTTTGCGACGTGGTACCGAATTATATCCTATGAATCCACAAATAACTCGAAGTCAATCCAATCTTCAAGTCGATTACACAATTTGGGGCTTATGTTATTTTATTTTATCTGAAATGGGGGGTGTAGCCCCGACCTCTGCATCAACCGGTGCACACATTGGGGCTTAAGTTATACTTAAGAAATGGAAAATAAAAGATTATGTTGGCAACACTATTACATACAAAAAGTTAATTCCATAGTCATAGCTATCGTGAATGATATGATACCAATACCTAGTGCAGATGTACACTCTAGAACACACTACCAATATGTGTCAATATTCCACTATACTATGAAAAGGAGGCATACACACTAAAGGCCGAGGAGACAAACATTAATTTGCGTACGGATGTGAGATTTAGTGGAAATTGCAATGTAAGAAAGTATTTCATGGACAACCCAAACTGAATTAATAAAATAAAATGCTTTCTGATAAATAAAACCCAATAAAAACATGAAAATGTATCATAATTCATATAAAATTTTCTAATAAATAATACATATATTACTCTTAGCATACTAAATAGAAGAGCAATTGGATTATACTTAGTATAGTAAGTTTACATTATAATGGTATTTAAGATATACCGGATGTTGTATCGATAAATAGCGATACATATTTCATGACAAGATAAGTTATGATGAACTAAATCTGTTTAGTATGAATAAATAATCTATTTGACATCAACTTTCCATGAGAAGGCGGTGGAGGTCAACGGGCACCGGGTTTACTCGTGGCTTCCACGTCTTCACAATGGACGCACTTCTCACCGCCTTCGGGGCGCCGCCGCTGCTCAGCCACGATTTCTATTGCTACCCCCACCATATGTTAATTTTCTTAGGACAGTTTAGCATAAATATAATCTGGCCAAAATCATAGCTTAGCTTGCTCCGTCCACTCATCGTCTCCCCTTTCTGATACAGGGATACCATCAAAACCTATCAAAAGAATTCAACTTAGGCCATGCGTTGGTATGACTTCTCTGGTGTTTCTTTGACAACGATTTACTTTCTTTGGCTCTCGCTGAGAGTGGACTTTTGTAGCTCGGGCTACATGTAGGTCATTTTTGAAACTTCAGAAAATTTCAATTTTGACATTTCAAAAAATATCGAAAAAATATCAGGATGTAGACAATATTGTGATCTACATGTGTGTAAATTTTTAGAATGAAATATATTGTATTTTTGGCTCAGAAAAAATAACAAATATTGATTTCGTTCTTAGTGAATAGTGATGAACAGTATACCAAGATCTAGATTTTGTCATTTTGTGAGATTTTGTTATTTTGACCGAGGGCAAAATACAACAAATTTTAATCTGAAAATTTACACACTGATTGAATCCAACATTGTCTACGTCCATATATTTTTTGAAACTTTAAAATTAAAAGTTTTAAAAATTTAAAAAATAAAAATAAAACCGGACTACATGTAGCATGGGCGACACTTGCGGTTTTCGGGCTCTTGCCATTGAACCAAGCTAAAGTCCCCGTGCACACTCCCACGTGGAGGTACCCAACTGAATTGTGTCCCCGTGATTTGTAGTACTATTTCAATAGTTGTAGTACCAGAAGTGAATATTCCTTCTAGACAAAGAGAATAGAGCATATATGGTAAAGTTGAATGCAGGAATTGACCTCTGCCGGCGCGGTGACAAGTCTCTAGAGAGGTTAGAAAGAAACGACCTAACATGAACCGTAACTGCAAAATCAATCGAGGGTTAATACTTTTTTGGGGGTTGACCAGTAATAAAATATGGTCAACAGAATATTGTGGGGTGCACGACTTTCGGTTTTAAACAGTCTCGATACTCGTACTCCCTCCGTTCATAATTAACTCGTATATACGGTTTGGACAAAGTCAAACTTTGTGAAATTTAACTAAATATTTAGGAGAAAATATGAACATCTATAATTTAAAATTTATTATATTAGAATCATCATAATGTATATCTATAATATAAATTGATTATAGTCATATGCTTTTGGTATTATGAATATTGATATTTTCTCTTATATTCTTGATAATATTTGACAAAGTTTGACTTTGACTAAACTCAAACACAAGGTAAATAAAAAAGGGTGAGAGTATATTTTAGTCCGGAACTACAAGGGACAAAATTGGAATTTGCACGGTTAAACGTCTACAAAGGGGTATGTTGGCCGTATTTTAAAATTTATAGAGCGAGAGATTTCAATCGAGTGTACAGACCAAGAAATTAGAACAACGCAAATCAAAGCCGGCTTGTGAGATTCCAAAATGTCCTCAATGATTGCAACCTCAAAGAGCTACACCGCCAAAACCAAAAATTTAGTTGGAACAATTAACAACAAGATCTAACCATGAGCAAGCTTGATGCTTTCTTTTGCAACATCTTGTCATCATTTTTGTCTGACGATTGCCCTCTTCTTCTTGCAAATGATACTGGACCAAAAAAAGTCATAAGACCTTCCACTTTGAGAAATTTTGGATCAAAATGTCAGTTTTGGCGGAGGTTGTAAATCAAGTGTGGGGATTATGGCTATATATCGAGCCTTATCAACTCCTCTTTGTTGGAGTAAATCTATCTTCTTAATGGCTAAAGTGCATCTTGAAATAGCTTTAGAGGTAATTCTTCGGTTGGATATGCCCAAGAGAATAGAGCTCTTAACAATGAGGAGCGGGACCTTACTATGAGGTTAAAGAAGAGTCATCAATTTGATGGCTCTTGAAGACAGAGAAAGAGGCAAACATCGAGGGTTACTAACCTAGCTAAAGGAGGGAGGTGCAAACACTATATGCTTCCATTCTTCGCGTCAATGGTCGAAGAAGAAAGAATCACATTCACTAGCTGAAACACAAGAATGGTTGGGTCACGACGCATGACCAAAAGAAAGGAATCGTCCAAGATCACTTGAAGATTATTATTTTAAAAGGGATCACCGCGCACCAAAATTTTGAAATGGGCTTATATCTCTATCCCGCATTGCGACCTTAGTGGTCTAGATGCATCATCGACGGAAGCGGAGGTTAAGACCGCTAGTAACAAGGCACCAGTTCTGGATGGATTTTCGGGGGGGGGGGGGGGCTTCTTCAAATCTTGTTGGATCCCTATCATTATTATGGCGGTCATCAACCAATTTTCCACCATTAACATCCACAATCTCCATTGGCTCTACTCGCAAATATTGTCCTCATTCCAAAGAAAGATGGTGCTGAGTGATGTCTACGCACGCGTCTGTTCTTGTAGATAGTGTTGGGCCTCCAAGTGCAGAGGTTTGTAGAGCAGCAGCAAATTTCCCTTAAATGGATCACCCAAGGTTTATGGAACTCAGGGAGGAAGAGGTCAAAGCTATCCCTCTCAAACAACCCTGTAATTACGATACAGAAAGTCTCTTGTGTCCCCAACACACCCAATACACTTGTCAGATGTATAGGTGCACTAGTTCGGCGAAGAGATAGTGAAATACAAGTAGTAGTGATGATTATAAGTAGCAAATATAATCTAAAATAAATATCGCTGCGAGCAAACATGTAACAAAATAGGAAGTAAACGGTGTGCAATGCTTGGAAACAAGGCCTATGGATCATACTTTCACTAGTGGACACACTCCCAACAAATATAACATAATTGAACCAATAGATACTATCATCCATATGCAACTCAAAATAGTTCTCCAATGGAAAACGAACACTAATCATGCGTAGGGCTACGAAGCACTCCTCAAAGTCCGTATGTACCTAAACTAGATTGTCCCACACTATCACCGTGAACGCACTAGATGGTTCCAACAAATACCAATATTTCATAGAGACATTAACCAAAAAGATACACATGATGCACACACTAGTCACCTTTACACCATGATACGAGGTATCTCTGGAGAGTATAATAATAAAGCATAGGAGTAGCATAATATCTGAATAATAACATCTACCAATTCTTTTTTTTTGCGAGGGAAAAAGAGATATATTAAAAGTTCACAGAATTACAATCCGTATACAAAATTTCAGCAATCTCCAATGGGTAGCTGCGTACCCATAGGTCAGTACGCCCATGTACTCTGCCAAGTTTAGCTAGTTCATGGCTAGCTATATTAGAATCTCTACTAATTTTCAGAATTCTACTCTCTCTTTCCAGTAATAATTCACGGATTGCACTAATCCGAAAAGCATATGCAGATCTGTTTGAAGCCCTGTCGCTGATTAGCTCCATAGCTTCCAAACAATCTGTCTCCACATCAAAGCGCTGATTTGTCCAATGCAGGCCTAGTTTCAAGCCTTCTTCAATAGCTATCAGCTCCGCTTCAGTAGCGTCCTGGCATTGCGGTAGCTGTCGGCATGCAGCATAGATCACATCACCTTTTTGGTCCCGAAGAATCATTCCACAGCCTGCATGTCCCTTCCCTGCAAAGGCTCCATCCACGTTTAGCTTGGCGACATTCGCACTTGGCGGAGTCCATTTCGGCCTATCATTTTGCCTCTCATTCTTGTTATGTCGGATCTTCACAAATCCCCGAGTGTGATCAACCACCATCTTGCCCTTTGTAACATCTGCATGCGGAAACTGTTTGATTATCAGCAGTGAGTTCAGATAGCTAACAAGGAAACGCCGTGATCCCTCGATACTAGGGCAGGGTTTATCATGTGTCAGCTCGTTGTGAGCATGCCAGGTTCTCCATACAGTCAGCAGCACCATTGCACGCTGGTTTTCAGGTATGGCGTGCAGCAAGTTCAGAAACCAATTCGGCCCTGAAGGTTTTAGACAATCAAGATCTGGGAGCTCCCATACTTCTGCCATAGCGCGCCATAGGTCTCGAGCATGAGGGCATCGCAGAAAGATGTGCATCGTATCCTCTTCTTCGCGTGCGCAGATTTGACAGAGCCCCGTCGTGGACATGCCTCTACGATGCATGTTCGTCAGAGATGCCAAAGCATTACTGCTAATTCTCCAAGCGAGCATCTTCACCTTGGGTGGGACTGGGCATCTCCATATGAGTTTCCAACTAGGGCTAGCTCCATCCGGTCTCAGGCTTGTGGCACCTCGGTCTTGGTTCTGCATTTCATGGTGTAGTACTAGGCGGTATGCACTCTTTACCGTGAATACGCCGTTCTTCTCCGGGAACCACGAAACAAAGTCCTCTTCATTCCATGTGGATGCTTTAATTTGCATAATATCAGAAATGTCATCCTCTTGGAAGTACTGCTGTAAGCGTTGGAGGTTCCACGTTCCATCTGGGAGTAGGAAATCCGCAACCCAGCGGTATCTGCAACGCCCTTGATTTGATCTCGGATATCGACTTGTTTCCCTTGGAATCCATGGGTCTCTCCATATCCTTATATTCGCACCGTTTCCCACTCGCCATACTACTCCCTTCTTAAGCAGCTCAAGTCCATATTCGATGGCATGCCACGTTGAGGATCCATTACCTGAAAAGACAGTATCTAACAAGACACCATTAGGATAATATTTTGCTTTTAAAATTCGGGCACAAAGTGTATCCGGGTACTGTATCAAGCGCCAGGCCTGGCGAGCTAAAAGCGCCTGGTTAAAAAGCCGCATATCACGAAAACCTACCCCTCCATAATCTTTTGGTCTTAGCATAATATCCCACGCAATCCAATGTGTTTTCCGTTTGCCGTTTTCCGCACCCCACCAGTATCTTCTGATCATCCTTGTAAGCTCATCACAGAGGCCTAAGGGTAGCTTAAACACACTCATAACATATACTGGTATCGCTTGGGCAATGGCTTTGATCAGCACCTCTTTTGCAGCTTGTGACTTATGACTATCATCCCACTCTACCAGACATTTAGCTAGTCTTGCTTGTAGGCTCTGGAATTTACCACTGCTCATTCTTCCTTCTGGCGTGGGTAAGCCTAAATACTTTTGCTCAAAGGTTTCTTGTTCAACCTGGAGGGCCTCCTTGACTGCTACATGATGTGCATCTGAGCAGGCATCTCCAAACAGAATGGAACATTTATTTGGATTTATAAGTTGTCCAGTACTGGATGCATACATGTCCAGAATCTCTCTCACACGAATTGCTTGTTCTTCCCTTGCTTTAAAGAATAAAAGGCTATCATCAGCGAAAAGCAAATGAGAAACACCAGGGGCATTTCGACATACCTTTAGTGCATCAAGGTTCTGTGATTCAACAGAGTTCTGTAATAAAGTAGATAAGCCATCCGCAACAAACAAAAATAGGAAAGGCGAGAGAGGATCACCTTGCCGGAGGCCCCGGGAAGGAGAAAACGAATCCAGGAGGTTTCCATTAAATTTGACCTTATAACTCACCGTGGTGACGCATGCCATTATCCAGTCCACCCATCGATGACAGAAACCCAACCTTTGCATCGCTTTCTTGAGATACTCCCAATCCACCCTATCGTATGCCTTGGATAGGTCTAGTTTGTATGCACAGAAGTCCTTGTTCGGATTTGTATTCTGCTCAATAAAATGCAAGCATTCGAAAGCCACCAAAGCATTATCAGTGATTAATCTGCCGGGGACAAAAGCGCTCTGGTTTATTGAAACAATCTCTCCTAACAATGGCCTCATTCTATTAACCATGCATTTTGCAATAACCTTATAAATGACTGTACACAAACTGATTGGTCTGAAATCCTTCAAAGTTTCTGGCTGATCAACCTTTGGAATTAGCACTATAGCAGTGTCATTGACCCCATCGGGCATATGGCCAGTAGCAAAGAAGAGTTTGACAGCATTAGTTACTTCTGCCTTGATTGTACCCCAGTTACGCTGGTAAAAACGTGCCGGAAAACCATCCACCCCCGGCGCCTTAAGGGGTCCAATTTGAAACATGGCATCACCTATTTCATCATCCGAAAAATCCTTGCAGAGGTCTTCATTCATGGCTGCACTTACTTTCTCCTTTGTCATAGCAATTAGTTCATCCGAACACAGTGTAGGATCACGTGTGAAGAGCTCCTTGAAGTATGAGGTCGCCATCCTTTCCATGTCAGTGGGTACCTCATTCCAGTTGCCTTCATTATCTTTTAGCCTTTTTATCTTATTTCTCCTTGCTCTCCATACTGCTTTTTGGTGAAAAAAATTTGTGTTCCTGTCACCTTCTTTCAACCAAGTAACTCGAGACCGTTGCAGCCACAACATCTCCTCCTTGTATAATAATTCGTTCATTCGATCTGTGGCCTCACGTATCATCCGCTGATCCGCATTATTGATTTTCAGTAGCTCTAGATGCTCACGCTCCTTCTTGAGCTCTCGCAGTATGTTACCGAATTTTCTTTTGCTCCATCCTTGCAGCGTGGTCATCACGTGATTAAGACCTTGCATAATATCTCCTAGGTCTCGTTTTTGGCCTACTTCTCCCCACGCAGCTGCCACCCGTTCCGCTAAGTCTGACTCCCGCTCCCATAGAATTTCATACTGTCTTCGCGGTTGCCGGGGCACCATTCGGATTTCTTGCTCTAACTGAACCAGAACCGGACAGTGGTCCGATACCGGCGATGTCAGGTGTTGCACTCGTGTATCAGCATACATATCTCTCCACGCCGGGCACGCCACAGCTCTGTCCAAGCGAACCTTCACATTTGCTCGTCCAGCTCGCTTGTTGTCATATGTATATGGTACCCCTGAAAAACCAAGGTCAGTAAGATTACAATCATATAGTACTTCACGGAAAGCATCCATCTGATTTATTGGCCTAGGTGTAGAAGACAGGTGCTCCTCTTGCCATAGGGCTTCATTGAAATCACCCAAGACTAACCAAGGAAGATTAGAGGTAGCTTTTAGATCTCTTAGTAGTTCCCACATATGATGTCGATCCTCCACCCGAGGTTCACCATACACACACGTAATATGCCATTGAGGTGAGGAAGGGGACACACGTACATACGCATCAATATACCTTTCATTTATAGCTTGAACATCGACAAGTAACTGATCATGCCAAAAGAGCGCTAAACCTCCACTAAGACCATTACTACTAAAGCCAGCAAAACCTTTTAAACCTAGCCTATGACGTGATTGATTGTAACATCCCATGCTTGTTAAATAAATAAAGCACTTGTCATCATCTTTGCATGCATTTGTTTTGCACCTAAGAAATTTTTTTCATTTGAAATTATATTAAAAACCTTAACATGTGCAAATGTCCCTAATTGAATTTGCATTCAAATGGACCCAAAAGTTTGCAAATAAAATTTGTGGAACTTCTATTATCTCTCTAAAAAGCCCCTGCCAAGTTTCATAATTTTTGGACTCCATTTGAATCATCAAATCTTACAAAGTGTGCAGTTTTGTTTTTTCCCTGGAATCTTCCAAACCCTAGGGGGTTTTCTACAAAATCTTCTTTCTTCTTTTCCAGTAGGCAGCGAGCTGCTGCGTGTCCTGCGCAGGGTCGCCGGCGTGCCACCTCCTGCTTGCCGACGAACGATGAGAAGGACCTCCTGGAGGCACCTGGACGCCACGCCGCCCTTCCCCTCTATTCCTATCCTCTCTCTGGTTCTCTCCCTCTCCTTCCCGTGCGTGCCTGCGAGCTCCCGCCATGGCCGCCGTCTCTCGCCGCCGCTAGGAGCCGCCCCGGCCTCCTCCGAGATAGCCCCCAGCACCGCCTCATCCTCCTCTTGTTCCTAGCCCAAGGAATCGAGCCAAGACGCGCTGAATCGCCGCCAATCATCGCCGTTTCTCTGCAGGACCTGCGAGCTGCCGCCGTCGATTCCGCCGCCGTCGGCGCTCCTCCGGCCAAACCAAGCTCGCCGGAGTACTCCTGGTGAGAATCCGGTCCCAGGGGACCTTCTTCCCTCCTTTCTCCCGCGCCGGAGCGCCGTCGCCATGGTTCCCTGCAGGAGCCCGCCATGGCCGTGCTTGCTCTGGCCGAGCTGGCCAGCGTGGCCTGCAGGTGGACCCTGGGCCCATCGGTCAGCTGCCTTGGGTCACTTTGACCCGGGTACAGAAAGTTTGGCACAGTAATTTTTAATTCCAGAAAGTTGCTGCAAAGTTTTAAACCTTGTATAATTCATAGAATATTCTTCGTTTATCAGAAAAATATGATTTACATATCAAAATGTTCAGGGAAACATGATCTACATTATCGTATCATTATCATGCATTGCTAATCAACTTTGAACCCTGTTTAATTAAAAGAACCAATTGTACCCCCTCCGGTGAAAATAAAGGGTTTATCGGATTCCCGTTTCGGAGTCGTCCGAAACCCCCGCTGCATGACTAGCTAGTATTAGGGTTTATTTCGAGCATCTTAAACATGTCATATCATCATGCTTGCTTGCGCATCGATGCATGTATGTTGATTGTGTTCTTTCTTTCCGGTGTTTCTTCCTCTCGGTAGAATCCGAGACCGCGACCGAGATCAACGCCAATATTGATCAGTACAACTACATCGAAGGACAAGGCAAGCGTCTGAACCTATGTTTTCAAAGTGTTTCAATTCTTGCTCTGTCGCATACGATTCAAATGTCTTTTATCGATAGTTAGAGTTACCCTCTCTGATGCATGTTTCCATCTTTGTCGCCTAAATTCCTGATCCACTGCTCCCAGCATGACTAGGTTTTGCCTGTGCGCATTGCTAGAGCCTCTTTATCTACTATGCTTAGCCATGCTTAGTTGGTAATCTTTGATCCATCTAGTTGATGAATCCGAGCTGAGATGAACCTAGTATGACAGGATGTTGTTGTATGATCAGTGAAGTTTGTTGAACCATGCTTAAAGGCTGGGATGAGCCGCCACATTGGGATGTGGTTATTTGACTCATTCTTGCCGACCCTAGGACCCGAGTTCTCGCCTCTTGAACCAAGACTGAGCGTACAGCCACACGGAGGCCTAAGGAACCTCCTCGACTAACTAACTTGCCTAGTCTGTTCCATGAGTCACCTTATTTGGGTGTTTAAACTTTGTTTTGAACGTGGCCAGGGTTGGTTGAGGTGCGGCCTCTGGAAAACCAACCCCTGCGCACAATTAGAGGGACCGACTTCGGGACTGGACCCGTTACGGCGGAGCTTCCCTCTTTTAGTGAACTCATGGTTTGGACGAAAGCAAGGTAAAGGTCGTGGTCAACCACCCTCTGCCGGCCTTCCAAGGAAGAGAGCTTTACCGGTGGCATTAAGAGTCGGTTGGCACGTGTGGGTAAAGTTGTGCACCCCTGCAGGGTTAAATCTTTTCGAAAAGCCGTGTCCACGGTTATGGACGACTTGGGAACGGATTCTGAGATCATAGACAACTTTAACCGAATGGTAAAACTGGCAACTTAAAGGGGTGATCCTAGTTGATAGCTGCAGGTGAAGAAGATTCGGTGGATATCTTATGATGATCAGTAGAGCTGGCACCGCTCTCTCCCTCTTTTAAAATGATCTGAGTAGACGAGCTTCTGTTCTTGTCTGTCTTGCAAATAAAACTTGCTTTATGCAAAGAAACTCCAAAGAAAGCCTTTCTAGCCAGGCAGTTAGCTAATAGGTAGCTAATAGGGTAGTAAGTCTTGCTGAGTACCTTAAGTACTCACCCTTGCCTCGTTGTTGTTTTTCTACAGAGGAAGTTGCTCCAGCCGAAGGTGGTTTCTACGTTGACATCGACGAGTAGTTGGGAGTTCCCAGGCAGCAGCCTGAGACTTAAGGGTTGGGCGTCGCTTTATGTTTAAGGCCTCTTAGGCCATTTGCTATCTTGTTATGTAGCATAACATAATTTGCTTTCCGTTGCTTGTTGTATTGTGGTCAGTGACCTCTGCGTGTAATAATTTGGATCTTTACTCTGCTAAGAGTTTGAACTACTAATGCTTTGAGTCGTAGAGTCACTGTTGTGTTACCAATTGTGGTTACCCATCTCGTGCATGATGCGTGTATGTTTATAAAGTGCACGAGAGGGGTTTAAGGCTCTCGAGCTCTCTGTTATGCAGTCTTGGTTATGATTAGTTTCACGGTGCTTCGAGATGTGTGGAGCCGATGTTTAATTCCGGCCTGCCTGCCGATGGTGTTCCGGCCTGGGATTGGTAACCCCAGTATCACTCGTTGCTAGCGTGACTAATACACATAACGTATCTGTATAGCTTAGATCCCGGGGTCCGACATTGATTTTAGGTCTGTTAGTCCAATCCATGAGATTGTGAAGCTCATATCTAAGATGATGGCCTCACGCCTAGCACCTTATATGGACAAGCTTGTTTCGAAGGCTCAAAGTACTTTTATCAAGAAAAGAAGTATTCATGACAATGCCTTGTATGTAAGGAATCTAGCAAAGAAACTTCACAAATCAAAATGGGGCTACTCTCCTTTTCAAGCTTGAGATTAAAAGAAGCTTTTGACTTCGTACATTTGGACTACTTGATGGATATGCTTCAACGTATCGGCTTCCCTAGAAAGATTTGTGATTGGATCTCTGCTTTATTATCTTCCTCAACCTCAAGAGTGCTCCTCCATGGCGTTGTTGGTGATCTTATCAAGCATGTAAGGGGCTTCGGCAAGGCGACCCCCTTTCATCACTCCTCTTCGTCTTGACCATGGATCATCTTCACCACATCCTTTGCAAGGCTATAGACCAAAGGACACCTTCATATATTGCGTGGAAGGGCACCCAGGTTCCAGCCTCGCTCTATGACAGCGGCACCGCAATTTTGTGACTCCCAATAAGGATGACATCAACTTCTTGGCCACCACCTTGAATAATTTTGGCAAGCTCACCGGGCTTTTTACCAATTGCGCAAAAATCCAAGTGGCTCTAATTCGCTGTGAGGAGACCGACCATAATGACAATCTTGAATGTTTCCTGGCATGTCGCCCGTAATTCCCTATGAATGATCTTGGTCTCCCATTATTGGTGACACACCTACGAAGAAACCACTTCCAATACTTGGAGGATAAGGTGGCTGGCAGCTCATCCCTTAGCTTGGGAAACATGTTATTATGGCAGGGCGTTCAACCCTTGCCAACGCGGTGCTCACTAGTATTGTCATATATTGTCGATCAAACTCATGTTGCTACATCATTTTCTCTCGGTTTTTTGTTAATTATAATCATCTTTTCAGTTAGGCATGCAAATGTATCGATTTTGGTTTATAAAAAGTGAGTGACCGGATCTCACTCACTTGATAATTAACTTAATTCTCAGTGAGGTGATGTCATTGAAATCTCACTTGCAACTTATCGTTAGCCCACACCCAACATCAGAGCTAGGTGGAAAGCTCACTGACTCACTCGCTCTCGGTACAGGACAACACCCCGACGTGCGAAGCAGCGAAGAAGGGGGCTAGCTCAAGACAAGCAGCATGCTGCCGGCAGGAGGCAGCGGCAAGTGGCCGGTCCACGTCCGGCCGATCGAGATTGACAGGAGGGAGGCGGCAAGCAAGCAGGGAACATCGCAGAGAGACACGATGCAACTTCCCAATCAGCTTGCTCCCCGAACCCGAGGGAGGCCAGGCCCCCCTGCTAATCCCCTCGCGCC
Organism: Dactylis glomerata; assembly: GCA_007115705.1. Lineage (NCBI taxonomy): Eukaryota > Viridiplantae > Streptophyta > Magnoliopsida > Poales > Poaceae > Dactylis > Dactylis glomerata. The sequence goes on from QXEO01000697.1 coordinate 552,262, forward strand.
CTGCCCCTTTCACCGCTGGTCGTGCGGTTCTGTAGAGTGATCGACTGAAGCTCGCTGCCGCCTGATGTCGCCTAGCTCGATCGGCCCTGTTGCAGCTGCAGGCAGGGTTAGTGGCCTGGCGATCTGCGCGAGCGATTTTGGAGCTAATTATTGGCACGGCGTCTCTCGTGCGGGAGAAGAGAGATTCCCGAGCTGTGCGCCGTACAGTACAGGGCCTTTCATGTCTGTCCGAAGATGGTCCTGCTTGCATCCTCGTAGGAGTTCTGTAGCATAATAAGAAGAACATGCCAATTGATGCTAATTGAGGCTAGGGCTGCAAGAAAAGCTGGTGAGCGGCTCGAAACTCGACTTAAGATCGACTCAGAAAAGAAATAAGCAGAGTACGAGTGTCTGATATAGCTCGATATGAATACGAGTGATCTTGAGCCAATACTAGCTCGCTCAATTTAGCTCGAGAGCTCAAAAATAATAATCATTTATACTAATTTATTTTATTTTAAAAGAAAATGTAGAAATTTGTTACTATATATGTTTTTTTTTGTGAATTACTATATATGTTGTGGATGCAATTTATTCCTTATAGTTTGGATGAGATTTCGATTAAGTAAATATTGAAAATTTATTTTCTTTTCCTTTTATTCGTTGTGAATAGTATTTTTTTTTATATGCATGTAAAATTGAAAATATCGCTATATTTTTTAGCTTGAAACTACCTTGAGATCGACTTGAGATTCTTACAAGCTGAGTATGAGCTAACTTTTACAGCTTGACTATTAACTCGAATTATCATGAGCTCGGTCGAATTTTAATAATGGCTGAGCTGAGCCAAGTCTAACCTGCTCAAGATTGACTCGTTTGCAGCCCTAATTGAGGCTGGTCTGATCTTTCGTGTCATATTTGGCGACTTAGTTGTGACTGTTCTTATGGATTCTTGATGATCATGCGTTCATAATTTCCTATAATTAATCATGTGACCTCTCAGCTAATAATGAAGCTTATGACGGGCTTGACCAACATCACGCGAGACACTGAGACCACAGATACTCCTCTCCTGTACAACGAATCAATCAAAATCGCCATGAAGACCGGGCCAAGCAAACCCACATAACGATCACCGGAGCGGAACGTCTACCGGCCCTGTCGATCGAGACCGGCGCGTCGACGGATCGGCATCACCGCCGAGTCTTCTTCAGTCCAGGAAGCAAGAGATCCATCGGGAAGAGCTCGCGGAAGAAGATACCCGTGGCCGTGGGGTCTCGTTTCGTTTCCCTCGGCCGTAAGCAACAACAATAAATCGACCGACGAAAGTCGCGGCCTCTTTGACTGACCGGTCACCGTAATTTGATGCTGGTCGGTCACCGGTCAGAGCGCAGCCTCGGGGCCGTTTCCGGCCGGGCATTGATTGGAGAAGAAACGCGGCCGTGATCCGGGAGAAAGATTTCGGGGTCAGAACTGGGTGAAAGACTCGTGGAGAGAGTGAATGATTCTTGGCACTCACTGCACTCCAAGCCGTGACACGAGCTCTGCATTCATTCATTCATCGCCTTATCCCTCCACTCTTTTTTCACGCGGTTAGTTGACTACGAGGCAAACCCTGCCAGTTTTTGGGATGAGAAGATGAGATGAGTAGAAGAAAAATCAAAGGAGGGTAAAAGCTTTGCCCCGTTCCACTAATTAATTTTAAAAGAGAGTATGATAAGAGAAAAAAAAGGTTGAATCTGGTTTTACTTCCGGCATTATTTCGCTCTACTTATTTACTCCGGCGATAACCCAAAGGTGGCCTTCTCTTTTAGTTTTCTCTATAAGCATCGTTGGGGGCCCATGCTTTTTGTTGAAAATTCTCGTGTTCCACTCGTTCCTAATTTTCCAAGTAGCGAGCAAATTGAGTGAAGCCAAGCCCTTCTGGTTTGGCGTCGTCCCATCCGACATTTTTTACCACCAAGTCTTGATGGTATGTGTCGACCATTGTTGAAAATCAAGACTATGTTGATCAACCCAATCTACGATGAAGCTCGCAAGACGTATAGTGTATCGGCAATTAACAAGAAGTCGGGTAATCGATTTCGGTCCTCTTGCATAGGGGAGAAAAAAGCAATTTGGCAAACCTGTTTTAGCTAACCGGTCGTCCTTAAATAGCCTATTTTGGATAACACGTCAAGCAAAGGATTTGATTTTTTGGAGGAGCCCAAACCTTCCAAACCACGAGGCTCGTGTTGGTGGAAATTGTGCCTAAGAATTGCACCTTATATGCCGAGGCCGTCGAGTATTGGAGCTCCACTTATCACAGATGGACCCAAAGGTCCCAAAACCGTGGTTCATGGAGCAGTTCTCGTTCATGTCGATCTTTCCACTCCAACCGTTTCTGCTCATCGCTTTCTTTATACACCTCCTCTTGTTCTCGGAAGCTGAATAAATGAGGAATGGGGAGGGGATTCTGTTTGTTTCTTTCCATCAAGCCAGGGAGCATCCCAAAAAGGGGTCTTTTGTCCATCTCCAACTGTGATTCATGTGACGGCATAGAAGAGGTCCATGTCTGTGTCGATGCATGGATTCCCGGATGCCGCACAAATTATGTCATCGTCTTTCCATTCTAGTCACGAGATCTCAAGCGAAGCACTCTCGCAAATTTATCCATAATGAGGACCCCAAGACCTCCTAGTGCTTTTGGTCGGTAAACCCTTTCCCAATTTACTATGCATTATCCTTCCGCTGTTCTATCTTTTCCCACCCATAGGAAAGCTCTCTCTAACATGTTGATGTAAGTAATTGTACCCGGGGAAAGGGCCAAGGGTGAGAGATGTCAAGAGTTGATAGATTTCTTGGGAGGCGAACACAAAGTTGACTGGCGGGGTTTGGCCATCCAAGGTGATCATTTTAGCATTGTACGTTCGACAACTTTGTCTTTGAGTGTCTGAAAGTATATGCCTCAAGGCCGCCGCACGGAGAGGGGAAGACCACGTTATCTCAATGGGAAGGATGTACGCATGACAGGAAGACCACTTCTAATTGAAAGTACGGAGCTCTTTTGAAAGTTTTAGTGAAAATTATGATCACTTCGCCGAAGTGGTGAGGTTTTGCATGTCTTCTTCAAGAGGAGCCACAAAAATTGCCGCATTGTCCGCATAAAGGATGACCTTAAAATAGTGTCTCAACCACATAGTTCGTGTAGGAGTCCATGTCTTATCGCAATGTCCAAAATTTGCATGAGGGGATCCATCACAAGGATGAATAGTAATATACTATATTGGGTCGCCTTGGCAAAGGCCATGTTCGTGCACTATTCGGTGGCCGACCACCCCTTTGAGGAGTACACCAGAGGTGAAATTTGATATCAAAATGGTGATCCAATCGCAAAATTTACTTGGGAAGCCCAAGTCAAGAATATTGTTTGCCGTGGTAATCCCCATTGTGGGATGCCTCTCTTATATAAACATACATGTACAATATGTCCACGTAATAGCAAAAGGATCACTATTCACAACCGGTCCTGCCAATAAATAGGAGATATACACAATCTCTATAAATAGAAAATAATCATCTAAACCGATTTTATCTTTAACACTTTCCCTCAATCTAAACCTTCATGCACAAGATTGAGATTGGAACGAAATCTACTGCGTATTAGCTGGGTGACTGGTTTAGTGAACCAGAGGCGATGATCCGAACATTGAGACCTTCCACGGCAACTTTCTCACAAACAAAATAAAAGCAGTCTCCACGCGCTTGGTACCTCGACTTAGTGATTGCCTCCTTCGACTAGGGTTTGTCTCAAGTCAGGCCGACACATCTCTTATCATCTTGGATCGGAATGGGGTTTAAAGATGGAATCAGTTTAGATGATTATTTTCCGGTTATATAACTTTACTCAGGAAGCCCCGGCGTTGGATGGAGTATAGTAGTATTGCGAACAGATGATGTGTCCTTATGGGTCTTGGTGTGCCAAGCAGGAGCGCTCACAGGACCACCTGTACTACAACGTAGTAGCATCCTTAGACAGGTCTGCTCTAGGTATATGATGGGCTGTAGACAAACAAGTGTCACGGTCGGTCGTATACTGTTTTCGTTCGTATATGATACACATACCATATACTCCTACTCGCAAACAATATACCATGATGATTGATGCCACTACATGAGAAGTCTCTCTATCTTCGATAGAAATCTTGGCAGCTCCTTTTTCTTTTCACTCTAGCTAGTAAGAGTAAGGGCTTGTTTGGTTTATGCCCAAAGTTGCCCTGCCAAAGATTTGGCTAGCCAAAATTTTGGTTGGTGTTTTGCTTGCCAATGAATTGGCCAACATTGGCTACAAAAGTGAACTAGAGTTGGTAGTGGGGCATTGGCATGCCAAAAAATTGGCAGCCATCCAAACACACACCAACTTTTTGGTCATAGCCAATAAATTGGTAAGGTGTAGTTTGGTCACAATCCAAACATGCCCTAAGTGCCAGTGTCCATCTCGAAAAGAAGAAAAGAAGGAAGGGTAACTGTCAGTGCAGACCGGAGAGTAATGGGAGTCATGATTTCACAAATCAGCGGCGCAGACGCCCACCAGCAGTGCTTTCAGTCTCAGCTACCAAAAGTGAAACCAAGTGCAACTTTCACCCACAAAGACAACCCAAGAACCATTCATCTTTCCTTGGCTGAACGAAATATATGGTGTAAATAAGCCACAGAGATCAAGGTTAATAAACTCTACTGCATCATTTCTGCTTTGAGCGTCCAATCTGACGACAGACGCGACACCAGTTGGGGTTTTCATTTCTCGCAAACCCCTCGGCGAATGGGAAGACGCAAAAATATCCCAATGAAAAGGAGCAGAAAGATTGAAACAAAGGCGAGCGATATTTACAAACAGGTCCGCCGCTCGCCGGAGGCGAAGAAACAACTAGCTCGACGGTCCTTGCGGCTGGGCGGCCATGGGGAAGCTGCGGGCCGACGAGAACAGCGCGGCGAAGGACGATGGCCTGTGCTCCGGCGCGGCGGCAGCAATGCTGGCGCCGGCGGTGGCCGCCGCCGAGGACGCGGCGGCGGTGGCCGCCGGTACTGCGGAGTTGGAGGCGACGCGCTCGCAGGAGGGGCACATGGAGAGTGTGGTGGCCGGGAGGTTCATGTAGAAGGGGTGCACCGTCTTGAGCGCGCGCAGCTCGGCCAGCTCCTTCTGCAGCCGCCGGTTCTCCTCCGTCAGCGTCTCGCAGCAGCGCTTCAGGTACTCGCAGTCCACCTCCGTCTGCTTCAGCTTCGTCCTGGAAACGCGCCAAAGCAGAGACGCTTTTTAATCTTTTGTTTTTCATGAACAAGTTAGATTCTTGCGTAGTATTCTTTATCGAGCAAACGTGCACCTACCTGGCTCTGCGGTTCTGGAACCACACCTCGACCTGGCGCGGCCGGAGGTTTAGCTGCTTCGCCAGCGCCACCTTCTGCCTCTGCGCGGCACAGCCATGGAACGTCAAGCGAGACGAAACAATCAAGGAAAACGAGTTCGATCGATCGAGCCGATCTGCTTACCGGGTTAAGTGTGCTGTGCTCCTTGAAGCTCTCCTCCAGGAACGCGGCCTGCTCCTTGGAGAGGCGCAGCTTCTTGCGCGCCGACCCGCCGTCGTCGTCGTCGCTGCCGCGGGACCCGCCGCCGCCCCCGCCCGGAGCGGCGTCGCTGGCCCCGCGCTCGCCTGGCGCGGAGAAGTCCATCGGGTAGGAGCCACCGCTGTCGTTGGGCGAGGACGACACGGCCGCCCCCGCCGCGGCGGCGTCCTCCTGCTCGTCGTCAGCCGCCGCCGCGTATGCGCCCCACGCCGACGCGCCGGACGACGGCGCCTGGTTCACGTCGAAGCCCCGCGTGGACACCTCCAAATGCCCTGCGGAAGAACAGATCGGATCGCCCGATTTTAATACTGATATCTCGGTGGTGATCTCAGACAGACATGCAAGAAATCCAAGAAACGAGAATGGGCAAAAAGAACTCATGCAGGCAGACTCACTGCTGTCGGACGACCACGGGAAGCCGAGGCTTGGTGCCAGGAGCGCGAGCCGCATGGTAGGCTCCGGCGAGGAGCCGCACCCCATGGCGGCGGCGACTTCCAGATCCCTCCTCCCCCGCCCGCCCTGCTCTTCCCTCCTCGCCCCCGCACCACCAACCCCGAGCCCGAGAACCAGCTCCCTCCCGGCGTCCGCCATGGTGTCCCCCAAGCTCAGCCCCAGCTCCATGGCAGGCACCAAACCAAACCAGATCAGATGAGAGGCCGCCTACCAACAGGACGATGATGATGACGATGGGATGGGGCCGTGTAAATGCGCAAGGATTACGAGGTTTTATAGGAGCGGGGACAGGGACGGGACTCCCCCTCTCCTCCGGTTCGTGAGCTATAATGGCGGGTTTGACCAGTTGACGAACCCACGTGACCCGGAGGAAAAGGAGGTCAAATCGGTGCAATTTGAATTTTATCCGGGGTGGTCTGTGGAAAAAGGGAGCCTTGATGGCAGGCGGTAATAATTACCTTAATCATTATTGGGGGCTCTACGTATCTTTCCCCTTTTATAAACAGCACCCGCGATCTTTTCCAGAAAGCTGTCGTCGCAGCTGCTCGTCCTGCTGCTGCACTGCACTGTGTGCCTCCCCCTCTCCGGCTCTTCTCCTCCGGCTTCTTCTTCCCAGATTATTTATGGTGGAATTTTTCCGTCAAAAAAAAAATTTATGGTGGAATTTATGTCTCACAGTTTTTAGGCTAGTGTAGGGGTACCTATGTTGAAACTGCATGTGCATCGTCGGCCAAAAGGAAATTGTGATTCATGTATCTTCTGCAGGTGAATGCTACCCATAATTTTGGAGAGGAGACAAGTGAGACAAGCGTGCTCTATAATTAGTACTAGTCGTTTTTTAGGACTGAGATCCGGTGCCTCGCCGTGGGCAAGGCACGGGTGAACAGTATCGTACCTTGCACCCCTATTTTAGCCATTGGATTAAGAATCGATGGACCAGATGATATGAATAGTCCAGCGCTACAGTGTCCATCTACAGTGTGCACGCTACAGCGATTTATGTACAGTATATCCGCTACAGTATAGTGCACAGTACATCGCTGCAGTACTTAAATCTTGACTGCCTGCTTTCAATCCGATGGCCCAAGGTGCAAGGCACGGTACTGTTCATCCGTGCCTTGTCCACAGCAAGGCACCGGATCTCAGTCCCGTTTTTTAACGATTGGGATAGTATTTCTTTATTAATTGTGTATGATACTGTCATAAGAATGATGGATGACATGAATCATGATTTGCAAAAGAAAATCGTGTTCTTTATGCAGGGGAAGAAAAACCAGGTAGTATTTCAAACAGGTGAAATGATTACGTAGATAGAATTTCGTGTGTTTCCATGATCTCATTTCTCCTTGGCCTGCATGGAAGACCATGATGGCAATTAGACCCTACAATTGCATGGAATGGAATGTGATCTGCCAACAGAATGCATACTACTCTACTCATTCGTGTGCCATGCGTGAGCTAGCTCCCGGCCAGGAGCTGCGACGGAGGAGATCGATCGATATATGGTTGTGGGAATACAGGAATTCTTTCTCTGCATGAAGGCATGATCACAGCCATGAATTCCTCATCCAGCGCCATGCATCATCATCATCATCATCATACGTGTGCTGTGTGGCTAGCTACCTGCGTGAGTATTAAGCAATCACGGTGATGTGTACATCGGCGACAAGCCGGCGGGGTGGTTCGCTCGCCGCAATCATGGGGCATCATGCTCCATACGGCCGGCCGGTAGCAGAAGCTCAGCTTGTGGCCGATCGATCGACCGAGCACGATCGAGCAGGCGAGCCTCATCCATGGACGGATGGATGGAGGAGGAGTAGTGCTGCAGGCGGACGCAATCATGCCTGTTTGTACGCACACCGGCGGTTCCTTTCACCGCAAAAGCAGCCACTCTGGTTTTCTACAAGTGTGCAAAGGATGAATCATGCATGCATGGCCATAAAAAGGTCAAAAGGGATGGGCAGGGGCAGCACTAATCCTCACCTCTTTCTCGCGCGTGTGATTCACTAGCAAAAATGAGAGGAGTGCTTGTCATGTCACGGTATTACATTTGGATGGAAATGTGAGAATTATTGCAGCACAACTAAATTCCGAGGGGAAGATGTATATCAATGATGGGTATGATACAATTATGTGGAAAACGTTGGAAAGCCAAAAATCATGGTTGCAAAGTGTGTAGTTTGATCTGTTTGTTCCTGAGATGCTAGGAATCCAATGTGCCACACTTGGAGTTCATATGTAAAAGTGGGCGAATTTTGAGTAATATTTACCAATGAGATCATCATGTGTGGGGATTTCTTAGCAAGCGGCATTGATGCGTATATTAGTTGTTTGTTTTTTTCCTTTTCGTCTTTTCCGTTGGCTCCGCTTCATCTTATAAAAAAAGATCTTCATACAGTAATTACATAAGTGACATAAATTATGTGGGCAACTCATATGGTTCTAATGATGACAACATACATAGAAAGAAATCAAGCTACATCCGCAAACATGTAGTCCATAGGTGGAACACTCCTCATAGTGGTGGCGATGTGTTGAAGACGTTACAGATGTCGAAGGTGCAACCGGGGGGCTCCGGTAGTGTGTCCTCTTTAATGGTTAGTTCTACAAGGATGGCAAGAATCTCACTCTTACGAATGGATATTTCATCTAAGTGTAGGTGAAGATCTCTTGCTCTTGGTGCAAGTCTCTCTCATTTCACTCGTTGAGTCACGAGAGAGTTACTTGATCAGATGTCGTGTGTGGAGTTTTCTCTATGGTTGAAATCCCACTCACACTTTTTGATGATTTACCTTGATTTCCTCAACAACAATAGTAAATCATGCGCGCAGGTCATTTGTTTCTAATGATGACAACATACATACAGAGAGATCAATCTATTGCCACAAACATGTAGTACTCCTTCTCATAGTGGTGGTGATTTTTTTTGAGATCTAGTGGTGGCGATGTTGAAGACGTTAGAGGGGCCAAAGGTGAAACTAGGGGGGTTCCGTCACCATTTCCCCTTTAATCTTTGAAGCATGCGAAGTTTCTGCCTTGTTTTCGGTGTTTCTCTCGTGGTGACAACCTTCTATGACAATCGCAAAAATGGCATATATATAGTCGGATTTAGGACAACTACATGTGGCCACTGAAATCAAGGCGATCAAAGGCTCGAGGGGTTGGGCCCACCATTGCACTCCTGCCCTTAATAAGCATCATGGGGGCACCTTAGGCTCCAAGTGGTCACCTGGCCTTTCTTCTCCGTGAAGTCCTCATTTTACAAAATATAAATGTGGCAAAAAATCCTGGTTTTGTATGCGTTCAGGAAGGTTCCTTAAAGTCCAAAGTACATGAAAAGGGGCTTTCATACTTTAGACATTTATAACCCAAATAAAAGGGATTTCTTGGAAAATCTCATAAATCATTAAAATCATGGCAAATCAATTTTTTTGAAATATATGAGATAATATTATAATAAACTACAAAGTTCATAGATGCGTTCCTGAAAAGTGGAATAGAACACACTACCTAAATTCATAAACAAAGAATTCATACTGGATATCCACAATTGTGTGGGTACACCACCGATTTCTTCGAGAACCCATTAGAAAGACGTATTTGTAAGACCGACCAAGACTTATTGTCTAACCATGGAGTTCAAGTGGTTAGAGGAAAATAAGTCCAAAGACCGTTAGAAAAGTCTAAGGGGGAGAGTTAAGAAATGAGTTGGAAGTAGTAGACTCAATGAGTTGGAATAACAATTACTAAGTGGATCTAAGCTGTGATGACATTAGCCTTATTTATAAGGTTGTCTGAGGCGCTATTTTATAGTAGTCTCGGAAGTCCATCACATCGGAAGTCGAGGTATTCTCGAGGGAGTAAGTTAGACCTTAAATTGAGAAAGTGGAGTACTCAATTCTCCTAAGAAAGGAGTTGGGGAAAGCCAAAGGTGTTGATAGTTGGATAAAGTATGTCTGAAGTAAACTTTCTCCAAGATTTGTCGTAAACCTATGGAGAACGGCAAAGGAGTTAGATGATATTGACCATGAACCACAGCTAGTATGAACCATAGCAGGAGAAGATTGATATTAGAATTAACCATAGACTTGAACCCAAAAGACCTATTAAGACCTATAGAGTTGGATCAGAAACCATGAAATGGACACACTAAATGTGTTTAATCCATTCTTGGGTTCTAAAACCAAGAACCCAATTAGGAAAACTTTCTGGAATAACTATTACGACCCTATAAGCCATAGAATGTGTTGAAATCATGGATAATCCAAGAGAATTACCAAGAAGAAATAAGGTTGAATGGAATTCAAGTGACTGTTGTTTAGTGTTAGACAACAATGGATTCAAGGAACACTTTGGATAAGGGATATCATCTATATCCAAATTAGTTGGAGATGGAATTGCAAGTTAGATGATATCAACAACAAGTTCATCCCACAACGTACGAGAGCGAAAACTTCGGGACGAAGTTTAGTTTAAGGAGGAGAGACTGTAATATCACAGGATTAGAGGTCATAAAATAGAGGCAACAGATGTGTGCATTGCATTCATGCATAAGAAAATCCGGGTAATTTTCGCGCTTTTAAATAAAACATATCAAAGTGATTGGAGTTTCACTTGAGTTGATGGAATTAAAGTAGATCATCAACTGAAGCGCGATAAACTCCAATATGACCTTTGCTAAAACCCTTGTTTTGGGTAGCAATAGTTACAGTAAGCAAACAAGATTAATGTGAGGTAAAACTAATAATTTGCTAACACACCAATTTAGAAGTCAATATCTATCATACCATGATTACCATGGTATTCATCCCAAACTAAAACCTTGACCTCATGTCTAGTAAAGTAAGACAACACAAGTCTTACCCTTGAACTTTGATCTATCTTATTTCGTATTTTAATCCATGTTATTCTTTCATACCTAAATCCATTTCATCTCCATAGTAAGAAGGGAGAGTCCACATCCATTTCTTTGTTATCATTATCTCTTCAGTTAGGGCCTTGAGACATAATCTAGTAACTAAGAAAGTATGATGTAGAAAGGCTTCATTGAGTATATATCAACCAGGAGGTAACTGTTCCTATGGAAACCATCTAGGATACTTTAGTCATTCCTCCACATTTCCATTAGACCAAGTTACTTGATATTGGAGGAGGTATCACAAGAATAATCCCTAAATTCCTATGTACATTAGAACCTATACCACATTAACCACATCTTGTGAGTGATCAAAATCTCCTTGAAGTGTGAGGGGGTAACTGATACGTCTCCAACGTATCTATAATTTTGATGCTCCATGCTTGTTTTTACACCATTTGCCTACTGTTTCATTACACTTCGTGGCACTTTTATGCATTTTCCGGAACTAACCTATTAACAAGTTGCCACAGTGCCAGTTCCCTGTTTTCTGCTGTTTTTGTGTTTCAGAAGTGATACACAGGAAATATTCTCAGAATTGGGTGAAACAAGTTCCTGAAGCCTTATTTCACCCGGAAGCTTCCAGAGATCCGAAGGAGAGTAGGAGGGGGGCCACCAGGGCCCCACACACAGGGCTGGCGCGGCCAGGGCCTGGGCCGCGCCACCCTGGCGTGAGGGCGCCTGGCTCCTCCTCTGACATCGCCCCTTCGCCTATAAAGACCCCCCGACCAAAAAAACCTAAGTACCCGATCACTTTTCCAGAACACATCGTGATCCGCCGCTGCCGTCGACCCGAAGATCGGGAGGGTCCAGAAGCTCTTCCCGGCACCCTGCCGGAGAGGGGAATCGCCACCGGAGGTCTTCTTCATCGCCATGCTTGCCTCCGGAGCGATGAGTGAGTAGTCTACCTTGGACCATGGGTCCATAGCAGTAGCTAGATGGTTGTCTCCTCCACCATGTGCTTCATGTTTAGATCTCATGAGCTGCCCTACATGATTGAGATCACCGTTATGTAATTCTACATGTTTGGTTTGTTGGGATCCGATGAATATTGGTATTTATGATTAAGTTGCTGTACTGAATATTATCTTTTGTTATCTCTATGTTGTTTATGATCTTGCATGCTCTCTGTTGTTAGTAGCTATCTTGGCCGAGTAGTTGCTAGTGACTCCAATAGGGGTATTTATGCTCGATAGTGGGTTCATGCCTCTATTTAACCTGGGGGAGTGACAGAAACCTCTAAGGTTGTAGATGTGCTGTTGCTACTAGGGAGAAAACAACATTCATATGCTCAAGGGCATATGCTTTGTTTACATTACACACTTTGCTTAATGCAATTATCTGTTGTTCGCAACTTAATACTTGTGGAGTTCTCGGATTGATTCGCCACAAGTGGATTATTAGTCATAGATGCAGTTGGATGGCGGTCTATGTATTTTGTTGTAATGCCCAGAGTAAATCTCATAGTGATCTTCTTGACATATCACGTTTATCTTTATTCTATCAATTGCCCAACTGTAATTTTTTACCCAGCATGTGTTATTTATCTTATGGAGAGACACCACTAGTGAACTGTGGACCCCGGTCCTATTTCCATCATATTGCTATCACCTGTTTACTTTACTCGCACTGTTTACTTTATTCGCATACTCTATTGTTTTCCACTCGATACGCTCATAACCTTTGTTTCAAGCAAACTGGTGAGATTGACAACCTCATCGCAAGTTGGGAACGAAGTACTTGGTTGTGATGTGTGCAGGTTCCACGTTGCTTCTGGCCAAAGACGAGTCAACAAGTGCGCCCTTGTTGGAGTGTTACTAAGCCAGTCTGCATCACCTTCAGTAGTTTGTCTCTCCTCTCCAAGATCGACATACCTTGGTTTCTTAACTGAGGGAAAACTCGCTGCTATACTCATCATACCTTCCTCTTGGGGTTCCCAACTGGCTGGTCATTCACCACGCACAAGGAATCTTCTGGTGCCGTCACCCACGCGCCAGCAGCTAATTTTCTGGCGCCGTTGCCGGGGAGGAAGTAGAAGACTTCTGCGAGGGGAGTTTTCGCACGCACATCCTTTACTTTGTTATTGTTTTGCTTTACTTTATTTATTTTAACTGCATCGTTTTATATCAAAAACCTAAAAAAATTAGAATCCTTGGTAGTTGTTTTTACTTGTTTACTTTCGTTTTGCTGAAATGGCCAATCCTGAAAACACCAAGTTGTGTGACTTTACTAGCACGAACAATAGTGATTTTATCTGCACTCCTATTGCACCACCTGCTCCTGCTGCAAACTTTTATGAGATTAAGCCTGCTTTGTTAAACCTTGTTATGAAAGAGCAATTCTCTGGTGCTAGTACTGAAGATGCTGCAGCTCATCTCAACAATTTTGTTGAGCTATGTGAGATGCAGAAATATAAGGATGTAGAAAGTGATATTATTAAGCTCAAGTTGTTTCCTTTTTCTTTGAGAGGAAAAGCTAAAGATTGGTTGCTGTCTTTGACTAAGAATAGTATTGATTCATGGGCTAAGTGTAAGGATGCTTTTATTGGTAGATATTATCCTCCTGCTAAGATTATATCCTTGCGTAGCAATATTATGAAGTTTACTCAGTTTGATAATGAACATGTTGCTCAAGCTTGGGAAAGAATGAAATCTATGATAAAGAATTGCCCCACTCATGGACTGACTACTTGGATGATTGTCCAAACTTTTTATGCAGGACTGAATTTTTCTTCGAGGAACCTATTGGATTCAGCTGCTAGAGGCACTTTTATGTCCCTTACCTTGGGCGCCGCAACAAAGCTACTCGACAACATGATGGTAAATTATTCTGAATGGCACACCGAGAGAGCTCCACAAGGTAAGAAGGTAAATTCTGTTGAGGAAACCTCGTCCTTGAATGATAAGATTGATACCATTATGGCTATGCTTGCTAATGATAGGACTCATGTTGATCCTAATAATGTTCCTTTAGCCTCTCTGGTTGCTCAAGAAGAGCATGTTTATGTGAATTTCATTAGAAATAATAATTTTAACAACAATGCTTATAGGAACAATTTTGCTAGTAACAATTATATGCCGTATCCTTCTACCAATGGTAATGGTTATGGTAACTCTTATGGTAATTCCTACAACAACACTAGGGCCGCGCCCTCCGAGCTTGAGGTAATGCTCAAGGACTTCATCGGTAAGCAAACTGCTTTTAATAAGTCTGTTGAGGAAAAGTTAGGCAAAATTGATATTCTCGCTTCTAAAGTTGATAGCCTTGTGATACGTCTCCAACGTATCTATAATTTTTGATGCTCCATGCTTGTTTTTACACCATTTGCCTACTGTTTCGTTACACTTCGTGGCACTTTTATGCATTTTCCGGAACTAGCCTATTAACAAGTGCCACAGTGCCAGTTCCCTGTTTTCTGCTGTTTTTGTGTTTCAGAAGTGATACACAGGAAATATTCTCGGAATTGGACGAAACAAGTTCCAGAAGTCTTATTTTTCCCGGGAGCATCCAGACATCCGAAGAGAGGAAGGAGAGGGGCCACAGGCCACCCTCACATAGGGCTGGCGCGGCCCAGGCCCTGGCCGCGCCACCCCTGTGTGAGGAGGCCTGGGGCCGCCTCTGACATCGCCCCTTCACCTATAAGAAGCCTCGGGACGGAAAACCCTAAGGGATTCGGCAATTTTCCAGAAAGAGTTCCGCAGCTCCGCCGCCATCACCGATGAATTTCGGGGGACAGAAATCTCTGTTCCGGCACCCTGCCGGGACGGGGAAGTGCCCCCGGAGCCATCTCCATCGATCTCCATCGCCGTCTTCGCCGTCTCCATCGACCTCACCGCCATCTCCATCAACCTTGCTGTCTCCTATGATGAGGAGGGAGTAGTTCATCCCCGGGGCTGAGGGCTCTACCGGTAGCTATGTGGTTCACCTCTCTCTCCCATGATGTGATCTTTATGTGATCGTGAGCTTTGTATCATGTTGAACAAGTAGATGTTATTATTCAGATATTATGCTACTCCTATGCTTAATTATTATAGTGTACTCTAGTGATGTTATTAAAGTAATCTATTCCTCCTGCCATGGTGTAACGGTGACAGTGCGTGCATCATGGTGGTACTTGGTTTAGGCTATGATTGTGATCTCTTGTGGATTATGAGAGTAATTATTACTATGATAGTATTGAGTGATCTATTCCTCCTTTCATGGTGTAAAGTTGACAGTGTGTGCACCATGTTAGTACTTGGTCTAAGTCGCAATGATTTATATCTTGAATTGTGATCTGATTTGGATATCTCTATGAGTGGTGTTTGTCAAGTACTTGATGAACTTTAAGTGGTGCTTCTGTAGCCACTACACAATGATTAGTGTTATTCAATAGGAGAGTAATTCAGAGTACCATAGTGGAGAGAAGTTATTTACTTGTTCATTCATGTTATATTGTTGGGAGTGTGTCCACTAGTGAAAGTATGATCCCTAGGCCTGGTTTCCAAGTATTGCACACCATTTACTTGCTGTTTTGTTACTTGTTTGCTCGCAGCGATATTTATTTCACATCACGTTTGCTACTTATAATCATCTATACCACTTGTATTTCACTATCTCTTCGCCGAACTAGTGCACCTATACATCTGACAAGTGTATTGGGTGTGTTGGGGACACAAGAGACTTTCTGTATCGTAATTGCAGGGTTGCTTGAGAGGGATAGCTTTGACCTCTTCCTCCCTGAGTTCGATAAACCTTGGGTGATCCACTTAAGGGAAACTTGCTGCTGCTCTACAAACCTCTGCACTTGGAGGCCCAACAAGTGTCTACAAGAATAGAAGTGCGTAGACATCAAGCTCTTTTCTGGCGCCGTTGCCGGGGAGGTAAGGTAAAAGGTACTCGCATCCTCCTGTGTGAGTGCTCGGAGTTATTTCCTTTAGATTCTGCAATTACATCTTTTTGTTTCTTGTTTTTATTTTCACTAGTTAGGCTTAATGGAAAACAAAGAGTTCTTTAGTCTTTTTCCTGATTTTAGATTTGAAGAGAAAATTGAAAATTCTTTGGAGCTTATTTCGCATAGCAATGTTATTAGTACGAATGCTTTGAATACTGTTAATGCTAATGCTATAGAAAAGTCTAAGCTTGGGGAAGCTGGTTTTGTTAAGTATGATATTTTTAGTCCCCCAGCTTTAGTGGAGAAAGTTTCCTCTGATGATATTTTATCTCCCATATGTGATGTTTCTAATGATGCTTGTGCTCCTCATCCTTTTAAAATACCTACGAAGATTGTTGAACGTATTAGGGATAACTGCTATTTAGGAGATGGAACTATCCATCCTGGTGATCATTTGCTTTTTATACATGAATTATGCGAGTTGTTCCAGTGTGCAGGTATATTTCAATGAACCAAGTTAAGAAGAAGCTATTCTCTTTATCATTGAAAGGCAGAGCTAAGGAGTGGTATCGGCTGCTTGAAGATGGTCCATCTATTGCATGGGAGGAAATTGTGCCTCTCTTTTATTCCAAGTTTTATCCTCCAAGTGAAATTCATAAAGATCGTAACCAGATATATAACTTTTGGCCTCATGAGGGAGAAAGCATTGCCCAAGCGTGGGGAAGATTGAAGTTACTAATGCATAAATGTCCTATTCATGATCTTCCCCGTAATATTGTTATTAATAATTTTTATGCAAGGCTTTCAGGATATTACAAGGACTATCTAGATGCATGCTTTGATGGGTCTTTCACAAGCAAGGATGTTGACACCAAGTGGGATCTGCTTGAAACAATTCAAAACAATATTGAAGGTTGGGATAGCGACAAAGGTAAAGGATCAGGTATGAATTACGAGTTTGATTGCATTAAGTCTTTCGCTGAAACTGCTAATTTTCAAGAGCTTAGTGCTAAGTATGGTCTTGATCCTCAAATTATGGTTGATTGCTTTAAAGCCTTTGCTTCCCATATAAATGTTCCTAAAGGAAATGGGGACGTGTATCATGAACCTTTTAAGGATACTTGCATAGAAAGTGATATTGTTATTGATGATTGCAATAAACATGCTCAAACTTCTAAAAGTACTATTTCTTATAAGCATGTTAATTTTTGTGGAATACATAGACCTTGTGAACAGAGTTACAACAAGGAAGATTATTGCATCACCCACGCAAATGAAGAAACCAGCATGTGGCTCAAGGATCTAGATGTGCTTGGTGAATGGGTTTGTGAGCTTTATCCTTTTCTTTGTGAATTTTGCGGCGAAAAGGGGCACTTTAATTTTCAATGCCCAATTAATCGAACGAGTACCGCAGATTTGTATTGTGATGATAAGATTACTTTCAATCAGCATGATGAGCTTACTTTGTTTTTGAATTGTGAAGAGATATCTAGAAAGATTGCTTTGGTAGACATGAATGATGTTGATCTTAATAGCACCCTTCGTGGTTGTCATCTCTATTGTGCTAAAGATTGCCTCGCAAATACTTACTTACAAGATCTTATTAAACATGATGTTTTGCCAAGCTATGATAGGACTAATAGATGTTTCGATCTTATTAATAGAGAGGAGGAATCCTCCAAAGTTTCTTCTGTTGTTCCTGTCAGCAAACCAGATTATGTGGAGAAGATGCCTTTCCCTCCTAGAGAATATGTGGAGAAGATGCCCTTCAAGTCTCTCCCTCCTAAAGGAGAGAGTAAGAAGAAGAAGAAGAAGAAGAAGAGGAGGAGTAAGAGGCGAGAGGACACGGTATCTTCCCCTAAGCGTTATGATCCTGCTATAGATTATGATAATTCTGATTGGGATGATGTTCCTATGCCTATTACTTATGTTAGTGATCATGATTGGGAAAAGCACTCTACTTTTGATATTGAAAATCTTTTTGGTACCAATTCTAAGGTTAATAATTGTTGTACCATTAGTGCTATCCATGTTCCTTCTTATGATGATATGTTTGATGAATATGCTATGCGACATAGTAGTTCTCTATCTTGTGATGATACTAAGCCTCTAGTTTATGATGATGAGTATAATGTTTTCAATTCACCTACTTTTGAGGAGAAAAAATAGTTATGATTATAATATGCCTCCTATTTTTGATGATTATGGTGATGAGAATAATTATTCGATTGAATCTGCTCCTACTACTATTGTTCATGTAGGGAGTATTAATCGTTTTATGCATGTGGCTCATGATAGGGATGCTTTATGTGATAGTTATATTGTTAGTTCTATTCATGATGCTACTGAAAGTTACTATGAGAGAGGGAAACATGGTTTGATGGATCTCAACAATATTGAGTTTCCCCTCTTTATGTTGCAATTCTTGAAGTTGTACTTGTTTTGCCTTCCTATGCTTTTTGCTTTGCGCTTTTATGACTTGTCTCTTTACAAGACTATTTTTCATAGGAAGTGGTTTAGATTTAAATGTGTTCCTTACTTGCTTTTTGATGCTCTCTATTGCTTTAAGTTCCTATATGGCGCATTTGCCTCAAGCTCTTATATGGCGCCCACATGAGCATCTTTGCAAATTACTGCGCCTAGCTCAAAGGCGTTAAAGAAAAGCACTCTTGGGAGATAACCCATTGTTTTATTTTTAGTACTTTTTGTTTTATTTGAGTCTTGGAAGTTATTACTACTGTAATAACCTCTCCTTATCCTTTTTATTTCGTTTTTGTGCCAAGAGAAGCCTCTAATTTGAGTGAGGTAAGATTTGGGGATGTTGCTGTCCTGAAACAGTTTTCGGTGCTGCACCGTAAAAATTCGTATAAATTCTCTGTATATCTTGTGGACCTACGATTTCTTGTGCATATGCCCCAGGTTATATCCAAACTTTCATTAGTTGAACACTTTTTGATTTGAGCAACAGAAAATCCCTCAAAAATTCGACCTTTGTCAGCCGTTCTGTTTTGACAGATTTCTGCCAATATTTGGGTTTGTCACTTTATCGCTTTCTTTTGAGTTCTTTTGATCACGGAACTTTTGGGGAAGTTGCTACAGTAGTATTTGCTATATATGTGGTGGTTTTGAGTTGAAACCTGAAGTAAAAAGATGTTGATTATATGTTATGTTACTCTAATGTTGCTAATAGATTTGTGTTTAGTTTTGTATGAAGGAAGTTTTCAAGTGTAGGGATCGGAGTGTGATGAGATGAGTTGAAGAATGGACAAAAGCTCAAGCTTGGGGATGCCCATGCATCACCCCAAGAAATATCCAAGAAGTACAAGCGTCAAAGCTTGGGGATGCCCCCAAGGCACCCCTTCTTCATCGGCAAAAATCAGGTCACCTTTCAAGACACTATATTTTTATTGCTTCATGCACTATGTGTTTTTCTTGGAGCGTCAGTTGTTTTAGTTTTCAGTATTAGTTTAGTTTTGTTTGCTGCAATAAATTTTTAGATCACATCATGTTTCTTTTGGAGGAGATGAACTCGCTTTTCATTTGCCAAGAACACTCCGTTTTTCATTCTTAAAATTTCACCGAATGTTCTTCTTTTTCTGCTACTGCTTTTGGTTTTCGTTTTCGCCTTGATTTGTGTTCAGATCTTGTTATATCTTTACATCAAGGTGTATTTTTGCCTCTGATCTTTATTGGTTTTCATCAAAAGAGGTGTCTTTAAAAAAAGTTTGAATGGTGTTGGAAAAGAGAAAAAGCTTTATGCAAAAAAGTGGTACAAGAAGGAGCTTGTGTAGACTGCGACCTAGGCTTTTGCATGTTGTGCTTGATGTCTTTTTGATAGTATGCTTAGTGGTTTTGCTGTAGCATGACTTGTCTCAAATAACTGAGATTTCTTAATGAGCCATTGAAAAAATCATGCGTTGTTTTTATTATGTGGAAGCATTATTTTGGTTTTCTCCTTCATGCTTTATTTGGGTTGACTTGGCGCATGCTCACACATGTTAGACTCATACAAAGTCGCCAATAGCCTCTATGATCATTTAGTTTTTGACTTTTGATGCCATCTTATGCTTCTTTTAATGTTGCTTTGTCGCTATGCATGATTATGGTCGTTATTGCTCTCTTAGTTGGTCGCTCCCAGTCTTTTGCTAGCCCTCACTTTGTACTGAGTATGAGCTCTACTCGTGCATCCAACTCGCAAAAACCAAGTTTGCCATTGTGTCCACTATAAATTCCTATGCATGGTATTTGTAAGCCATTCCAAAGTAAATTTTCATGTGCTACCTTTCAAAAACCTTCAAAACACTTCTCGTTTTGTGACACTGTTTTCAGCTCATGGGGACGTAGTGGTCGGATTTGCTATCTTCCATATTGCTTATTCCAAAAAGAAAAAAAAAGAAAAGAAAAAAGGCACTCCTCCATGGAATGTGAATGTTGGTGGGCACCCGATGGAATCGGTTAGCCATGGTTTGTGAAAGGAAAAAAGGTGGGGAGGAGTGCCAAGCTTTATAAAAGAGCACAAAAGTGCCAATCTCTCTCTCTCAAAAACTTGCTTCATTTTTGTATGGAAGATAGTAAGAACCCCATTGCCAGTCGTTGACAAAGACAACCACCTCTCAAAACCAATTTTTATCTCTCTGTTTTACAAATGAAAAGCTCTAGCACATGTTTAATCGCTGCTTCCCTCTGCGAAGGGCCTTTCTTTTACTTTTATGTTGAGTCACCACCTTCTATCTTTATGCACTGTCTAAGAGAGCATAGTTGTCATTCTGAGTATAATGTGCATTGTCCCAAAGTTTATCATTGATTGATTCATGACTATGGTTTCACTTGTTCTTAAATTACTTGTATCTAGTCGCCCTCTTAAACTTGAAGGTGTCCTATGCATTTATGTTTTGCTCTCTTTGAAGGACAAGCTGAAAACCATTTGTATGTTTTTCCTTATGATTTGAACACATGTTTGACTTTCATTGTTTCATTTTCATGATCTTTTGTTTGTGTTCATTTGCATGTTTACAACATGGTTGCTAAGTTCTTATTGTCATGATTATATCTTCATGTCCATGTTTTAAGTTCTTATGATCCCAGCTCACCAATGCTTACATATATGATCAAGATTGTGATGGTGCATGTCACCTCAAAAATTATTTCTTTTGTTATCACTTACCTACTCGAGGACGAGCAGGAGTTAAGCTTGGGGATGCTAATACATCTCCAACGTATCTATAATTTTTGATGCTCCATGCTTGTTTTTACACCATTTGCCTACTGTTTCGTTACACTTCGTGGCACTTTTATGCATTTTCCAGAACTAACCTATTAACAAGTGCCACAGTGCCAGTTCCATGTTTTCTGCTATTTTTGTGTTTCAGAAGTGATACACAGGAAATATTCTCGGAATTGGACGAAACAAGTTCCAGAAGTCTTATTTTTCCCGGGAGCATCCAGACATCCGAAGAGAGGAAGGAGAGGGGCCACAGGCCACCCTCACATAGGGCTGGCGCGGCCCAGGCCCTGGCCGCGCCACCCCTGTGTGAGGAGGCCTGGGGCCGCCTCTGACATCGCCCCTTCGCCTATAAGAAACCTCGGGACGGAAAACCCTAAGGGATTCGGCAATTTTCCAGAAAGAGTTCCGCAGCTCAGCCGCCATCGCCGACGAATTTCGGGGGACAGAAGTCTCTGTTCCGGCACCCTGCCGGGACGGGGAAGTGCCCCCGGAGCCATCTCCATCGATCTCCATCGCCGTCTTCGCCGTCTCCATCGACCTCACCGCCATCTCCATCAACCTTGCTGTCTCCTATGATGAGGAGGGAGTAGTTCATCCCCGGGCTGAGGGCTCTACCGGTAGCTATGTGGTTCACCTCTCTCTCCCATGATGTGTTCTTTATGTGATCGTGAGCTTTGTATCATGTTGAACAAGTAGATGTTATTATTCAGATATTATGCTACTCCTATGCTTAATTATTATAGTGTACTCTAGTGATGTTATTAAAGTAATCTATTCCTCCTGCCATGGTGTAACAGTGACAGTGCGTGCATCATGGTGGTACTTGGTTTAGGCTATGATTGTGATCTCTTGTGGATTATGAGAGTAATTATTACTATGATAGTATTGAGTGATCTATTCCTCCTTTCATGGTGTAAAGTTGACAGTGTGTGCACCGTGTTAGTACTTGGTCTAAGTCGCAATGATTTCTATCTTGAATTGTGATCTGATTTGGATATCTCTATGAGTGGTGTTTGTCAAGTACTTGATGAACTTTAAGGGGTGCTTCTGTAGCCACTACACAATGATTAGTGTTATTCAATAGGAGAGTAATTCAGAGTACCATAGTGGAGAGAAGTTATTTACTTGTTCATTCATGTTATATTGTTGGGAGTGTGTCCACTAGTGAAAGTATGATCCCTAGGCCTTGTTTCCAAGTATTGCACACCGTTTACTTGATGTTTTGTTACTTGTTTGCTCGCAGCGATATTTATTTCACATCACGTTTGCTACTTATAATCATCTATACCACTTGTATTTCACTATCTCTTCGCCGAACTAGTGCACCTATACATCTGACAAGTGTATTGGGTGTGTTGGGGACACAAGAGACTTTCTGTATCATAATTACAGGGTTGCTTGAGAGGGATAGCTTTGACCTCTTCCTCCCTGAGTTCGATAAACCTTGGGTGATCCACTTAAGGGAAACTTGCTGCTGCTCTACAAACCTCTGCACTTGGAGGCCCAACAAGTGTCTACAAGAATAGAAGTGCGTAGACATCACCTTGCTCATGATGTTGAACTTCTGAAATTAAAAGTGTTGCCTAATGATGTGAAAGAGAACAATGTTTTTGCTACCGCTAATGCTATTCAAGTTGGAATTGATGAAAATATTAGATTGTTAGCGGAATTGCATGCCAGGTGGGAAAGAGAAGATGAGATGGCTAGAGAGATGAAGGTATATACCATTACTACCTCTAATGATGTTGCTCCTAATGCTAGCAATCCTCTTACTTTGATTGGTGTAGAGAAAACTCCCACTCCTTGTGTTAAAAAGCCTAAAACTGCCAAAACTTTTTCTCAAAAGAGTGCTGAAATTTTTCGGAGTGTGGGGGATGATAGCTCTACTTCTTTTAATGATTTTGATGTTGTTGGCTGCAATATATCTGAAGTAATTTTGTTCTTGCAAAAGCTTGCTTTGACTCCCAATGCTAGTTCTTTAAATATTGCTTTTACTAAGCATATTACCAATGCTCTCATGAAAATTAGGGATGAAAAGTTGAAGCAAAAAGCTTCCGTTCCCAAGAAGTTAGAAGATGGTTGGGAACCCATCATTGATATGAATGTTAATGGTTTTGATTGCCATGCTTTATGTGATCTAGGTGCTAGTATTTCTATCATGCCTAGAAAGATTTATGACATGCTTGATTTACCACCGCTTGAAAAATGTTATTTTGATGTTCCTATTGCTGATGTTGCTAAGAAGAAACCTTTGGGAAGGATTAATGATGTTCTTATTGTGGTTAACCATAACCTTGTTCCCGTTGATTTTCTTGTTATGGACGTTGAATGCCATGCTTCATGTCCTATTATTTTGGGAAGACCCTTCCTTCGAACTGTAGGTGCTATCATTGATATGAGTGAAGGCACTATCAAATATCAATTTCCACTAAAGAAAGGTATGGAACACTTCCCTAGGAAAAGAAAGAAATTACTTTTTGACTCTATTCTTAGAGCAAATTATGAGCTTGATGCTTCATCACTTGATGTTACTTGATTCGCAATTTTCTGCGCCTAGCTCAAAGGCGTTAAAGAAAAGCACTCTTGGGAGATAACCCAATATTTTTATTTTCAATACTTTTTCTTTTATTTGAGTCTTGGAAGTCATTACTACTGTAATGACCGCTCCTTATATTGTTTATTTCGTTTTTGTGCCAAGAGAAGCCTCTAATTCGAGTGAGGTAAAGATTTGGGGATGTTGCTGTCCTAAAACTGTTTTCGGTGCTGCACCGTAAAAATTCGTATAACTTTTTTGTATATCTTTTGGACCTGCGATTTCTTGTGCATATGCCCCAGGTTATATCCAAACTTTTGTTAGTTGAACACTTTTTGATTTGAGCAACAGAAAACCCCTAAAAAATTCGACCTTTGTCAGCTGTTCAGTTTTGACAGATTTCTGCCAATATTTGTGTTTGCCACTTTATCGCTTTCTTTTGAGTTCTTTTGATCATGGAACTTTTGGAGAAGTTGCTACAGTAGTATTTACTATATATGTGGTGGTTTTGAGTTGAAACCTGAAGCAAAAAGAGGTTGATTATATGTTATGCTTGCACTAATGTTGCTAATAGAATTGTGTTTAGTTTTGTATGAAGGAAGTTTTCATGTGTAGGGATTGGAGAATGATGAGATGAGTTGAAGAATGGACAAAAGCTCAAGCTTGGGGATGCCCATGCATCACCCCAGGAAATATCCAAGAAGTACAAGCGTCAAAGCTTGGGGATGCCCCTGAGGCACCCCTTCTTCATCGGCAAAAATCAGGTCACCTTTCAAAACACTATATTTTTATTGCTTCATGCACTATGTGTTTTTCTTGGAGCGTCAGTTGTTTTAGTTTTCTTAGTTAGTTTAGTTTGTTTGTTTGATGCAATAAATGGTTGGACCCCAACAAATTTCCTTTGGAGGAGATGTACTCGTTTTCATTTGCCAAGAACACTCCGTTTTTCATTCTTACAATTTCATCGAGTGTTCTTCTTTTTCCGCTACTGCTTTTGGTTTTCGTTTTCACCTTGATTTGCGTTCAGACCTTGTCATATCTTTTCATCAAGGTGTATTTTTGCCTCTGATCTTTATTGGTTTTCATCAAAAGAGGTGTTTATAAAATTTTTAAATGGTGTTGGAAAAGAGAAAAAGCTTTATGCAAAATAGTGGTACAAGAAGGAGCTTGTGTAGACTGCGGCTTAGGCTTTTTCATGTCATGCTTGATGTCTTTTTGATAGTATGCTTAGTGGTTTTGCTGTAGCATGACTTGTCTCAAATAACTGAGATTTCTTAATGAGCCTTTGAAAAAATCATGCGTTGTTTTTATTGTATGGAAGCATTATTTTGGTTTTCTCCTTGATGCTTTATTTGGGTTGACTTGGCGCATGCTCACACATGTTAGAATCTTACAAAGTCGCCAATACCCTCTATGATCATTTAGTTTTTGACTTTTGATGCCATCTTATGCTTCTTTTAATGTCGCTTTGTCGCTTTGCATGATTATGGCCATTATTGCTCTCTTAGTTGGTCGCTCCCAGTCTTTTGCTAGCCCTCGCCTTGTACTGAGTATGAGCTCTACTCGTGCATCCAACTCCTAAAAGCCAAAGTTTTCCAAAGTGTCCACCATACATACCTACTAGCAATTTGCTATTCCAAGTAAATTTGACTTGCTTTTATTTTCTCTTCAAATTAAACTCTTACCAGTGTTATGCAAAATTCGGTCAGTAAAGCTCTGACGAACCGGAAGGCACACTTTACTTTTTCCTGTTCTTAAAAATTTGACATTGTGGTCTCTTATGTTGAGTTGTTATGCTTACAAGTTGTAAGTTGGAGACTAGCCCAGCCATGCAGTCATGGGCAAGCTTTCAACATTGCACTTCTTATTTGAGTTGATATCGTGATCTTTTGTTTATGGATGCCCGCGGTGTGAAATGAATTGAGAATCTTGTGGGGATCATGGAGTTTGTATATGTGTTAGGGAAACGCCGGGCCGCTAATCTAAGCCATGCATAATTCATGGTGGAAATTTGCAGCATACCCATGGTGAACATTCGACGACGCATCTCACAATAAAAAGCTAAACAAATGGCAAATAAAAGAGATGTCAAGGTGTTCATTGTCTGCTTGTCCTGTCATTTTGGTGTGGGCTTGTTCCATGTCATCGGGCACGGAGGTACCCCATTGGCGGTTCTCAATGATATGCATATACTTATAATGACAAGAGCCTTGCTTGGGACTCTAAGTAAAGTAGCATGAGGTCTAGGTACTCGTATTCACGGGGCACGAGGTTTTCAACTTATGATTTGTCAAGCATATGCATCATAATTGTTCTCGCATTAACTTTAACCATTCAAGATGCTTATGATGGGGGCAATGAGAGCTCAAAGCCGGTAAGTACCATAATTTTTGAAGGTTATAAAACTTGCAATCACTGCTTCCCTCTGCGAAGGGCCTTTCTTCTACTTTTATGTTGAGTCACCACCTTCTATCTTTATGCACCGTCTAAGAGAGCATAGTTGTCATTCTTAGTGTAATATGCATTGTCCCAAAGTTCATTGATTGATTCATATTGTTGGTTTCACTTGTTCTCAAATTATTTGTATCTAGTCGCCCTCTTAAACTTGAAGGTGTCCTATGCATTTATGTTTTGCTCTCTCTGAAGGACAAGCTGAAAACCATATGTATGTTTTTCCTTATGATTTGAACACACGTTTGACTTTCATTGTTTCATTTTCATGATCTTTTGTTTGTGTTCATTTTCATGTTACAACATGGTTGCTAAGTTTTTATTGTCAAGATGATATCTTTCATGCCCATATTTTAAGTTCTTATGATCCCAGCTCACAAATGCTTACATATATGATCAAGATTGTGTAGGTGCACGTCACCTCAAAAATTATTCTTTTGTTATCACTTACCTACTCGAGGACGAGCAGGAGTTAAGCTTGGGGATGCTTGATACGTCTCCAACGTATCTATAATTTTTGATGCTCCATGCTTGTTTTTACACCATTTGCCTACTGTTTCGTTACACTTCGTGGCACTTTTATGCATTTTCCGGAACTAACCTATTAACAAGTTGCCACAGTGCCAGTTCCCTGTTTTCTGCTGTTTTTGTGTTTCAGAAGTGATACACAGGAAATATTCTCGGAATTGGACGAAACAAGTTCCTGAAGTCTTATTTTACCCGGAAGCTTCCAGAGATCCGAAGGAGAGTAGGAGGGGGGCCACTAGGGCCCCACACACAGGGCTGGCGCGGCCAGGGCCTGGGCCGCGCCACCCTGGCGTGAGGGCGCCTGGCTCCTCCTCTGACATCGCCCCTTCGCCTATAAAGACCCCCCGACAGAAAAAACCTAAGTACCCGATCACTTTTCCAGAACACATCGCGATCCGCCGCCGCCATCGACCCGAAGATCGGGAGGGTCTAGAAGCTCTTCCCGGCACCCTGCCGGAGAGGGGAATCGCCACCGGAGGTCTTCTTCATCGCCATGCTTGCCTCCGGAGCGATGAGTGAGTAGTCTACCTTGGACTATGGGTCCATAGCAGTAGCTAGATGGTTGTCTTCTCCACCATGTGCTTCATGTTTAGATCTCATGAGCTGCCCTACATGATTGAGATCACCGTTATGTAATTCTACATGTTTGGTTTGTTGGGATCCGATGAATATTAGTGTTTATGATTGAGTTGTTGTACTGAATATTATCTTTTGTTATCTCTATGTTGTTTATGATCTTGCATGCTCTCCGTTGTTAGTAGCTATCTTGGCCGAGTAGTTGCTAGTGACTCCAAGAGGGGGTATTTATGCTCGATAGTGGGTTCATGCCTCTATTTAACCTGGGGGAGTGACAGAAACCTCTAAGGTTGTAGATGTGCTGTTGCTATTAGGGAGAAAACAACATTCATATGCTCAAGGGCATATGTTTTGTTTACATTACACACTTTGCTTAATGCAATTATCCGTTGTTCGCAACTTAATACTCATGGGGTGTTCGGACGATATCCCCGTGAGTGGATTATTAGTCATAGATGCAGTTGGATGGCGGTCTATGTATTTTGTTGTAATGCCCAGAGTAAATCTCATAGTGATCTTCTTGACATATAACGTTTATCTTTATTCTATCAATTGCCCAACTGTAATTTGTTTACCCAGCATGTGTTATTTATCTTATGGAGAGACACCACTAGTGAACTGTGGACCCCGGTCCTATTTCCATCATATTGCTATCACCTGTTTACTTTACTCGCATTGTTTACTTTATTCGCATACTCTATTGTTTTTGACTCGATACGCTCATAACCTTTGTTTTAAGCAAACCGGTGAGATTGACAACCTCATCGCAAGTTGGGAACGAAGTACTTGATTGTATTGTGTGCAGGTTCCACGTTGCTTCTGGCCGAAGACGAGTCAACAAGTGCGCCCTTGTTGGAGTGTTACTAAGCCAGTCTGCATCACCTTCAGTCGTTTGTCTCTCCTCTCCAAGATCGACATACCTTGGTTTCTTAACTGAGGGAAAACTAGCTGCTATACTCATCATACCTTCCTCTTGGGGTTCCCAACTGGCTGGTCATTCACCACGCACAAGGAATCTTCTGGTGCCGTCACCCACGCGCCAGCAGTAACCTTCACATATATTTTGTATCTATTAATCTACACTTTTGGGACCATCCCATAATCCCAATTCCTAGTCATGCATCACATGGTGATCATAAGATACTTACTTAATTTCTTAAACTTTCAATCCAAGGATTGTGTTCAAACAATAACACTTATAGTTGAACCCAAATCTTTACACTAAGTGGTCGTCTCCCAAATGTGCGTATTGATCCTAACCTCAAATGTATAAAAATATTATAGAATAATTTTCCTATCATCCAACAATAATTAATATTCCTACATGAAACTAGGAATTATCCAAGCCCAAACAGAATAAAATATCCAACTAGAGGTGTTAGAATTGATCTCCACTAAGACCCTATTTAAAACTTAAGAAATATACAAACTATAATGTGTGCTATTACACATAAAAAGTTATCCAATGAAATATATTGGACCATTAATAAAATAACTACTAGATGTGTTTGGGGGGGGGGGGTGGGGAGTGTTTTGGGGACAAATACTTGTCCTAATAATTTGTGGCAAGCTTTAACTTGGTTCTATGCTTTTGTACCTGGGGGGGGGGGTGTGAGGGTTATATGGTGGGTATTTCTGCGATATGTTGGGCAATTTAGAAAACCCAGAACAAAGTGACCTTTGAGAAACACAGAATGAGGAATCCTTGTAAAATAATGTATCTTGCTTCTGCTCTGTTAATGTATTGGGTAGGTCTGCAGAAAGGTCATGGGAAGGAGATGATCCAACTTGGTGCGTCGAAGCTAATGGAGAAGGCGTCAGATCTGCTGCGGAGCAGTCAGGGGGGGTAACAGGTTGATGATCCCTTTCACAGGAATGGTTGGATCTGGAGCGTGATGATGTTTCCTGGAAGCTGTTTCGAGTTCGAGCTGTGGATTGCAAGTCGGTTGCAGCAGTTTGTTTCAGTGGTTTGAAGGTTTCCCTGTTCTAGTCTCCTGGTGGTGTTAAAGTGCTTTGGAAGCTGTTGTATGACTTGTATTTCTGTCTTCTCTGTAGTGTCTAGGTTGGATGGTGGCAATGGGTTTTCGCCCCGTAGTGAATGTTTCGACGGCGGACATTCACAGCGGGTTTCCCATTGGTGCCCCAACTAGCTATCCCTTTTTTTCCTCCTTTTACCTATTTTGTTGAGACTTGTGGTGGTGGAACGTTGTATTTCCGTTAAGAAATTAATGGAAAGGGGGTAGCCCGGTTGGAAATAAATAAATAAATAACTTCATTTAGAAGAACTCCTAGATTTCAAAACCTGCAAATCAAATCTAAACCTAATTAGGAGAATTCAAAATAGAAAAATTGATATTAGAAAAGAAACAGAGACAAAAAAAAATAGAGGGGAGAGGTTTACCTGATTGAGCCTAGTGGCAGCCCACCAGCAACCGGCCCAAGCCAGCCTGGCCGGGTACCGATTCGAGCACGCGACCAGGGGGCGTCTTCAACCTCCGATATGGGGAAGCAGCTCGCTGTCGGCACGCCGTCGCCGGCCGCGCTGAGATTCGCGTCGCCGCTCTTGTCGCGCCTATAAGAACGCCCTCCGCTGACAGAGAAGCCCTAGCGCGCCACTTCCCTGTCTCTCTTTTACCCGTCGAGTTCCCAAAATCCTAGCTCTAGTAGTCGCTGGCCGCCGTTGCTGGAGGTCGCCCTGCGCCTCTCCGGGAAGCTCTAGAGCTCCGTCTCGGCGATTCAGGTGTCCACATTGAAGGAATCATGTTGGAGTGAGCTGAATCGCTGGGAATACACCATTCCCTTTCGCCAGCCATTCTTAGAATCGGCAAAGTTGAGCTCGCCTCCATCTTCAATCGTCCTCGTCGACCACTACAGAAGGATCACGATGAGCTTTTGCACCTCCAGAACCCTTTATTGCATCAGATGGACCACCGTAGCTCGCTAGTGCCATCGGCCGACGTGCGCGGCCGCAGTACATGGTCGCCAATGTCACCACAGTGACCATCCACGAGTGGAGCCACCACCAAATGGTCTGGTATAGAACCCTGGTTCGGAATCCTCGCTTAATGTGTCCCCGAGAACCCTCGAGTGCTGCCGCCGTCGTTGATTGCCTCACCGGCAGTGAGCTCCTAACCCGGTCAATGATTTTGACTCGGTCAACTGACGGCATGGAAGATGACGTGGCATTGCCCACTAGTTAGTGGTGTTTAGCTAGGGTAGCTGTTGGTGTTAAAAGTTTTGTCTGTTATTTAGCAATTCAGAAAATACTAGAAACTTTATAAATTCATATCTCATCCATTTTAAATTAGAAAATTACAAACAATATATCAAAATGTTCACAAAAAGAAAATCTATCTGTTTACTTAAAAATATTTCATACTTGTGTGAAATAATTTTGAATTGAATTTTAAAACTTTTTAAGTAGTATTTGAACTTTGAATTCAAATCTAACTATGAAAATTTAAACAAAATTTTCAAATACCAAATAAAATTGTGACAACTTAAAGAATGTTGTTTCAGTTAATATTTTGTTATTCCAAAAATATAAATTCTAAACTTTACTATTAGGATTTTAAAACCCTAAAACCATTTTCCTTAATCATTTTTAAATACTAAAATTAATGAAAACCATAAATAAATTAAAACTTGTGTATTAGAATTATTTCATAATTCCAAAATTATTATTCATCACTTGTTTCATTTAAGGTTAAATTTAGAATTCTTAAATTAATTTGAACCACCTAAAATTGAATTCAAACCCTAGCAACTAATAATAAAGAGAATTATGTTTTCTTAATTACTCAAATGCTCCTAGAAAAAAGGATCACTAAAAGAAGTTGTGTACCAAATGTCCATTAAAGATTATGATCTTTAAATGTCATTCTTTTTAAGAACATATCAAGTAAGCATCACACAAATTTTTCTGCCTTGATATAAATAACTGCATATGCATGTTAAGAGTGTTGTCAACTATAGAAACAACTATATGCGGAAACAACAATGTCAACTACTTTGAATGATCATGCTTAACCAATACTATATAAGTAGTAAATGAATTTTATTTTGTTTCCTTTGATATGTTCCAGCTAATAACTACTCCATGATTAATAGAGAATTATGATAACCCTAGAACACTAGACCTTATTGTAGTACTTTTATGCATTAAGAATTATGTTCTTCAAAAGTTATTCATTCAAGATATCATGAATGAAATATCAAACCATTTCATTAAACTCTGACATAAATAATTTCTAGCTGTGTGTTAAGATTGTTGTCAACCCTAAGACCAACTAGGTATTCTTATTAGATAAGAACTACTTCAACTTTGCATGTCCTTAAACAACTACTCCCTCCGACCTATAATACTCTTCGCTAATATAGATGTATCTAGACACATTTTAGTGATAGATACATCCATATTAGCGAAGAGTAATATGGGTCGGAGGAGTACTTGATTGCTAATAAAAAGATACCACTTAAAGTGTTACTTTCAATTCCTCGCCTATTCCTATACCAATCTTTTGCAATAACTCTTGTTTCAAGTTTTATTCTATTTCTAATGAAGGATAGTCAACTAACCTAAAAGCTTTATTCTATCTGGAATGGGACATAAAAGTCAACTGGATCTTCTTCCTTTTGCATGTCAACAAACGTACCACACAGGAGCTATCATCCCGCTAGGATGTGGCAACATGGGTGGGACCCCTCAGTTTCCCCCGGTACGAGGTGTCTATGATGGATTGTATATAGCTGGCTCGAAGCTTGAGGAGAGACTCGGCTGCAGGCAGTCAGTGGATTACAAAAGGGTGGGCATGCGGGGTCGTGGAGAAGGGCAGTGATTGGCTTGGATCTTAGACCGGGCCCCATACAAGGGAAGTATGGACAGATAGGCCACTTGGTTGTGTAACAAGGCTAAGATCTCTCATGGGTAAAGTAACGCACCTCTGCAGAGTGTATCAAAATCTGACTTGTCACTCCTTATTCCGGGAAACTAAAGGAACTGCGAACGCGGTAGGAAAGGAGCTCTACCTAAGCTCTAATCAACCTGTGAAGGCTGATGGACATAGTTCTTCGGAATAAAAGCAACCCCTTGAAGAAATGTTTACGAAAACTTACATTGCCAAATGACTCTTGGGTCTACGGCTGTAGATAGTGCATGAAGACACCTTATTCCCTGTATGAACTTGTTGGGTAACACTCGTTACTCACACCACTCCCTCTTAACCCTTGCTTAGATTGGAAGCAACTCAAGGAGGCAACCTGAAGACACTAAAGATGAAGATCGAGCATTTTACCAATATCAGGATTATCATTGGAGTCAAAAACTTTACCAAAGCTTGGTGGAAAACTAGCATAGGAATAGAAGGGAATCAGTTCCCTAATCCTAGAACCTAAGTAGATAGGATAATTCTATAGTTTCAGTAGTAAGCCAGCTGCATTAGTTGTAGCTTTAGTTTAGTCTTTCTGTTGTACTCTTTCTCGTTTGTAGTCGCCAGGACTAAACCTCTACCTGTTGAGGAGGTTCTGAAGATCTTTTGTATGATGAAAATTGTAATTCTGTAGTCATGACTTGGACCTGCGATATTTCTGTTGTACCACTCTGAGGGATGTAATACTAGTGAGACGGTGTTTTATTTGTGTTATGTCAATAACTTGCATACTACACATACAGTAGTATACTGGGTCACCATAATGGATCAGTCCCGCGGTACAAATCACCCTCGCTTAGGCAATGGGTAACCCATATACTCCCTATGTTTGTGTGAACAACGCACAAAAAACCGGTGCTACGTGTAAGGAGGACAACATAGTGAGATTACCTTCCATATTTTCCCCAATAAATCACTATCCCTCATTTTATTTCTCTTCCTTCCTTCTTGTAGCCGCACATACCGGTTTTTGTCGTCAGTCTCGCCAACCCTGATCAAGCACGTGTCATGCACAACTAAAAATGCACCGGTTTAGAAGGAAACTGGTTGGGAGAGGAGTTAATTAAGCATGCAGATAGGAGTTCATTCGAGGCACACGGGTGTTGCTAGATTAATTGTATCTTAGCCCTTTCACAATGCATTGGCTCTTAGCGTGTTATCTTAGGTATAAGTTTCTTCAAAGAAACAACAACCACAATGCATTGTATCTTAGAATAGTATCTAAATTTAATGATTTTGGCTCCATGTATGAATGTGATTGGGCTAATAATACCTTTTGCCTATGACTTTGTGCAAAGGTTGTAGCTTAGCAGATCATCGAGTAAGATACAACAACACTCTTTTTCATCAATTAATAGGGTGCCACAACACCACTTTACCTATGATACCGCGCTAAGAAACTTGCATTGTGAAAGGCCTTATTTTTCAGGACGCCTAAAGCAGATCATGGGGGTGGGTTGGGGGAGGGAGTAGCTTAATTTCACTAGATGTCTTACTTTGCCGAGAAATGGGAAAGATATTCATGCCTTAATCAAGGGAACGAAGGGGACACTATTTTTTGTCCTTCCTCCGAGGGCAAGAGAGAGTTAGTCTAAAATGAGACTAACATGCCTATTTTTCTTCTTGGACAAAATGTATCGATGGCCAGTTCTTCAAGCATGGTAAGAATCTCTCTCTTACGAATGGAGATTTCATCTCAAGTATAGGCGAAGAGCTCTTGCCCTCGGTGGAAGTCTCTCTCACGTCACTTATCGAGTCATGTGCGAGTTACTTGATCGGATGTCATGTGTGGAGTTTTTTCTATGGTTGAAATCTCGATCACACTTTCCGATGATTTACCTTGATTCTCCTCGACAAAAGTAGTAGAATTCTATGTTTTTCCTGAATTTATTGGAATTATTAGCAACCTATATCACATCAAATCGATGTAATATGGAACTATATTTCAATATAGATCTAGTGATACTAAATTTATGTCGTAAATATTGTCACTACTTTCCATAGACTTAATCGAAACTTTAAAATATTTAACTTGGAACAAAAAGCCCTTATTTGTCGACCGAGGGAGCATATCTCACAAGATTTTCACTACAAGAGTGCGGTGTTTTGTATCTCCACATTTTTCAATTTGAAAATATAACTTTAATATTTTAGAAAGTATAGGAATGCTTTTTGTTTATACATATATATTCTACAAGCTGGATCGAAAAGGCTTTTCAGACGCGCGGCTAGAAGAGGTCCAACGTCTGACGCGCCCCGAATCTCATTAAGGAGCGCTTTGAGGATCACGGCTGGAGATGGTCTTACGACGACAAATAGCCTTCTCTCTATTTTCCATCTCCGTCAGTCCCTCCGCTACCACGCCAAAGAAAGTCCACTACTCCCATCACTAGCGAGTAAACCATACGTACGTGCATGGGGTCTTTCACTGTGGCGTCGCAGGCCTGGATACAGTGCCACCGGCGGCGAAGCCGCGTGTGCATGTGCGACGCCCAGAAGCGGCACGCTTCATATCATTTTACGCACTTCGGAACTGTCACAGGAACCCCAAGGCAAACCACTCCGGTCGGCTCCGTCCCGCGCCATCGGCCACTACAGGACGCAGTCACATGCCTCCGCCGCAGCACGGTAAGCACATCTTTAGCGGGCCGATCCAAACGACCATCTCGCGTTCGAACGCGTTCGCACGGACAGAACATACGGCCCAGCGGGGCGACCCAAATAGACAAAGCTACCTGAAGGCGTCTGTGCGCACCAATTCTGATCTTAGATTTGGGCTCGAAATGCGTCGCTTCGGACAGCCCGCGCATCCTCTCGCGCCCCCTTCCTTGTCCGCCCCGGGCCCAGCCGACAGAGACTCCAAACCATTTCCCCTCCCCTCCCCTGTGTTCCCTGCTACGCGCGCTTCTCCTCCTTTTTCATCGTCGGCGCCGCCACGCCCACCGCCGACGTCCGCTTGCCTCCCCCGACCGCCAAAAAGAAGCCCCTCCTTCCACCGCACCCCGCCGCCGGCCACCCGTTGATGGCCACATCAGGGTGGGTTGAGAGAGTTGTCCTCCTAGGCTGCGCGTAACCTGTTCGGCCATTTGCCAACATGAGCGCGCCGCGGGACAGCAGCTCGGACGACAACGATATTGCGGCCATTGCCAACCTCAACAATGAGTTCTTCTACGCGCACTTCTTCGATGAGTCTGAAACCGATTCCGACGATGATGCTGACTTGATGGTGGTCGTGGCCACTGTCCTCAGTGAGTCAAACGAGGCCTACATGCCTCAATGGAGGGGCTCCGTGAGGGGGCGAGCCACCAATTTGGACCGCAACCGGGAGAACGGCCACGTGCAGCTCTACACCGACTACTTCCACCTAGAAACAGCATTGTACCGAAACTATTTTCGGCGCTGTTTTCGGATGTCAAGGAAGTTATTTAGGCGAATCATTGACGGTGTTCGTCTTCACGACCTATATTTCAGATGCAAGCCGGATGCTATAGGTAAACTAGGCTTCTCTTCATATCAAAAATGCTCGGCTGCTATACGGATGCTTGCATATGGAGTGGCCGGCGATCTTGTTGATGAGTACATGCGCATGAGCGAGTCTATATGCATTGAGGCCATGTACAATTTTTGTCGAGCTATCATTGCGGTCTTCGGTGAAGTGTACTTGCGAGAGCCAAATCTCGAAGACACTCAACGCCTCTTGTCCATCAACGAGAAGAGGGGATTTCCTGGTATGCTTGGATGCATAGATTGTATGCATTGGGAGTGGAAGAACTGCCCATTTGCATGGCAAGGGCAGTATTCAGGGCATGATGAGGGTTGCACAGTCATATTTGAGGTCGTTGCTAGCCAAGATCTATGGATTTGGCATTCTTTTTTTTGGCATGGCAGGGTCTCATAATGATATCAACATCCTCCAACGATCCCCTGTGTTTGGAAGGCTTGCAGAAGGCGATGCCCCATCAGTGAGTTCTGAGGTTATGGGCCATACATATACCAAGGGTTATTACTTAGCTGATGGTATCTATCCCGAGTGGCATGTTTTTGTGAAGACACATTGTAATCCAACAGAGGAAAAATATGGTCGGTTTGCCAAAAATCAAGAAGATTGCCGGAAAGATATGGAGCGAGCATTTGGTGTTCTTCAGTCTCGTTGGGCCATTGTTCGTCACCCAGCTAAGGCATGGAGTGTTCAGCATATGTGGGAGGTCATGACTGCTTGTGTGATCATACATAACATGATCGTTGAAGAGAAGCGTGATGATAGCGTCTATGATCAGGGGTGGGATTTTTAGGGTGAGTTGGTTGCTCCAAACCCTGTACCGTCTTTTTTTCAGGAATTTCTTCGTACACATCATGAGATTCGAGATCGGACAACCCACCTCGTCCTCCATGAAGATTTGGTGAACCATATTTGGATTCATGCGGGGAACAACCCGTCACCAATCCTGGAAACAACCCCATTTGAACTTAGTTAGATTTTAGTTTTAATTATGTTGTAAAATATTTGAAGTATTTATTTACAAACTATTTGTAATATATCTTGCACTAATTTAAGATTTCGTTGTAATCTATTTTTTATTTCTAAAGTATAAGCAAAATGAGAGAAAAACATGCCACGGTTCGAACGCGGGCCAAAAAAATGAGTCGCCCTGTTGGGCGCACCCACCTACCTAAACGGACCGGCGCTGTCCTCGTGGGATTTACTGTCCGCGGTCCGACCCAAACGAACCGCTTCAGACACCGAAATAGGTCAACCCGTTGAAGATGCCCTAAATCCTGCCGCCCCCGAGCGCCCCATCACCCAACGGAAAACTGGGCGCGTGATGTGGCATGGCAGGGCCCTCCTTGGGCTTCTGCTCGTTCGCAGCTGGTGCAAGCTGCAGCTAGCATTAGCATTGCTGCATGCACTGCTGCGCGCTGACCCCTCCCGGGTGGCGCAAGGGAAGCAGAGCAAGCGGGGCAGCTCGCTTATTATGGCAGCTGCTGGTACGTACTGCCGCTGCTGCTGTATGCTCACCAGCGCCCTGGCCCGCCAGCCCTGTTTGCAAGCCCGGTTGGAGATTGGCAACATCTTGAGCTCTCGCCCAGTGCACAAGGTAATTTCCTTGTTTCGATCCAGAGGTTTTCGTGGCTGCTTCACTGTATTTTAATCAAGCGCAAGTGGTGAGTCACCACTAACCTAGGCTACTGATCCGACAACAGATCGACCAGACACAAGTCAATCTGCCCAGCAGAAACATGTACTACTATAGTAAGCATTATAGGGCCGCGCGCGGCGCGTCAGACTTGCCACGCTTGTGGGGGCAACGGCAATTATCGTAGTCATGCAGCAATCGCGCCCTCCTGCATGCCGATCTACCTGATGCTTACACGGACGCAGACAGCTCGAAATACCCAACGGACCCGTAGCCCCGTACAGTATAGTACACCAGCAGACCAGCTACGAGTGGTAGGGGCTCACAAAAGATGTGACGCACTACGAGCCGTGCAGAGACGGCGCGGGGGCCTGCCGGCCGGTGACATCGAGCTGCCACGGGCGGCGAGTTGACGGCGGAGAGGGAGAGGCCGGTGGCCACTGTTGCGGCATGCCGTGCGATTGGCGCCCGCCGCGCGCTGGCTTGGCTTGGCGAGGTGAGCGCACAGGAAATGACAAGAGCGGCATGCAAGCTCTTCGATCTCATCTCGTCTCGCACGCGGTGGCTTTTATATGCTGGGAAGAAGATCTTTGGCCGCGATTCGTTCCTTCCTCGTCCCGTGTCCATCCGTCGGGCCGATCGGAGCTGACTTTTCCATGCCGATACACCAATTCAGTACTCTAGGGTTGCTCACATGTCTTTTTTTTGGCTCCATAGGCGCAAGCGTTGAGGGGTCTTGATCACATCTACAGTAGCAAAAATTAGTGGCAGTCATATCTAAACAATGCCCACAACTGATAAAAACTAGAGATGTGGAGCCTCATAGTAGTGATGTAGACGCACGAATGATTTTGTCTGACCAAATGCAATGCACATTTTTTACTACTACGTGTGCAAGGTATATAGACAAAATCATTCGACAACCAATATCTGATCATGTTTTAATCATTGGCTCAAGGATAAAAAAATATTGATCTAGAAACTCAAACACCTCATACAATAACTGACCTTGCGGCACGAATAATGCCTTTAGACAAAATGCAGTGCTCAATGTAGAGGAAGTGTGCAGTGTATAAGGTCCACAAAGATCATTTGGCCACGAATATCCAGCCTGTTTGAATCATTGGCTAATCACAAAGATGTCTGGGCAAAAAAAACCCCATGAAAACAACATGTCTCAGACAATGTATGCGCTGTAGACGCCACAATTGATGCTATTCAACCATGTTTGTTGAACAATGACTGATTATTATTCTACAAACAAGGTTGAATATAACCATTATGGCAAACGTCTGATCGGATCAATGAGATAATCGAGTGACGAGGTTCAACCCCGGCAATGCCCATGTTTGTGGACTTTCGAGACATGGAGCGTACGTGGGATCCGGCGAACTCGACGGCGATCAGATGAAAGCAGAGGCACACGAGGTTTTACCCAGGTTCGGCCCCCTTAGTAGGGTAATGACCTACGTCCTGCTCGTCTGACTTTTATTGATGGGGTGGCTACAATGGAGGTATTACAATGGTGGCGTAGATTGGATCTAGCCGAAAGTGGAGGGCTCTAGTGCTTCGAGCGCTCCGGCGTGAGGTGGTGAAAAAGTGTCTAGCCGCTTCGGGACCTCCCTCATAGCCTTTTATATGCGAAGGCTGGGTCTCAGGATTGTCCACCAAGCAAAGTACATATAGAATCGGTTTTAAACAAACCCTAGTCGAAAACTAATCCAACTTGGACTCTTC
Source organism: Dactylis glomerata (assembly GCA_007115705.1). Classification (NCBI taxonomy): domain Eukaryota; kingdom Viridiplantae; phylum Streptophyta; class Magnoliopsida; order Poales; family Poaceae; genus Dactylis; species Dactylis glomerata. The sequence goes on from QXEO01000697.1 coordinate 591,195, forward strand.
GAGCCTTTGCTTGTACGCCAAGTACTGCTCTCGAACCGCGTCAGGCCGCTATCTTTATGGGCCTTGCGATCCCTTCGACAGTGATCCTTCCTGGGCCGAAAACAAGGTAGGCGAATATCGAGGGCCTATTTATCATTCCTTCGTCAGTAGCCCCCGAGTGCCTGGGATAGTCGAAGACTATGGCAGGGACTCTAATTCGAATCTCCTCTTGATTGCACAAAACTGCATTCGCCTTACCTGTAAAAACACAAAGGCATAGCAAGTATACAAATGATGCGTCTAATAGACGCTGCTGATTCGAGTAGTACTCATTCTAAGCCTCGAAAATGCTTAGTTTGGTTGTAGGGGGATAGGCATAACCGGCCCGAGACTCACGCCGGGTCTCAGTTAATTGCATAGCCGCAAAAACATTCGGTTAGCTTACTCAGATTCGAGTCCCCCGACTCAAACCCGCGTGGGCTGGCGCTACTTCGACCCGAGCCGCGTGTGGACTTACCAGGTCGAAGCCCAGTTCATTGTGAGGCACCCGATGCGTCCATCGGTGCAAACTTCATACCGTAGGTATGGAAAATTTCTCGGCAGAGCGCGCTTGATATGAATACCGGGCCATCTGGTGTTGCAAACCATGGACTTACCTTCGTATTTGACATACGGCATCCGAACTGGTATATTGCCACCAAGATTCGGGTATTTTGAGTGTATGCATGAGTATAGAATTGGATTCAGGGGGCTAAAGCCACTCCGAATCGAAACTGAGGCACTGCTGGCCCAGAATCAAAAATAACTTGGGGACTGAAGCCCATGGTTAGATGCAGTGTTGATCGTGATTGTACGAACTGACGGAATCATTATTCGAATGAACTTGCAGCACTGCGGGCCGAACTAAAGAAATAGTCAGAGAATCGATAGCCATGACTCAAATAATAAGTGGGCGTTGCCAGCCAGAAGATGATTTGGGGAGTTAAAATCCACCACTCGAAGATCGAAACAGCTCATCCTGCTCGAGTACAGTAAGCAGGAAAGATCGACGCCATTAATTCGAGGGACATGGAAGCACTGCTGGCCCATGATAGACAATTCGAGGATGAAAATCCACAGCTCAAATGCCAAAACCATGTCGATTAAAGCAAAAAGATCCTTTCGAGTAGTCCAAAGGCCCCACTCGAAAGGCTCCCGAGCAAATTAAACTGAGGCCGCAAGCAAAGAACAAGACCGTTCAAAAGGCGATGTTTGCATCCAAATAGCACAAAGAAAGCGAAAGATCTTCGAGAAACACCCAATACCAAGGAAGTTAGGCTTTCGAAAGTACATACCTCGAAAACATGAGGGCCCAGAATCGCGCTTATCCCTTCCGCCGAAAGAAAATTACTCCGCAGGTGATGACGTCAGTGATGACGCCTGGCTCCTTCGAGCTGTCACGCCATCCTTTGCAGGGATAGCCTGACATTGACAAGACCAGACGCTCGGTGGGCCCCATATCCGTGCGTCCCGGCTGTTGACTGAATTTGACCGCACGTCCCGCGCGTGAGTGAAAAAGTCCGTCAGGTCTCTGATACGTCTCCAACGTATCCAAATTTTTTGATGCTCCATGCTTGTTTTTACACCATTTGCTTAGTGTTTCGTTACATTTCGTGGCATTTTTATGCATTTTCCGGAACTAACCTATTAATGAGATGCCACAGTGCCAGTTCCCTGTTTTCTACTATTTTGTGTTTCAGAAAAGGTACACAGGAAATATTCTTGGAATTGGACGAAACAAAAGCCAGAAGTCCAGATATTCACAAGAGCTTCCAGAACACCGAAGGAGAGACGGAGAGGGGCCACAGGGCGGCGTGGCCAAGGGCTGGCCCGTGCCCCTGGTGGTGTGGCCACCCTGGCCCACCTCTGACGACGCCCCTTCGCCTATAAAGACCCCCCGACGGGAAAAACCTAAACACCCGATCACTTTTCCAGAATACATCGCGATCCGCCGCCGCCGTCGACCCAAAGATCGGGAGGGTCCAGAAGCTCTTCCCGACACCCTGCCGGAGAGGGGAATCGCCACCGGAGGTCTTCTTCATTGCCATGCTTGCCTCCGGCGTGATGAGTGAGTAGTTTACCTTGGAGTATGGGTCCATAGCAGTAGCTAGATGGTTGTCTTCTCCACCATGTGGTTCATGTTTAGATCTCGTGAGCTGCCTTACACGATCGAGATCACCGTTATGTAATTCTACATGTTGTGTTTGTTGGGATCCGATGAATATTGGTGTTATGATTGAGTTGATGTACTAAATTTTATCTTATGTTATCTCTATGTTGTTTATGATCTTGCATGCTCTCCGTTGTTAGTAGCTATCTTGCCCAAGTAGTTGCTAGTGACTCCAAGAGGGGGTATTTATGCTCGATAGTGGGTTCATGCCTCTATTTAATCTGGGGGAGTGACAGAAACCTCTAAGGTTGTAGATGTGTTGTTGCTACTAGGGGAAAACAACATTCATATGCTCGAGGGCATATGTTTTGTTTACATTACACACTTTGCTTAATGCAGTTATCTGTTGTTCGCAACTTAATACTTGTGGAGTTCTCGGATTGATTCGCCACAAGTGGATTATTAGTCATAGATGCTTACCCAGCATGTGTTATTTTATCTTATGGAGAGACACCACTAGTGAACTGTGGACCCCGGTCCTATTTCCTTTATATTGCTATCACCTGTTTACTTTACTCGCATACTATTACTATTTTCCACTCGATACGCTCATTCCTTTGTTTACAGCAAACCGGTGAGATTGACAACCTCATCGTAAGTTGGGAGCAAAGTATTTGGTTGTGTTGTGTGCAGGTTCTACTGTTGCAGCTGGCAAAGCAAAGCACTGCACGAGGCGCCTTATAAATTGTCCGGAGCTGTCGCAAGCTAGCAAGCATCACCTTCAGTCGTATTGGCTTCTTCCTCTCCTGAACGACAAACCTTGGTTTTTTACTGAGGGAAAACCTTGCTGCTATATTCATCATACCTTCCTCTTGGGGTTCCCAACTGGACGGTGCTTTTCATTATCAACACTGTGCCGCATCAGTCTTCTCAATTACCGTGCGTAGTGGAGGCCGCGGCTCCCACGATGCTGACATGTGGACGGCCAGATCCGTCCAGCCGCTTCCCCTTCGCAGTGGACAGCTAGGATGGATTAATGATTTTCAGAAGTGGAATAAAAGTAACAGCGGAGGGTAACTGTACACCCCACTCCGCCGCCATCATCTTCTTCCTCACGCTCAGCTCCCGCGACGCCTCATTTTCATCTCCATTTCCGCAAAGCTTTGCTGCGCACCGCCTCCATGGGCAAGAGAGGCTTGACTGCGGCCGGCGCCGCCGCCGGTGCCGCCACCAAGAAGGCCAAGACCGCGGACACCGACACCTCCGTCGTCAGTAACTGGGTCCAAACCAAGATTGGGGAAAAGGAGTTGTCCAACGCCGAGAAGATCGGCATTCTCAAGAACGATCCGGCGGAGTCGCTCATCGCCGGTCTGGAAATCATCCTCCGGCCGCCTCCAGGCTTCCGGGTAATTTTTCTTGCCTTCATGCTCCGTGGGCTATCGCTTCCCCCTCATCCTTTTCTTCGCGGCCTCCTCTTCGCCTATGGGATTCAGCTTCATGATCTGAATCCTAATACGATTCTACACATTGCGTGTTTTATCACGCTATGTGAATGCTTTTTGGGGATCGAGCCCCATTGGGCGCTTTGGCGCCGGATTTTCGCCATCCGGCACCCCCTGCGCCACCAGACTGGTGGCTTTAGCTGCCAGGTGCGCCCGGACGTCCCCTACTTCAACCTCCAGATGCCCGAAAACAACCCCGGCTGGAGGACGAAATGGTTTTTTGCCAAGGATAAGTCCTCCGCCGGCGAAGACTTCGGACTTGAGGAATTTCGAGCCACGACAGTTCTTCGACCTTGTGTGTCTTGGAGGCACGAGCTTACTGACGAGGAAATGAAGATCACATAGCCTTTGATGGAGAAGATCTAGCAGCTTCGAGCCACACCTAGGAAAGAGCTTTCGGGCATCCAACTCATTCGCACCTTCATAGAGCGTCGAGTCGAGCCGCTCGCTGCTCGGGCCCACTGCATGTGGGACTACACCGACCGGCGAGACCCGACACGAATCTCTTCTGATGAGCTGAGGGAAGCGAAGATCGATGACAGTGTTCGCGTTGTCACCAACATAAAGAAGAAGGCATTCGTGCCGAAAATCTTCGGCGCGGTGGCCTTTAGCAAATCTTTCCCCCGCACTGAGGTATACTCTTCGTCTTAGCCGAATGTTTCTTCTCTACTGTAGTCTTGTTAACTAGGGTCGAAGATGATGAAAGTGCTTGCTCAGGTTGTTAATGTAGCCCGGTGTTATCCGCCCTAGCCCGAAGACAGTGAATACCCTGGGTGCAATTTCACCGAGGTTCTGGAAGAATCGACTTCTGCTGCTCCATCGCCGTCGCAAGCATCGGCCAAGAAGAAACAGGTTGTGGAGACTGACATCGTCGAAGAGTCGGAAGATCTTGGCAACACCCACTTCTCTTCTGGCGATGATGACGACAATGTGATTCCTGCCAAGCCTCTAGACAGCCGCCCTCCGCTTTGAGTTGGGAAGAAAATTCTTCTGAAATTTGGGCTTGACGCCTCGTAAGTTTCTCTATCGAACTTTTTCCATGTATGATCTTGTCCTGGATTGACTGCATTGTTTTGGCTTCGACGTCTGCTTCAGATCTTCAACCGAGGAGACTTCGGCAAGCTAGGGTGATCGTGATCGATACCAAGTTCGACCCCACGATTCCACCCTCGAGCAGACCGCGGACTCGCAGGAGAAAGCAGCTGGAGACGCCGCGCCGGGGATCTCCCGAAGCCGTCGCCCCCTCCGAAGAAAAAGATAATCGAGCCCGAACTTGTTCTGGTTTCCTCCTCCGGTGAACCTTCCGGTCCCAAACGCCATGTAAGTCCGAAAATTCTAGTTTTACGATTCTGATATTTGCCTATCAGTAGCCCCCGAGGGTGATTCTAAGTGTTTACACTTGGGCTTGCCCTCAAAACAATTATTCAAGATTCATCTTTGCTTCTGCTTGTTTAGCCCGTTGTCAGGGACTTTTCGAAGGTGTGCACGAACTTCCTTGCTCTAGAGGAAGAAAACCGTCGACTATCAATGCAGCTGGAAGATGTGCGCCGTAAGTGATGTCCTCTACCATCTGGCTTTTTGTTTCGGCACCTGTTACTTCTCTTCTTAGTCTGTTATCCCTTGAATGGGCAGGAATTGCGACTCAAGCGGCCGCCGACAAGACGTCACTAAAAGCTCAACTGGACGATCTTGCGGCCGAAAAATCTGTGTTGACGGCAAAAGCTGATGGGCTGGTCGACGAGGTTGCCCGGCTTAAAGCTGAATCGACCAAGGCTCAGGAGCTTGCCACTCAGCGTCGTCTGGAGGCTGAGTCTAAGGAGAAGGGCCTGCACCAACGCTTGCAGGCCGCCCTCGATACCTTGCGCGGTAACCCTTTGCCATCTCTTTATTAAGTGATTCACGTCGATTAGTTCCCATCCTGACTGGGGATCTTGCTTCTTCGTGAAGCTGCTGCCGAATTAGATGCCGGGGCGATGAAGGAGCCCGCTGGGCTCGAGTCTAGTGTTGGTTGCGCCGAACGCCTCTGCCAGGAGGTGAGAGATCTCCTGGCGAAGGTGCGGCCGACACTTGACCGCGTTCGCGATATCTCCATTCCTGAGTCAACAAGCAACACCATGGCCGGCATCCTCGAAGCCCTGGCGGTGAAGGCAGACGGCGAGGATCCTTTAGTTGCTCTGGTTTGCCGACAGGTAACTATCGGCTCCGAGTCTGTCTTCTCTATGCTGATGATGCACGGGGTTGAGTTCGACGCCGACAAGGTCACGGGCACGTAGCCGAAGGACAAGGACGGGCGCGATATTGCTCCCAAGGCCTATCTTGAGCACGCCCGTAACTTGTCTGCCCGGATGACGAGCTTCCTGGTGGAAAGGAACGAAAAGAGGGCGGCGGCAAGGGCTCCTGTGCATCAGGTGCACCTTCCAGCAAGGCCGCCAGTAGTTAGACTTAGTTTCCGATGAACTTGCTGTGTTTGTAATTGACAGTGTGATGCCACTTCGGAGGTTGTGGCTAGCTTTTGGACATCGCTTATTGTAAAACTGCTGCTGTTATCTTGCTACTTTCCCTCGATGTACTTTGTAATTGTTTGCGTCTCGGTTACCAATGACTGCTTGTGACTGGGGCCTCCTGTGCAGGGTACGTTCGCTAGCCCCGATGTCTGGCCTATTTCGTATGAGACGGTCGCTAGCTCTTCCCGCGCTGTTGAACGGAGAGTTCCTTCCGCGAGCAAACTCTCTTTGATTCGATCCTTGCATGACCAACTTAAGAACACTCAGCATCAGCTGAAGATAGTCACTGCCAAAGTCGACGTTGCTCTTTCCAAAGCTTCGCGGGCTACGGATGCCGAAAAGTTCCTTCTTGAGGAAATCAAGAACCTTGGGAAAGCCATGAAATGTGAGTCTTTCGAGCTCTTGATCTCTTTTTGCTCCATGTTTGCTAGACGTGACATTCTTCCTGTTCCTGCAGATGTATGCCTCGACAGCGAAGCCGAAGCCCGGCGCGTAAACCCGCACCTTCATGCAGCTCAGACGCATGCTAATTCGATCGCTGACAATTTCTGGGCTGACCGATCGAAAGTGGTGAAGCTGACAGTGCCCCAAGATCGGATCGCCCAAGCTGGTGTCCTGGCCGAGACGAGCCGCGCCGCCCTCGCGCGTGTGCACGAGGCGATGTTTCCTTTGAACAATTAGCCCGATGGACTCCCCGCGCTGCTTGATCGATTCGAGAACGGCGAAGCTGTCTATTGCTTTGTTCGCGAGCATCTTCGCTGTGGGGCTCTGGTCGCCCTTTCCTTCGTATGCGCCCATTATCCCGAGGTCGATCTGGAACTGTTGAAGATGCTCCCTCCAACTCCCAGTGGCCGCGTTGACATGGATGCTCTCTATGCTATTTGTAGAGAGACTGTCAATTGTATCGCTCGGCAGATCATCACCGAGAGTGATCGCTAGAGAGCAAATCAGGGTGGTTTGGTAACTTAGACTTTTAATATTGTTTGGAATGCATGCCTGTATCTTGTGAAGTTCTTCAGAGTGCTGTACGAATTTTGATGAGTCATGTAGGTAGAGGGATGGAGCCCCCGAGCGTAGGTTGAAAGGCGGAGCCCCCGAGCGTGGGTCGAAGGACGAAGCCCCCAAGCATGGGTCGAAGGGCGGAGCCCCCGAGCGCGGGTCGAAGGGCGAAGCCCCCGAGTGTAGGTTGAGCGATTTTTTAAGGCAAAGCCCCCAAGTGTGGGTCGAGTAAAATTTTAAGGCGAAGCCCTCAAGTATGGGTCAGACGATGATATGAGGAAGTGTACTTTATTGCTTGGCGCCGAGGGCGCAATGGTTGAGCGTGATCTACTGCCGACGCTTAATTACAGAGAGAAAGGAGGGAGAGGGGGTGTGCTGATTCTAAGGATAGAATCGACGCAACTGTTGTGCGTTCCATGGGTTTTCGATGTCCACCCCTGTCTTGGGGTCACGAAGCCGATATGCGCCTCCTGGGATTGCTTCGTGGACGAGGTATGGGCCTTCCCATGGTGACTCCAGCTTCGATGTGCTTGCTTGTTTGAGACGAAGCACAAGATTGTCGGGCTCGAAGAACCGTCCGCGTACCCGTCTGTTGTGGTAATTGCGGAGGTTCTGCTGATAAACTATTGATCTGACGAGGGCTACGTCTCGCACTTCGTCCAGTAGGTCGCGGGCGTCTTCTAGCATGATCTGCGCATCTTCTTTGACATAGGCCTCAACGCGAGGTGCACCGTATCGCACATCCGTAGGAAGCACCGCTTCTGCCCCGAATAGCAGGAAGAATGGTGTGTAGCCGGTTGACGCGTTGGGCGTTGTTCGCAAGCTCCAGAGCACCAAAGGTAGCTCCTCGACCCAAGCGCCTGCTGCGCGCTTGAGAGCTCGAAGGAGTCACTTTTTGAGACCGCCGCAAACTAGCCCATTAGCCTTTTCGACCTGGCCATTGGACTTGGGATGCGCCACCGATGCGTACTTTATCTTGATGCCGAGTTCTTTGGCGAACTGCTGGAATTCGCCCACGGTGAAGTTGGTGCCGTTGTCGGTGATGATGCTGTTTGGCACGCCGTATCGGTAAACGATAGACTCGAAAAACTTGACCGCCGTAGTCGCTGCCTGATTGGTGACTGGGACAGCTTCGATCCACTTGGAGAACTTATCGATGGCGACCAGCGGGTAAGTGTAGTTTCCTCGAGATAACTTGGGCAGAGGCCCTACTTGGTCAAGTCCCCATTGTGCAAAAGGCCACGCAATGGGTATGGTGCGCAGTTCCGATGCAGGTGCATGAGGTTTCGTGGCGAATCGCTGGCAGGTATCGCAATGTTGGACGATGTTCTTGGCGTCATGGAGGGCCGAGAGCCAGTAGAACCCCGACCAAAAAGCCTTGGCGACGAGGGTCCGACTGCTGGCGTGATGCCGCAGGTTCCTTCGTGAATGTCCCGGAGGAGGGCGATTCCATACTCTGGTGCTATGCACCGTTGGAGAACTCCTGTCGTGCTGCGCTTGTAGAGTTCCCCATTGATTATCGTGAAGGCCTTGGAGCGCCGTATGATCTGTCGGCGGTGGATAGTATCTTCCGGGAGTTTGCCCCGAGTCAGGTAGGCCAGGTACGGCTTCGTCCAGATCGCTTCGACGAGCATGACTTTGGTTGTTTCTTTGGATAGGTCCTCTGTTCCCAC